>JAWZYU010000010.1:14570233-15257316 GCA_038380435.1 Ryuthela nishihirai | reverse complement strand
TCCTTTACTATTGGGTGAACTAGGCTTGATCACCAACCATTCCCTTATCCTGCTATAGCAAGTGGCTGTAACATGCCGGAAGCGCTGACATTTAAAGCGTATTAAGATAGTCTTTGACCTTGAATCCAAGAAGAGCAACTTTAATACTATCTGCAATATTTTTATTTTTAAATGTCAATTATTCTTCGATCACTAACTGCGTCAGGGATGGGCGAGAATCGAATTATCCTTCTGGTTGAAAGACCGCTGTTCGGTTTCTGGGAATCAAAAATTCTAATTTAAAGACTAATACGTACACGAAACTTAAGCAGTGTTGTCATCATCTGTCTCTCCAGAGATGATATCTAATCCAAGCAAAGTATTTAGAGCTTTAATTTTGCAAATAAAGTTATTTATTCAGTTTCAATAAGAGGTAATCGTTTTGGTATAATTCGCTACTAATAAGTTTCTTCAGTGTTTCTGAGAATTAGAAAGCATTGAATTAATTTAGTTGAGATACTTTATTGCTAATATACATAATAATGATGTAAAGTTTAAGCTGCTCTGCAGTATTGCTTTTTATCCTTTTCGTATGTGAATTTGCCTTCTTCATCATTTATAGTTTCGTCCTTTAATTCCTCAGCAGTATTGAGAACGAGATTAAGCTCTTTCGACTTAAAGAATTTTTTTTTTTACAAATCCAGCACATGAGGCCGAAGTATAAAGATCACTCTTTATACGATAGCATTCAATTCCTTCAATAAAATTAAATACACTAGGTTATTGACTTAGACGGATTGGAGTTATACGGATCAATAGATACGCGTTTAGGCTTTTTTTTATTTAAACAGTTTAGGTACTTCGACTTCTGCGGTCTTTAATATCGGATATACAGGGAAACACATTTATTATCGTCTAATATCTGAAAAAAATCTTACCTCCACTTTGTTCAAGGCTGTACCGGATTTGAAAAACAAGATGTAATTAATAATCTCATGGAAACAAGCACGGAGATTAGAATTAAATCTCGAGAAAAATTATTTTATTGAATTGTTACAATGTCAGGCAAAGGAAATGAACAATGAAGATTTAATGGAGCTCGAAGACCATAGAAAGGAAGACGAAGTTTCAAAGGAAGAACTGGAACCTGAACCAAAAAAAAGTAATAGGAATAAGAAGGGAAGGCTACAAGAGGTAATCTAAGACGCCCTCATACTTGACGGTTCAAAGAGTTGTCCAGAAAAGATTGTTTTACCGGAGAAAGTTGAGACAAATGGGTGTACGCTTCCACTCAGCACCACCTGATGGCACTAGTAGCAATCGTAATTTGGGCTTAAAAAGTGCGTACTCTTAGCTGGATCAAAGAGACATGATTCAGCAATAACAGTTCTTACCATTGCGCCATTTCCCTTACTTGGTTTTGCGCTTTTGCTTTGCAATAAGAAACAAAGATATGAAGATGCTGTCAGTTTAAAATAAGCGTGGATTCCAAATAGATTCAGCCATACAGTTTATTTTACATTCTGGTATCTTTTAGAATTTCACGACGGGGCAGTCGCTAGCGGGCTAGGCTAGTAATTCGCACTTTCTAATCCCCTAAGGTTCGAGTCCCCACCTGGCCAGCATTAAGTAGGGGATCCCATCGGTTTGGAAAGTCAGCCTTCTGTCGGATGGAATGTAAATCCGTGGCCTCTTGTGCAGGAGAGCTACACCCTGTGTACATCAAAGAATACTCTGCATGGCTTTGACGTGAGGCTCCCATCTGTCTCTTAACAGCTCTCCATTAGGTCCCCTTCCCCCCAGCCTTCTCCGAGCCTTTAGGATCCTTATGAGCTGACCACTTAGACAATTGTTTGCAAAAAATGTCGCTCAGAGGTAAAAGGGCCAAACTCTTAGAATTTATTTTACACTGAAACGTAGTTCTTTGACATGTAAATGTGAAGTCACTGTTGTTACATTATTTTCAATTTACTTTTTAATACACAATTGAAAAAATATTTGATTTTTTACACATAAAAATACTGCTTAATAATTTCAGAATTGATTATAGCAATGGTCCTCAGCATTTTATGCTTCACGTATCCCCTTGAAATGTGTATGTAACTGACGTACACCTTGTATAGATAGATAAAACTATAGTTATAGTATAACGGTGGGAATAAAATAAAACACACATTTTGAATTCATAAATTAATATATCGATAAACACAAAAATGACATTTTTGCACAGCAGTGTTACCAACTTAGCGACTTTGTTACTAGATCTAGCGACTTTTGAGTTTTCACGACGTACCTCAAAAAATTTTATCCCGTACCCCACTTTGAGAACCCCTGTCATAGACTTAACATTAAAGCATGAAATTTATTCAAAATAACTGTTGCCACCAATAATTTTGAAAAAAGGAATAAATCAGACTAAACTAATAACTGATTTCCCGTGATTAAACGTTAACAATTGAAAATTATTCATAATAACTGTTACCACCATTGAATTTGAAATAATCAATGCATCACGGTAATAAACTCATTGTTCAGTTTGCTGGGTCATGAGCGCTGTCGTCCGTGGATATTGAAGTTGTTCTAATTAAGCACGAGCGGAACACGAGACTCTTTGTTGAAATGAAAGCTTCAAATAAAAAATTCGTATCGGAAGTTTAAACCATTAACTTAATTCGAAAAATATGCAAAAGCTAATAAAAGGAAGTACATATCATTAATAAATGTTTTAAATATTATGCTAATAAATAATTTTGTTTAATAAAAATAGTTTTGTACCTTTACATTTTTTATGCACCTCAGATCACAGTTAATTTTCTTTTGATATAAAGTTACATATGCCTGGCAAATTGTATCCGAGGAATCCGGTGGGTACGAAGTGATTTGAAAAGTTCGATTATTTGAGCGAGGAAATTTCGTTTATTGATTTAGAATCTTCTGACGTGGGAAGGATTATGTACCTCGAACTATGTCCATTTCTTTTCTCCCCTAAAAGAGAGGGATAAAATTTTACCTGGAGGGGAAAGTTGGGTTGTTTACCTTTGAGCTGCACTTTCTTTCACACAATAGGATAAATGGCAGGTCACAAGGCCTCTGATGGCTTAGAGAAGGTTGGGGGAGGGGACCCATTGGAACAGCTGTTGGGAGACAGATGGTAGTCTTCCATCATGGTCATCCAGTGGGTTCTTTAACATGCACAGGGTATGGCTCTCCCGCACACGGAGCCGCTGCTTAACGTTCCATCCGATATGGCGGCAGCCCATCGGTGTCCCCTACTGACGGTGAGCAGGGCAAGACGTTTTGCGGAGGTAAATCTTAACGCTGAACCAGATGGGACTCGAACCTGGGAACCACAGATTATGTGAATTTGGCGCTACCAACTGAGCCCCCACCTCCCGGAAGGGGGAGGAGATGGAGTATAATGATATTTATGCCAAATGAGAGATTGCGACGTGGGGAGGGCCATCTACTCTACATTTTAGAAAGTTCAGACCCGAGCAACACCGAGTAAATCTGCTAGTTCGTCATAAAGTTATATGTATGCAAAATGTAAAATAAAACTGAAATACTAGGAAATACATCTGTTCAACTGTATAAAGGAATAAATTGAAGGTTTACAAAGATTAATATAAGTACTATGACATAAAAAAGATGTCTGCCGGATGGTTTAGTGAAAAGCTCTGACGCCACGTCAAGGCACCATCCATGTCAGAGTGTTTTGCTCTAACCTGGAGAAAACCCTTCCACACATAGGCAGTTAGTGTGGAAGGAAAAAGAGGGATTAACTCCTCGGAAGACGACCCCAGTCAGGGGTCGAAATATTAGGAAAGTTACTCTCAAGTAAGTGAATCCATTAGTCTTAAGTTTTTAACGTATAATACACTACCCATTCTAAGACAGCCATGAATACATTATTACCATAAAACTTTTATTAAAGCCTCAATCAGAATTTATTTCCTGTTGAGTGACTGAGTGAATTTAATGGAAATATTTTATGGTGTCTTGGGCAACATCTAATTAAAAACGGTTAGATCTTGTTCTCATCAGCAGAAACCTCGCTCGAATGATGCACCTTCGCTTCTCGACAAGCGACTTTCCATTAGAGCTTTCGCCACTAATGGCTGGTGATCAGGAAGGTCTGATGACTCACAAGAATGAATCATTCCGAAGTGAGCACTTGTTCAGTTTAAAAATGAAAAAAAAAACTCCTTAACCTCAACCCTCTATTACGAATTAACAGGTTCCAGTTGATGTAGGAGGCAAACTACACCTTCGCTTACTCAGTCATCTGACCCAGGTGACCCCTTAACCCTGTAAATCCCACCTCCCACCAATTCAGCGACATCCAGTAAGCCATTGGAGACAGCTCAGTGTGAGTTAGAAAACAGATCCTTAAGCAATCATTATATTCTTATTCTAGACAATTTTCGTTTCTTTAGATTCTTTAGATAGAAGTTGTGATTCCTCAGTCCCAGGGAGCCACTTTTGTGGTAGCTTTATTTGAGCAGCAAATGAAGAGTGTGGATTACTGATTTCCCACGATGCATTGAAATAGCACTCTCCAAACACTTGACTGATAGTTAAGTAAATCTCATTGGCAAATATTTGGTTTGAAGACTGATTACCAACAAAGAGTTTTTATAGTCTTCAGTTGGTTAATTGTTGTATTATGGAAATCTCCGCTATCCAACGGATAAAGGATCCCTAATAGGATATCCCCCTATCCATGGGAAATATTCGAAATTTCAATCTCCCTGTACACAAAATTGGAGAGTCTATGCAGCTAAAGGCTCAACAAGATCAGGCCTCACAAGCTACTAAGCTTAACATACTATTCATCGAGAAAAGGCCTATTGCGAAAGCAATACTCAAAACTCGCGAAATTATGGCTATCCACACTAATTTAAAATCACAAAATTAAAACACAAAATTTGTTCACATTATGAAACCATTTTACAAATTTTTACAGACGTGGCCCGAAGCCCGATTTCTGTTCTGTGTTCTCAGGTCACGACAAATCAGAAAGTCTAATTTACTTGAGAATAATAGACATGAAACAGCAATTTCACTATAAAATGAAAAATTACACTTCTAGCCAAGTAATTGAGATAATGAATACAATATTGAATAGAAATATATGAAATGCAATACTCAAAAAAACGTTTACCTTCGTTAGGGGGAAATTGTGCTCGTGCTTCATTGACATCAGCCTCTTTGGAGGCTCGTACGGGTGCAACTTTATATCTGGAGAGGAAATGAAAGTTCGTATGAGAATTCAATTCACAAAATTCATATGTATGAATACATGTACACGCACATATAGAGAAAGATATTTCTAAACTAAATTGAACGAAGACAATTTCAATTTCTGATTGAATACAAAAAATTTAAATAAGCACCATTGTTGTCACCCGTTTTCGCCTTCTTCCCTTCACGGGGCACATCTGTAAGAGTTCTTCTGTCCAGGTCCAGGTCTTCATGGGGTACATCTGTCCAGGTCCAGGTCTTCGTGGGATACATCTGTCCATGTCTTCATGGGGTACATCTGTCCAGGTCCAGGTCTTCGTGGGATACATACATCCATGTCTTCATGGGGTACATCTGTCCAGGTCTTCATTGGCACTGCCCTCAAGGGTACTGCCCTTAATACTTGGTACATATGTCCACGTCTTGAGGGCTGTCCAGTCTGCTCATATGTCCAGGTCTTCATTGGCACTGCCCTCAATGCTTGGTACATATGTCCACGTCTTGAGGGCGGTGATGATCTGAACAAAAAGAGGAACATAAAATAATAAGAAATAGATTTTCTGGACTCTTTCGAAACCTTAAAATTAAGTTCTCATTTTTTTTAAATAAAAATAAACATTAAAATATACATTCTTTATGCAATCGATTTTTACTCTTCGAAAACACAAAACGAGAAGTTCTTATTAATAAAGTGTGAAAAGCGATTTAGGTCTTTGATAGAGCTGGTTAAATAGTATTTATTATTTTTAATTGATAGTAGATAACAATCAAGTTAAAGCAGAAAGGACGGTCATAGAAAAATATACTTTCTCCAAAGAGATTTTACCCTTATCAATTAATCCCGAGAAGTGGTGATGGAAACTGCATTTTAAAGAATCACCAGTTATTAAATCAGTTAAAATTTAGATGTAATGGCCAAAATTTGAAAATAACGCTTTTTTCTACATTTGAGTAAGTTTTGCCGACAATGGTCTAAATGGCATTATCGTAGAATCAGGGGACAATATGAAACCAAGAATCCCTGAAGATAATTAACTACAATAATTAAGTTAACAAGCTTTATTTTTATTAATGATAATATATTACAATGTTGAAAGAAACATTGCTCATATATGACAATTATATTGACATTTTTTAACTGAAATTGCCTTCTTAAGTGTATAATACCTTCTCTCCCGACATATTAACAAACTAACATTGTCTAGAATACACAAACGTTTTTGGCGTTCAGCAGAAAGAAAAATATTACGTTTGCTGTTAGCTAATAATTGGGGTGGTACTAAAAGAACAAAAATGTTTAGTTACGTTTATTACATTTTATTTGTCATATATATAAGTACAATATAATAAATGAAAATAAACATTAATACAAAATTCATTTTAAAAAAACGTCAAAACTGAAGTAGATTTGTCGAAGCAATTGTGAAGAATGGGACTGGATCCCAGAAAGGAACTGCTGAATATTCGGTTTCAATGATGTTGTAGCTGCTTTTATAATGATATTAAAATTTTCGTCTTTCATCTTATTAATTCATCATTCAATCTAACTGTGTCAGATGAAGGAAAACATATTTGATATTTTTCACGCGGGCATGATAAAACTGTTTAAAGGCCAGGGATTGGTCCGCGGACACGAGTTTGTGCACGCTTCGGTCTACGGAATCTGTCCACGAAACTGAAACATTACACTTTCATCAAAAGTTCGACAAAAAGAAGTGTCACGTGATATGATATTACAGCATCTTTAGCAAAGGAGATTGCTATCAGAAATAGAAGCAATTGATATCTTTAAAAAAAATAAAAAAAGCAAATCTTAATCAAAGCAGTTTTTTTAAAAAAGAGGGGTGCTAAATTTTGTATTCAGTTTGTAAACCGTTAACCGCTTAAATTCTTAGAATCGAGACTCATTCGCATATTTGAAATTAATTATTATTAAACCGTGCAATCTGAACTATTTTTGATATTTTGGTAATTTTATTTTTAATTACATTGCCATTTTTGCACTTCTGTAATAGTAATGACAGAAATGTGTGTATCTGTATTTTCTACGTTATGCATATAAAGTAGTGTAATTTCAAAAAAAAAGACCTGCTTCATTTATCGAAGTAGTACTCAATTACTTTGTCAATCAACTTGCATAGAACGTTTGCAGTTCTAACGTAGAGCAATTGATATGAAACGAACTACGAGCTGATTACAAAATTCGAAGTTGCACGATTTTCATTTGAATGTAATTGTAAGAAGATTGAAGTAGTAAGAACTGGTAAATTAAGATCCATTTTCGTGTTAATTAAAGTGATATTTTCAAGAGTAGAAACTAAACACATGTAAATTTTTTATATTTATTCAAAATATGTAAAAAGTTTCACATTTGTCAATCCTTCAGGTTATTCTTACGCCACTTAATCACTGATAATCAGGAGATTGCTCTATAGCATTTCGTCATCCATGTTAAAAACAGATGATTTATAAAATATGGATAATATATCAGAGTGGACATTGTTGCTTTTATTAATAGAGAAAATTATTACTGAATATTAAGATAATAATATCTTTCATATAATAAACTAATATCTTTTGTGTAATTAGAACGGAAGTGTTTTTATGTTACCAGAAAGCATAAAGGAGCTTAGAAGCAACATTCTGTCTTTTTTTCTTTTGCTTTCGAACAGTTCCATTTTATGCCGTGATAAAATATTTGTGTCTTTTTTCAAAAAATAAAGTGAAAAAAGAAATTTTAAAAATCTCAAGTGCGTCAGTAGGAGCGAAAAGACCAATGCCTGCCATCTAACGTAACAAAAGAATTCGCCTATGGCAAGTTCTCTCCTCTACTTTGAAACCCATTCAAGGCCACTGCTAAATGACCAGGTCGAAAGGATTCCATGAGCTGAGAATATGGCGGAGACAAGGGACCCCTTTAAGGCTATTCAGTATGTCCTATCCTACACACGGGCTACAACTTGACGTTCCATCCAACGGACAACAGCATTTCCAGTCCATTGGTGTCCACTTTCTCATTGAGTGCTGGGTGGGGATTAACAGAGATAAATCTCAACGAGTAACATTTAGATTAAGAAAGAGTACTTAATATAATCTGACAGCAAATGGGGCTATACATAAAAGTCTAGAAGGAGAGCTGTGTACCACTCCTTCTGTAATGAAATTAAAACTGAATTTTTAATCATATTTTTTCCACTTTCCTCAGACGTGGCCGAAACCCGATTCCTGTCCTGTGTTCTCAGAACACCACAAATCAGAATGTCTAATTTACTTGAAAAAGATAGACATGAAACAGAAATTCCAATAGAAAATGAAAAATTACATTTCTAGGCAAGTAATTGAGATATTGAATGAGAAAAGCCTACCTTCGTTATGGAATTTGTTCTTGTTCATGCCTTCTTGGAGGCTCGTACGAGTGCAACTTTATATCTGGTAAAAAGACAAAAGTTCGTATGAGAATTCAATTCACAAAATGCACATCTATGAACACATGTAAACGCAAATATAGAGAAAGATATTTCTATACTAGATTCTGCGCAGAAAATTCGAATTTCTGATTGAATATAAAAATATTTAAATAAGTACCGTTGTTGTCACCCGTTTTCGCCTTCTTCCCTTCACGGGGTACATCTATCCACTTCTTGAGGGCAGTGGTGACGTGCTGACGTGAGGGTAGTGATGGTATCTGAACAAAAAGAGGAACGGAAATAAGAACAAAATATATTAAAAAATCGGAGATTTACTCGATTTCCTCATAAACCTTAAAATTAGGTTTTCATTTTTCCAAATAAACTTTCTCCAAAGAGATTTTACCCTTATCGAATAATGATTAGAGATGATGATGATGATGGAAACTACATTTTAAAGATTCAGCAATTGTTAAATCAGTTCGAAGTCAGATAATATATTAGTCAAAATTCGAAGAGAACTTGTACTTCACATTCTATTAAATTTTGCCCACAATGGGTTAAAATAGCGAAGTCACAAGCACTCCTGAGGGAATGTTGGGGATTGGAATCTGTTATAGATAGGACTGAAGTTGTTTCTGTGAAAGAATGAAGAGAAAAGGCGCTTTGTTATCTTATATTTGAGGAATTTTTTGCCAAATGCCTCGTCATCATGTGAGGTCATGTAATCTTGTACTTTACCAGTTATTGTTTATTTTTAGCTTAACCCATTTCATACTTGACTGTGTCATTAATGTCGTATGCCGTGCAAAATTAAACAATGATTTGTATTATTAAGGGAAATATTGCTATAATACATATATCTTGCAGTTATTTTTAGTTGTTAATATTTCTTATTATTTGTAGTGTAAATCTGTGATATTTATGATATTCTTTTTCTATTCACAATTTCATCACTTGTGCTCTATATCTTGGCACAATTTTCCGGGGATCATTTGGCACTAAAAATACATCCATTGATATTGATATCTCACTTCCATGCTAAACCATTACACAGGTTGCATGGGTAGGATTCTATAATCGGCATTGTGCCTTTAAATGTCGGAAATTGTTGAAACTGTAACTGGACACCATCTATTGATACTGATATCTGTACCATTACACAGGTTGCATGGAGAGGGTTTTATTTATATTTAGACACTGTGCCTTTAATTTTCAGAATTGTCAGGGAATTGTTTGACCTGAAATTGGACCCTTGCACTGGTATTGATATCTGACACCTTCTCTAGCACTGCACAGGTGACGCACAGGGGGAAAGCTCGGTATCTGGGAAGTGTGCTTTTAAATTATACATGTATTGTTCGATACGAAAATTTAGCTCGATTCCTTATTATAATCTGATCTCCGTGCTATACGGTTAGAGATGGGGCTGGGAGCGCGTGTGGAGAGGGAATTTTTTTCGCACTAGAAATGAATTCCATCCTTTGGTACACTGACATCTCACTTCCGGGCTATGGCTTTACCCATCTGGTTTGTTGTAAGTCTATTTTTGGCACTCTACCTTTTAATTTAACCTGGAATAATAAACCCTAAAAGTGTACCCCTTCGTTTGGTATTGATATCTGATTTTCGTGCTTTTTGTTGAAGGGCAGTTTTAAGATAGCCCGGTCAAAATTTAGTGAAGAGCAGCGAAGAAAAAGCTATATTCTTAAAGAGCTGCAAGAAATATTATCTATTTAAAAAACAAAAACATACAATTTTAACAAATACTGAATCCCCCCCCCCCCAAAACAAAAACACTATTTTTAAGAAATAAAAAAAACTTCTTTTAAAACAAATATATAAATCTTTAATGGATACTCAAAATTGGCACAACATTCCACGACACAAATTTTCATTTGACGTACAACTTATTACGTTCGGCCCTCGCGTTCCAAAGATATAGCAGAACAATCGTTTTAATATTACCCCTTTTTTAGAGGGGGGAATCATGGGGATAAATATTTTATAGCCTATCATATTCCTGGCAGCACAAACTTTCGTTTCCACATAAATCAAATTTTGTCCGTCGTGTTCGAAAGATACGGAGGAACAACTGTTTTGACAAGCACACAATTGACGTATGAAAAGCAACAGGAAGACAGGTCAAAATCGTGTTTTGTAACGTAATCCTTAATCGATATTACTTGACACAGCCGCATTTGGAGGACAGCAATTTCTGACGTATAAGGGAATACAGTTTTAAAATATTAATTTCTCGTGTATCGCAGTATATATTTGAGGGGAAGTAAAAATTAATTCTAGATGCAGCACAGTTATGGATGCAGTTTCTAGATGATGCATCTTCCCGTAGTAATAAGAATCAATATCTCACGTTTAACGCTCAGAAAACATTACAATTTTACTAGATCGAAAAGTAGGACAAATTCGTGAAAAATCAAACTGATCAATAATATACGTTCGAGTTTGTCTGGAGAGATGACTACGTTTACTACCAAGTAATATAATCATTTTTAAGATTTGAAACTGTAATGTAAACAAGAACAAGAAAAAGTCAAATTTTAATCTTATTTTGACAATTTTTCATAAACTTTCTATTAATGATAAAGAACCAATCACTTTCATATATGTGTGCCAGATAGAGTCTCTTAAATGAAAGTAAATGAATAACTTTCATAAATAATTTTTGTTACATTAGGAATACAGAACATGCCGTTTTAGAACCATTATGTTCAAGTGGCCATTTATAAATGACAATTTTTAAAAATTTTTTGATCGAAACAAGATACTATTCCGATGTTCTTATGAAGTCTATTCTCACATATATTTTTCTATAGAAACCGCTAAAGGTCACCTGACAAACTCTGCCCGATTTGAAATTGAATTGTGCCATTATATGTTTTTGATTTGCAGCATTTGGGAGAGAGAAAAATCCTAAAAGCTACTCCTAGCTTTTACAGGCCTTCTCATACAAGGATACTCCCTACTAAGATCAAAGTCACTGCTGACAACTGCTTCAGTTAGAGCTAACACAAAGTTTGCCTTGCTGGAACAAAACAATGGCTAGCTTCCTAACAACCACTAGGCCAGTTTAGGCTATGATCTGGAATAATAATAATTGATAGGGGGTGCAATATAATGTACATTAAAGTTCAACTTTATTACATTCTACTTGTCATGTTTATGTGTACAAAATAGTCAATAAAAATTCAAATATTGATATAAAATTCATTTTAACGGTAAAACTCAGTTGGCTTGTCGAAGCATAATGTGGAAGATGCGACTCTGTCCCTAAAACGAATTGCTGAACTTTCAACGAACGACCTCAATGACGTTGTATGATATGATTGAAAATTTCCTCTTCTTATTAAAAAATATTCACTTTAGTAAAGCGAGATACAAAAAAGAAATATTTTTGTATTTTCGAATGTTCTCATTGTTTAAAGAACCGGATATATACACGACTGATCTGAACGATGAGCACTAATGATACAATTGTTCCTATAGCAGCAATTCATTTGTTATTTGCTGCGGGGAAATCATTTGTCACTTTATTACATTTCGTTAGTAATATGCGATATAGTTACGCTTATTACTACAGATAATATTAAATTAAATATGAAGAACGTTATTTCTTTTAACAATACAACAACCAATAACAATAGTCACACAATATCACACAATTCCGGCAAAAAGTCGTTAATCACTTTCGATTTATGAAGCAATAAAATTCTTCACAATGGAATGTGTTTATTACAAAAATAATATAGACACAAAGAGTACAGTATGTACAAAAATGGCATTACGTATGGAATAAAATACACAAATATTGTCTTGAAAGTAAACATTACATAAAAAACAGTGGATAAAAACAGTATGTTTCAAATTCTTATATAAAAATAATCTTATAGAGTGAACGAATTCAGTGTTTTGCTTATGTACTTTTAAATTAGTATGGATAGCCATAATTTCTCGATTTTTGAGTATTGCTTTTACACAGATATTTTTAACTTGTGAGACCTGATTATTCACACTTTCACTGAATAGCCACACCACTTTTCGATACAGAGGGATTGGAATTTGTAATATTCCCCAGAGATAGGAGGATATCCTGTTAGGACTCCTTTATCCGTTGGAGAGCGGAGATTTGCATAATATTATCAGTCAAAATTAGCTTCCAGAGGCACTTTTTCTACACACATTGAACAAAATGGCCAGGCCACAACAATCTAAACGGCTCAGAGTTGGGTAGGGGACTCACTGAATAGGTGTTAGGTGACAGATGGGATCCTCCCCTCAAAGCCATCCAGCTTATTCTTTAATGTGCACAGATTATGGTTCTTCGGCACACGAGGACACAGCTTAATGTTCCATTCAATGGACAGTGGCCTTCCAAGCGAAATGGTGTCCCCATTCCTACTGGGGGCAGGGGTACCGGGGATAAATCTTAATGCCGGTACAACTGGGACTCGAACCTGGGAACTAAAGATTATAAACCTAGCACACTACTGACGAAACCAAATCCAGCTCCTTTATGGGGGAAAGGTTCGTTAGGCCCTCTCATATAAGCGAAATAGGCCGACAAGTTAAATGGTTCAAGTTTAAAATAAATGGAAAAGTTGAAAATATGCAAATTAAACTATAAAACGAAAACTTAGAGCTTCGTTGGTTGTTTGAGGTTTTATGGCATAAAGGCAACTAAAATGATGCAGTAAACAAAATATACAATAAGAGAAATAAACAGATAAAAGTCATGCACCAAGACTTAAGGTAAGAAATATCATGCTTTAAGAACTCAGAGTGTTTGAAAGGTACCTAAATATACTCTGATTAAAATTGTAATGCACTCCTTTTTGCCATTATGTTTGTAAGTACAGGCTAACGTTTGAGGTTTCTTACTTCTTATATTGGGCGTGCTACTATTGGCATTTAAAACAAGACAGCATTAAAGTAATTTTCGATTCTTAAAAATATAAATTATAACAATATTTTTATTTGAAATGGGACGGAAATATGATCTAGCATATCGTGTAGAAATGTATTCTGAAAACTTCATGTCTCTGTTTGATCTCGGAAACATTGTTTGGATAGATGTGTGGACGAATCACAGAATAACTGGCTAGCACAGATAGATGACTGATCCTAAAGCACCACTGCTTGCTGCGCCATCTGTGGTAATTAGTCGAAATTCTCATTTTCCCGCCGTCTTTCAAAATGTGTGGAAGTACTTGTGTTGCAGCCATTACTTTACTATGCAGTTCCGTATCTGAGAAATATTTGTTTCCTGTATTGCTTTCTTCTTTACTTGAACTGATTTAATCATATATCTGGATATGGCTAGAGACCGTATTTGAACATTATTAAACAGAATTTTTTGAGAATACTGCACTGCAGCTAATGTTAAGATTTTATTTATCAAAACCAGCAACGACCACCTGGCGAGTGGCTTCTCGTCAGAGTAATTCGGCTTCAGCCAAAAATGCACTCAACTGTATAAACTACTCAAGTCTGGCAATTATGCTTAATGATAGTTTATTTAAACTAAAATACGAATAAGCTACTTCTGAATCTAGGTATATATTAAGCTACATTTAATTCTTGAGTGAGGCACTAGTTCTCTTAGGAAGGCCTACTTCTGCTATTCGTTGAAACCATCCAATCACTGCACATATCATTCTGTGACTCCTTCCTCTTCCTTTTAGAACAAAAAATTCAGAAGTTCGACAAGAAATCGTATCACTGGCGACTACGATGCTTGCCAATATCTCGACTGTACTGTCAATAATGCGATCTTCGGTACGCTCGCAAAGCAAGGGCATTGGAAACAGCACTGGGAGATTTCTCTCAGAGTTCAAGATCATAAGACTTCATTGAATACGTTTGCTACATGATATAATACAGAGTAAATCGATTGGAATTGCCGAGCAGAGACTTCCGCTCTGGATAAAAATTTCTTACACTCGTATATAATTGAAGGAGTCGGCAGAGAGAAAATCCTCTCAGCAAATTCATGAATCTGGTCAGTCGGGGGCCCGTTCTACTAATATGTAATTATGAAGCAAGATTGATCAATATTTGAAATCTGAAGTTATTGGGTTTATAATTTACTTTTTAGATAACAAGGACAGAGAAAGCAGAAGTGATTTGTATCGTTTGTGTTTCATGCCATGGGATATATCATAGTTAATTGAGTACTGGATGAGTTCATTCGGATGGTTAGCTGCATCTCTAAAAAAATTTTAAGCCTAACTGTTAATTGTGTGTTTCATCAGCAGAATTTGGGTATCGCTTGGAATAACTGAATAGCTACGAACTAGGAAGCTGCCACAGCTGATCGTAAGATGGTATGTTAAGTGTAAGGTTTCCACAACGTTTACTGACGAAGTGACGGAAAATCTTCGTGATTTCCGAAATATCTGGGGTTGTTCCTAAAATAATATTACTTAAAATGAAAGATGTTAACTTACCTGATTCCTTAATGGACTTACCTTATTCCCAGGGATTGGGGTTGGGTCTCTCGGTAGCACAACTGGCTCGTAATCTGCAGTCCCCAGGTTCGAATCGCATCCTTTTCTGAGTTGAGAAGTTTCTCCAGTTAACTCCTGGACAACATTGGGCTGGCAAAGGAGGCCGCCAGGCAGTTGGGACGTGAAACCGTTGCAGGAGATCCATACCCTGTGCACGTTAAACAACATACTGAATGATCTTGAAGGGAAGCTACCATCTGTATCCTAACAGCTGTCCAGTTGATCAATCCCTTCCCCCAAACTGCTCCTTGGGATCTTTATGATCTGGCCATTTAGCCAAAGTGCTCCTCAGAGGTAAAACAATCAATCTTCTCAAAATATTAGTCCAGAAGCGAAACGTCAGTTGCAACCTGGGAGACTGCAGTCGGTTCTTCAACAAGTACCAACAAGCTTCCACTGCGCAATCTCATAGTCTCTCCAGTTCTCACTAACATCATGCCATTGGTTTAATTGCATTTTTACACTTCCCTCCCCTTCCTCGCTCCCCTGGACTACAAACTGGACAGCAGATTTAGAACAACTCCTAAAAATGTGAGCATTTGTTTAGCCAATATCACTTCTAACAATCATTTTCGTTATAGACTTACAGTAGTCTTTCTACTAGCGATATGATTTTTATAATATAAATTTTTAGAATCCAAAATAAAAGGTAAAACCAAAACTATTATACTTTACTGCATAAAATACGAATGTATGAGTTATGATTAAAAAGCTATCTTAGTGTTATAATTACACTAAATGCCTACATAAAAACTTATCCAAAAGCTAAACATAACTCGTCAATTTCATTCCTTAAGGAAAGGCTTTGAGACAATGAGTTCTAATCCACAAGCAGCAAAGAGAAAATTATAGAATGGAAAACGAAGCTGATTTTTCGCGATCATTATTATTCGTTCAAAGCTGTAGAAAAATCTGGGCTATTCCTTTCGATAGTTCTGTATCAATTTTTCCCACAATTTTTGTAAAACACTTTTGCAGAAGCCCTCCTAACCATGTCCCACCCCCTATCCCGCATCGCGTGGACTCTCAATACGCCTCTGGTAACCTGTCGAATCTTAACCAATATAATTTAATTAAACAGCCTCAACACCTGCAGAAATGTGGTTTAGCCAGCTGTCATTCATGACACAACCAAAAAACTAAAGAGGGGGACGTAAGATCAATAAGATTAAGGGTTGGGTAAATCACAGCCTCAGACCCATACCGGGTCTGAAGAGTGCACTAAGGGGAGAATTAATTTGTAAATAAATTAGAGTTTTAAATTAAAGCTGTATCTTTTCAAATTTATCTTGTAGCATTATATTTTTAAATATTCGTAATTAATTTTAAAATATTCATAAATATTTCAATTAAATTAATGATTAGCAAATTATTATACTTCATGCTGTTTAAAAATGAGTTGCTTGTAATTGAAGTTTAGACAAATTAAATGACTTAAATCTTTTATGCATATTTAATTTCCCTTCTTTTGTTCCATGGCTGTCCAGGCCTGGTGTATCAAAGGGACTCTAAATGAACCCCTTTATCAGTTCTATCACATTCCTTGTATCTGGGTATCTGTTCTTGTACGCTGGATTGTCTTGACGGAAGACTACCATCCAACAGCTGTTCCAGTGGGTCCCCTCTCCCAACCTTCGCTGAGCCATTCGGGGTCCTTGTGACCTGGTCATTTAGCCCAATGTGTGCAAAAAAGTGCCACTCAGAGGTAAAACAACCCAACCTGGTATCTGGGTATCTGTTCTTGATTCTACCACCAGAATTTCTAGCACAAATATATCGTTTACAATGTTACTTCTACATTTAGCGCCCTCTAACGATTTAATTTAATAACGAGGTAAATTAAAGCCTTTTGAAGGGTTTGAAAACTATGAATCATCATATTTCGTTAGTACCGGTTCAACTCAAAAAGAACTTTCATTAATCTCTTAAAACAAAACGTTTCGTCACTCCCTGCACCCCCCCCCCCCCTCCCGAAGTGAAGGGACAAATTGTTGCTGCACGTGTTAAGTCCTTGATTGTGATATTTTATCAGTAAAACATCATATCTTTTGCAATATATGTTAAATGTTTGAAATTTTGGAATTATTCCACCGTCAGAGATTGCAATTAAAACTTTTGGGAGATTCAAAAACTATGAATCATAATAGTTTATCAAATGCCTATTCAACGAAAAAATAATTCTTTGCTTTTGGAAATAAATATTATCACTAAAAACAAGAAAAATTGTGCTTGTGCTGATGGTGAAATGTTACCATTAATATTAAAAATTTCTAATATAATTACATCGATTACAATATTGAAATGTTTGCCATTTTCAACTTTTTTCGCTGTTTGATGACGCAATTAGTTGCATGGAGATTTCGCAAGTACGAATCGTACTATTTCACAATACCTAACCAACACAAAAGAATTTTTGATCCGTTTCTAAAAACAAAGAATTTGACAGACAGACGACAAAGTGAAGCATTCGCTCTTTTGTTTCTGAAAAGGAACAAAAAAAGTCTCCCAGAGGAAGCCTTTCGCTTATGACTCTGTCAAAAGCAAATTATCCTTTGGACGCTACTTTTAACCTTTCAGTCAGGTCCAGATGACTCTTACTTGAGACCCAAAGCTAGGATATCTTTAGGTCCTCTGACTTATTTATATATAACCTTTTGTTTATTGTACAACTTCACATTTTCGTGCATTATGATTAACAAGCAAATTTATCTTCTGTTGCTCGGGTTTTTCTCTCTCTTTAAAGCAGTGATACCCAAACTTTTTTTTTTGCTCACGGCACATCGTATATTTCGCCGTGAATACTGATGGCACTAAAAAATTGGTGGTAATACTACGGGAAATTCGCACATGCGCAATTTGTCTTCAATAATAGCCATTTTTGTGGAGTCGTTTGTAAACGCAGAGAACTTTTTTTTAAGTTCTGACGTGTAATAAGGTTAGTACTACGCTGTATGTATTAATGGTATGCTTTGTGTAAGGCCCGTATCTAGAAAAAAATCGAGGCAGGCCCCAAGAAACAAAATCGAGTCAAAAAAAAAATGTGAAAGAGGAGGTTAAGAGACTTCATTTCCAATGCACTCTAACATTTCATCCTCTACTTGAAGGTTTTAAAAAAAAATCTTCAAAAATGCATAAAATATAAATAAATTTAATAAGTTTTCCCTCTTTTACCCTTATTGTATTCTGAAAGGAAGGGGGGGGCTGGTCCCTTTGCAACCCCTAGATCCGTCCCCGCTTTGTGCCCTGCATGTTATCCCATTTTCATATGGATAAGTTTTTTTATTAAACGGAAAAAAGTTAAATGAAGAATCAGTTTCAGGAAGGAGCAACAAAATGGTTTCTAAATTTCCTTTTATCTACAATTCCATCCCAAATTTCTCGGCACATCCTTTGAGAACCACTGCTCTAAAGCATATGAGATTTCACTCTCCACGTCGCAAGCTTTCATTTCGCATAAAACGCTTACGATTGATTCTCCTCTACTAATAAAATTTCGCCCCCCCCCCTCTTTTTGGGGAGGGAAGAAGTGGATGTATTTTGGGATTCCGAACATAGTCTCCACGTCAGAAGTTTCTAAACCCGAAAAAACAATATTGTCTCATTCACAAAATTGAATTTTTCAAATAATTTCGTATTTCAATTCAAGTTGCAGCACTTGGATAAAATTTGTCAGTCATTGAAAATTCTATAACGAAATAAAATTAAATATGGGCAAATTGTGCTATGGTGGATTTAAGTTGTGCAGAAAATTTGTACGTACTCGACTTCTGTGGCAAGCAGCTGCTTGAGGGGGTATTTATTATTTATTATTTTTAATAATGTAATATACAATGAAAAGGAAAAGCATTATTTACAGGTTAATGCATTTTTATTAATATTAATGTAAATATTATTAATACTAATATAATTATTGTTAATATTAATGCAATTGTTATTAATGTAATTTGCCATAATTGAATATATTTCGAAACATTTGGTAAAAAATAATTGGGCATTTTTATCTGTTGTTAAATGATAAACAACAGAAAGATGTTTAAAATAATTGAAACCCGATTTCCAGACCAGATGTAATGAAATATCGATTTCTGTGAATGCAGGGTATAAATCAGATCCACCTGGGTTACTACAAATCGACCCGAATATTATAGAATTAGAATTAGAATATTTACTTACTATTTAGTATATTGAACATCTTGTTAACCGGCTAAACGAAGGTTGGATTACCAAGGGTGTAAGCCTTGCACGTCTCCGTCTACTCGGTTAACACATAGATATAATATGTAACTGGACACATAACAAACAACTCCTGAGCTAAAGTATACTTAAACAATAACAGAAATCTTATTCCGCATTTAACTCCCAATACATTAAATATTCCCCAATATATTACCATTTCTTACCACCGCGATTTTACAGACGTCCGCACTTAATGCGGTGCAACCAATCTTCTGAGCGTCCAACGCTCGACAAACAGCAAGGATATTGGCTAAAAGAAATACAACAAGTATGCACTAACATAAATTCACTACGGCATAAACACATAAGTTCCCTAACTAGATAAATGGTATATTGAAGTTCAGACCTACTTTGATTAGATGAGGATACGAAGGAGAACGACCTCGACGACGAGGAGTTGTAGGCAATTCTAACAGAGAGACATGGCCTCTTCTCCAACGTTAACGTATTTTTCATTGTTTCGTAATGAATTATTCTGTTGCGTACAACACTATTCTACGACTTGGTTTGTTACGTATAACAATAGTGAAGTCAACGCAATTGATGTCTTAGTTATTTACAAAGTCTTATCTGCGTTGCCAAAGGTATACTCAGAAACTTTCAATGGGAGTTAACATGTTTTGGTCTATTTGTAATTTCTTTTATTGTATGCTTGAGTGTTTCATTTCTGGAGATTCCATTAAAAAACGTATGGTACTCAGATCCACAACCTTAACACCCCCCAACATAAGCACACTTGGGTACGCCTAGTGTTGCCAACTGCCCCGCATCATCTATTTGTAATTTCTTTTATTGTATGCTTGAGTGTTTCATTTCTGGAGATTCCATTAAAAAACGTATGGTACTCAGATCCACAACCTTAACACCCCCCAACATAAGCACACTTGGGTACGCCTAGTGTTGCCAACTGCCCCGCATCATCAATATTTATCCTGCTTGCCGTACCAAAGCCATATGGGACACCGCATTGACTGATCCGAGAATACTGTTGATCACATGACGTGCATTAGATCGAATATGAGAAATGAGCCTCATGGCAGTTCAAACTCCACTTATCTGTGCAACCCCACTATTTAAATAGCTGAGACTCTCTCGAAATTCAGATGAAGAATCATCTAACTAATTTTGGTCAACTGCTCAAAGAGTGATTTTTGCTGTTTATTCATAAGTAGCATGTGCCGACGCAAACTTCTCATCACAAAGATACGATATTCTGACCTGGAAATTATAATTGATATATTGAATTTGAATGGAAAAATTGAATGATAAGCCATTTGTGGAATGTTGCATTTTTGAGAACAATATTCAACATACTATTGATATGGATTGGAAAATATTAATGGAAAATGAAGGTCTTTGCTATTTTTTGAAATTTGTGGTAAAAATATGTTCTAAACCATTTTACATTATTATTACTTTATATTAAGTATACCGGGCCCCAGGCGGAGGAGGGAGGGGAGAGATGTATAGTCCAACCAGGCAGGTGCGCAAGATTAAGTTTCGGTAGGGGGGTCCGAGAATTCAGTTTGGGGGAGACTCCGAGAATTTAACTTCAGTGGAACAGAAATGTTTAGATTAAAGTTTATGGTTAAATTCTACCTTAACTGTGTATTACCGTATTTCTTCGATTCTAAGACGCACTTTAATTTCAGCACCACCAACAGACAAAAAGTTTTGATTCTAAGAAATAAAAAATAAATAAATTGCTAAAATATATCTAACAAATATTTTTATTATAATAGAATTCAATTTACTAACAACTATAGTACTTATTTATCAGTAAGTATTCTATTCATCACTTCCTTCTGAATCAATATCAAAGTCTGATTCTTCTGAGCCGTCTTTTCAGCGATTCTAAGACGCACCCCGTTTTTAGAGACGTTTATGTGGGAAAAAAGTGCGTCTTAGAACCGAAGAAATACGGTACTCTCTTGGGATAGGAGGAGCATATCGAAATAACAGAAAGCCTTTGATATTGTTACAAAGTCATATAATTAAACGAATTAATAAAAACAAAAACATGCACGTGTAAGAAGCAAATGTGATGATGCAAATATTTTGCCTATAAGGAATTAAAAAAATTAATTGCTTATAATGTACCTATGACGTAAGCGGATGTGTGACGTCATAGGGGCAAAGCACTGTCTGTGGGGGATTATTATCCTGCGAATACACTACTATTAGCTTATTGGCAAAGTTGCAGCACGGTGAGGTAGCTTTTATCCTGGACCTTTCAGTTCTAACTTCATCTGGTATGACTCAGATGTTTGCGCTACGAAAAGGAAATGAAGAATAGATAACACGAACGTATTTTGGAGATTGGAGCTTCTGCAGCTGTTAAAAATTCTTTGATATAATATTAGAATTGAGTTAAAATTTTTATATTTCATTTTATTGTTTGAGATGGCTTTCGTTAAAGTGCCTACTTCCTACATACGCTCAAAACATACAAAATAAACCTAAAGAATATTGATGTAATCAGTCATTGAATTCGCATTTACTACAATGTGAGATAAAGCGCCAATTTACCTACTCAACAAGAGTAATTCCAAAGAAGTACCTAGAAACCCACGCTCCTGAAAAGTTCGCCCCCCCCCTTCGAACCTCCAGCTGTCATACTAATTCTCAAACTTCATTACCGCTTTGAAATCCAAAACACTTGTCTTTACATAATTTTATTTCAGTCTTTAATTTCATGTCCTGCACCAAAATATTAAATTTAAAAAAATATAAAATCTCATACTATTTAGTTTGGCAAATGAGAAATCATACACAAGTGAGATTTCCCGAAACTGAATTTTCGCACTCTTCTCAAAACAAAAATCTCGGACCTCCCCAAAACAATCTCCCTCCCACTGAAACGAAATTCTTGGATCGTCCTGAAGCTAAATCCGGCCTTGCGGGCTAACTATCTTCTTTTGAAAGGAATACGAACTCAGTGACTGATTGCACTATCCATATATTTCAAGTTATTGTCTAAGTTTTAAGGTGTTTATAGGTAGGCCAGTTTTTTAAATTTATTTTCATTTTTATTATACCACAAAAAGATGCAGAAAACAAATCTTGCCCACAAAAATTTTATTTTATTTTACTCCATTGTAAACAGCGGAAAGAAAGAAATTTGAAATATTCATAAAATAATTTCACATAAAGTCTTTGCAAGATTAATTTCATACATTTGATATAAATGTATGAAATTATTCTTGCAAAGACTTTTACTCTTAAAAACCTTAATGTTTCAATAATCCAGCTTTGGGGAAAAAAATGAGGCTCATATTGTTTTCAAAAAAATATAGCACTCGATTTTAAACTTTTGCCCAATATTTTTCTCTTTTGCGTTTGTCTTTGGCTTAGAAAAAGTTGATAACTACTTATCTATTCCATGGTATTATGATTTTTCCCAAATGTCAGAGCAATTTGCAAGTGGATTAAATATTTTGTTTAAATATTGACCAAAAATTAGGCTGTCTAAAAAACTAATAACTTACTAGATTGAAATTTCATGGGGAGCAAAAAGGGAAAAATGTCTTTTATATATTGTATATTATACTAATCGAAAATAGGGTAGGACAAGTAACGTTTAAAAAGCTTTTAAAATATTAATTTCTAAAGATATAATTTGCCCATTAATTTATGTTAATAGGAGCGTTACTAAATATTTTACTTCTCTATTTCCTTTTCCCACTACCACACTCATTTGGAAAATTTGTGAAGTTCTCTATCGCCATGAAGTTAAAACATATAATTCTTAAAATTATCACATTTTTAAATTAAAAAAAATGTTAAAAATATTTTAAGAGAAAAAAATAAATGTTACGAAAATATGAATGCTATTTCTCTTCTGATAAAGATATAGTAAGCGTTAAAACAATAATCTGGAAATCGTAAAGATCAACAATCCACTAGCAGAAATATTTCGCAGTGTTAGATCCAACTTCCCTACAAGCTTCGCTCTTACTCCCCTACCCAGCTTTGCCTCTGGTGGAAATTACTACCGAACTCACACTGTACAACGGGATGCAAGCGAATATTGTCAGTGACACTTTACAGCTCCCCCGAGGGAATGGTTGACGACGCCCCTTTTGCCTCCCTCGTTAATCCCTCATTGCCATTCTCATTGCTAATCGTGCAGAGAGGGAAAGCAATACTGAAAACTCTCGGCCGGTAAGCTGGATCGTGGCAGGATTAATGGTAGATTATGATGGGCAAAGGGATATACAATGTGGGAGTTGTCGCCTTTTAACTCCGGGGAAGTTGGAAAGCGCAACTTTTTTTTGTTTTAGGAAATAAATACGTACGTGTTCTGGACACGTTTACTATTAATTCTGGTTTTGGCTAAAATAATTGAATTTTTAAAGATTAGAAATAATAATTTGTAATATTGCATAAAGTTCCAGGATGATTGATTTTTCTCTTGACTATTCAAATTCTTCAAATAGCATGCATTGAAATACATGATATATGAATTTTGGACATTCAAATTATCTTTGGGGTCATTTTTCGAAAAAAAAATATTTTACAAATGAAGGACATTCAGTATTTCGCTTTGAAAGCTCTCTAAAGAATTATATATTTTTTCTGAAAAAACAAGTTTTGCCCTGAGTGAAACTCGAACCCACGTCTTCTGTATATTTACATGCCAACAACGTTCCCTCTACGATGCGAAGACACTGCCAAGATGGGCCTCGCGCAGATCCATCATTCTCCGTGTACGAAAGTTCGCAAAAGATGAACCCAACAGCCCGGCGCACGAAGAATTTCTTCTGCGGGCACTATCTCCAAAAATGAGAGAGAACGTTGAATGCCAGGTGTTCTAACCACTCAGTTATCAGCAGCTTCTTCATTTCTCTCACAATGGTGCCTATAAATCATTACAATTTTTCGCGCTCTTGGCGCCATCTATGATCGAGAACGATAAACATTTCTATATTTGCACCAAGGGAAAAATTTGTTGCAATGTTCAAATGTTTCACGTTCCAAATCACAGATGGCGCTACGAACAGCGACAAAATGGGATAATCTATAGTCATAACTGTCCGGAAAAAAAACTAGCTGTTGATGGTATAGTGGTTAGAACACCTGGAATGTATTCAGGAGATGTAGGTTTGAGTATCGCTCAGGGGGAAACTTATGTTTTGAGATTGGGGTAGGGGTGGCTCAGTTGGCAGCATGCCAGGCTTGTAATCTTCAGTTCCCAGATTAGGGGATAGCGATGGGCTTGGAAAGGTCGCTTCCATCAGATGGGATGTTAAGCCGTGGGCCCATGTGTGGGAGAGCCATACCCTGTGCACGTTAAAGAACATGCTGGATGGCCGTTATGAGAGGTTACCATCTGTCTCCTAACAGCTGTCCTGTGGGCCCAACCTTCTCTGAGCCCTCGTGAACATCGTAACCTGGCCATTTAGCCTATTGTGTGCACAAAAGTGCAACTCAGATATAAAACAACCCAAACAACTCAACCCATGTTTTGAGTAAAAATATTTCTTGAATTCTATACTTAGAAGTAATCTGTTTCTCTTTACTCTTGAGCTTTATAATGTTTTGATACGGCTGTATAGCAAGGTCAAATCTGATAGTGGTAGTGGGAGAAGTCAAGGGGTCATGCCCCTCCCCATTTTAAAACTTCCCCATTTTAATATAAACAAAAAACTTTTAAAACGCTAGTAAAGATATAGGCAAAAATCATTAAACTTATGCATATTTCACCATTTTTCAAGAAATGTTTTAAAGAGCTCTAAAAAGGAGGGAAAAGGTTAGACTACAATCGAAATACAGTCTCTTGTCTCCCCCCCCTCCTTTATTTTTTACGGGCTCGTTTGCATCACTTGGCCCATTTTGTTGCATGTTATTAGAAAAGCGGAAACAAAGTAAGCAAGCTACAAAACCAGTCACCTTCTGCGAGGTAAGAACTTGAATGGAAAGCACAAGGAGAGGAAGCTGTTGCCTTTGGAGGAGTCTGATCTCGAAGGATGGTGGTGGTGGAGGAGGAGGAGGGGGAGACTGGAACAGAAGGAGCAGAAGTTGGGATGCTGGAAGAGCCACTTGGAAGAGAACTGGATGCAAGGGGATCTACTTCACTTTTGGTGACATGAAAAGAATTATCTCGCTGGAAATCTAGTAAGGAAAAAAATGATAATTAATTCTCTATTTCATTAAAATGTAATTTTTTAATTTATTATTACCAATTGTTTATATTAACTTCGGATATAGGTAGAAGCGTAGTAGGAAGATAGAGAATAAAGGAATTCAGTGACTTCTTTTTTTATGGATCTTGAAAACTTATTTTGTTGCCATTCATGTGATGACTTCTGAACAATGAAAAGAGCAGGATGAAAAATGAGTTAAAAAGTTTTAATACACCACTAAAAATTACTTTCATTGGAGCTTTTGATGAGACTGGTAAGGTGTTGGTGACAGAGAGAAACTAAAGTGATGAAAATTGGTCAGGCAGGTGGCACTTTAATTCGTTTCACCCTTGAGCAAGTGTTCCGATTTAATTATCACTGGATTAACACTGGACTCAATATTAATTATCACTTGACTGAACATAATATATATAGCACATTTCCATCATAGTATAAGGATCAATATCGATTACAGTATAAGGATCAATATCCATTATAGTATAAGGATCAATATCCATCATAGTATAAGGATCAATATCTATTACACTGTAGGAAAATGCTGGTCACACCTGGTCTTGGGTGATCCATGTTTCAAACCAATAGTCCTCCGGTTGTCTTATTTACATGGTGTAAATTTTCCTACCACAGAGAATTTTAGGGGACCAAACAATTATAAAAGCATTATTTAAGAAGAATCGTCTGTTTATAAAAGAAAAATAAATCTTAACCGTTGCTTCTTTTATACAAACACTTACATGACATAGAATGCCCTGATAAAATAAAGTCAACATAGAGAACAGACAAATATTAGCACTCGCCTCTGAAGTCTGAGACCACGATGTGTTCCAGGTAACTTTAGTTTGCAATCGCTGCAATGCTTGGATTTCCAAACTCAGTTCTTCATGGAGAACACTTTCAAATTCGCATTTCTTTCCCAATTCCCGTACTTTGGACTGGAAGGAATAGGAAACATTTCTGAAAAGTGCTTTAAAGAACCTTAAGTAGCGAAAACGAATAAAAATAAACTTCATTTCAACATTTCTTAGAATGAGGATTTTTGGTATTTTTCCTAAAATGGTTTCTTAAGTAAAGTTCCCAAAGTAATCCTTAATAACACTGGTTTACAAGGATTTTATAACTGCCTTTAACTATTTTTCAGGTGCAGATTTCAGATCTGGCCTTAAAAAATGGCTAGCACGCCACGTTTTTATGTTATTGGTAATTTTGACTCGTGTTAGAATCTTCCTATACTTAACACTTCCAGGAAACTGAGAGGATACTGGATATTTTACTTTTTGTGGCTAGAAACACTGATTGCGAAGTGGGAGAAAACATGTAACAGTAATCTAACCTCAGACCGCCATTTGTTGTTTTCATTATAGGAGGAACATGTGCTGTACCTTGAAGAGTGAATTTTGGCATTTAAATGACACAAAGTCAGCATCGTAAATGTGTTATTGTGCCAGATAAATTTTGTTATGTGTGTGGAAATTATATTTTAAAATCCCAGGGTCGTTCTCTGACAAATATTGCCTATAACTTGTATTTTGGATGTCATGTTGGAGATCAGGACAAAACATGGGCTCCACATGTGTGCTGCATTTCGTGCATTGTTGCTTTGAGTGAATAGTTGAGAAAGGTAAGATAAAATCCATGCTCTTTGCAGTTCCAATGATTTGGAATTAGCCAACTAGTCATTTGCATGATTTCTATTTTTGTTTAACTAAAGTGTCGTGCTTTTCAAAAAAAGAACAAAAGCAAAATACAATATCAAAATGTGCTTTCAGTCATAAGGCCAGTTCCTCATGTAGAAGATATTCCTATACCAACACCTCCAACTAACTGGGAGGAGATGGATTCCCATTCATCAGAAGAAGACTTTGAGGCACATACAGATCCCGATCCTACATACACCCCTAAAAAGTTAGATGAGTCTCATCTGATTCAGCAAATGAACTAAATGATCTTGTTCGAAACCTAGGATTCCCCAAACAACAAGCTGAGGTTTTAGGTTCAAGACTTCAAGAGTGTAATATTCTGGCCAAGGGTACTAGAGTTTCTCTGTTCAGAAAGAGAAATTTGGCTTTATCTGCTTATTACGAGATGCAAGATGGTTTGTGTTTCTGCACAGATATTTCAGGGATGATGGAAGAAATTGGAATAAATACGACACCAAGGATTGGCATCTATTTATAGATTCGTTAAAATTCAGTTTAAAAGCTGTCCTTTTGCATAAAGGAAACCAAAAAACTGCCATTCCAGTGACACACGCTATGGGAATGAAGGAAACTTATAAAAGCATGGAAAAAATACTCACGGCTATAAAATATGACCAGTTTAAGTGGACAATATGTGGTGACCTAAAAGTTATATTTCTCTTGCTCGGGCTTCAAGGAGGCTTCACAAAATTTTGCTGTTTTCTGTATTTGTGGGACAGTAATGCAGAAAGGAACACTACAAAACAAAAGACTGGCCCAAAAGAGGTATTTTGATTCCTGGAAAGAATAATGTGAAGTATAAGCTTCTAGTTGACTCCTCTGATATTCTGCTCCCACCACTACACATCAAACTGGAGCTTATGAAAAACTTTGTAAAGGCTATGGTCAAAACTGGTAAAGAGTTTTTGCACTTGAAGGAAAATTTTCCAAAACTAAGTAATGTCAAACTCAAAGAAGGGATCTTTGTTGGTCTTCAGATCAGGAAGCTACTGAATGATATTGTCTTCGAAGAAAAACTGAATATAAAGGAGTGCACTGTATGGAAATCCTTCACGTCTGTGGTCTAGAGTTTTCTGTGGAATCACAAAGAGGAAAACTACCATTTGATGATTCAAGATCTGGTCAAAAGCTATGAAAATCTTGGCTGCCGATTGTCTTTGAAGATCCAATTCTTGCACTCGCATCTCAACTCCTTTCCCAAGAACTTAGGAGCTGTCAGTGATGAGCAAAGGGAAAGATTTCACCAGGATATCCGAACCATGGAGGAGAGATACCAAGGTAGGGGATCCAGCAATGATGGGTGACTACTGCTGATTCTTGGAGAAGGAAGATAATCACATAAAAGACAAAAATGAACTTGTAAGTATAAAGATCCTTACCCATGTTTTCTTTATTTTTCCATGTTTTAATATTATTTCATTTGTTACTTTATATTCAGTGGTCTATAACTATGATATTTCTAATTTTTTTACTGTAGTCATGTAATTAATTAAAGAGTTTTAAGTTGCAATTTAATAAAATAGTCACATTTATTTTCATTTTTCCAAATATGCATATTCATTGATATTTGAAATACATCACTCCATAATTTAAAAAAATTCTATACATTCTGCAGATTTTTCACAGCCATATTTGAATTCAGCACCCCAAAATTAGTTAAAACATCCCCTTTAACCAATGTTTAAAAAAAGTTTCAATTTGTTGTCTAGTGTAATCAAGCGATATAAACATTAGTGAAAATCTTATTGGGCTTCTATTGAAAATGAAGTCAAAAAACGAAGTGAAATGAGGTAAGTGAAGCTATCTGATTTTTAAAGATTCATTTTATTAGTAATAATAAGGATAATCAAAACGCAGTAAATAATCATAAAATAAATTTTATGCATTATTAAAAAAAAAATAAATAAATACCCCCTCAAGCAGCTGCTTGCCACAGAGGTCTGACAGGAGCCTGTCAGTTTATGTGCCAGAGTAGAAGGTCTGTGAGGATGGCAGGACCTCAGCAGAAAAACGACACATACTTATCCGGGGATTATCATACACATGCCTTATCCGGGGATTGAACCCAGGTCCCTGAGATCAGTAGCCAAGCGCGCTAACCACTCGGCCATATGTATAGTATTTTTTCCTTATTTTAAATTAGGAAATATTCTTATTTTAGTCTCCACAAATTGAGGCAAGGTGGCAAAATTGAGGCAAAATAAAAAAAGGCAAATTGAATCATGGAAATCTAAGGAAAATTTTGTTAACAGAGTTCGTAGATTCTTAGTGTACTTCTGATCTCTCTTGGAAGGATGGTGTTTTCAGCTTTTCTTAGGCTGTCACTTTTTTGTCAGTTTCGCAAAAAAAAATGTCTACATATATTGAATAAGAAAAATATTTCTTAAAAACTCACGGCAGACTACTACAAGAGTGACATGATAAATGTAAAGTTTTTTCTTTTAGTAAAATTAAGAGTATTTTTTTACTTAATGGAGGAATATCATTTTACTCAATTCCGCTCTGGCTCTAATAGTCCTCCTGTTACTTCATTTGAAAAGGATCCAAGTTTCATTTCCACAAAACACTTTAAAGAGGCTTAAATTATCATAAAACATTTAATACTGAAAAGTGTGAATTTGTCATTTGTAAAAGTTGGGTTGGTTATCTCTGAGCGGCACTTTTTGCACAAAACGATCTAAACAGCAAGGTCACAAGAACCCCGAGGGCTCAGAGACGGTCAGGGGAAGGGGAACCACTGCACAGCCTTAGGAGACATATAGTAGACTTCCTTCAAGGATATCCATCGTGTTCTTTAACGTGCACAAGAGTCTAAGGGGGTGAGGGATTGTAGCGCACCACCTGGCCACCAGAGAGGTGCCAGAAATAATTTTGAAATAAAGTGTGTCAAGTTAAATAACTTATATGTGTGATTCTCATAGCGATTTCCAATAATTTAAACATGACTAAAACACAGGAGGGATATCATCACAACGGAATTTTTCCCCTTTTCCATCTTTGTTCATATTTCAATGAAGTCAACCCTCTCTACAATAGTTCTGGGGTTGGGGTGGCAGCACCCTACACTAGAACGCCTGGTGTGTGGGTATCCTGGAACAGGTTGTGGCGACACCAAACTCAGATGCACCGTCATTTACACCCAAACAGAAGCATGGCTCATCAAGAAGGTGATGTGGTGCCATTTCCCCTCCCACGAAACGCACTCGATGCATCAAAGACGACGTGCCTGGTGATGATTAGCAATCAGGGGAAACCTGCGCAGGAATGCTGTGCCTGTAATTCAGTTTCATATAAAAGTCATTGGATGGTCCGCATGGACACTGGTGTCATCGCGGACCATCAAATGGCATCGCAAGTGTCACTTGCGATGGATTGCTGTAGATGTTACACAGGCGTTGGAGGTTGCTTGTCGGCAGATTAGGCGATCTTCTAGTGGTGTGGGGACTTGAGCTATGTCGATGTCAAGCGGTACCTGTCCTCGTCCACTGCTCCAAACAGCGTGTTAAAGTGCTCATTGCGACCATATGACAGGTGGACCAACCTGTTTCATGCATCCCCACGATACGGCTCCTTTTTACCGGGCTAGCTGCTAATAACGCAGTCATGTTCGTTGCCTTAGCATAACTGAAATACGCGTTCACTGTTTCACTTCCACTTACCTACCTGCTATGGTGGCATTTATTGGAGTGTCAGGACTGACAACACTGCCTGTAATTTCGGTTCCATGTGACGTCATGCTATTGTCACTGGAATCATTTACATAGGACCTGTGCTACTACGTGTGATATTGATTTGGTGTCACTGTATTCATCATTTATGGATTTTTGCAATTTTTGTGCACATGAGTGTAACTGATCGTTTTTAAATCCTGTTATGTTGCTTTTAACGGCCCAGCCGCAAACTTCTAATTTTTTCAATTTGGAAAGTACTTTGCTCTCTTTTATATTCTATGAAAATGTTTTTTTTAATAAGATATGAGCCAACTTAATTTAAAAAGTATGTTTGCGCCCTTTTACATTCTGCAAAAATGTTATTTAATAAAATATCAGTCAGCGTTTCTTGAAGTATTTTAGTCACAAAAAATGGCTCAATATCCCCGGAAAAAATTATTTAGAAATTACTCTAAGAATAATACCGTATGCAAATATATATATATATAAACATAATATATTTTATATTAACATAAAATACATAAATATATTTTATATTTAGCACTTAAAATTTTTAATTTCTTACTTAGCAAACTTCTAAGTTATATTGGTGAAGTGGTAATTTTTAAGAAAAAATATATACTTTTCACATACAATGGACTCAGATTTTATGTTTACAGTTCTACATTAAAGTTTGAATTCAAATTTGTATTGCTTGTACACTTTTCGTACTGTATTGTACTATAGTAAACGTGTGTTTTTTTTCTTAGTATTTAAATAAAAATGCTCTTCCTTATATTTGGAAAAATGTGCAAATATTAATCATCCTCATCATCATCCTCATCCTCAAGTAGCCATGGGCTACGGAGGTCCAACCAGACCATGCAATTTAGTTCTCCAAGCAAGTCTATCCTGAGCTACATCTACTTTATTTGGCCACTGCACACCAATTCTAACAAGGTCCTGTTTGACATTGTCTGCCCACCGCATCCTAGGTCTCCCCTTTTTTCTGAGGTCTTTAGGCACACTGTTCATAACCCTATTCGCCAATCTATAATTATTCATACGGACAACATGGCCAAACCAACGGAGTCTCTCTCTGCACAAATTGCTGCTTAAAGGAGGTTGCAAACTCTTTTGCCTAACCTCATCATTAGTTACAAAGTTGAACCACCTAATGCCCAAGATACTGCATAAGCATCTGGAATCAAACGCATCTAGTTTCCTGTTATCTTGTTTACAAAGTGTCCAAGTTTCACTACCATAACTAACCCTAGAAAGAACCAAATTATATACAGTCTAATTTTAGTCTTTAGGTGTATACGCCTATTTCTCCACACTCTCCATAGATTCTTAAAAGTCCCGGCAGCAATCCCTATTCGTCTGTTAATCTCATGACGCACATCACCATTATCTGTTACATAGCTCCCAAGATAATTAAACTGTGACACCTGCTCAAGACTGCAACCATTCAGATTAACTGAATCACAGCCTGCCTGACCAATTTTCATCACTTTAGTTTTCTCTCTATTTATAAACAAACCTACTCTACTACCAGTCTCATCAACAGCTCGAATGAAAGAGTTCATCTCATCAACATCATTTGCCAAAAGGGCTAAATCATCAGCATAATCTAAATCAGAAATTTTCCTATCTCCAGCCCTTTTAAAGCCAAAATCTTTCCCTTGAAGTGAATTTCGCATAACATAATCAATAACCAAGCTAAAGAGAAAAGGCGACAAAATGCACCCTTGTCGAACACCAGACGTAATGCTAAACCAATTCTACAAGCCTTACCAACTCTCACACACGACTGAGTGTTATTATAGAGAGCTTTCATTATGTTAACTAACTTGTCAGGTGTACCATATGATCCCACAATCAACCACAAATTATGACGATCAACAGATTCGAAAGCCTTTCTGAAATCAACAAAGCTAGCAACCAAAGGTTTCTGAAACTCTAAACATTTCTCAAGAATCTGCATAAGTGAAAATATCTGATCCACACATCCCCTACCACTTCTGAATCCACATTGCTCATCACGCAATTGACTGTCAACCAGATTCTTAATTCTATTAAGCACAATCATGGAAAGAACTTTACCTGGAACAGAGAGTAGGCTGATACCCCTATAGTTATCACAAGAACTGCGATCACCTTTTTTGAAAATAGGGATAACAATAGCTTTGGTAAAATCCTTAGGGACCGTGCCTTTATCATAAAAGATATTCAAAATTTCAGTCATCCAAGTGGTAACAGAAACGTTCCCAGCTCTAAGCATTTCCGTAGTAATTTCATTTACCCTTGGGGATTTATATAGATTAAGTTTAGAAACAGCCAAAATAACTCCAGATTGTGTTATATGGCCAACATTAAAGCCACCAATGCATTTATCATCATTGCAAACAATGGGAATAGAACTAACCCCATTGTTTAGAACATCACTGCAATGTTCAGCACACCTAGCCATGACAGAATCCTCACCTTCTATAATCTTACCTTGTTTATCCTTCAATCCCCGTAACCTGTCCGTTTTCTACCACACAAAACATTAACTATCTGGTACAGCTCTCTGCTGTTGTGCTGTCTAACTGCTTCCTCGGCTTTGTCAGCCAAACCATCAAGCCAAAGATTCTTATCAGCAGCTTGGGTGTTGTTGGAGCTATCGGTCCATCATGTCCCAGACGGTTCAGTAGGTAAGGTCTGGCAAGCGTGCTCTCCATGGTAGAACCTGAACGTTTAGCTCGTGTAGATAATGGCAGATTAATGCGGGCTGTGTGGGGACGGGCGTTATCTTGCTTTTAAAAGGTTCCGTGCTGCTGAACAAATGGGCAGCCACTGGCTGCTAAATGTTGGTAACATGTAGTTGGGAAGTTAGAGATAACCTTATGACGACCAGTTCTGACCGAATTGTCCGACTAATGGCACCCCACACCAAGACACCAGTTGCTAGAGCTGTGTGATGATGTCGCACGCACTGGGTGGCGTTCCTTTCACCTGGATGACTGCGAACACGTTGTCTATTGTCGTGCTGACCAAGACAAAAACGAGATTCGTCACTCAACACCACGGTTCTCCACTCTTGTTCGTTCGAATTCTGTCTAAGGCGACAGCACTGAAGACGTGCTTGCATGTGGGCAGATGCGAGAGGCATAGTCACTGCCGGACGATAGGCTCGCAATGAAAATTGTAAAAGCCTATTGTTTACCTTCCTCCTGGTAGGTATTCGATGTGCTACCTGTTGCCAGTCCCTTTACAGTTGCATTATAGTCGCGAATCTGTCACGCAATACTATGCATCACAAATACTGTCTTGTCTCTCCGTGGTCATATGTCGTCTTCCTGATCCTTGTCGCGTGTGCTGGATCCTTCTTGAACCAGTGTTTATCCTATCCATATGTGTACGATGGTGCTGGGATTGCAGCCAACAAGGTTGGCCACATCTCTGTATGACAAGCCAGCTTCTCTAAGGCCGATGATTCTTCCACGTTCAAAGTCTGTTAACTGTTGGAACGGCTGTCGACGTCTGCGTACGGTCATCTTTAGCGGTTTAGAACAATTTCCACAATGTTTCGTCAACCAGAGAGCTTTAGTTGCCTTTTTCTGTGTTTGATTGCTCCGCACCTGTGACGTCAGCTCGCACCTGTCCAATCGTTTCGATCTCCTATAAACCTAATCATTTCCATACATTTCCATATACTACCGCGTCCCTAAATTTCGTCACCTTTGCGTGACTTCTTGCAAGTGTTGCATTTTGTATTTCCTGTAGTGTATATATTTGTCTCGAAATCTCGCCATTATATTTCTGACACCCGTATGCACTCGATTTCTTACTAGAGCAATAAAGGACCTTTTAATACCGTTGCACCAATAAAGACAATAGAAATGACTCTCTTTTAATAATAAAATAAATGCACAATTCGGAGGTGGTGAAAAGCCTTGATTTTTTACGGGATATACCCTATAATACCCTTCAAGCAGCTGCTTGCCACAGAGGTCTGACAGGAGCGTGTCAGTTTATACGCCATAGCAGAAGGTCTGTGATGATGGCGGGACCTGAGCAGAAAAACGACACGAACATCGTGCCTTGTACCTTTGGTCAATAGCCAAGCGCGCTGACTACTCAGCCAAGTCTTCTTTTATTTTAAAATTGCTGTTATTTCAGTTCATTCTGGCTTCAATTAAAAAAAAAATCTAAGGGACAAAAAAGTATTGTCGTGTATAGTTTCTATAGAGCATTTTGAGGTTAATGTTTAATATTCTTTCATGAAAACGACATGCCTTACATGATATCAGAAATCAGATAATGTGTTGTGTTTACCTCCGAGTGACATTGGAAAAAATATGAAAGTGAAAACCGAAATTCAAAGGTTAGAAAAAAATCGAGCAGCGTCTTTTCAACTCGCCTTTTTTGTTTCTGAGGTGTACCGTCGTTACTTTACAGTAGGCTGTTTAAGCTGCGCAAAAAAGCCACATGTTCTTTCAGTGATAGTGAAACTGGATGGAAATTATCCTTGCTTTGGGTTTCTGTCGGAAAGCTGATTCTACTAATTTAATATACTAGACTGAACAGAATGATAAGCATTCAAATGCAGTTATCTAACTTAATATGATAGATTAATATATTTTTATCTTATTTATGAAATCAAAACTCATGTGGATATGTATCTATGTGGAATCGATTTTTGACAGCAAGCTATTACATTCATTCCATTTCAAAATCCTGTTCAAACTCGTATTGTAGATATCGGATTGAATTTTTAACGCTTAACCTTTAAAGGTTGTATTGGACGCTATTAATTTGTTCGCCAAAAATCGCTACAAATGAACTTGCAGCATGTTTTTTGGGTTTACCTACCATTTTGTTTTCCTTTTCATTTTTATACTTTTTATTCAAAATGAAACGCTATTTCTCTTATTATGTAATGTAAACTGTTTTATTCATTAGTTATTTCATAATGAGGCTCAGGTTGTTTAAAATAAGGTTTTAAACAAATAATGTGCAAAATGTATAAAATAATATGCAGGCAGAGTAAGTCAAAATTACATTTTTTATGAACTGAATATTTTAAATCAATGGTGAACAACCGGAACTCAGCGAAGAACTACTAGAAAAAAATATATATATATTCTTAAAGAGTCGTACGAAAAATTGACATAAAAAAATCGCAACTTTACTCAGACGTAAAGTTGCATTTTTAGACAAAAGTAAACTTTCAAATGTTTGGCAACGATTTGTTTAGAAATTGGTGATCTGACAGCATTCGTGTCACGTGACACGAAGGTTGCTAGATCACTTATTTCTAACAAAATCGTTGCCAGATATTTTTTCAGAATTCTGTAATCAACCATAGTGTTCGGATACTTTTTTGAGCGACTGTAGATCACGCAGAATCATAATTACAGTTCAACCGTCTCACGGATCTGCACGATCCAATGAATCTGGCTTCATCCGTTCCTCAGTTGTGTGATATAATTTTCAAGTCAATTACTTCAACGTCAATCATATCATAATTATGGCACACCAAAAAAGTTCCTTTTTATTTCCAGAGTTTTCTTTTTCCCCTTTTAAATTACTTTTCCATTAAATCAGCAGCTTTTAAGTACAATGTTGTGGTCTTAAACCTACACACTGAGAGAAATAATCTTGTTTTTATCAACTTCAGTAGGGGGAAGTAATTTTACCAGTATGAGTGGTGCACACTAAGATAGCATCCCATAATCATTCCCCCTCGTTCAGCAGTTCTCAAAAAATACCACAGAGCTGTTCGTTTGAACGAAATCAATTATTCAGAGTCAGTGAACAGAAATCCTATCATTATAGTTTATTTTTTCTTGTGACGGATGGACCAATCTATTACTGGGCTCTCGAGTAAATAATATTCTGGAACATCTCTTTGTATACTTTTTAATAATGAAAAACAATAAAATGCTAGCAAATTAAAATCATCACTATTCTCGAATTTGTCATTATTTTAATGAGAATTGCATAATAATACAACGACATTTCTAGTTTATTTTAAGAATATCTTACAAATAACGAGGGGATTAAATCTCGGGCTACAAGAGTCCCCATCAGCACGGGACTCTGGTCGAGTGCCCCAATTTTCCGGTTACTGAACTAGTCCTGTTCATGGAGTTTTGTTTTAAACTTGTTACTGAATGTTTGTAACACTCTTTATTAGTTATTAGAAATCAGTCGATGCGTTCGGCACTGTTTGATTCGCCCCTATTTGATCTAGAAGGCGACACCGGGATCTGAAAGTTTCTTTTGTTACCGAGTTCTATTCACCATTTTTAACTCTTCAGCATCGGTACAACGAAAGTTGACCTTTGACCTCGAAAGACCCATCGCACCCAAATTTTAGCACAATTTTTGCGATCTGCGACTCAGAAAATTACCAGAAACCAATTTTTAGCTCTCTAGAACTGGGCAATTTAATTTGACCTTTGACCTTGAAGGTCACTACAGATGCAAAATTTTATAACGTTTCCGACATCTACAACCCCAAACACCCCCAGACAACAATTTTCACGTTTCTTACACTCGTCGACCCGAATTATTCCTAGGTGCAGATTTTCAGAGCTCTAACAATTTTGCCACCATAGTTGGAATTGGAGTGACCTCCTGTCAGTCATTCCTGTATGTCCCTCATTCACAATCGCTTATATTTATATATATATACCGAAGACCCAAAACATTATGACCAGCGTGTCTTTATGCAAATCGAAGCAACTGCAGGTAAACGACGGCGTGTGTGAAGGTCATGAAACAGTATAAATAACATCTGATACTGAGCTCTGTTAGTCAGTGTTATTCTTGTTCTTCAGATGGGAAAGGCAGCGGACCTAAGTGAGTTTGACAAAGGCCAAATTGCAATGGCCAGACGATTGGGTCAGAGCATTTCCAAGACGGCAAGGCTTATGGTGTCCTCACCTGAGAACCACTGCTCTAGACTCTATAACCAGTTACAAGAGATACGGAACATTGAAAAAGACCCAGGTCAGATCATCCATTTATCATAACCAACACTCCTATTTGGTTACATTGACCAAAAGACACAGAAGTATGACAGCTGTACAACTCGCTAGACAGTTTCAAATACACTCTGTTGTTCATGTAAAGCCAAAAATGGTCAGAAATTAACTCTACAAGGCTTAGCTTTTATGAATAAAGACCAATATGATGAATTCCTTTGACTTTTTTGCAACATAAAAATAAATATTCCCTCAAGCAGCTAATTGGCACAGAGGTATGACAGGAGCCTGTTAGTTCAATATGCTACAGACAAGATTTATGAGGAATTTTAACTCTTTCTCTACCATTCCATTGTAGGTAGGAGGTAGTGAAGAGGAAGGAATAGTATAGGTTGAACAAGTCCATTTAAAATCTCTCCATTTTGGGCCAGTATGAAGTACTGAAAAGTAGTGAAAAGGTTAGTTCGGTTGGATTGTTTTACATCTGAGCGGCGCTTTTTTGCCCACCATGGGCTAAATGGCCAGGTCACATGGACCCCGAAGGCTCAGAGAAGGTTGGGGGAGGGGACCCACTGGAACAACTGTTGGGAGACAGATGGTAGCCTCCCGTCAAGGCCATCCAGCCTGAGTGAAAAAAAATTATATTTATCATATGTTTTCTGCAGCCCTCATTGCAAAACTAATGATTAGGGCAGTAAGTTGTTTGTAATGCGAATTAGTGTTTTTAAAAGGTTTCGCTTTTTGAAGTTCCTGTTCTAATATCTCCTTTTCTATCCTAATGCTCTCATAAGCATCTCTTGCTGTACGAAGTGCACTTTCTGATACTACAAGAGAAAGCACTATCTATAAGAAACACGTCAATTTACATTATTCACCTATTACATTGGGAGAAAATCATGCACAACTACCTAAAAACAAAATTCTCAGACAGATGGATTGGCAAAGATGGATCAACCCTTTGTTCTCCACATTCGCCAGAGGGGCGTGGGTGGCTCAGTCGGTAGTGCGCCAAGCTTGTAATCTGCAGTTCCTCTGTTCGAGTCCCAGCTGGGTCAGCATTGAGATTTATCTCCGCAAAATTCCCCGCCCTGCCCACGGTCAGTAGGGGACACTGATGGGCTTGGAAAGGCCGCTGTCCATCGGATGTGATGTTAAGCCCTGGCCCCGTGTACGGGAGAGCCATACCCTGTGCACGTTAAAAAACACGCTGTATGGCCTTGGCGGGAGGCTACCATCTGTCTTCCAACAACTGTTCCAGTGGGTCTCCTCCCCCAACCTTCTCTGAGCCTTCGAGGTCCTTGTGACTTGGCCATTTACCCTACTGTGTGCAAAAAAGTGCCGCTCAGAGGTAAAACAACCAACCAACCACATTCCCCAGACACAACACTCCTGGATTTTTTCTTGTGGGCTTATTCCAAAAGCAAAAATGTATGTGTCAAACGGGCAGTGTTGATGACCCAAAAACTTGTATCACTGATGCAATTGCATCAATTAGTAAAGCATGTTGAAACATACTTGGCTTGAACTTAAACAATTTTTTAGATCTGTGTGGGCCACAAGGGTTCTCACAATGAAGTGTATTAACTTTGAGGGAAAAAACTAGAGTTGGACTGTTAAATGCAGCATACCTTAATGTTTCTGCAGTATTTTTTTTAAATTCAATTTGCTTAAGACTTTTGGCCCACTCTGTTTAATTGGTTGCTATTTGCTGAGCAACACAATATTAAAAAAAATGCTCATATTTTATATTGTGTTATATTTACTTTTTTTTGAAAAATATCTGTGAACTAATTAATGTCATCTTTCCATTGTAATGGGCTCATCAAAGGTTTGACTAATGTAGTCAAGCATAGTATATCAAACTTAATACCCGGTGGTGCTTCTAGTTCTACCCAACCAGAACAATATTTAGAATCAAGTATGGAAAAGGTAATTACTTTGTTTCGTATTAAATTTAATAATTTGTTTCATGATCATATTGAAAGAAATAATTTTGTTTGAAGTCCAAATTTTTCCACACTTTCTTTTGACTGAATGATCAGTGTTATGGATAAATATGAAGAAAATATCTCTATATTTAACATTCAAAAATTTTAATTAGTTGTAATTTCATATCTTGATATTAATTGCATTCAGGGCTGGGGAAATCCACTCAACAACAGCAAAGTGATTATTTCAAATTTTCCAGGTTACTTTCAAAGCTAGAAAATATTACAACACAAAATATTTTCAGCTGAAAGAATGTCAACTTTTGCCTTTGAACGCATTATTATTATGGAGGGCATTTAAAACGTTCTTCACATGTCTGTAGATTTGCACTCATTCTCCCAAAGTTAACAAGTTATGACTTCTTTGAAAGCTTGTCTAAATTTGTCTACATGTTGAAAACGAAGGCCATATCATCATTTCTCTCTTCGCTGGTGGTGCATAAAGTTCGGTCTTGCAAAATCTGTGCATTGTTGCTATAGAACTTTCTAAAAATGGGGAAAGATTTTACACTTTCACAAAAAATGCATCTTGAGGATGACAAAAAAAATTCCTGCCAATTTATATTGCACTGTTATGGGATGGATGCAACAAAGATCTGAAAGAGGCTGTGAACTAGAGAACCATCACTGCTGTTTGTGAACTCATTAAGGAAAACTCACAAATTCAGGTAATACATTTGGATGTCAGGGTATAGATTGGCAGTATGGAAATAATTATTCATCAACATTTAAAGTTTTGAAAGATCTGTGCCAATGAGTACCGCATAAACTGATAGAACGGGCAAAAAAAGGGGCCAGAATCAACTCGTGCAAGAAGATGCTAGCAATGTTTGAACCTAGTGGCCCCAAACAGTTAACAGACATTGTCACAGGGAATGAGATGTGGTTTCATTACTCCCAGAAATATCAACAACTATGTTTGGATTGTGGAGATGAACTGTGTTCCCAAATCCTTCGACAAGACTTTCGCTCAAGGAAGGGGATGTTCACAATTTTTTTCAATTCCCAGGGCGTGGTAGCCACTGACAACTTATCTTAAAAAATAACTCCAAATGGCCAATACTTCACCAACATTGTTTTGCCCAAAATGGTTAAGGAGATGAAGGAGCAGACAACAGTTATGTTATGTGTTCTCCTTCTTCGTGACAATACCAATGCTTATAAAACCCGGCAAGTTACGCCTATTTGAAGCAGGTAAAAATCAAACAGCTACCCAATCTTGCATATTCACCCCATCTTGCTCCATGTGATTTTTGGTTGTTTTCAAAAATCAAAATTGAAATTGTTTTCCTAACAATTTCATTTGCCTTCTTTAAAGATGCAAGACCTTGAAAATGCATTCATTAACAGTTGCAGAGTATTCCCCAATAGGAGTACCACCAAGCCAGAATTGGCTTAGATGTCGGCAATTTTGCATGGATGCTGGATAGAAGGACAGTAAAAGTTTCATTGAGGTAAGGGTAATGGTTTTGATTCTGCAGATGCATGTCAAGAACCTTTTGAACATCCTTTGTAATTTTGTTGTATGCCTTTTTTTAATGCACCTAAAAGCAGGGAAAGTTTTTTGCCCCTCTCCTTTACCAATTCGGTATATGTCTTTGCTCTGGGTTGTGATAAAAACGGTTTGCTGATAAGATTTTTTCCAAAAATTTTCAGTCCTTGATTGCATTAAGCATTTAAGTATTCCACTGCTCATTAATAATTACATTTATAGCTGCCTTTGCTAACTGGAAATAAGGTACAATAACTGAAATTAAGAAATGCAAATTCATTTGAATGCTTTAAGGAGTTTGTTGACTTAAATGTCCAAAGGCTACAGTTTACTTCTCAAACTATCTAGAATCTCAGCTAATTGTTCCTTTAATTAGACAGCTTTCTATTTCATAGCTTCAGTTATATGTGATGAAAACTGGCCAAATGCTATCTATTTTTTTTCCTATAAAGACATTTATGTCTTGACCACTTTATAACTCTACATGTATTCATTCCTCCATCCACCATTCCATTCATTAGTTGTAGATATGAGCAAATTCATCTCAAGTTTCTTTCTCTGATATAATTTTCCCTTAAACGTTAATAATGCAGTAGTTTTTTTTCTCTTAGGCTAATTTTAGTGAGATAATTTCTGATGGTCTTTCAGTTTTTATGGCCACTGTTTTATTAGATGGGACAGTAGAAGCTGCAAAAAACTTTATCAATGTTTACAATTTGTTTAGGTTCAAAATGCCTTTTATTTCTGGCATCAGTGACATGCTTATGGAACTCCAAGGTCTTTGTTTCATAATAACTGGTTTAAATCAACACTTTTTTGCAGTATTAATATGTTTATTAAAAATGGGGTGGGCTCAGTCAGTATCTGTAGTTTATTTAAAAGCATGCAAATATATTAATTACATCTAAGCTGGACTATAGATCCTGATTTTTCTGCACAGGTGGGCTTCTGTTGAGGGAGAATCTTTTGCTGTGTTTCTGGGTTGACCACCCCAAGTGGATAGATTCACAGGATATGTTTTATCAGCTGGTACATAATCCTAATCTGAGGCCATCGCAGATACTTCAATTCTTGCTTCTACGGACATCATCAGATCGCCATTGGAGGAAGTCTTCTAGTGTAGCCTTCAGCCTTTAATAGTGAGGGAAACAGGTCTTTGCCTCATGCCTGCAATTAGAAGTCTGTTTGATATTGTCAGCACATCCTCTCTCAATAAACGCAGTTTATTTAACATCCCACTAAACACTTTCTCTTTATAGGTATTTGGAATGTGAGGACTCTGCAGATAACTTATTCTCTTGATGTCCTCACACAAGAATTCCACCGTTATAATTTATCTTTTCTAATTTTAGAAATAGTCACCGTATGACTATTTCTAAACTTAAACTACATAAATCCCCAGGGGTAGATGAAATTACTACTGAAATGCTTACAGCTGGAAATGTTTCTGTTACCATATGACTCGCTGAAATTTTAAATATCTTTTATGATAAATGCATTGATCCTAAGGGTTTTACTAGAGCTATTATTATTCCTATTTAAAAAAAAAAATGTTATCACAGTTTTTGTGATAACTATATGGGTATCAGCCTACTTTCTGTTCCAGGTAAAGTTCTTTGCATGATGATGCTTAATAGAATTAAGAATCTGTTTGACAGACAATTGTGTGATGAGCATTGTGGATTCAGAAGTGGTAGGGGATGTGTAGATCAGATTTTTTCACTTAGGCAGATTCTTGACAAATGTTTAGAGTTTCATAAACCTTTGGTTGCTAGCTTTGTAGATTTCAAAAAGGCTTTCGACTCTGTTGATCGTCATAATTTGTGGTTGATTGTGAAATCATATGGTATACCAGATAAGTTAGTTAGCATAATGAAAGCTCTCTGTAATAACACTGAGTCGTGTGTGAGAGTTGGTAAGGCTTGTAGCAATTGGTTTAGCATTACTTCTGGTGTTCGACTCGGGTGCATATTGTCTGCTTTTCTCTTTGGCTTGGTTATTGATTATGTTATGCGAAATTCACTTCAAGGGAAATATTTTGGCCTTAAATGGGCTGGAGATACGAAAATTTCTGATTTAGATTATGCTGATGATTCAGCCCTTTTTGCAAATGATGATGATGAGATGAACTCTTTTATTCGAGCTGTTGATTAAACTGGTCAAAACAGATTCAAAACTAAAGTGATGAAAATTGGTCAGGCAGGCTGTGATTCTATTAATCTGAATGGTTGCAGTCTTGAGCAGGTGTCACAGTTTATTAGTTTGGGAACTATGTAACAGATACTGATGATGTGCGGCATGAGATTAACAGACGAATAGAGATTGCTGCCGGAACTTTTGAGGATCAATGGAGAGTGTGGAGACACTTTGTAAACAAGATAACAGGGAAATTGATGCTTTTTATTCTAGATGTATGGACAATACCTTGGGCATTAGGTGGTTCAACTTTGTAAGTAATGATCAGGTTAGGCAAAATAGTCTGCAACTTTCTTTGAGTAGTATATTGTGCAGAGAGATTATTGGTTTGTCCATGTTGCCCATATGGATAATTACAGATTAGCAAATAGGGTTATGAAGAGTGTGCCTAAAGGCCTCAGAAAGAGGGGAAGACCTAGGATGCGGTGGGCAGACAATGTCAAACAGGACCTTGGAATTGGGCAGCAGTGGCCAGATGCAGCAGATGTAGCTCAAGACAGACATGTTTGAAGAACTAAATTGCACAATCTGTTTGGACCTCTGTAGCCCATGGCTGGTTGAGGATGATGATATTTTTATAAAAACCTTTAGCACATTTAGTGACAGTTGTCTAAAATCCCAGTCCTGAAAGTTTCATTGTGTTTATATAGAAGGGCAAAGTTTCCTTGTGTTCATATAGAAGCGGAAAGTTTCTTCTGTTGTTATCTTATTTTGCACTGCATGAAACAGTTTGTTCCATTAACATATAACATGTCTTCCCATTTGGGAAAATACTGTCGCAATTTGCTGATATTCTTTGTATTGGGGCCTGGCTGGAATGTTAGTTCACATGCTTACTAGTTTCAAGTACTGTGCAGTCATCTTCAAGAGCTCGTACATGAATGGTAGTTGAGCCTACTAGGTGATATTCCAATCTGGATCAGATGTGAAGTGACCAGTGGGTTGTGACTGCATTTTCTCAATCAAAACACTTGTGCATTGATGAAACAAACTGTTTTGTGTTGTTCAAAAAAAGTGCAACAGAAAGAAATTCCACTGATATATTGGTGCAGCTCTAGTGAAATTCCACTGATATGCAGTGCTGCTCTGGAGAACCTAAATTATAAATAATAGTAACTAATTGTGTTAAAGGTATTTAATAACAATGCATTTAATTCTTGCATTTGTACATTTTTATTTCAAATTCAATTGGGATCAAGTTACAGTACCAATACCAAAGAGAAGCTACTTAGAGAATTGTGTTAAATTAATGACATGTCAGAAATATCTAATTCATATTTATAAATATCTTAGCAAAATATAACCTGAATCACATAAAGAACCTCTTGTTATGGAAACATGTATGTGATATTAATACTTGTCTGATTATTTTTGTTGTTGCCAAAATGGCCATCCACATGTTTGCCTTTCGTGAAGAATGTAACCCTTGGAACAAATGGGGTGGTGGTTTGGTACAATCAGTAGCACATAAGGCTCAAAATCTGCATTTCACAGGTTCGAGTCCCAACTGTACCTGAGTTGTAAATCTTCTCTAACTCCTGTTCCTGGCGAGAAAAGGGACACTGATGGGCTTAGAAGGGCTGACATCTATTAGATGGTCATCTGCTGGTGGTAGTGATGGTAAAATGTTTTCATGGCACACTTGCATCTCTCTATATCAATAGAGCAATGTTTGAATGCCACAGGATAACCGAACATCATTGGCAATCAACTACATGCCTTTAAGGCAGCACTGTATTCATTTATGAGTTGGTTCTTTCAGCAGGATAATGATCCATCTTACAAGGCTAAAATTGCCCTGGAATGATTCTGGGAACATATGACTTCAACTTACTGCAATGGACTGCCAAGTCATTAGCTCTCAATCCAATCGAGCACCTGTGGTATGAAATGGAATGAATATTACAGAGTAGAGATGCACCACCAGCCTATTTGTAACATCTATGGGAAGCAGCAGTGTTTGACATGGACCAGCATCCCTGTGGCATACTTTTGATACCTCCTTGAGCCCTTGCCCTGATGAAGTCAGGCTGTTCTGAAGGCAAAATGGAGAGCTACTCAATATTAGGTAGGTGTACCTAACAAAGTGGCACTGAGGTGAGTATATGAACACAATGTAATTTTGAGGACCTGGAATTTGGACAATATTCATAAATGTGCTAAAGGTATTTATAACAATGTCCCTTTCCATGTCAGAGCAGTATTAACCAGTTTCATCATTCGAATTCCAGTGACCTGGGAATTAAACATTGCTACCATAGTTCAAGGTTGTAAAAAAAACTTTTTACCTGAATAAAAATCAGCATTTTTATAAATTGTATCTATTCAAATATCGAAAATAACATTTAAATCTATGATAAATAGTTTTTTTACCTGTTTATCTGCTTGAAAAAATTATGATAAAATTTAAAAATAAATCTACCTGAGCTTCATCCATGGTAAATACACAGATTACCTGTAGAAATAGACTTCAACAATTATTAAAAACATCTGGAAAAAATTATCGCTGAAGTGGCGGGAATCGAACCCTCAACTCTCTAGATGCATGCCATTATTAGGCATGCATGCCAGAGATGCATGCCTAAAAATGTGTTTGTGTGACACAGGGTCCTGGTGCTGACCATATACACCAACCTATCTGATCTTGTTGTATTTACCATGTGCTCTACCTGATCTTCTGTACATATTCAGTCACAGTAAATAGCATCAAGTAATTATGCTTTAAATTACTCCTTTATTATGCCATACCATGTATAGATTATTAATCAGTTGTGATTTCCAGTCTTCTGACCGACTTATTGCTTTAACAGAGTTGTAATGCTTTCTAAACTTTTAACATAGGAGATAGATTTTATTGATACCGGAGGTCGCATCATCCATGAACTACATACATCGCTTTTGGTCAATATTTTAACAATTTTGGATTTTAAAAACCTTTTTTCTCAATGCTTCTATAATATTTTTTTTTGCTTCTCAAATGTATACTGCGATTATAAAGAAATATTAATTTGAAATGATCTGAAACGAAACTGCAAGAGATTTATAATAGTAGATTTCAGAAGATTCAAAGGATTAAAAGCTATTAGCCTAAAAATATGTTTTTTAAAAGGTAGAACTTATATTAGTGATTACTTTTGTTTTCATTTCAACCAAATACACTAATTAAAGTTAGGAAAATGCAATTTTTAACCAAACTTTTTGCGGTAATTTTACAATTAAACTTATCCATAGTAGTTACACACCTTTATACTAAAATGATTCATACTCAATGTTCAGTTAAACTTTAAATGATTTGAAAAATCTTATTTAATTTTTTACAGTTCTTTATCTTGTGTTAGATATATGTTTTCAGTTTTTTTTTTAATTATCTCATTTTTGAAGCAAAATGAATTTTTTATGACATTACTTTCCATAGGCTTAGAGTTTGCTGATCATCAAAATTCTAAGCGTATGCATTAGGTGTTAGTTGTGTAACTGACTAAAAATTTTTGAAAAAACTGAATAAATGAAATATTTAACCATTAATAGAAATATGTTTAGTGTCGCCTACTGATTTGAACAACTATGGCTACTTTTTTTTTCTACCCTCTGAGGAGAGGTCAACCACACAGGGTCCTGGTGCTGACCATATACACCAACCTGAACGGAATTATGGCTCTGAGCTTGATTATGGATACTGATTTTGCTGCATTGGTGGGCTTCTGTGGAGGGAAAATCTTCTACCGTGTTTTCTGTTTGTTTGTGGATTTGACAACCCAAGTGGATAGATTCACATGATATGTTTTATCAGCTGGTAGATAATCCTAATCTGAGGCCATCGCATGTACCTCAATCCTTTCTTCTACGGGCATCATCAACTCGCCATTAGGGGAAGTCTTCCAGTGTAGATTTTAATAGTGAGGGAAACAGGTCTTTGCTTCATGCCTGTAATTAGGGGTCTGTTTGATATTCTCAGCACATCCTCTCTCCATAAACATAGTTTCTTTAATATCCCACTAAACACTTTCTCTTTATAGGTAGTTGGAATGTGAGTACTCTGCAGATAACTTATTCTCTTGATGTCCTCACACAAGAATTCCACCGTTATAATTTAGATATTCTCGGCTTGCAAGAGACCAGATGGACATATAAAGGTCAGATTCATAAAAAAAATCTTAAATTTCTCTTTTCACGGAGGATCTGGCGTGGTCTGCTTCTCAAAGGCGTGGGTCTGCTTCTCAGCAGACACGCTAGTGATGCTCTTCTAGGATATGAGTGCGTTAATGAAAGGTTTCTTACAGCAAGATTTCAGACAAGCATTAGAGACTTGATTGTTATCTTTTGTTACGCCCACACTGAGGATATTGATGAGAGTGAGAAAGATAGGTTTTACAGACAACTTCAGGATATTTTGAATTCTGTCAAGAAGGGAGATATTACTCTTTTTCTAGGTGACTTCAATGTTAAACTTTGGCACTGATTCTGACCTTTAGGGAGGGGTGATAGGTCATTTTGGTATTGGTAGCTGCAATGGCAATGGGCAACATCTACAGGTAAGTAAACTCAATTGTTTGAGAATAACTAACACTTATTACAAACATTGTGACATACATAAGTACACATGGGTTTCACCTGATAGGCTGCATAAGAATATGATTGATTATATATTAAATAACAGCAAATGGGCTAGTTCTGTTAGGAATACCACTTCATATAGGGGAGCTGAAATTGGATCTGACCATTACCTTGTTAAACGTGTCTTGCAACTTAAACTTAAAATGTGTTGTACTAGGGTTAAAAAATTTACTTTTAATACGGAAGCTCTGAAAGACCCAGATATAGCTAAAGCTTACCATGATAGGTTACTTAGTCATTATGACAATCGTGGTTTGTTTACCACGGAAGTTGAGGAAGAATGAGACCAATTTAAACAGACTTTTTCGGAAACTAACAGTACTCTTTTAGGAAAAAATCAGCAGAGGAGGCAGAATTATTTGAGTGGTAAGGCACTTGAGCTTATTTCGGAAAGAAAGAACTGCAGGAATGTCCTTAATACTCTACCAGTCATAATAGATAGCATTACAGAGAGCTTAATAAACGTGTAAAGGATCAGTTAGCTGCTTGATAAGAATCTTTGGCTTGATGACCTGACTGTCAAAACCGAGGAAGCAGTTAGACAGTACAACATCAGAGAGCTGTATCAGATAGTTAATGTTTTGTGTGGTAGAAAACGGACCAGTATACAGGGATTGAAGAATAAACAAGGTAAGGTTATAGAAGGTGAGGATTCTGTCATGGCTAGGTGGGCTGAGCATTTTAGTGATGTTCTAAACAATGTGGTTAGTTCTACTCCCATTGTTTGCAATGATGATAGCTGCATTGCTGGCTTTAATGTTGGTCCTATAACACAATCTGAAGTTATTTTGGCTATTTATAAACATAAACTTCATAAATCCCCAGGGGTAGATGAAATTACTTTTGAAATGCTTTCAGCTGGAAATGTTTCTATTACCATATGGCTCACTGAAATTTTAAATATATTTTATGATAAAGGTATTGATCCTAAGGATTTTACCAGAGCTATCTTTATTCCTATTTTCGAAAAAGGTGATCGCAGATCTTGTGATAACTATAGGGATATCAGCCTACTCTCTGTTCCAGGGAAAGTTCTTTGCATGATTGTGCTTAATAGAAATAAGAATCTGGTTGACAGGCAATTGCGTGATGAGCAATGTGCATTCAGAAGTGGTAGGGGATGTGTGGATCAGATATTTTCACTTAGGCAGATTTTTGAGATATGTTTACAGTTTCAGAAAAATTTGGTTGCTAGCTTTGTTGATTTCAAAAAGGCTTTCGACTCTGTTGATCGTCATAATTTGTGGTTGATTGTGAAATCATATGGTATACCAGAGAAGTTAGTTAACATAATGAAAGCTCTCTATAATAACACTGAGTCGTGTGTGAGATATAGGTAAGTCTTTAAGAAATTGGTTTAGCATTACCTCTGGTGTTCTACAAGGGTCCTTGTCTCCTTTTCTCTTTGGTTATTGATTATGTTATGCGAAATTCACTGCAAGGGAAAATGTTTGGCCTTAAATGGTCTGGAGATAGGAAAATTTCTGATTTAGATTATGCTGGTGATGTAGCCTTTTTGGCAAATGGTGTTGATGTGTTGAACTCTTTCATTAGAGCTGTTGATGAGACTGGTAGTAGTGTAAGTTTGGTTATTAACTGAGAGAAAACTAAAGTGATGAAAATTGGTAAGGCAGGCTGTGGTTCAGTTAATCTGAATGGTTGCAGTCTTGAGTAGGTGTCACAGTTTAATTATCTTGGGAGCTATGTAACAGATACTGGTGATGTGCGGCATGAGATTAACAGACGAATAGGGATTGCTGCCGGGACTTTTAAGAATCTATGGAGAGTGTGGAGAAATAGGCGTATATACCTAAGGACTAAAAGTAGACTGTATAATAGTTTGGTTCTTTCTAGGGTTATTTATGGTAGTGAAACTTGGACATTGTGTAAATATGGTAACAGGAATCTAGATGCTTTTGATTCTAGATGCTTACGCAGTATTTTGGGCATTAGTTGGTTTAACTTTGTAACTAATGATGAGGTTAGGAAAGGGAGTCGGCAACCTCCTTTAAGCAGCATATTGTGCAGAGAGAGACTCCGTTGGTTTGGCCATGTTGCCGTATAAATAATTATAGATTTGCGAATAGGGTTATGAACAGTGTGCCTAAAGGCTTTAGAAGGAGGGGGAGACGTAGGATGCGGTGGGCAGACAATGTCAAACAGGACCTTGTTAGAATTGGTGTGCAGTGATCATTTCATTAAACAACTACAGCTAAATAGTAAATAAATGTCGTAATATTGCAAAAAAAAAATTAATCCGAATTATCACTAGTTATTATGGAACAAAGACCTCTAGCACACTGTTTAGTAGTGCTGGAGAGGCAATACTTTCAAAACATCAGTTTGGTCTCTGCTATAGAAAAGTAAATGATTTCTGGAGTGTTCCCTTCCACTTCTCAAGGATCAGTTGTCTATGCGAGGGTTGTCATGCAGCTCAGGAGAGTTTTCTTACTTATATTTATTCCTTGTAAGATCTCCCTCTTTTTGTAGTGTACATGTTGCGCTGGCTTGCAGCTAGACACCATGTTGTTGTTCTGCATGGTGAGTGTGGACCACAACATTGAATCTTTAATTTATAAGTGTGTCTGTAAATAACCAAAATTCTCCTATCTTGTTAACAAACTGACCTCTGCACAATACTCTATTTCCACTTCCTACATTATCATTTCCTGGTTATCCACTTCATAAATCCAGTTCAGCTTTAACTGGTATATTGGTTTAGAAATCCAGTTCAGCTTTAACTGATATACTGGTATATTGGTTATACCAGTTCAGCTTTAACTGGCATAACTGGTATATTGGTTAGGTTTTAATTGTATATTGGTTATAGCTGCTCTTCCAGCAGACAAATGTTGTATGTTGTTAACTCATAAGAATGGATAATGTTTTATTGCCAATTAAATTTATATACATAATAAGTTTAAACGAGGCACTACAGAGTGCTAGTTACATGCTTATAGGAGCCGAGTGCTTTTGCCTGCACTCAGCAGTCATCTTCAGGCCTGCGCACAGTTGGGAAGTGAATCGTTGGTGAAACATTGAGATAGGCAAAAGTAATACCTTTTTCTTGAAGATATTTTCACTGAAGAGAGTCCTGCAGGTGATGGAAGTTTCAGCATGTTTGTAATGGAGCAAAAGTCGCTGAGTATCAGAAGTTTGGATCTTTACCAGTAGCACTTGATGTAATCTCTTGACAGTAGTGAGAGGTGCAGAATAGTGAGTCATTTTCCCACATGCCAGTCACTAACTTCAAAGGAGCAATGCTGGGGCAGTTGAAGTGCCAAATTAGTCTTGTGCAGTGGGGAAGGGAGGGGTGCTGCTGGTTCGCCAATGGGGGGGATGGTGAGGGTGGGAAGTCATATAGCAAGATGCACCAAGCTTGCCGGAAGAAGGGGTGTGTTAAAGTTGGAACACATATTTCTGAAGGCAGAAATTTTGAGGGTTTCATGGAAAATACATTGAGTTTTGGAGTAGGTGGAGGAGATGAATGTGGAGTCGAACTGAGGGACTACATTGTCATCCAGGATGATTTTAGGAAAGGTGGTTCATGAAGTTTTGTTTTAATGTCCCATTTATGCTCATCTATCCTTTGTTTTAGAGTACGTGTAGTGCAGCCGATATGGAAAGAGGGGTGGGTATCTGAAAGTGAAATGGGGTTAGGAGAATGAGGTAGATTCCACCTTTGTCAGCTTGGTTAATGGAATTTACCACTACACTCTCTACATTGTATGTTGTGTTAGCTCTAATTAAGGTAGTGGTCAGCAGTGACTTTGGTCTTAGTAAGGTATGTCCTTTTATGAGAAGCCCTGCAAAAGCTAGGAGTAACTTCTACGATTCATCTGTCTCATGCTTTACAAAGAAAAATAATAAAAAATTGATTTGGAAAATGAATTGGGAACATGCCTTTTCTTTTTATCATAAAAAGTGCAGAGGGTTTAGCAATTTTACCAGAATCTGCCAAACATCTACTATGTGGTGATCCCCGGGGTCAGAATATTTGTGCAAAGTAAATATGAAAACTCCACAATTCACGATGATTAGTGAGGAGGCCATCATGATTTCACACATCCAGTTTCATAATTCATATAGTGTCCATCTGTCAGTGGGAACTCCTCAGTCTTTGGGATCAATTACTCTGTTTTGAGTTAATTTCACAAGGAATAATAGCAGAAAAATTGGGTTTAACTTGCAGAGATAAGCAAATTAGTACCTATATAAGCATCAATTTTGATTTTTAGTGGCCCATCTAAGCAGGTTGCTTGCATTGTAAGGTATGGCTGTATGTTTCTAATCCTCTCTAATTCTTTCAGTTCTAGATAAAATTCACTCCCATGTAGCTTGGCATTGTTAACCCTTCCAGGTCCAGCCTGAAAAACAGATTTACATCCAGAGGTCCAGCAATTTTTTTCACTCTGATCAGACAAAAAAAAATATTTTTGAACTTTTTTTCCAAATAACTAAAGAAATTAATTATGGCATGTTATATGCCAAATTAATCAGCATTTAATTCTGGATTTTATGAAAATAGAATATGTAACAAAAAAAATGATTAGTTTTATTTTACTAGGATATTTTGAGAGCACATAGTAAAAAAAGCATCTGGCAACAAAAAACTAATAGATAGAATTGATTATAATGCACATGAATAGAAAGGTTATTTATTTCTGAAAAAACAAAAATTTAATTTTCTAGTTTCAAGTGAATATTTATCATTTTCTAATTTTTTCTCAGTTTGCCATACTTTGAAAAAAGTTCGGCTTTTAGCTAATTGTGCTGAGTCAGATAAACAAGTCAACTTTAGAATTTAAAAAAATAACCAATCAATAGAAATAGGTCATGTTATTTACCAAATTAGACAGAATTTAACTCCAAATCCTATAAAAATTAAAAAATTAAACGAATTTACAAACATATTAATTTTAATAACATTGTTTTTTCATTGATATATGTGTTTTATCAAATGACATTTTCACATTGATATATGTGTTTTATCAAATGACATTTTCACATTGATATAGTGAAAAAATAGATTCGATTATGCAAGTAAGGCTTAATGTTAGAAAACGTGATGAATAAAACAGCATCATCATCATCATCCTCATGCAGCCATGGGTTACGGAGGTTCAACCAGAGCGTGCAATTTAGTTCTCCAAGCAAGTCTTTTCTGAGCTAGATCTGCTGCATCTGGCCACTGCACACCAATTCTAACAAGGTCCTGTTTGACATTGTCTGTCCACAGCATCCTAGGTCTCCCCCTCTTTCTGAGGTTTTTAAGCACACTGTTCATAACCCTATTCACCAATCTATAATTATCCATACGGGCAACATAGCCAAACCAACGGAGTTTCTCTCTGCACAATATGCTGCTTAAAGGAGGTTGCAGACTCCTTTTCCTAATCTCATCATTAGTTACAAAGTGTGAACCACCTAATGCCCAAGATACTGCGTAAGCATCTAGAATAAAAAAGCATCTAGTTTCCAGTTATCATGTTTATAAAGTGTCCAAGTTTCACTACCATAACTAACCCTAGAAAGAACCAAACTATTATACAGTTTAATTTTAGTCTTTAGGTGTATACACCTATTTCTCCACACTCTCCATAGATTCTTAAAAGTCCCAGCAGTAATCCATATTCGTCTGTTAATCTCATGCCACACATCACCAGTATCTGTTACATAGCTCCCAAGATAATTAAACTGTGACACCTGCTCAAGACTGCAACCATTCAGATTAACTGAATCACAGCCTGCCTGACCAATTTTCATCACTTTAGTTTTCTCTCTATTTATAATAACCAAACCTACTCTACTACCAGTCTCATCAACAGCTCGAATGAAAGAGTTCATCTCATCAACATCATTTGCCAAACTAAAGAGAAAAGGAGACAAAATGCACCCGTATCGAACACCAAAAGTAATGCTAAACCAATTGCTACAAGCCTTACCAACTCTCACCCACGACTCAGTGTTATTATAGAGAGCTTTCATTATGTTAACTAACTTGTCAGCTATACCATATGATCTCACAATCAACCATAAATTATGACGATCAACAGAGTCGAAAGCCTTTTTGAAATCAACAAAGCTACCAACCAAAGGTTTCTGAAACTCTAAACATTTCTGAAGAATCTGCCTAAGTGAAACTATCTGATCCACACATCCCCTACCACTTCTGAATGCACATCACTCAATTGACTGTCAACCACATTCTTAATTCTATGAAGCACAATCAAGGAAAGAACTTTACCTGGAACAGAGAGTAGGCTGATACCCCTATAGTTATCACAAGAACTGCGATCACCTTTTTTGAAAATAGGGATAATAATATCTCTGGTAAAATCCTTAGGAACCATGCCTTTATCATAAAGGTTATTCAGAATTTCAGTCATCCAAGTAGTAACCGAAACATTCCCAGCTATAAGCATTTCCATAGTAATTTCATCTACCCCTGGGGATTTATGAAGTTAAGTTTAGAAATAGCCAAAATAACATTAAAGCCACCAATGCATTTGTCATCATTGTAAACAATGGGAGTAGAACTAATCACATTGTTTAGAACATCACTGAAATGCTCAGCCCACTTTGCCATGACATAATCGTCTCCTTCTGTAACCTTACCTTGTTTATCCTTCAATCCCTGTATACCTGTCCGTTTTCTACCACACAAAACATTAACTATCTGGTACAGCTCTCTGCTGTTGTGCTGTCTAACAGCTTCCTCGGCTTTGTCAGCCAAACCATCAAGCCAAAGATTCTTATCAGCAGCTAACTGATCTTTTAAGCGTTTATTAAGCTCTCTGTAATGCTTTCTATTATGACTAGTAGTGTATTGATTAAGGACACTCCTGCAGTTCTTTCTTTCCGAAATAAGCTCAAGTGCCTTATCACTCAGATAATTCTGTCTCCTCTGCTCCTTTTTTTCTAAAAGAGTACTGTTAGTGTCCAAAAAAGCCTGTTTAAAATGATCCCATTCGTCCCGAACTTCAGTAGTAAGAATACAATGACTGTCATAATAACTAAGTAACCTATCATGGTAAGCTTTAGCTATAACTGGGTCATTCAGAGCTTTAGCATTAAAGGTAAAATGTTTTAACCCTAGCACAACACATTTTAAGTTTAAGTTGCAAGACACTTTTTAACAAGTAATGGTCAGATCCAATTTTAGCTCCCCTATATGACCTGGTATTCCTAACAGAACTAGCCCATTTGCTGTTAATTAATATATAATCAATCATACCCTTATACAGCCCATCAGGTGAAACCCTGTGTACTTATGTATGTCGCGGTGTTTGTAATATGTGTTAGTTATTCTGAATCCATTGAGTTTACTTACCTGTAGGAAACGTTGCCCATTGCCATTGCAGCTACCAATACCGAAAGGGCCTATCACCCCTCCCCAAGCAGGGGTGTCTCAGTCGGTAGCGCGCCAGGTTCGAGTCCCAGCTGGGTCAGCGTTGAGATTTATCTCCGCAAAATTCCCCGCCCTGCCCACAGTCAGTAGGGGACAGCGATGGGCTTGGAAAGGCCGCCGTCTGTCGGATGGGACGTTAAGCCGTGACTCCGTGTGCGGGAGAGCCATACCATGTGCACTTTAAAGAACACACTGGATGGCCTTGAGGGGAGACTACCATCTTGTCTCCCAACAGCTGTTCCAGAGGGTCTCCTCCCTAACCATCTCTGAGACCTCGGGGTCCATGTGACCTGACCATTTAGCCCATGGTGTGCAAAAAAGTGCCGCTCAGAAGTAAAACAACCCAACACAACCTGGAAAGCGCCAATTTTGAAACAAGGTGTTCACTTTGTTCTCACCAAATCACTTAACTCTGAAGCACATTCTTAGAAAGAAATCTTGGGTGTTAATAAAGAAATCTTTCAAGTACTTATTCTCTTATAGTACACTTCGTTTATACATCACATCAAACTTAGATTTAGGGTAACGGAGAAAAAGCTGTACTTTGCGAAGTCAAAATTTTGAAAGACAAAAACTGAGCATGTACATTGTGTTTATAAAGTTGCTGTTGAAAGTGATAAATCATATTTTAAAGTGTTTTACTCTATCTATTAATTTTAAATAGTATGTAATTTTTTGTTGTTTATCGCGGTATATGTGAATGCAGAATAGGGTTAAAAAATTGATTATTCCAGACAATTTAACTCAGTTTTCCATACATGTCGCGCTACTATTGGCTCATTAAGATGGCAGTTTTCTGACGTATCGGAACGGTCGACGTATCGAACCCCTGGCGCTGTCCTTCGAATGGGACGTTAAGCCGTGGTCCCGTGTGCATGAGAGCCATACCCTCTTCTCATTTAAAGAACACGCTGGATGGTTTTGACGAGAGGCTTCCATCTCCTAACAGGCTCTCCAGTATATCCTTTCCCCAACTTTTTCCGAGCAGTTGGAGTGTTTGTGACCTGGCCATTTAGCCCGTTATGTGCAAAAAAAGTGCCGCTCAGGAGTAAAACAACCAAATCCTAGATGTACATTTCAAATATAATTCGTATCACATTAAACCTCTTTCGCTTCTTATTCAAAACATTCTCTTCCTTCAAACTACCTAGAAACTGACTAACCAAATGATTCTTTTCTTATACATTCTCCTCCCTTAATTAATTATTCAATCATTTCAAAATTAAAACTCTCCAATCAGACAAAGTTTCCGTTTCGAACTTCTTCAAAGTTCAGAAGCAAACAATTTTAATCGACTATAATCCTTTTTTCTCGAAAGCAGCAGGTCCACATTAGGTTGTATCGTATCTCTTCAATTAACACCGATTTGCCGTCATTTACCATTTCCTCGGAGAGCTTCCGTTTCCATCTGCAGGTCGTATAATAAAGTCCAAGCTTCATGAGTCAGTTTCCTTTGCTCCATCGACCAGGCTTAGGAGTTTTGCTGCTGATTAACTCAGTCCGAGTTGATCGTTTCCCATCCCTCTTGCTTCGCCATCTGCTCTACCTTAAGATGCCTCTTTCTGCGGATATTTGCTTAATCGATCGACCACATAATTACGCCTCTCGCTAATCGACCATTTGTCGGCAGCCTGATATCTCCCTTACCAAGTGAACGGAGGAAGTATTTAGAAACTCGTAAATTCACCTGCAGCCAAGAATCAATAGCTTTCCATTCCCGAAAAGACATCTACTTACCGGAATGGAGAAAGAAAGACCTTTCTCCTGAAATTACTTTGCAAGTGTTTACAATTCAGTGGACACAAAAATTGAATTTCGAATGCTTTTGAAAGTTCGTATTAATATAAAAATTATAAAAAAATTATTCAATTAAAAAATTATATATTATTATAAACATTAACTATCTGGTGCAGCTCTCTGCTGTTGTGCTGTCTAACAGCTTCCTCACATTTGTCAGCCAAGCCTTACTTTTAGACACCGATTAAAGGTAAACAATCAACCAAACCTCATGATTTGTTAAACAAATCGTGGTAAGCAAAGCAAGTAGCCGAATTGATACGTGCAGATTTGGTTTCATTTGCCGCATCTTAGGAATATGCATATAGGGTTATTCGGAACGATTGATATGGCTTCAGCACGTCATATGAATGGCACCCTGCTCAAATCTTATATATTTTAAAACGTTTGTCTGTATATCTGTCTGTTTGTTCGAGAACTCCCCCTTTATTGGGAGAGCTAATACCACTAAGCTTCGTCTACAGCTTCATCTAATCGTCATCATCATCATCATCAAGCAGCCATGGGCTACGGAGGTCCAACCAGACCATGCAATTTAGTTCTCCAAGCAAGTCTGTCCTGAGCTACATCTGCTGCATCTGGCCACTGCACACCAATTCTAACAAGGTCCTGTTTGACATTGTCTGTCCACAGCATCCTAGGTCTCCCCCTCTTTCTGAGGTTTTTAAACACACTGTTCATAACCCTATTCACCAATCTATAATTATCCATACGGGCAACATAGCCAAACCAACGGAGTCTCTCTCTGCACAATATGCTGCTTAAAGGAGGTTGCAAACTCCTTTGCCTAACCTCATCATTAGTTACAAAGTGTGAACCACCTAATACCCAAGACACTGCGTAAGCATCTAGAATAAAAAAGCATCTAGTTTCCTGTTATCTTGTTTACAAAGTGTCCAAGTTTCACTACCATAACTAACCCTAGAAAGAACCAAACTATTATACAGTTTAAGTTTAGTCTTTAGGTGTATACACCTATTTCTCCACACTCTCCATAGATTCTTAAAAGTCCCAGCAGTAATCCCTATTCGTCTGTTAATCTCATGCCGCACATCATCAGTATCTGTTACATAGCTCCCAAGATAATTAAACTGTGACACCTGCTCAAGACTGCAACCATTCAGATTAACTGAATCACAGCCTGCCTGACCAATTTCCATCACTTTTCTATCTTTTCTCTCCGTTTATAACCAAACCTATTCTACTACCAGTCTCATCAACAGCACGAATGAAAGAGTTCATCTCATCAACATCATTTGCTAAAAGGGCTAATCATCAGCATAATCTAAATCAGAAATTTTCGTGTCTCCAGTCCATTTAAAGCCAAAATCTTTCCCTTGAAGTGAATTTCGCATAGCATAATCAATAACCAAGCTGAAGAGAAAAGGAGACCAAATGCACCATTGTCGAACACCAGAAGTAATGCTAAACCAATTGCTACAAGCCTTACCAACTCTCACACACGAATCAGTGTTATTATAGAGAGCTTTCATTATGTTAACTAACTTGTCTGGTATACCATATGATCTCACAATCAACCATAAATTATGACGATCAACAGAGTCGAAAGCCTTTTTGAAATCAACAAAGCTACCAACCAAAGGTTTCTGAAACTCTAAACATTTCTCAAGAATCTGCCTAAGTGAAAATATCTGATCCACACATCCCCTACCACTTCTGAATGCACATTGCACATCACTCAATTGACTGTCAACCACATTCTTAATTCTATTAAGCACAATCAAGGAAAGAACTTTACCTGGAACAGAGAGTAGGCTGATACCCCTATAGTTATCACAAGAACTGCGATCACCTTTTTTGAAAATAGGGATAATAATAGCTCTGGTAAGATCCTTAGGGTCCGTGCCTTTATCTTAAAAGATATTCAAAATTTCAGTCATCCAAGTGGTAACAGAAACATTCCCAGCTCTAAGCATTTCCGCAATAATTTCTTCTACACCTGGGGATTTATGTAGATTAAGTTTAGAAACAGCCACAAGAAAGTATCTCTCTTCAGATTGTGTTATAGGGCCAACATTAAAGCCACCAATGCATTTATCATCATTGCAAACAATGGGAATAGAACTATCCCCATTGTTTAAAACATCACTGCAATGTTCAGCCCACCTAGCCATGACAGAATCCTCACCTTCTATAACCTTACCTTGTTTATCCTTCAATCCCCGTATACTGGTCCGTTTTCTACCACACAAAACATTAACTATCTTCTACAGCTCTCTGCTGTTGTGCTGCCTAACTGCTTCTTCGGCTTTGTTAGCCAAGCCATCAAGCCAAAGATTCCTTATCAGCAGCTAACTGACCTTTACACGTTTTTTAAGCTCTCTGTAATGCTTTCTATTAGGATTAGTAGGATATTAATTAAGGACATTCCTGCAACTCTTTCTTTCTGAAATAAGCTCAAGTGCCTTATCTCTCAAATAATTCTGCCTCCTCTGCTCCTTTTTTCCTAAAAGAGTACTGTTAGTTTCCAAAAAAGCTTGTTTAAAATGGTCCCATTCTTCTTCAACTTCAGTAGTAAGCAAACCATGACTGTCATAATGACTAAGTAACCTATCATGGTAAGCTTTAGCTATAACTGGGTCTTTCAGTGCTTCAGCATTAAAGGTAAAATTTTTAACCCTAACTCAACACTTTTTAAGTTTAACTAGCAAGACACTTTTAACAAGGTAATGGTGAGATCCAATTTCAGCTCCCCTATATGACCTGGTATTCCTAACAGAACTAGCCCATTTGCTGTTAATTAATATATAATCAATCATATTCTTATGCAGCCCGTCATGTCAAACCCATGTATATTTATGTATGTCGCGGTGTTTGTAATAAGTATTAATTATTCTGAAACCATTGAGTTTACTTACCTGTAGGAGACGTTGCCCATTCCATTGCAGCTACCAATAACAAAAGGGCCTACCACCCCTCCCCAAAGGTAAGAGTCAGTACCAACTTGGCAGTGAAGTCACCTAGAACAAGGGTAATAATTCCTTTCTTGACAGAATTCAAAATATCCTGAAGTTGTCCGTAAAACCTATCCTTCGCATCCTCATCAGCATTCTCAGTGGGAGCATAACAGCAACTAACATTCAAGTCTTTAATGCTTGTCTGAAATTTTGCTGTAAGAACCTTTCATTAATGCACTCATATCCTAGACGAGCATCACTAGCGTGTCTGTTGAGAAGCAGACCCACGTCTTGGTGATGTTTATTGTCGTCCCTCCCCGAAAAGAGAACTTTAAGATTATTTTTAAGAATCTGGCCTTTATTTGTCCATCTGGTTTCTTGCAAGCCGAGAATATCTAAATTATAACGTGGAATTCTTGTGTTAGGACATCAAGAGAAAAAGCTCTGTGCAGAGTCCTTACATTCCAACTACCTATGGAGAGAAAATGGTTAGTGGGATGTTTAAGAAACTATGTTTATTGAGAGAGGAAATGGCGACAATATCAAACAGCCCCCTAATCGCAGACATGGGGCAAAGACCCGTTCCCCCACTACTAATTGCTGAAGCCATTTACACTGGAAGACTTCCCCCAATGTAGAATTTGACGATGCCAGTAGAAGCAAAGAGTTCCGGTGCCTGCGATGACCTCTGCTCAGGATTATCCACCAGCTGATAAACATATCCTATGAATCTATTCACTTGGGACTGTCAACACAAAAATCAACAGAAAACACAGCGGAAGATTTTCCCTCCACAGAAGCCTACCAGTGCAGCAAAATCAGGATCCATAATCAAGCTCAGGGCCATAATTCCGTTCAGGTTGGTATATATGGTCAGCACCAGGACCCTGTGTGGTTGACCACTCCTCAGCAGGGTAGAAAAAAAAGAAAAGTAGCCATAGTTGTCCAGATTAGTAGGCCACACTAATCTGGCGGCCCTCCCCTTCCGTTCAGTTCCACAAGAAAGTATCTCTTTTGAAAGGTACTAACGGTCTGCAACACAAGAAGGCAGGGTCGGACATTAGCTAGGCCTGGCCTGGCCGAGGGATTGGTGCATAGCTCTCCTTCCAGTGAACATTAGCTAGGCCTAGGCCTGGCCGAGGGATTGGTGCATAGCTCTCCTTCCAGTGACTACCTAGCTACCATTTACAGATACATCTGATCGAACTTATTGAGTTTTAGAAAACCCTCCCCCAAACGTTTGTCGCAAAACGTTCGTCCACTGATAACTCTCCCTATCGAGAAGAACGCATCCATTCATAATACCCCGCCCACCTTTTTATTCCCGTTCTTTCTGGAAATGACATGAACAGGCATTTTGCTCCTTCAGGAAATTTAACTGACTACGCTTTTTGTCTTTCTAAATTGCATTCTTTTTATCACTAATACTAATATCTTCATTCATCCAAATTTATTTCCTACTTCCACGAAGGAGAAATAAATAATTGATTTTAGGTTATATTGATAAAATATATAAGTTTAATAGAAATATTTGAATTAAGGTTGCGGTAAATATTTCTCTGTAGTGGAAGAGTTATTTAACATATTAAGGGTAATCTCAAGTGCAGAGGAAAAATTGTCCTGAACAGAGTGGGATAAGAACCCACGACTTTCTGATTAGATGTCAAAACCTCTCACATGAGATTATTTAGTCACTTGAGAATTTTAATATCTGAGTTTGCCTATTAGTAATTATATCATCTCTATGCTTGATAAGGCGTGATTGACTTTAAAAATGTACCACGTCAGATAACGCCTGAGTTGTCGATGGTGTAGTGTGGCGCTTCTCAAACTCTCTCAAGTGGCGAACCGACAGTTTTTTTTGTGCCAGTGACCGGTGTAGCGTGGTAGCGCATGCGCCTGGACCTTCTGGTCATGTGTTGTCTCAAAAAACGTTATACACAGAAGAGCCAAAATATTATGACCACCTGCCTAATATGATGTTGGTCCCCCCGAATTGAAGCCACCTTGTCGAGGTGGGGGCTTGAGGGCTTAAATGAAGTTGAAGGCTTTGCTGACTGGAGTGGCACCGGTTTGGACAGGTCGGACTACTCTGGCAACCTTCGTGTCACGTGACACGAAGGTTGCCAGATCACTAATTTCTGAAAAAAAAAATCGTTGGCAGATATTTTTTCTGAATTTTGTAATCAACCGTAGTGTTCGGATACTTTTTTGAGCCACTGTACTCGTGGGGTGAGATGTATCTATATGGTGCTGTCTTGCCCTCGACCGTAGGTAGTGGAGATTTTGGAATTATCCCTATAGATGGTGTGCAGTCCTTGAATTGCGATACATCTGGGTTTTGTCATTCAATTCAATTCAATTAAATATGATGTTGGTCCTCCACGTGCCGCCAAAACAGCTCTTACCCGGCGAGGCAAGACACTACAAGATTTCTAAAGGTGTTTTGTGGTATCTGGTACCAACACGTTACAGCAGAGCCTTTAACTCTTGTAAGTTACGCGGTTGAGCCGCCGCAGATCGGATATGCTGTTCCAACACAAACCACAGCTGCTCGACTGGATTAATGTCTGGGGAATTTGGAGGCCAGGGCAATGCCTGGTAGTCTTCCTCATGTTCCGCAAACCATTCCCGAACAATCTATACACAAATACAATCTATCACAAATAGTATGGCATGGCGCATTATTCTGCTGAAAGAAGACACTACTAGAGGGAATACCGTTGCCATGAAAGGATGTACGTGGTCTGCAATGATGTTTAGATAGTTAGATATCATAGTTTCCTGCACATGAATGACTGCACCCAGGGTTTCCCAGCAGAACGTTGCCCAAAGCATTACACTTCCCCCAGTAGCTTGTTTTCGTCTCACAGTGCATCCTGGTGACAACACTTCCCAAGGCAAACAACGCACATATACCCAGCCATCCACATGGTGCAACAGGAAATGAGATTCATCGGACCAGACGACCTTCTTCCAATCATTAAAGGTCCAGTTTCGATGCTCACATGCCCATTATAGGCACTTTTGACTGTGAACTGAGGTTAGCATGGGCACTCGGAGTGGCCTGCAGCTACTTCGCCTCATTTTCAGCAGGGTTCGATGTACTGTGTGTTGTGACACATTACACTCAGTACCAGCATTCAAATTACGGGAGAGTTGCGCCACAGTATCCCTTCTGTTGGCTCGTACCATATGAGATAGCCTTCGCTCATCTCTAGCATCGATGAACCGTGGTCGGCAGACACCTTGCCAGGGGTTCATGGTTTTTCCCTCCTCGGACCACTTTTTGAAGGTACTAATCACTGCTGACCGTGAGCACCCCACAAGCCTTGCCGTCTCAGAAATCCTCTGACCCAGTCGTCTGGCCATTACAATTTGGCCTTCCTCAAACTCACTTAAGTCCGCTGCCTTTCCCATCTGAAGAACAAGAATAACACTGATTAACAAAGCTGAGTTATCAGGTGTTATTTATACCGTTTCACGCCCCGTCCTTCACCTGCATTTGCTTCGATTTGCATAAAGACGCCATGGTCATAATTAGCTCTACGATGTATGTGTATGCGCATTATACTTACCTCCCCCGCACGATATCATCTTTGCTATCGGAACGTATGAACGATAGCAAAGATTACTCCTCCCCTCCCTCTGTGTGCGTCCCTGGTCCCACAAAACTGATGGACCCCAAAAATCTATTATATTATACTAAACCAGCTGGGCAGGCGTTGAGATTTATATCCACAAAACTATCCGCCCTGCCCACGGTCAGAGAAGGACACCGATGGGCTTGGAAAGGTCGCCGTCCGTCAGATGGGGCGTTAATCCGTGACCCGTGTGCGGGAGTGCTGCGAGAGCGTTAGAGAACATGCTGGATGACCTTGGCGAGAGTCTACCATCTGTCGTCTCCCATTAGCTGTTTCAGTGGGTTCTCTCCTCAAACCTTCTCTGAGCCCTTGTAGTCCTTGTACCTGGTCATTTAATCCATTGTGTGTAAAAAACGTTCCCTCAACCCAACTTATACTAAACTAACAAAGCGAATAGACAAATTATCTCAAACTTGTCTACCCGCTTTGAAATCCAAAACAGACGTCTTTTTAAAATTTTATTTTAGCCCCATATTTTATGGCGACACTAAAAATAGATTGAAAAAAAAAAGACTATAAAATCTCATTCCATAAAGAATATCATTTTAACCTTTTCTAAGGAAGTCTAAAATCAGATTACATCGCCAACTCCCCTTCCCGCCATATTTGGAGCTTTCGGGTTACGCCATTGTCGCCCTCTCCTCTTGTAATGCGACGTAACAGAGCCCCAACACACTTTCTCTCCCCCCCCCCCCCGCCAACTCAAGGCATCGCTCAATGTGAGAAAAAAGTACCCCTCATAGATAAAACAACCCAACATCAATGCATTAAGTATGTTATAGAAATAAGAATAAAGAAGCATGTACACAGTCGTATCAGAATAATATGACCCCCCCATTCCCATTATTAGGTAGGTGGTCGTCATATTATTATGGTAGGTGGGCGTCTAATTATATATTAGATCTCATTATTAGGCAGATGGTCCTCTGATACAACCTTTTATGCTTCACGTACCTCATAGAAATGAGTATGCAACTGTCGTACCCCTTTGTATAGATAGATAAAACTATAGTTATAATGTAACACTGGGAATAAAATAAAACACTGACTTTGTTACTAGATCTAGCGACTTTTGAGCTCTCACGGCATAGCCCAAAAAATTTTACCGCATACCCCACGTTGAGAACCCCTAATCTAATATATAAAGAAGAAAGTTTGTTTGTTTGTGTATCTGTCCGCTTATGCACTCAGCCCTAGGGGAGTAGCTATGGGGGATGGGGGAAGCTCCCCCCAAAAAGTAACCCAGAGTTGGCAAAATTCGAAGTGACTTCGTAAAATCTAGGCGAGTTGTGAAAATTTGTAATCTTTTTTTGTAAAATTAAAAGGAGTTGTCAAAATCGAGGCAATTTGGCAAATCTAGGACAGTTGAGAAATTCGAGACTGCAAAATCTAGAGCAGTTGGAAAAATTCGGAGGACTTGGCAAAATCGTGGGGAGTAAGCAAAATTCAGGTGAGATGTAAAAATTGGGATTTTTTTCTGTAAAATTATGGCGAGTTGGGAAAATTGAAGAAACTTGGCAAATTCTAGGGGAAGTTGGCGAAATTCGGAGTGACTTGGCATAACTATGTAGGGTTGACAAAATTCGGAGTGACTTGGCAAAACCTTGGGGAGTTGGCAAAATTCAGGTGATGTAAAAATTGTGATTTCTTTTCTGTAAAATTATGGCAAGTTGGCAAAATCTAGGAGAGTACGCAAATCTTGGTGAGTTGGCAAAATTCGGAGTCACTTGACAAAATCGTGGGAAGTTGGCAAAATCCACTAATAAATTCGAAAAAAGGAATACATCAAACTAAACTAATATCTGATTTTGCATGATTAAACTTTAACAGTTGAAGTTATTCAAAATAACTGTTTCCACCATTAAATTTGAAATAATGAATGCATCAAACTGATTTCTTTCTGATTTCGCGTGATAAACTCATTGTTCAGTTCGATGGGTCAAGAGCGCGTGCGTCTGAAAAACGTTTTTCTCCTTTAAAGTAGTAGTAGGCAACGTTCATACATCTGACAAAATTACCCACAATTTTTACGTCTATTAAATACGACTAAACGATTAATTAAATAAGTCCAACTAATTTAACTTGAATTAATCCATGAACATAAAACAAACCCAATGCTTTGGTTTTTGGGTGGATTTAGGAAAGTTCTATTTCTCTTCTCGCCTCCTTAATTTAAATGCAAAACTATTCAGCAAAAATAAAATTCTCAAGTCAGTAAATTAACTGTAATATAGAGAAAAAATTTGTTCATCATCATCATCCTCAAGCAGCCATGGGCTACGGAGGTCCAACCAGACCGCGCAGTTTAATTCTCCAAGCATATCTGTCCTGAGCTACATCTGCTGCATCCGGCCACTGCACACCAATTCTAACAAGGTCCTGTTTGACATTGTCTGCCCACCGCATCCTAGGTCTACCCCTCCTTCTGAGGCCTCTAGGCACACTGTTCATAACCCTATTCGCCAATCTATAATTACCCATACGGGCAACATGGCCAAACCAACGGAGTCTCTCTCTGCACAATATGCTGTTTAAAGGAGGTTGCAAACTCCTTTGCCTAACCTCATCATTAGTTACAAAGTTGAACCACCTAATGCCCAAGATACTGCGTAAGCATCTAGTTTCCTGTTATCTTGTTTACAAAGTGTCCAAGTTTCACTACCATAACTAACCCTAGAAAGAACCAAACTATTATACAGTCTAATTTTAGTCTTTAGGTGTATACGCCTATTTCTCCACAATCTCCTTAGATTCTTAAAAGTCCCGGCAGCAATCCCTATTCGTCTGTTAATCTCATGCCGCACATCACCAGTATCAGTTACATAGCTCCCAAGGTAATTAAACTGTGACACCTGCTCAAGACTGCAACCATTCAGATTAACTGAATCACAACCTGCCTGACCAATTTTCATAACTTTGGTTTTCTCTCTGTTTATAACTAAACCTACTCTACTACCAGTCTCATCAGCAGCTCGAATGAAAGAGTTCATCTCATCAACATCATTTGCCAAAAGGGCTAAATCATCAGCATAATCTAAATCAGAAATTTTCGTATCTCCAGCCCATTTAAGGCCAAAATCTTTCCCTTGAAGTGAATTTCGCATAACATAATCAACAACCAAACTAAAGAGAAAAGGAGACAAAACGCACCCTTGTCGAACACCAGAAGTAATGCTAAACCAATTGCTACAAGACTTACCAACTCTCACACACGACTCAGTGTTATTATAGAGAGCTTTCATTATGTTAACTATCTTGTCTGGTATACCATATGATATCACAATCAACCACAAATTATGACGATCAACAGATTCGAAAGCCTTTTTGAAATCAACAAAGCTACCAACCACAGTTTTCTGAAACTCTAAACATTTCTCAAGAATCTGCCTAAGTGAAAATATCTGATCTACACACCCCTTACCACTTCTGAATCCACATTGCTCATCACGCAATTGCCTGTCAACCAGATTCTTAATTCTATTAAGCACAATCATGGAAAGAACTTTACCTGGAACAGAGAGTAGGCTGATACCCCTGTAGTTATTACAAGAACTGCGATCAACTTTTTTGAAAATAGGGATAATAATAGCTCTGGTAAAATCTTTAGGAACCATACCTTTATCATAAAAGTTATTCGAAATTTCAGTCATCCAAGTGGTAACCGAAACATTCCCAGCTCTGAGCATTTCTGTAGTAATTTCATCTACCCCTGGGGATTTATGAAGTTTAAGTTTAGAAATAGCCAAAATAACTTCAGATTGTGTTATAGGGCCAACATTAAATCTGCCAATGCATCTATCATCATTACAAACAATGGGGGTATTTTCAGGGAATAAATTCATTTTCAAACATCGATTGCACTTAAATTACTATGTCTTGTCTGAGTTACGAAAACATTACTATTGAACATCCTCAAACACTCTCTGGCATTTCTTCAACTATTTTTGAGCAAACTATATTATTAACCACATAATAAATATTTATTAACGAGAAACATTATTAATTCTAAAACATTTGAAAAGTTTAAAAGAATTATATTCTTTAAAATTCAGCAATTCTATTTTTTTAAAAAGCAATTTTAAGTGTATTATTTCGCAAACAAAGATATGGAAATCAAATCAGAGAATAGCCATGTTAGGCTTATGAAAAGCTAAATTAAAATCTGAATATCAAGAAAAATAAACTTTTATGGGAATAAGACTGAAGGTAAATTACAGATCTTATTCGCGTTCATCTAAATCTTGAAATTCATCTATATTTGTTCAATTTTTAAAATGTTATAGAAGCTGGAACATTTTGCAGCAAAGGTGTCTAGTAATAGGAATTTATTTCAACAGTTAATCAAAATAGGGGTAAATTATTATATCAAGAAATGTTTAGGAAGTCGGGTAATTCTTCTTTTAATTTTGATCAATTGTGACGAAATTTGTTAAGGAAGGAGCTGCTCTGAAATATTACAGCTGTCATAAAGAGGTGTAAATGTAATTATAAAGAGGTGTAACTAGTTCAGAAGATGAAGAAACTAGCTATTGAACAACTAAATATAAGAAAAGGGAAGCCGCGTTACTCTCCGCTTCAACCTGATATGTGATTTTGTTTTGTTTTTTGTGGGAGGCAGAGAATCGATGTACTTTGCTTTACCCTTAGTTCAAAAACTCCATTTCCAGTACCTGTCATAACTCTTTAAATACTGAAATGAACATTGTTGACATTCTTGATTGAGATAGATTTGCTTTATATATTTAATTCACCGGTTTATTCCCATTCCCACAAAAGTATAAAACAGTGATTTAATTAAATTGTTAAATGCGCAGGAGTATTTACACTCACTGGTTACTGTTATTGTTTCCGAAAAAAGCCTGTTTAAAATGGTCCCATATTTCCTCAAGTTCAGTAGAAAGCAAACCATGACTGTCATAATCACTAAGTAACCTATCATGTTAAGCTTTAGCTCTAACTGGGTCTTTCAGAGCTTCAGTATCATAGGTAAAGTTTTTAACCCTAGCACAACACTTTTTAAGTTTAACTTCCAAGGCACTTTTAACAAGGTAATGGTCAGATCCAATTTCAGCTGCCCTATGACCTGGTATTCCTAACAGAACTAGCCCGTTTGCTGTTAATTAATATATAATCAATCATATTCTTATGCAGCCCATCAGGGGAAACCCACGTGTACTTATATATATCACGCTGTTTGTAATAAGTGTTAGTTATTCTGAAACCATTTAGTTACCTGTAGGAGACGCTGCCCATTGCCATTGCACCTACCAATACCAAAAGGGCCTATCACCCCTCCCCAAAGGTCAGAGTCGGTACTAACTTTATCATTGAAGTCACCTAGAACAAGGGTAATAACTCCTTTCTTGACAGAATTCAAAATATCCTAAAGTTATCCGTAAAACCCATCCTTCGCATCCTCATCAGCATCCTCAGTGAGGGCATAACAGCAGATAACATTCAAGTCTTTAACGCTTGTCTGAAATTTTGCTATAAGAAATCTTTCATTAATGCACTCATATCCAAGAAGATCATCACCAGCGTGTCTGCTGAGAAGCAGACCCACGCCTTGGTGATGCTTATTGTCGTCCCGCCCCGAAAAGAGAACTTTAAGATTAGTTTTAAGAATCTGACCATTATCTGTCCATCTGGTCTCTTGCAAGCAGAGAATATCTAAATTATAACTGTGGAATTCTTGTGTGAGGACATCAAGAGAAAAAGCTCTGTGCAGATTCCTCACATTCCAACTACCTATGGAGAGAAAATGGTTAGTGGGATGTTTAAAGAAACTATGTTTATTGAGAGAGGGAATGCCTACAACATCAAACAGCCCCCTAATCGCAGACATGGAGCAAAGACCCGTTCCCTCACCACTAAAGGCTGAACTGGAAGACTTCCTCCAATGTAGGAAGTCTTCCAGTTCAGCCTTTAGTGGTGTTTAGTTTATTTCTCCAATGTAGAATTTGACGATGCCAATAGAAGCAAAGAGCAGGTGCCTGCGATGACCTCTGCTCAGAATTATCCACCAGCTGATAAACATATCCTTTGAATCTATTCACTTGGGGCTGTCAACCCACAAACAAACAAAAAACACAGCGGAAGATATTCCCTCCACAGAAGCCCACCAGTGCATCAAAATCAGGATCCATAATCAAGCTCAGAGCCATAATTCTATTCAGGTTGGTATATATGGTCAGCACTAGGACCCTGTGTGGTTGACCACTCCTCAGCAGGGTAGAAAAAAAGAAAAGTAGTCAACTAGTTGTCGAGATCAGTAGGCCACACTAATCGGGCAGCCCACGTCTTCCGTTCACTTCCGCAAGAGAGTATCTCTTTCGAAAGGTACTAACGGTCTGCACCACGAGAAGGCAGGGTCGGACATTAGGTGCTAGGCCTGGCCGGTTCTATCCGATGATGCATAGACTTCCAATTGACCATTTGACTTCCAATTTTGCCAACTAGCCATAATTTCACAGAAATAATCCCAATTAATACGTTAATTTACGTCTCGTCTGATTTCTAGCATGAATTTTCACAACTCTTGTTGATTTGGCCAACTCTCCTTAATTTCACAAAACCAATCCCAATCTTTATATGTCTCCTAAATTTGGCAAGTCACTTCAAATTACCAGCTGGGTCAGCGTTGAGATTTATCTCCGCAAAATTCCCCGCCCTGTCCATGGTCAGTAAGGGACACCGATGGGCTTGAAAAGACCGCTGTCCGTCGGATGGGACGTTAAGCCGTGGTTCCGTGTGCGGGGGAGCCATACCCTCTGCACGTTAAAGAACACGTTGGATGGCCTTGACGGGAGGCCTACCATCTCTCTCCTAACAGCTGTTCCAGTAGGTCCCCTCCCCAAACCTTCTCTGACCCTTCGGGGTCCTTGTGACATGGTCATTTAGCTCATTGTGTGCATAAAAGGGCCGATCAGAGGTAAAACAACCCAACCCACTTCATATTTTTCAAACTCCCCAAGATTTTGCCAAGTTTTCACAATTTGGTCAACTCTCCTTAATTTCACAAAGCAAATCCCAATTTTCACGACTCGCCTATATTTTACCAAGTGGCTTCGAATTTTGCCAACTCCCCTAGATTTTGGCATGTTTCCTCAATTTGCCAATTCGCCACAATTTTGCAGAAAAAAATCCCAGAGTTTACATCTCACTTGATTTTTGCAAAGTCATTCTGAATTTTGCCAACTCTCCTAGATATTGCGAAGTTGCCTCGATTTTGCCAACACGCCATAATTTTACATAAAAAAGATTGTAATTTTTACATCTCACCTGAATTTTGCCAAGCCTCCATAATTTTCCCAAGTCACCACGAATTTTGTCAGTTCCCAAGATTTTGCCAAGTCACTCCGAATTTTGCCAACTCCCCAAGATTTTGCCAACTGCTCTAGATTTTGTCGTCTCGCCACTTTCCAAACCGCCCTAGATTTGTCAAGTTGCCTCGATTTTGACAACTCCCTCAATTTTACCAAAAAAAAAGATTACAAATTTTCCCAACTCACCTAGATTTTACGAAGTCACTTCGAATTTTGCCATCACCCAGTTACTTTGGAGGGGGAGCCTCCCCATCATCCCCCCATAACTACGCCCCTTAGCCCTACTCAACCCTCCTAGGCGCCAATTTGCGTAGAAACACGGCGAAGGTACATTGATCATTAACACAGAGAATTTTGCAGAACAAAGACGTAGAATAAAATCTTTGTTATGTGGACGGCTATTATTACATACTGATAATTGTACTAAGTAATGTGAATACTAATTTTATATTTAAATACAGTAATAACCCGAAGTTACGCTATAGGTGGGTCTGACGAAAATCGCTTAAGTCGAATTCGCGTAAGTCGGGGTACAACTTTGCATATAAATACATATAAATTTTGTTTAATTGGGACCAAGGACTAACAAAAACACTAGTTTAGAAGAATAGTATTTAATAAAAGTTCAGTTCTTTATAAATATTAATAAAAAATATAAAAAAAAATAAATGAGTTACGTAAAAATAAAAAAAAATAAATGAGTTACGTAAAAATGTTATTTCGATGTCGATGGCTTCTTTATTTCACGCAGAATTTCTTTGTAGCTATAACGCGTTCTTCGTTGGACTCTATGTTTTCTAAAATTTTTAAGCCCTTTTCAATTGAGCTGAGACTGAGACCTTCTGTCAAGCTTGCAATTGTCATGTGCTTTTCTGGTGGAACTGGGTCTGAAGTGTCGGATACTTCAGTGACGTTTTGCTCACGCATCTCTATGAGCTCATCGATTGTCAGCTCCTGACTATGTGAATCCAACAGCTCGTTGACATCATCACCGTTGACTTCCAAATCTAATTGCCTGGCAAGATTAACAACTTCTTCTATCACATGAGCGACATGATCAGTTTCTGGCGTTGTTTCCGTCTCGTTTTTGAAAAAAAATGGACAAAGTTTCTTCCAGACACCATTCAATGTTTTTTGGGAAATTTCATCCCAAGATTTTCCAATGATTCTTACGGCATCTAAAACATTGAATTGTTTCCAAAAGTCTTTAACAGATATCTCACTGTTTTGCCTCATAGCTTCATTCAGATGTGCAAACGAACGCCTTTTATAGTAAGCCTTGAATGTTTTGATGACTCCCTGGTCCATCGGTTGAAGCAAGCTGGTTGTGTTTGGAGGCAAAAACACAACTTTCACACCTGGGTTGAAATTAATTAGGGTGGCAGGAGGGTGACCGGGTGCATTGTCAATAAGAAGCATCACTTTAAATGGAATCTGTTTAGACTTGCAATAACTTTCGACTTCGGGTATGAAGTGGTGACCAAACCAGTCCTCAGAAACGAAAGCTGTCACCCAAGCTTTATGATTTGACTTCCAAATCACTGGTAAGCTAATTTTAGATATATTGTTTAAGGCTCTTGGATTTTCGGAGCGATAAATTAAGAGAGGTTTTAACTTGCAGTCACCAGCTGCATTCCCGCCAACCATCACTGTCAATTGGTCTCTAGAAATCTTAAAGCCTGGAAAGTTTTTTTCTTTTAGGTATCTTCTTCCAGAACAGACCAGTCTCATACACGTTAAATACGGTTTCACTGCTATAGTCACCTTCTTCTATCATAGCCGTGAGTGTCTCAGGAAAAGAAGACGCAGCTTCTTTATCGGCACTTGCCGCCTCTCCATTCTCCGCGATGCTGTGCCAATTAGAGAGGTTTTAAATCGGTTGAACCAACCGTTACTAGCTACAAAGTTTTCATCTTCGCCCGCCTCCCCAGCTTCTTCTTTCAACCTCTCAAAAATCAGCTTAGCTTGATAGCACACAGTGTTCTGATCGACTGGACAATTCTTCACTTTTACTTGATTATCACATGATAATTTCAGCATTGTTTTCATCTCAGCAATAATACCATGACGTTTACGAATTATGCTTGAGTTCAAGGATTGAGCATTCTTCACCGCATCGAGAATTCTTTCTTTATCTTTTATGATTGTTCTTACTGTGGATTCCGGTAGCTCAAACTTCATTGTCGATTCACAAATTTTCATTCTGCTATCAAAATCCTTGATAATGTTAAGTTTACATTCCAAAGATATCGTTTTCCATTTCTTACTAGGTGCAGGAGAATCAGATTTACTTCGTTTGGACGCCATAGTATTTTTAAGGGTTTAGAAAACGTATAACAAAACAATCTTAACTTTCGTCGATCGTAGAATCGTAATCGTGCACGTAGAGTTCGCGCGAAACGCGTCCAATACGTATCACAGCAAGAGAAACACTGAAGACAGAGGGCGGGCATTCCCACTGTATCTTTTCATTGGGGGATCATATCTCCTCTCATTCACCTTCGATTCATGGTTTGTCATTTCTTTTGCTCTGCCTCCCCACCTGGTTCCACCAACTCTTGACACCCGACGGCTACCTAAATGCAGCTCCACTACATCTGCCAATTCTTGAGGCTTCATCCTTCCATCAGCTTCTCTCTGCAATACAAATTGTCTCGTAGCTGCTGGTACTTCCCGTTTGATCTTATCAGACACCGTGAGATTCTTACACTCCTTCAGATCTTTAATTTTTCTATTGTCCAAGTAATGAGAAAGCACAGCAGAAATTCTACCCGAAAATTCCGTCCAGCTTTCGCTATCCACCTTTTTTGCTTCTTCGAAACGCCGATGATACTATGTGGCTGTCAATCGACACTGACGTAAAATTATCTTTTTCAGCTGCTCATAATCTCCTGCCTCTGCTGGCGGTAGCTAAGCGATAACCGGCCGCAATTTCTCGCCTAATAGTGGTGCTAACAGTTCTCCTCTTATGGAGGCAGGGAAATAATGAGTCTCATAAACTGCCTCCACTTGCTGGAAAAACAAAGGCATCTCGCCAACCTCTTGTGGAGCGTTGCCCAATGTATGCTTTAGTACCTGGGAATACCTACGCAGCCTATCCAATTCCCGAATTTTGGGGTCGGCTCCTTCCATAGCCAAGGCTCTCATATCGTCGCCCGAGGCTGAGCTGTCTCTCCTGAGCCTCAATTTCGCTAGCTCCAATTCATGAGCTCGGTCTAATTCTTTCCTAATCTTCCCTTTCTTGCTCCCTTATTCTATTCTTCTATTTCCTAAATGTTAACTTTAAATCCCAAGAGGTACTGGAATGTTTCAGAATTGGTAAAAAGGAAGAAACTTCAACACGTCCACGTACAATCTTAGCAAAGTTTAAAGACCGAGCCCTACGAGATGCTTTTCTTGACAAAGTAAAAGGACATCGTGATCTGAATACCAAAGATGTAGGTATTGTTAATGAAAAGCATATAATCTACCTCAACGAACATTTGTCAAGATTTTATAGAGATCTCTTCCACAAGGCAAGAAGAGTCAAAATAGAAAAACAATACAAATATATATGGGTAAAAAATGGGAAAATATTTCTAAGAAAGGAAAACGGAGCACAATGCCGCCTTGTTAAATCTGAACGAGATTTGTTATCATTGTAAGTATATATATTTTTTTGTTCACAGTGAAATATCTTTCATCTTATAATGGCTACACCTAATTATGTTCAGTCTGAAAATCTCAGTCTGATTTATGGTAATTGCTTTAATAAATCAACTTTTTCTATTTTCTCACTCAATTGTAGAAGTCTGTATAAAAACCTTGATGAGATCTTGGTAACTTTAGAAAGTAGTAGTTTTCTATTTGATTCTCTTGTATTTGTGGAAACATGGCAAAATAACAATATTCCACATATCAATGGTTATACTGGTGTAGGTTTGGGAAGAGAGGCTCGCAAAGGTGGAGGAGTAGCACTTTATTTCAGAGAAAGCTTTTCTTTCAAGATATTAAACAATTTGTCAGTTATTACTAATGATTACGAGATTTTGCTTGCTAAATCAGGAAATCTGATTGTGGGCAGTATTTATCGACCACCTCAGGGTGATGTACAATTATTTCTGTCACATCTAGAATTTGTTTTAAACTCATTACTTAAACTGAAATCGATCTTTATATTAATGGGTGACTATAACCTTGATATTATGAACCAAGATAAAAATGTATTAAATTTAATAGACCTAGTTAATTCATATGATTGTTTTGTTTTAAACAGTGGATTACCAACTAGAGTTGGAAATCAAAGTTCTACACTAATTGATTATGGAATTTCGAATGTAGATTGTCAAAATGGAGTTCTGATGTTAAAAATTACAGATCATTTCCCCACATTTTTTCTGGTCCAAAGGACAAATTTTCAAATGCTACCTAGCAGTTATAGATATAGAGAAATCAATGACAATAATATTCTGCAATTGCAATATAAATTAAATCGTATTGATTGGCAATTCCTTTACTTAATCAGCGATGTAAATGAAGCATATAATTATTTCATAAATATTTTTATAAATCACTATAATAAATATTTGCCCACGGGTATTAAGAAGTTCCAAAGGCCAAATAAATATGCTCCTTGGATGACGAAAGATCTGAAAAAATTAATAACTAGAAGAGATAATTTATACAAAAAAGCAAAAGAAACCCATTTAGAGGATGACAGTTCTGCATATAAAGAATTTCGTAATTTCGTTACTGCCCAAATCAGACAAACAAAGAACGCCTATTATAACAGTAGATTTGATTCTAGCAAAAATTCTAAACAGAAATGGAAATATCTCAACGATGTTTTGGGTAGAAATAAATGTAAGTCAATAGTAGGAGACATTTCTTCTGATGATGCAATTATTGCTGATGACTATGCGAAGTCCAATGCCTTCAATAACTATTTTCATGATACCGTTAACGAATTGATACTGAACCAAACTGAAAAATTTCATGGCAAATATAAATATCAAATTGAGTGCATAGACCAGACATTTTATGTCATGCCAATTGTTACTCAAGAGATCAGTAACATTGTGAATGATCTAGGAGCTGATAAGTCACCAGGTATAGATGACATAAATATTAATGTAATTAAAAAGATTATACATACAATAAAAGAACCTTTGTGCTATATATTTAATTTATCAATAATAAACGAAGTATTCCCGGATAAACTGAAAATTGCCAGAATTCTTCCCATACATAAATCAGGTGATAAAGAAAACATAGAAAACTACAGACCAATTTCAATTTTGCCAATCTTCTCGAAAATCTTTGAAAAGCTAATTTGTACACGTATGACTAAATTCCTAGATAATATGAAAATTATCACACAACAACAATATGGTTTTCAAAATAAAAAATCTACTCAGACAGCCATTGCAGATTTATATGAGCATATTGTCAATCATTTGGATGCAGGTCACATTGGATTAGCTGTATATCTTGATTTTACGAAAGCATTTGACAGTATTAACCATGAAATTTTGTTAAAGAAAATTGAATTTTATGGCCTGAGAGGTAAAATAAATAACTGGTTAAGAAGCTACTTATTTCAGAGGAAAGCTCTTGTAGAAGTAAATGGTAGTATATCAGATGAACATTTTATTTACAGAGGTGTGCCTCAAGGTTCGATTCTTGGTCCGATCCTTTTCCTACTTTACATTAACGACTTAGCAAAGTTACACATTAATTCAAAGATGTTATTATATGCTGATGATACAAGCATTGTCGATTTCAACCAAGATTCTGCAAGCCTGATTAGCAGTGTTAACTACTCTCTAAATATTATATCTGAATGGTGCAGACATAACAATTTATTAATAAATGTCAAGAAATCCAAATACATGATTTATAAAAATAAAAACAAAAATATCGATGAGAAATGTTTCGATGTGAAGATTAATGAAATTAAGCTAAAGAGATGCACTGAATATAAATTCTTAGGAATATGGATCGATGAAAATCTGAACTGGTCATTTCACGTAAAGCAGCTGAGAATCACTCTGTCAAGGAATATTGGTATGATTGGTAAAATACGTCATCTGGTTAACAAACAAATTTTGACAAATTTATACTACTCTTTCATTTATTCTTATATAACATATGGAATCTTAGTCTGGGGTAATACTTTTGACTATAATCTGAATGCTATATATCGTCTTCAGAAAAGAATTGTTAGATATATTGTTGGTAAAAGATATTATGATCCCGTGGCACATTTATTTTCTGAGGTTAAAATTCTTAATGTCTATAATAATTACAAACTGATATCAGGAAACTTTGTGTATTCTATTACAATGAGATTGATTAAATTGGATAGATTTAAAGACTATTTTCAGAGTCTTTCGAATTTTCATAATTATGAAACACGTCATAGAGAGGATCTGAGTAATACCTTTGTGTCGATTGTCAATTGGGCAGAGATCTATCAAATACAATGCAGTAAAAATTTGGTCTGAATTTCCTGATGATGTTAAAAATGCAAAATCTTTAAAATTATTTAAAATCAAATGTAGAACGTTTCTACTTACAAAGCAATGAAACCTTCTATGTATCAGTGTAATATGTCTCATAACCATTTGACCTTTTATACTATTGAATTATTGTGCTATTTGAATTATTGTATTCTTTACTGTTGTCATAATTGAACTTTAAAGGAAATAGGGAGCATTAACTAAAAATAAGCGTCAGCTTACTATGCTCTCCTTTTTTGTTTCGCCTTTCCTATTAAACACCAATATTTAATATGATTGTTATTTACTTTTTCTGATGCAATTGATATTTCTCAGCTATTTCACTTCTCAATTTTTTCATGTATATATTAATTGTTATTAGATAATTATGCTATGTAAATGTATATTGTATTGACTGGCGGAATAAAATAAAGATTATTATTATTATTATTATTATATTATTATATCTTCTCTCTCTTCCCTCCTAAGTTGCATCTCCATCTGCTTCATATGATACGCATTCATCTCCCCAGATGTACTCACTCTCACAGACTGCGCTCTCGATGCAGCTAGTCGACTGGTAAAAGTCGTATCATCCCCGTCTTCACTCCAAGGGCAATCTTCCTCCCCTCCGTTAGCATTCACTTCCCCCCATGTCTGTGTCAGGTAATAGAGTCGAGTGTTGTGTGTCCTTTTCCGAGTTTGCATCGTCGCTGGTCTGATCCAGCGTTTTCGTTGCCCTCCTCGTATAATACATAACACACAATAGCACTGAGCGAAAATCAAAACAGGCAATAAAACTAAGCTTAACTAGTCTCGCCCAAACTTTCGACCGAGGTGATGCTCTGCAACAGCTGCCGCTGATCGCTGTCGTCTATCCAAGTTGTTTTCCGGTGCAAGGCGAGGTAACGATTCTTGCAGAATGAACTGTTCAATTTGGCGAAAGCCTCTTAGTTCCGGTCCCTTTCCCCCCATACTATAATTTAGGGAAGAATTGCCGGTTGGTGTCTCCCTTCGACTATATGCTCACTCATAGTGGAATTATTTTATGATTACAGCTCTCACTGCAACAGTTATCTGCCGGATGGTTTAGTGAAAAGCTCTGACGCCACGTCAAGGCACCATCCATGTCAGAGTGTTTTGCTCTAACCCAGGAGAAAACCCCTCCACACATAGGCAGGTAATGTGGAAGGAAAAAGAGGGATCCGGTTCCATTAAATGTCATTACTGATATGTCATAGTGTTTTGCTCTAACCCAGGAGAAACCCCTCGACACATAGGCAGCTAATGTGGAAGGAAAAAGAGGGATCCGGCTCCATTAAATGTCATTATTGATTGATGACACTAAGCCGACAGCGAAACTGTTCCTTCGTAGAGAGGAATGCCTCGGCGACTCGGGACACCCTGTAGAAAAAAAAAAGATTATTTCCATGCAGTATAACATTTCACCCTACATTTTAAAGCTCTTAAAAACAATTTGCAAAATGCTTGAAATATACGTAAAGAGGTGTAACTTTTTTTCCTCTATTACTATTATTAGCATTCTCCAAAGGGAGGGTCCTCTTACCCCCACCCGCCCACTTGATGCGGCCCTGAGTGAGTATAATTATTTTTATTTAACGTTGCAATTTTTTTTAATCATTACGGTATGCCAATCGTCAAATTAAAAGTCTGAATTTACTGAATGTGCAAAAGAGATTGCAAATTCGTATTGAGAAAAGTGTTGAACAATAAATAAATTATCTCTGAATCAGCTGCTTGCCACAAAGGTCTACAAAAGGTTAGCAGATTAATAACCATAGAGAAGACTTATGAACTGAAGGACAACACAAGAAAGAAAATATCCATTCCTTATACGGGGCTTGAAAAGAGGATCCTTTTTATTAGTAGACGAGCACACTATGTAGTTGGCCACCAGGGCAGTCACAGTTGAAAATACTGCTAATACCTTTTTATCTTTGCCTTTCATTAATTAACTGATATTGGTGATCGTTTTACTAAACTGTACTATTTGAAATACTGCATTTAAATCCAACATTAGTTCTCCTTGATACAAAATATTTGTGAATGGTCTTTTAATAATGGGCACCATACTCTTTGCCTTTGTGAAATGAGCACTACACAGCTTATTGAAGTTAGAGGGCTCCCAGTCTCTCATTGGTCGCATGAATCCAACTTGGCAAAACTTCTGGATATTTTAATGAAAGCATATAAAAATGAAATGAAAGTGAATGAGATTCCTGTTATTTACGCCGAAGAGTGAAAACATTATGAACACCTGCCAAATATGATGTTCGTCCTCCACGTGCCGCAAAAACAGCTCTTACCCGGCGAGGCATGGACGCTACAAGATTTCTAAAGGTGTCTTGTGGTATCTGATACCAACACATTACCAGCAAATCCTTTAACTCTTGTAAGTTACGTGGTTGCGCCGCCGCAGATCGGATATGCTGTTCCAACACAAACCACAGATGCTCGATTGGATTGGTCTGGGGAATTTGGAGGTCAGGGCAATACCTGGAAGTCTTCCTCATGTTCCGCAAACCATTTTCAAACAATCCGGACAGTGTGGCATGGCGCATTATCTGTTGAAAGAAGGCACTACTAGAAGGGTATACTGTTGCCATGAAAGGATGTACCTGGGCAGCAATGTCATTTATGTAGGTGGTATATGTCACAGTTTCCTGCACATGAATGACTGGAAATAGGGTTTCCCGGCAAAACATTGCCCAAAACATTACACTTCCTCCACCGGCTTGTTTTCGTCCCACAGTGCATCCTGGTGCCAACACTTCCCCGGGTAAACGATGCACACGCTCTCTCTCAAAAAAATTTTCGAACACTATGGTTGATTACAGTGAGTGATCTGGCAACCTTCGTGTACAGAAGGTTGCCAGATCACTTACTCCTAAAATAATCGTTGCCAGATATTTTTTCTGAATTCTGTAATCAACCATAGTGTTCGAATATTTTTGAGCGACTGTACCAGCCGTCCATATGGTGCAACAGAAAACGAAATTCATCGAACCATATGACCTTCCAATCATTCGAGGTCGAGTTTTGATATCGCGTGCCAATTGAACTATTGCTTCTATGGTCATCGCCAAACCTACATTGGTGGAAGCCTTCCAGTGTAAATGGCTTTACCCTTTAGTAGCAGCGGAACAGGTCTTTGCCCCATTCTTGCGATTAGGGGGCTGTTTGATATTGTAGACATTTCCTCTCTCAATAGACATAATTTCTTTAAACATACCACCAACCATTTTGTCTCCGTAGGTAGTTGGAATGTGCACAGAGATTAATCTCTTGATGTCCTCACACAAGAAAATCAGATGACAGATAAAGGTCAGATTCTTAAACGTCACCGTATCAAATGAAGATGCTGCCAAAGGAGGATAGTCGATATTTCATGTATGTGTATAGCTTTATATATAAACTGATTCCTATTTGTTTAACTTATTGTATGGTCAACCTTTATTAGCGTTTTCATGTTGTATAAATGAAAAACAAAATTTGCGTTTCTCTTTTTAATCTTTTTATGACATGTTCATCGTTGTTCCCCTAACTCTTCATGGTTTTCTATTGCACCTTAGTGTTGTCAAATGCGATACTTTCAGGAACGTAACCTCCACAGTTGGCGAGAGATTACTGTAGCATGCCGCTTTCTTAACTCGCATCAAATGTTATTTCGAATAAAGTATCCTATCCTTATATGTATGTATCTATTACGTTTCACTTTCATATACCCTTTCCTAAATTCTATAATGCTGCATCAGGCCTTCAAACATTTTGGGGGGAGAGCAGCGAGGTGTCCAAAGCCGGACTTGGCGAGCATCAATAATTCCCAAAGACCAGCTTCATCGAAATAACATTTTTGCATTTGAACAGTTTATATCAATGGCTTTCAACTATGGGAGGTCGCAATATTTCAACTGAAGAAAATTCTTCTAGGTAGGTGCTTTTAAATTTCTCATTATTAAAAAGGCGAAATGTAAACTTCCTTGTTGCAGCAAATATTTAAAATATCGATTGTTTTTGCATTGGTTTTAACAAATACTTCACTGTGTTTAAAGCCAAATATAGCGCTATGAAAATACGGATTTCACTTTGACTACAAAAAAGAAATCTCGATTTCTCGTGTATGGGAATGAACTACGATAACATAAATACAGTTCATTAAATTCCACCCATTACAAGGAAAAAAAATCTTATAGAATTTAAAAATACAATGTAAAACACCTATGTAAAATCTAATTGCGATGCGATAAATATGCAATTTCAGTTACTTTAAAGGATTAAATCACTATTTAGGAAAATAACTATTTTAACTACAAAACAAATATGTTAAAAATACCTTTTATAGTGGTTATCCCTGCCTGTAGTGTCTTATCCTCTGCCAGTCTCATTGGCAGAGGCTGCAGAATGTGCCTCCTATCCAATTGGCCAAACGGCTTTTCCAAGTTTTTTTCGGTTTCCAGCTACGCCGTTTGACCCCTCGCCTTTTGGCGGGCTCTTCTGCCATTATGGTGTCTGAAAAAAAGAGGAAAATGCAACTTTGCAATGTTTATTGGTTGCGAAATATGAATAAGAAATATCTATATTTGAAATTTAGGAATTCAATAAGAACGGGACGATCTGTTAAGTGTTCTACGGCGCATCTTCAATTGCTCTCTTACAATTTTCATCTGAAACAGCTCATTCTGCATAAAAGTCATATGAAGAATTAAAGATGACAATGAGTCAATGGGGAAGGGGACGACTGTCAACTGAGACGTTCATCATAGGTTAACCGCCAAACTTTTTTTCTTTCCTCATAAAAGGTAAGTCCACATACAGTTTTCTCTTATAGTACCTAAGAACAGCGTAAATGTTTAGTCCTTAAACTTTCTTCCTTCCCCCACTTTCTTCCTCCCCCCTCACAAAAACAGGGAGAGAAATTCCTCCTAAACGACCACCAAATTCTGCATATCCACTGGCGGAAATTGAAAAATGAACACCCAGAAGGTATTTCTTTAGGAACGTCATAATATAATACTTTAACAGTTAAGGGCAGCAGAAACAGTGAGCCAGGATTGAAAGTCATTTGATGAAGTAAAGACGTCACTAAGGACGACAACATGCAAATGTCGGCAGCGCGTATTTAAGGACTAGGATGTGAAGAAAAAAGTTATTCGTCTTGTGTCGTGTTGTTCAGTGCTCTTTGAAGAAGCTACCATGCCTGAACGATGCAGACGCACAACGTTTGTTCATTAGCGCAGTTTGAGCGAGGTCATATAGTGGGTCTTAGGGAAGCAGGTTGGTCTTTTCGTGAAATTGCACACCGCGTTGGACGAGGGGTATCAGAAGTGGTATGATGGTGGCGTCGATGGTCAGACGAGCATTCGCACCCTCGCAGACGTGGTTCCGGGCAACGCAGAGTTATGAACACACGAGAGGATCGGTGCATCAGGAGGGAGGCTCTGGCAGAGCGGACGGCTACGGCATCACAAATTCGATCCTCTGTCCTTCCAAGAATGTCTACAAGAATGATACGCAATCGTCTTTTGGAAGCAGGACTACGGGTACGTGTGCTGCTGGCATGGTTAAACGCAATGCTGGCATGGTCGTCAGTGTCGAGCACGTTTGCAGTGGTGTCAAGAACGAGGTCACTGGAAGGAAGAATGGCAGTCTGTGGTCTTCAGTGATGAAAGCCGATTCTGCTTAGGAGTTCTGATGGTGGTTTACGCATCCGAAGGCGACAAGGTGAGCGGCTTCTTCCATCGTGCATCCACAGCGACGCACAGGGCCGATGCCGGGCATCTTGATATAGAGAGCGATTAGTTATCATTCTCATACGTGGCTGGTGTTTGTACAGGGTACACTGAGTAGCATTACGTACATCAGCGACATCGTACAACCGGTCGTCTTGCCATATTTCAGTGTAATCTCAAATGCGATATTCCAGCAGGATAACGCCCACCCTCACTCCGTCCCACCAACTCCCTTGGCCAGCACACTCTCCAGACTTGTCTCCAATCGAGCATGTCTAGGACTGGATCGGACAAAGACTCTTCCGCTGACCGCGGCAGGCAACGACCATCGCTGAATTGCGCGTCCAAGTTGAAAGGGCATGGAATGGTATCCCCCAGCGTGATATCCAGCATTTGCACGCCAGATTGCATGCCAGATTGGAAGCTTGTATTGCTGCTCGAGGAGGTTCAACACCTTATTAAAATGTGCCTTCTGAAAAATGTAATACTCGTGAAAAGGTAAAATAAACATTGAATCACTTCATACGTGTGATCACTATCCTTTCTCAACAAGTTGTTTCTACTAAATGAATCTCATAGATTACGCTTCAATTGTTTATGGTGTTCTTTTTTCAATTTCTGCCAGTGTAGTTGGTTACTTTACATCATAAACATTGTAGGGATTTGTCTCCAATAAACCAGGAAAAGAACTTATTAAGAAACGGGAAAAGCTTAAACTATTACAGAGCCTAATGCTAAATGAAAGTTTCTGAAGTACGGAATCATGGGATTTTTCAAATTATGTTCCCCCCTTTCCGTTCTCTTCCACTATAAGAGAAGTTCCACGAGAGTTGATCCTAATGATTTAAATGCCAAATGCATTGCAACTTTGTAAGTGTCATTTATTATATACATATTTTACAAAACTGAAGTACTCGAGAAACCAGAATAAATTGGTTAATAAATATATAAAAATCCCATTTCTTTAACCCATTAAGTATCTAAAGCCAGTTAAACATTTTTTTTATTAAACATTAGGCCTAACTTAGTTTAATTTTTATTTTAATATTCATTGTTATTCAAAATAAAATTCACTTTCATTTAGTACATAACATGGCTGAATATCTAGAGAAAGTTTTAAAGTCCATTCATTTTTTCTGCTGTAAGAAAGATAAAAAATTTCTGGCTACAATTTCGTTTTTTTTATAGATCTTAGAGGTTAACAGGATTAGTACTTTAATAAATATTTGTGGCTACGGCTGACCAGTGTTTAGGGAAACTATGATGATAATTTTGCTCTCTCTAACAACTTTAACGTCTGTATTAGAGATAAGTTAGGGTTCAAATTTTTGATATCGATCTCCGTTAAAAGAGAAATTATGACGTCGCAAGATTTATATATGCAAAAATGTATCTAGCTATAACTTTTTCTTTTAAATTCTTTAGAATATATGCCATTGAAATTTTAAAACACTTAAATTTGTTTGAAGACAAAATTCAAATCTCAATGTTGTTTGAAACAATAAGTATGATGAGCAGAAACAGATAATCTTGAGCATCATGATGGCAACCACGGTGGACAACCATTTTCTGCAACATGCCACGTTCGTTTAGAAATTTCTACCGAGCCCACAGGGGCAGATTCAGAAGCCCCCAAAGGCAAATCTACAGGGGAAGGTGGTCATGCCCTCTCCCCCGTAGATCCTGATCTGTTTTCTTCTAATAAAACGTTAAAAAATATGTGAATTTTAAGTTATATAATATGTGGTAGAGACAAGATCTCAACGCACAAATACTTCAGCAAAGCAAAAGAGATTAATCGACCGAACATCACATAGGGCTATGTTTATGGATGAAACAGATATTTAAGTGTAGAAAAAGACATTTGTTCACTACTGCACAAAATTGCGTTTAACCTCCTACCCCAAATTTTGTGTATATGACACTGGGATTCATATTAATGACTATATATTTACATTTAGAAGCCATTGTTATTCTAGGGGGCAGGGATGGCTCAGTAGGTAGCGCTGCAGGCTCGTAATGTGCAGTTCTCAGGGTCGAGTCCCGTCTAGGACAGCTTTGAGATTTATCTCTGCAAAACTCCTCACCCTATCCTCGGTCAGGCGGGTCATCACATATACCGATGGGCTTGTAAAGGCATCGTTTGTCCGTCGTTAGCCGTGGCCCCGTGTGCGGGAGAGCCAGACCCTACGAACGTTAAAAACACGCTGGATGGCCTTGACTGGAGGCTACCATCTGGCTCCCAACAGCTGTAGAGTGTGTCCCTTTCCCCCAATTTACTCCGAGCCCTCGGGTCTTTGTGGCCTGGTCATTTAGCCCATATTGGGCCGCTCAGAGATAAAACAATCCAACCATTTGTTATTATACAACAATAATTATTAGAAGTTATGAAAGATATTTAAAAGAAAGCAAAGGAAATTTAAAATACGAAAGAATAATCAACTGAGCCAAGTTGGTGGGAAAATGTATGATTAAAACATGAACGACCGTGACAAAAATAACAATCGCAAACATCGACAAAGACGAAACGATATCACAACGAAAGCAGCATAAATAGGTACTCACTATAGGCGAGGAAGGAGGACTTCTTTGGAGCCTTCCATACGTCCTATAAATGGAACATAATTGTAAGTGATTGCAGTGGTTATTCTAATCACATCAAGTGAAACTATTGCATTTACCTTTAGACATTAAAATTATATTAATAACAATATTATATTTTTAAAAGTTCAATTCTTAAAAAAAATGTTTTTCGTTATCATTGGCTGACAGATCTTTGTTCATATAATTATTAAGATGGTAATAACAGGAGTTCACAAACTTTTACTTTTAAAAAAATGAGTGAATAAAATGCAGACTCTCAACATTAATAGTTAATATTTTGTGGATAACACATAAAATTTCTATTAATATTTAAAGTAAGAAAATTTAATAGAAATGTAAATGGGTTACCGCATGCAACAATTTGGGAATACTTCATTTACTGTTCTAAAGATCCCTACTGTTCTAAAAGTCTCTACTAATCCTATCTTAAAGATCTTCAGAAGTTTAGCAGCACTGTCATTTTCCAAAGTATTTTAAAATAATCGTCGAAATAAACTTACATAAAGACGGACTTCAGTGACTCCTGTGAAAGCCACTTTCTTCTGAAAAGTCAAGAGCATTTAATTAGAAAACATTGCAAACTTTATAGGTATATATATATATACACAACTTGTTAAACAATAAATTGATATATACTGCCGTAATACAAAAAACTAAGATTTAGACTTATATTCTTTTCACTATACCTCTTTTGTAATGAGGCGAGGGGGTGGCTGAGTCGGTGGCGCATCACGCTCGTAATCTGTATTCCCAGGTTCGAGTCCCAGCTGAGTCAGCGTTGAGATTTATCTCCGCAAAATTCCCCGCCCTGCCCACGGTCAATAGGGGACACCGATGGGCTTGGAAAGGCCGCCGTCCGTCGTATGGGACGTTAAGCCATGGCCCCGTGTGCGGTAGAGAGCCATACCCTGTGCACGTTAAAGAACACGCTGGATGACCTGGACGGGAGCTACCATCTGTCTCCCAACAGCTGTTCCAGTGGGTCCCCTCCCCCAACCTTCTCTGAGCCTTCGGGGTCCATGTGACCTGGCCATTTAGCCCATGGTGTGCATAAAAGTGCCGCTCAGAGGTAAAACAACCCAACCCATATCCCTAGTGTATGGAGAATGGCAATGATCTAAAGCAGGCATGTCAAACTCGTTAACCACTGAGGGCCATATTAAGTATTATATATTGAATCGCGGGCCGCAAAAAAACAAAAAAAAACAAATGGAAATAAAGATGAAGCATAGCTTTTTTTCCCTTATATATATAAATGGAAATGTTTTCTTAAATACGTTTATTTAATTATGTACCGTGTACTTACTTATAATTTTAATTAAAGAATCCAGTGTTGTCAAAAGTTAAATAAACATATTGTTTATCAATCTTGGCGGGCCGCAGAACAGTTCCCGGCGGGCTGCGTGTTTGACGTGCCTGATCTAAAGAAACGTCTGCCAATCGTGACAAAATGCGGGAATAAAAAAAGGCCTGACACACAGGGACAGGCGTTTGTTCGATATGCTATTAGAGATGCTACAGTTTATCAGGACGAGAGAGATGACCGCTAGTAGTACTTAAAATCCCATCTCAACAAGAAATATGCACAGAGAATTAGAAAATTTCATTTTCAGGGACTGTAGCCTGATACATACGACGAAGTAGTGGGCCATAAAAGTTTGACCAGGCAATGTGTGTAACACTCTACATTGGAATCATCAGCATAAACTTTCTTAATCGTTTCGTTGGAGTCTTGTCGTTAAGAGTCAAAATATTTCCTTAAAGGAAGCATTTGTGTAGGACAGTCGAAGTTAAACTGCAATGGAACTAACTGAAACGATGATCCGATAAATACGTTTAATTTTCTTTTCTTTTCTTTTTCTGTTTCTTTTCTGTTTAAATTCCTGTTTAAATTTTAATGAAACCGACATACTTATGCGAGATGTGAAAACCTGTGTAAAAAAATGTAATAAGCAATCAGCATTGTAAAATTTGTTCTAAATCCCTCGTCAAAGTGGAATTTTTTCTTGCACCATTAGTTTATACAGTTGTTTCATAAACTGTATGTTTGTGTTGTTTAATCAATCATCAGTGCTTTTGTTATAGCCAGTCACAATCACTCCAAAGCTGAAATGAGACTTTTGAGAATGCGATCCATTTTGAAGCTTCGAACAGACAAAGGTATTGAGAAATGCATTGCTAAGCATTATCTGATGATATCGAGGGGGCGCTGCTCTAAGAGTCATGTTCGCTTAGCATCCCTAGACAACTTCCAGGAAATGAGCATTTCGATACTTGGGTTGGGATTGGGTTGTTTTACCTCTGAGCGGCACTTTTTTGCACACCATAGGCTAAATGGCCAGGTCACATGGACCCCGAAGGCTCAGAGAAGGTTGAGCGAGGGGACCCACTGGAACAGCTGTTGGGAGACAGATGGTAGCCTCCCGTCAAGGCCATCCAGCGTGTTCTTTAACGTGCACAGGGTATGGCTCTCCCGCACACGGGTCCACGGCTTAACGTCCCATCCGACGAACGGCGGCCTTTCCAAGCCCATCGGTGTCCCCTACTGACCGTGGGCAGGGCGGGGAATTTTGCGGAGATAAATCTCAACGCTGACCCAGCTGGGACTCGAACCTGGGAACTACAGATTAAGAGCCTGGCGCGCTACCGACTGAGCCACCCCCGCCCCATCGATACTTGGAACATTCATTCCCGTCGAATGGAAAATTAGTTATGACAGCAAAGACTTTTCATTGGAAAAGTAAGTGCAAATAAACATTAAGTATTTTAAGTATTGTAATAGACACGTACCCAGAATTTAGTTCAGAGGAAGGTGGGAGAGGTCCGAGAATTTAGTTTAAGCGATGGTTCGAGAATTTAACCTCGCTAGGGGTGTTCTGAGAATAAAACATGAGTAGTTTTCCAGTTACTAAAATATTCCACCAGACAGGAAAGATTAAAATGATATTCTACATTTCTATATTGAATAAAGTTTTATAATTATTTGTTAAACCTAATTTAGCGTCGGGAATATGCTATGAGGCTAAAATAAAATTATACAAAGACAACTGCTTTGGATTTCAAAGCAGGTAGACAGGTTTAAGATTTCTCATAAAACGATCGATTTTTAGTGGGTTGGGGTCGGGACCTCTGATCCCTTCCTGGATACTTCCCTGTATTCTAGCTGAATTTCAGTCAGGTAATTGATATTTCCTTTGCTGTTGTTTTAAAATACTTTATACCATTCCGGGAGCTAAAACTTGAACATTATAGTTTGTTTTGGAATTTTAAACAGACAAACTGAAAAATTACTTTTGCATGTTATTTTGGTTTCTTATGATATCACGGGTTTAGGTTCATCGAATACAGATGTGTCGCAAAGTACGCGAACTGAGAGCACGGGAACCCGCTAACGCGCGATTAATCCGCGAAACGATTATTAATGTTGTTTCTCAGGCAGGTAGGTAAAGAGCTCATCGACAGGACGAAGGACGATATAGAAGAATTTCTGAATGGGGACGAGTTAACAGGAAAAGATTAACAAGAATTATTAGAAGAGATCGGACAGGCATAAGTTCAGCGAAGTCTTTCAACTCGTAAAACAGCCAACTGATAAGGTGCAGGAGTACGATCCTTTGATGGAAAGGAGTTTAAGGTTCACTCGAGACGTGAACATATGTCTCTTTTCGACAAAAGAGTTGCTCAAGGAACTCCACTGCAAGAAGAAGCAACATATTCCAGAAGAAAGTGTTACAAAGAACGCCATCTCCATTTTCTGCTCTCGTGCAGTCTCTCACTGCATCCACTCACAGAGCATCCTCGTACACTCCTGCTTCGCTGACTGCATGAAAAAAGGTCGTGAAATATCCGACCAAAACGCCAACCAAAACTGAAGCCGAAGTAGACCCCTTCGCTCGCCTGTCTGTTGAAGAGTTGGAGGAAGAGGATCACGAGCAAAATAATTGTAGTTTTCAGGTAGAGCATTTTTTTATATTTATTCTTTAAGATTTAATAAAAAAATTGAAATAAATATCCCCTCAAGCAGCTGCTTGCCACAGAGGTCTGACAGGAGCCATCGTAGGGGGTCTGCGAGGATAGCGAGAACTCAGCAGAAAAACAACACAAGCAATCGTGTCTTACAGGGGCTCGAACCCAGGTCCTTTTATCAGTAGCCAATCATGCTTACCACTCGGCCATAGGATGTTCGTAGGCCAATGAAACCTACGATACTCTCTCGTTGACGGAGGACCAGGGACTAATTGATTAAACCTTAAAGTTGGTACGGTTGAGATTGGAATGTGTAAAATTCTGGTGCAGTACTAACAGAACGCTTTCATCAGTTACATAAAATTCGGAAGGCAATTATGTCTACTTTCGCATTCACGGTGGACCAGGGACAAACTAATGTAATATTAAAGTTGGTATGGTTGTGACTGGAATCTGTGAAACTCAGGCGTGAGAATCTGGCGCAGTACTAATAAAACGCTTTCATCATTTTATCGAAAGAACAGTGGGGCGGGGGTGGCTCAGTCGGTAGCGCGCCAGGCTCGTAATCTGTAGTTCCCAGGTTCGAGTCCCAGCTGAGTCAGCGTTGAGATTTATCTCCGCAAAATTTCCCCGCCCTGCCCACGGTCAGTAGGGGACACCGATGGGTTGAAAAGGCCGCCGTCCGTCGGATGGGACGTTAAGCCGTGGCTCCGTGTGCGGGAGAGCCATATCCTGTGCACGTTAAAGAACACGCTGGATGGCCTTGACGGGAGGCTACCATCTGTCTCCCAACAGCTGTTCCAGTGGGTCCCCTCCCCCAACCTTCTCTGAGCCTTCGGGGTCCATTTGACCTGGCCATTTAGCCCATGGTGTGCAAAAAAGTGCCGCTCTGAGGTAAAACAACCCAAAACAACGAAAGAACAGTTCGCTCAAATACGTCATCATTAGTTGAGAGTGGGCAGCGTTCTCTCATCTATAGGCTGTATCATAATCTTCGTATCTGCTTTGCATTATTCCAATCAGCATAATCTACCCACTATCAATTAAAACTCGTCAATTCAGTTGTTGTTCGTAGCTTAATCAGTCACTCACTGGATTGTCTTCGATGTCTATGATCTTGATTGGATATTAAATATTTCAGGTTTTGTCACTTTTTAAATATTAAACGAGAATTACGAAAAATCGAGCTGTGTAATGACTTCACTAAGGAATTCAATTTGTCCGAAATAAAGTTGTTTCGAAATATCCCGTCACAGAGCTCAGTTGCTAACAAATAGCATCTTAAAGGAAAACGTCCAGTTGTTTTGGGTTAGAACGTTTTATCACCGAGTGGCCAGGTCACAATGATCCCTAAAGTGTTGGCAAAGGAAATGGAGTCATTGGATATCTGTTAGCAGATAGGTGGAAGCATCCTCCAGGGCCATTCTGCGTGTTCTTTAACGTGCACAGAGTTGGCTGTCATGCACACGTGGCCACGGCTTAACATCCCATCCTACCGAAGGCATCCTTTTCAAGCCCATCTGTTTCCCTTTCTCTAGAGCGGCAGAGGAAGTGAAGAAAAGATCTATGCATGCGCATACGATGGTGACTACAATTTGGGAACAACGTTGCTGTTTAAGACAAGCCGCGACCTTCAAATAAACGCATATCGCGTTGAGGTTGAGGGTTCATAAAGTATATAAAGCAAACTCCTTAGAAAACCGAAAATTGAATATTTCTCATCCGGTGAAAATATTTTTAGTATTTTCTTCTGAATACGGTAATGTTTAGTGTAATAATATTATAAATTTTGTACGTAACATAATAGTATTATTTACTATACTGTAGGGTGGGCGTGGCTCAGTCGGTAGCACACCAAGCTCGTAATCTCTAGTTCCCAGGTTCGAGTCCCAGCTGGGTCAGCGTTGAGATTTATCTCTGCAAAACTCTCCGCCCTGCCATGGTCAGTAGGGGATATCGATGGCTTGGAAAAGTCGCCGACCGTCGCATGGGACCTTAATCCGTGGTCCCGTGTACGGGAGAGCCATACCCTGCACACGTTAAAGAACACGCTGGATGACCTTGACGGGAGGCTACCATCTGTCTCCTAACAGCTGTTCCAGTGTGTCCCCTCCCCCAATCTTCTCTGAGACTTTGGGGTCCTTGTGAACTGGCCATTTAGCCCATTGTCTACAAAAAAGCGCCACCCAGAGGTAAAACAACCCAACAATACTATACTATATAACAAAAGTTTATAGTGTCTTACTGTATTTGCTCTATGTGCTAATTGCAAATAATGTATAACCTTTGTTCCTGAAAACCAGCTCTCAGAGCATGCTATGATGTTTATCTCTGGGCATGTGAATGTTAATAAACACTTAATGAATTCAGTAATGATGATATATAATTATGAGGATGAATGAAATTATTATAAGCAGCGGCATAAATGTGCCGGAGCATGTTCGGGTGCAATTCGTGACGAATAACTGTCACCAAATATTTAGTACAATTTCATCTTAACATTAACCATTTCATTTGTTAATATCACTTTAGGCAAATCAGAATCAACAGCTTAATATTAAATTTTAAATGGAAAATGGAACTCCGAAAGTACACTGATGAAAGATAAAATTGTCCAACCCAGCAGGTACGGTCGACTTTACACGTAAATCAACATGTAATAGCAGAGGTTACTATGTAAATAATCTGTTATAAAAGTTTTATGTAAATGATTACGTTAGCCATCAGTTACAAAAACAGATCACTTCTGGTAGTTGTAAGAGGTAATATGAATTTCTGGTTGATATGTCGATGCCTACGGCCAGCAGTCGTATTAATTCAAGCGATTAGCTCTAATGACATCTGCCAGCATGAAAACACTACTCCTGTCCAGGATGTTGTCTACAAGGACAATTCCAGACTATTCTGTGGCCAATCATTTCCCCCTCCCATCGAGCATGTTTGCGACATGATCGGACTTTCTCTGCAAGCTCACTCTCAACTGGCCCATACCACATGCACGTGGGTGGGGAGATATTCCTCAGGACAACATCAGAAATCTTTACACATCAATGCAGCAATGTGCTGCTGAATGCATCACAAATAAAATGATTTCAGTACATATTAAATTAGGTGCATTTTACTTTAACCCTTTTGTTCAGTTCATTGCATTCAGATGTAAATATGATCATGTGATACAAATCTCATCATCTTTGTCTGTGAAGAGTTTCGCAAATTTCCGGCCATTCCTTCTGGTGAGAGCAATTTCACTAACGAGCAATGTGTTTAATAACGAAGAAAAATTACAAATTGAAGTTTGGAACGTAATCATATAAACATTTTAACAACTACATCTGCATTCATTCCATAATAAATAAATTTTAGAAGTTCTCAAACTCTATTACCACACAGAGTTCAGAATTGCATCCTGTAACCATTCTTTTACCAAATATAGCAAAATCATATACAAAGGAACTCTCGCTCATTTAACACAAAACGTAATCCTAAAGAAATGATGAAGAGAGATAAATAAACGTGTTTTGTTTCTCTTGAGACACTGAATTTCATATTCAGAGGAGAAAAAAATATCTGCAGCACAAGGGGAGATTTAGGGGGGATGGCAATGAGCTATGGCCCTCCCCCTTTCCAAATACCAGTAATGGTAATAAAGGAAAAAAAAATTATTAAACATTTTTTTTCGCGTTTTTCAAGAAATGATTTAAAGTACTGTAAAACGATGGATAACATGCTAGATTGCAATGGAATTCCAATCCCCTTTATTTTGGTTTTCTGACTCGATTGCGTCAGTTGCCCCCCCCCCCCCCCCCTCTATTTTTTTTTCTGGATCCGCGCCTGACACTAATTTTACATAAACTCATTTCTGCAGCTGTTATATTAGTAATGGCGATCTTAAAATAGCTGGTTTTCCTTACAATATATTTTAACTTTCAATGACTTTAAGCAAATTATGAGAGGCCAATTCATTCTTTTAACAATTCTAAACTGATAGAAAAGACAGATAAAATAAAGGTATCCAAAATCAAACTTCCTCACTGCCGTTTTTGCGTAAAGAATTAAAATATCTAATAATATCGAGATGATTAGGTATCTCTTAAAAACCTCATAAATGGGATGGGATATATTTCAAATAATTTAATACCAAGATTGGCCTAAGAAGAAAGACAAGCAGAAATTGATGCGTTATCCGTCAGTAAAAAAATCTCTTCTGCTTAATTTACCTTTGATGTTAATATAGATTAAATTAATTATTAAGCATTGTCAATATTCTTAATATTGCGTAAATCACCCATAAAAATATACTATAGAAACTATATTTGACTTCCTTACTTTGGCCCTATTCGAGTCCTTTACTTTCTTTACATCTGAGCTATTCAAAGCCTCTTTGCTCACTGAAGGTTCCTGTTCTTGTGCAGTTTGCTGAAAATGCAAATGAAAACGATTTGTAATGATCACGAAAGAAGGCTAATCATACTATTGTAACAAATAATAAATGTAATTATTCTATATCCTGCAGATAAACTTTAAGCTTTGCGGGTCACCTGTAATGATAAAATTTACTTGTACTATGATCAAAGAATAATAACGTAAATTTATCTTTTTTAAAATTTGTTTATCACTATTTCTTCGGTGTGAATGATTTATTGAAATGGTTTACGCATGTTGTAAATTGAGTCATTTCACCTTTGAGCGGGATTTTTGAACATAATATCATAATGGTTTCCACTTCAACAGTTAGGAGACAGATGGAACCTCTCGTCAAGGTCATTCGGCGAACTCTTTAACATGAGAAGATTATGGCTTCCTGCACACGGAATCACAGCTTAATGTCGCATTGACGGACGACATCCAAAGCCATCGCTGTTCTTTTACTCACTGAAGGCATAGTGGGGCTTTGCGAAGAAAATCTTAATTCAAGCACAGTGGGTACTCAAACCTGGGATCATCAGGTTATGATTCAAACACGCTGACGACTGAGTTAATTCCTGCCCCTTGTCCCCCCCCCCCCGATAGGGGACCACCTTGACGTGGTGAGTGTCCTACGGTGCCTTTGTGAAATAGGGTTCTGGCTTGTTGGTCCCTGGTTTGCACGAGAGCTTGTAGCCTCTGATGGAGGGGCCTGTTGAGGGCCCTGATGACTGGGAGTCGCCAGTCAAGCGGTCTCATCGGCTTGTCCCCCGAGAAGTTCCGGGTTGCAGCCCCAATGAAGGGGCTGTAACTGAGGGTTCTGTTGACTGGGCTTGGGGAACCTGGTCAAGCGGGCTCATCGGTGCAGCCTCGGTGAAGTTTCGGGTCGGCAGATTGCTGCTGGAGGCCGCGGGTTCGTGACTCTGATGGAGAGGACGAAGGTGAGGGCTTGCGACTGGGAGTGTGATCCCCGGTTGACAGGCTTATCGATGGAAAAGCCAAATTAAGAGTCTCCACCCCGGGAGCCGAATCAACTTTGATCTATATATCTTTGTTTGTGGCTAACCGGGGAACAGATTAAATTTAGTCTATAGGACTAAATTTAACTTCCTTCTATAGGACTGTTCGCCATAGGTAGTCGTGGGGTGAGTTGCATCTATATGGTGTTGTCTTGCACTCGACATAGGTAGTGGAGATTATGGCATTATCCCGAAAGATGTAGTGCTATGATCATTATAAATATCATATTTAGCGGAGCATCTGGGTTTTGTCTTCATTAATTTCCTGCCCCTTGTTTTGTGTAGGATCGTAATAAGAAAAATGTTTTCATCGGATAAAATCAGAAAAAGTGTTCGCTGCCTAATAAAAGGTCAGATTCCCCCACAAAATAAAGTGTAAAGAACTATTTTGCTACTTCAGATTTTTCGTTATCCATTGCAATTGTTTCCCCCTTCAACTATTTATTAAAAAAATGTTTCCTATATACTAACTTGAGTGCTAAAATATATCTCCATCAAGCTACTTCCAATTCAAAAGAATTAATAACCTTGTATTTGCTTTTGATTATTTGATAGAATGTTTTTGAAAGAGAGTGAGGCCTTAAAATTTGGTATAATAAAATTTAATTGAATTTCAAAAAAATAACTTGAAATAAAATTGTTAAAATTAGTTTTGGGTACTGTTTTGAATATAGCACTCACCTCAAGCATTATTTCATCCATCGCCTCCCTAATTGCTTTAAAATAAAGCATTCTGCTTAAGTTTCTAATCTTTCTTTCTACAATTCTCCTCATATTCTCTTCTTGAACTAGACGTCTACGACTAGAAATAAAAATGCTTCTGTCATTTAAGAGATCTTTTTGGAAGTAAATGGATTCAATCAGTTTTATAAAACTCGCAATGAACAACCTCATATGCACAAGAAATAAACTAGATATTAATGTATGACTTTTATTTAATAATATTGGTAGAGTGAAATTAAGAGCAATATTTTGTAAGCCCAACTTTAAAGAATTAGAATAAAAAACAAAATTATCTTGTCCCGATTTTAGTTATTTCGAAAACGAAACCACGTGTCTGTAATTACGAGTTACAAATCATTGGGAAGAAGATGATGATGACTTAACCTTTACAAAGTCAATTTATTTCTTATCTAATAGCAATAATATAATAATTATATCGCTGCCTTCTAAAATATTAATTTTTTAAATAAAACTTTAAATCAACTAATATTCTATTTATGAAATATCTTTCTACGTAATAAGAACTGTATGAATTCTGAATTGTACACCGTAGGAGACTAAGTGAATGCGAGTCCCAAATAAACATTATGCAACTGAAGTAAGTTTTGGAGTCAAAAATATTGGGATATGTTTTAAAATTATGTGAGATGTAAAATGTTTACATACCTATAAAACTGCTAATCTAACCTGAAATACTAAATCAAATTATTCACTAATCTCATCAAAGAATTCTTATAGCTACAGAACTTTTTTCTTCCAACTCACAAAAACATTTACAAAATGTTAACTTTCCCGCGTCGTCAGGAGAGTTCTTAACAAATTGCTTCTGTTATGCAACAGAACCCTCGACCGGAACTTCTTAAAATCTCTGTTGTTCGAAACGAGTGTGTCACAATTAATCATCTCATTCTAGAGAGTATCTATCTATTCCAATTTCCGGTGGTATGTAATGCATTAATTAAATAAGAAAAAAAAAATAAATTATCTATTCCACATGGCCAAGTGGTTAGTGCGCTTGGCTACTGATCTACGGGACCTGGGTTCGAGCCCCGGGTAAGGCATGGATATTCGTATTTTCTGCTGAGGTCCTGCCATCCTCACAGACCTTCTACTGTGGCATATAAACTGACAGGCTCCTGTCAGACCTCTGTGGCAAGCAGCTGCTTGAGGGGGTATTTTTTTATTTTATAGTGTTCATATTTCTCATAATAGAAGTAACGCTGCGATATTAGTGACGTTTTCTCTTTTAAGGTTCTCAATCAGAACTAACTCACGACTTGGAAATATATTTTTTCTACTGTACAGGTAAACCTGCGTTGAAACCTCTGTTTAGGTCCACTAGTTTGTTTAAGTTTTTAGTTTGTTTAAGATTCCTAGTTTATCTAATTCCTTAGTCTTAGCTGCGTTTCCAGTCGCTACTGGTAGACTAGCTTTTCACTATTTACCGTTCGTTCCTTACTAAATTCATAGTTGTACATTTTTAATTTGGTATTTCTATACTTAGTTTTAAAAATTAAAAGTTTTCATTGTTTTTGGATAGATTTTTGGTATTTTACGGAAATCCGTTCTTTTCAAATTCCGATTTGTACCGGTTTCTTACTCTTGTAACTGAGTTTTTGCGTTCGAAATATTCGAATATTTTACATATATTTATGTAAATTTGTTCTATTTCTTTAAACTGACTTCTATTTTAGTCTTATTTTATACTTATTTCACTTTTGTTAACTACTTTTTATTTGAAAATTTCAAAGCTTTCAAAATGTCAAATTTTGAAGTTCTGATTTTTCCAGCGCGACCCACACAGAGAACTGCTCTGGATTTGACGTCACTGCGAACCACACAGAGACCTCTGGAGCTGAAGTCTCTATGGATAGCTCTCAACTGAGTTATAACTCGCAAATCTGCACCTTTTTCTCGGAGAAAAATAAACCTTTGTATGAATTAAACTCCACATTAGTGAATTTACCTTCCATGAAGGACATCAGTAGTATTATCCCATTATACGGATCTCCTTTGCGTAGCTCTTTCCCCCCTAGATGTCACCAGCCACGCCCCCACTCGGTCACGTGATATGACGTCACTGACCACGCTCCTTATTAATATTCATAATTAATAAAGACCCCCTGGTTGGCCTGTATTTTTTATCCACCCTCATTAAAACCCACCTTATCAAAAATTTAGCACCTTTATTAAAAACCCATGGCGCCATCTAGTGTATATCATGAGCACTATACTTTAGAAAAGCCCTCTGTTTTAGCCGTAATTTTTCCAATTTTTGACCCCCTCATTAAGAAAAGCCCTTATCAAAAGTTCCACCCCATTATTAAAAACCCTATCAAAACTGTCCCATGGTTGACCCACCTGTATTTCTTAAGCCCCCCCTCTTTAAAGATCCCCTGAATGAACCACCTATATATTTTAAGCCCCCCTGAAATGTCACCTGAAAAAGTCTTCGATTTTTGGTGGCGCCATCTAGTGTATACTTTAGCAAGATTTTAACTGCAAGTTCCAATTTTTTGACTACCCCTTATCAAAAGTTCCGCCCCCTTTATTAAAAACCCTTGGAGCCATCTAGTGTATATCATGAGTACTATACTCTAGCAAGCCCTCTATTTTAACCGAAAATTTTCCAATTTTTGACTTCCCCCCTCATTAAAAAAACCCTTACCAAAAGTTCCGCTCCCCTACTCTATTAAACTCCCCCTCACCGATCACAAACTCCCAAATAAGTCCCTTGGTTTCTACTCTCATCTGCAATTTACCAAGTCTAACTGAACTTTCGGTGGCAACGTTCAGGTCATCCTCTCTCAGAATGGCTGATGCAATCCTCAAAAATAATTGCAAAGACCAATATTTTGTGACATCGACCTTCATATAATTCTAAGTCCGGCGGTGGGCATTTTGCAATAAGCATTTAGTACCTCACTCGTACCTGGGACCACGATTTGTGGAAAACCCACTCACACTCTTGATCGTAGTTTTTGGTCACATCTCGAAAATTTTCTTAAGTCCAGTGATGTCACTCATTGACAGCCCTTCTGACTAAACCGCATTGAACCAATAAAACAAACTTTTTTAATTCCCGTATATCCATTAGATCATGAAACGAATAATTATTTCACTTTGTCATTAGAGTTGAAAAGATCCTTGGGGAAGATAAAACTCACGAGTGGGAAGCTCTTCCCATGAGTAAAGGATTTAGATAAACAGTAGCATATCTGTTTTCACATCGACGGGGTGTTCCATAGGTCAGTGCATAAGTGCCCCGTGACCTTTGAATTATCACCAGTTGGGCTGTCTGTTCGTGCCGAGTGTCTCTGGCCCATTTCTTCGAATTAAGCGACAAGGTCATGTTAAATTTTAAGAAGTGGGAGAGTATATGGCAGGAAATTTCCTATTTTTTAAGAAGAGTATTTCTGCACTTGGGATGTTTCACACAGAGTGACTCTTAGTTTGTAAAGACATTATTTTTTTCTGTCACTTATATCCAATGTACGCTCTACGTGAGAACATCAACTTTTGTGACATAAGTGCAGAATTCTTAAGACATCATTGGGGTGACAATGAATATTAAGCGCACGATTCACCGGTCTGTGTCGGGGTTGGGTCTGCGGCAAAAAATTCATCAGTCCGCGATCGTTAACCAAGTACATGTCTTTTGCATGAAAATCAAATATCAAAATATCAAATATAAAAAAAAATCAAATATCAGTGTCGCTTTTCTTCATAAGGGAAAAATTCGTTTTCACCGGTGTCACTGAACAGTAGTAAATATCCAAAACTTATTGCTGAGGTTTGTACTTTTAAATTATTCCTGAAAATTTTTAGTTAGGCGGATTTTTATGTTACCGAATCGAAGAAGCTTTCTCATGTAGCTTGTTCCATAGACATACTGATATAATCGCTGAAGTATTTGCTAAATTTTGACTATCAGTCCAGCTGCAAATAAAATTTCGATGGATTAGCTCAGGTAAGTTGAGAGTTGTTATCAGTATATCGATCGAGTGAGACTTATTAAGTGTATTATTTTTATAGTAGCTTAGTGTATGAGTGTATTTTATACTATTTGTTAAAACTAATATCCCCTACACCATTAACATACATTCATGTTGGACTTGGATGTAGAACCAAAGTTAGATGTTTTACGCACCGTAAGCAGAAACTCAAGGGTATCCGCAACGTATGAATTGTTTTCTACATTTAGCATTCCTTACTTTCTATAGCATTCTGCCGCATACAAAATTCATTACAGAATTATTTTTTACCCAATGAAAACAACTGACCTTGTAAAGAGTAATGCACACACGTGTACTAACGAGAGGTTGCAACGCGAAATAAAATTTCATCAGCGTGGTGAGTCATAGGATCACACGTTCGCTGGTAAACTGACGAAAAGACGATTGTTAAAAACTGTGAGAGCGTTTAGAATTACAGATTTTAAAAAAAATGATATCTTACTTTCAAACAATTAGCTGATTTTTCTTCCGAGGAAGAAATAATATTTTGTTATAGATTGCTACTGCGTAACATTACTTCGTAGGAAAGAATATTTTGCATCTTGTGGTAAGGATGCAGCGGTAATAAGTATTAGGAATAAAAAGTTTTAAACTTGTGACCCAGTCGCGTAACGGATATACGGAAATTAAAAAAGTTAGTTTTATTGATTATTCTTTTGCAATCACGATGTCTTTGAAGTTACTTAGTAAAGGAATTGGGAGATGATGAAATTTGTAAGGAAGAGGGAACTTTTTATATGTGATTCGATGAAAATGCGGAGAGTAATAAATTGAGACTCGGCAGAAATAAGAATTTAACGTAAAATCACTTTTATCATTCCGAAACAAGTCCTGACGCGGAAAGTGCAGTGCAGAATATGTGTGAACACAGATATCTGATGGCAACATCCTTCAACCCAATGGAGATTAATTTTAATAAGAGAGGCACAACACTTGGAGGTTTAGGGGCGTGAAGGGAAATTTCAAAATGGTTTGTCTTCTTCCGATGAGGTACATTGTTTATTTATAAAATAGCTGATCTATCATAAAGGGGAGATGGGATGTTTCGATAAGAGGATGGAAAATTATTTCCAAAACATTGTTTCCCTACCGTATCTCCTGTGATGGCCTGAAACAAAGGAGGGTAGAAATAGGGGTGACAATGTGGTTTAGTCAGAAGGGCTGTCAATGAGTGACATCTCTGGACTTAGTTTTCGGACACATCTCGAAATTTTTCTACGATCAAGAGTGCCAGTGGGTTTTAATGTTGTAACACATCACGTCTGATATGGAAAGAAAGGGAGGTCGACAGCATGGCAGGTAACGTGATCCAAGATGACTGTTGCTAGAAATTTCGAGAAGGATTAACCTTTCAAGACTACCATCCAGGATGTGAGGGGGTGGAACTTTTGCCGAGTTTTAATTAATAAAGGTTTTCTTAATAAATGGGAAATGGGAGGACTTTTTGATGAATAACGGATTTATCAAAAATGACCGCCAAAGGGATGAGAGGGATACCTTGAACTCTGCCACCGAAAGTTCAGTTGGACTTGGTAAATTTCAGATGAGGGTAGAAACCAAGGAACTTATTCGGGAGTTTGTGATCGGTGAGGGGTGTTTAATATAGGGGGCGGAACTTTTCATAAGGGTTTTTTTTTAATGAGGGGGGGGATTAAATAATACAGGTCGGTCAACCAGGGGGTCTTTAAAGTCGGGGGGTTAGAAAATACTGGTTGGTCAACCGGGGCAGTTTTGATAGGGTTTTTAATAAAGGGGGTGGAACTTTTGATAAGGGATTTTCTTAATGAGGGGGAGTCAAAAAATTGGAAAAATTATGGCTAAAATGGAGGGCTTTTCTAAAGTATAGTACTCATGATATACACTAAATGGCGCCACGGGTTTTAATAAAGTTAAAATAAAGGGGAGAAGAACTTTTGATAAGGAGGGTTTTTTTAATGAGGGGGAATTAAAAAATACAGGTCAACCAAGGGGGTCTTTATTAATTATTGATTATGAAATATGAATTATTAATTATGAATTACTAATATTAATAAGATGACGTGGTCAGTTATAAATATTAATAAGGGGGCGTGGCCGGTGACGTCATAGGGGGAAGCACTGTGCAAAAGGGGTACCATATAATGGGACTCTCTACTACTGTCATTCACTCCATTTTACCAGATGATCGCGACAAATTTAATGATGCAATTTTGGAAAGATTTTATATTGAGAAAGACATCAATGAGCTTGTATGTACTGAACATTGCTCTTCTCAAATCAACGGTTTGGAAGCCATTCATTATTTAACCTCTGCCCCAAAACATGGATTAGATTTAATTCATAGTATTTCTGATACTGTCAAAAAACCCAAAGGGAAGGGTAATGACAAAAAATCTAAAAAAGGGCACAAGAGAGCCTTGTCTCCTACTAACGATTCTACCTACGCCTCCGAGACTCGTTTTTCGGTCCTGGAGGAAGAACATTTAGATTCTTCAGTTTCCAATATGGAAGAAATTAGTGATTGGTGATCTGGCAATGATCTGGAAATTAGTGATCTGGCAATCTTTCTGTACTGTACACGAAGGTTGCCAGATATTTTTTCTGGCAACCTTCGTGTACAGTACAGAACTAATTTAAAAAAAAATAGTTGCCAGATATTTTTTCTGAATTCTGTAATCAACCATAGTGTTCGAATATTTTTTGAGCGACTGTATATCTTCTGCATCTGGCCACTGCAGCCCAATTTTAATGATTCCAGTCGCATTGTCTGCCCACTGCATCCTAGGTCTCCCCCTCTTTCTGAGGCCTTCAGGCGCACTATTCATAACCCTATTCGTTAATCTATAGTTATCCATATGGGCAATACGACCAAACCAACGGAGACTCTCTCTGCAAAATATGTTGCTCAAAGGAGTTTACCGACTCTTCTGCCTAACCTCATCATTACTTATAACGTTGAAACAATACCCAATATATTGCGTAAGCATTTAGAATCAAACGCATCGGGTTTCCTGCTGTCTTGTTTACATAGGGTCCAATTTTCACTACAACAGCTAACCCTAGAAATAACCAAACTATTCTACAGTATAATTTTAGTATTAGGTGTATACGCCTATTTCTCCACACTCTTCCTAGATTCTTAAAAGTCCCAGTAGCAGTCCTATTCTTTGGTTTATCTCATGTCGCACATCACCAGTATCTATTAAATAGCTCCCAAGATAATTAAGTTGAGACACCTGCTCAAGGCTGCAACCATTCAAATTAACTGGCCTTCACCTACCTGACCAATTTTCATCACTTTAGCTTTCTCTTTGTTTATCATCTTACTTCCAATCTCATCAACAGCTCGAATGAAAGAGTTCATCTCATCAATATTATTTGCCAAAAAGGTTAAATCATCAGCATAATCTAAATCAGACATTTTCAAATTTCTAGACCATTTAAGCCCCAAATCTTCGCCTTACAATTAATTTCGCATAGCGTAATTAATAACCAAACTAAAGAAGAAAGGAGACACAATGCACCCTTGTCAAATACGCAGCAATGCTAAATTAATTGCTAAAAGCTATACCAACTCTCACACATGACTCGGTGTTATTATAGAGAATTTTCCTTATGTTAACTAACTTGTCAGGTATGCCATATGATCTCACGATTTATCACAAATAATGACGATCAACAGAGTCATTATTGAAATTTATTGAACCTTTTTGAAATTTACAAAGCAAATAACCAAATCTGTCTGGTCGTCTGAAACTAAATATTTATCAAGAATGTGTCTAAGTGAAAATATATGATCAGTATATTCGCTATCACTTTTGAATCCACACTGCTCATTACGCAATTGTCCCTAAACCAGATTCTTTCTCTGCACCAGATTCTGTATGTGCGATTTTCTTTGCCAGCAGACGAAGTTTAAAGATGGAGTAGCGGAATATAAGAGGAGCATGTCTGTGATGTTGCTTCTTCGTTTGTCGGTCTATTGGGACCACTTAGGAATGTCCCCTCGGTTCGATCACAATACACGACGGGTGAAAGAGTCTTTCGGAACAAAAATCAAAGATTTTATCACAATTGCAGGGACTCAATACTGAGGCTCCTCCCCAATAAATTGGTTCAACTTCAGCCTTTACTTTAAATTAACAAATATTTATTGAACCTTCCAAACATGCTTGATGGACAAGGACATATGCTCAATTACATAGATTACAACAACACCAGCTTACTATGCCTGTTCAGCTGTATTCACAGAGCGCAATGCCGTTATTACCAGTCGGCATTTACCAGCTTTACAATTTTATGTCTGCCCGCTTTCGTACCTCGACTGGCTCTGTCTTCCTCCTCGTTGTTGCCAACCCTTTCTCTTTCTCTCTCCGCCTGACCATCTGGGACGTCCCTTAGCCTCCGGGTTGCTTGTCAGCGGACGCGAGCGTTTTGGGTGACCTCCGTCCCCCCCGGGCACTGCTACTTCAATTAACTTTCCAGATGCCGGGACAGAGGGCCTCCCACGTAGCATATGCCTATTTTGGTGAAATCCAAAATAATATACAAATCATGAACAAAACGAAATATCTAAAAAGGCCTCTAGCGTGACACCTTCCTGCCAGAAGTCAGTAGTTAGTCCTGTTAACTGCTGACTAAAAAGTCAAGTTGAATGCTGAAAATCAGAGTTCATTTTCGCATTAATCTTAGAGTTCAATGCCATAAAATTCAGAGTTCTAAGTCGCTTTATGAATTCTATAAATTCTCTGCGAATTGGCACATCTTTTACACATCTATGTACACTACACTTAAATATAAAAGAACTTCTAGATATATCCTGGTGCACTGAGTCTAAATATTGTCTTTTTTCTTCAAACAAAAAAAAACCTTGTGACTGAAGTAGTTGTCCGAGAGTAAACAGTTTATAAATTAATTCTCTCACTAATAACTGTCTTTGACGAAGGTATGCCGTACTGGCGGTGTTCATTCGTTCACAGGTGACATACCAGGTAAAAGGCTATGCACACCTTTCGTGACTACCTAGATATCACCTTCCCGTACGTACCCTCTGACTCTACAGGCTGAAAGTCGTCAACATTGGCGTCGGACTGACCCATTCTTACCTCCAATTGCCATGTTCGCCCCCTCCCCTGCATAATTTTGATCATCGTAGACATCGAGTCTGACAGATTGCTGCACATATTTGGGCCGGGAGATAGGATGGCGTTGATTGGACGGTCTCCATGGAGCATACATTTCCCTTTTTCTAACTGGAATTTCTCTATCTCTTTCATAGTAGCTTCCTCTATTGGCCCACGGCTCATAGATTTTCCTCCTGGGGTTACCAGTTACAGGCCTTCTCTCCTTCTTTCTAATTAACTTACCATATGTATACTCAGACTTACCATTTCATTACAGTCATTAACTTACCATCTTCCACACTCAGAAGTACCTCCTTCCGCAGATTTGCGCATAGCACTTTAATTTCTCCGCCACTCCCAGTGCTATTGTCTGTACCATCAGTCAAACGTAAAGGCAGCTCTTTTACCTCTGTCTTTTTGGCATCACCAAACGGTCCATGCAACAACAGATGGTCTTTTACCCGGTGTTTTTCTTCATTCAGCATCCCCTTTCTGATTATTGTCAGGTCTGCCCCCGAATCCACGACTGCTCTAGCTGTCTTGTCGCCACCTCTGATTCGAACCTCTTCATAATCTACTGGGATACGTATCTTTCCCTGTCCCATTACTCGACTGCTTGGACTTGGCTTTGAATGTGTCGTAACCCTTCCTATTGTTGCCTCACAAACATCTTCAGAATTCTGATCCAAGGTGCTAACTTGGTACACCTGAGTTCGGCTCTCACGGTCCCCAGTTCTCAGTGGGCAATCTCTCATCAAATGTTCATCGGATCTACATTTATGGCACCTCCTTTCCTTTGGGACATTTCTATATTCAGCTAAATTAAATGCCAATTGATACCTTCTGCTCGAATAATTTCTCTCTGAGTCTATCCTCTGCTGGGGGGAAACAACACGTTCTGCATTTTGTTTATGCCTTAACTCTTTAAAAGTTTGGACCTCTTCCATTCCGTTTACACTGGCTAGATGGATTTCTGCCCACGTTGCTATTTCGTCTGCTTTTGCCCATGACTCCGCCTCTTTCTGTACTACGTAAGCGTGAGTGTCTTGAGGAAGGCTATCACGTAACTTATCCGACACTATCAGGTCTCCATAAGCTCCTCAAATTTTGTCACCTTCCTACTGCAGACGTAGTAATCCCAGCTATTTCTGAGTCTCGAGGCTAACTGATTATATGACCCATTCGGTTCTTTCGTGATAGTTTCAAACTTTCTCTTGTATGCAGAGGGAGTGAGCTTAAACTCTTTTAATACAGCCTCTTTAACTTTCTTATAATTAGCAAAATCCTCTGCACTTAATTTTCGAAAAACGTGATTTGCATATTTACCGTCTAAAAAAGAAATGATGACTTTGCCTTGAAACTCCTCTGGTACTTCAAATATCTTAAATCCCCTTTCCGCTGTCTCAAAGAGATTTATCACCTCTTCTGGGTTTTTAGGGCTTCCAGCTAACATATTTCCCAATAATTTTATATAATTAGCCAGCCGCGCATCTGCTGGATTACTAGAAACTGCCACCTTCGCACATCACCCCTCTCCTCGCTTGCATTCCTCATTTGCAGTTCCAGCATTCTATACTCATGCTCTCTCTCCTTTTCCCTTTCTGCTGCCTCTCTCTCTTCCCTTCTCAGCTGCATCTCTAACCTCATCCTTTCTAATTCAAAATCATCTCCCATCCTTTCTTTAGCTCTCTGCTTTCTGGTCCCGCTCTGCAGCATATCCATATCGTTGTCATTGCCGTAATCCCTCAACCCTCTCATGTCTTCCGCAGCATCAGACTCTCTGTCTATTGTCACCTCCTCGCTTCCCCGGTCACTCCCTGAATAACCACCCTGCGCGCTATCCCTTTCTGTGACTGTGTAGCCTCGCCTTAACTCATCCCTTTCCCTATCGCAACCGCTCCTAAGCTCCATTTTAGCTCGTACAGGCCTCTGCCGTATCTAACTACTCACCCCTAGAGTAAGAGGATACTTACCTCCGATGTGACGACAGGAACGAACTGCCTCGTCAGTCTGCCACCTGAAGCACACAGTCGGAACACTCTTGGCACTATCAGCCTTGCGTTGGTCAGCTCCCAGTGGATGTTGAACTTTTCCGTCACCTTCACAGCTTTTTCCACAGTTCGAACGTGATGCACGATTCTTCAGGTACCTTCACAGCTATTCTATCGCCTGAAGCACACCGCAGGACACTCTTGGCAGTATCAGCCTTGTTCTGGTCAGCTCACAATGGATGTCGGAACTCTTCCGTCACCTTCGCCGCTACTTTCACCTCTGTTGCGTACTGGCGGCTGCGCCACTTTGTAATGTTGCTTCTTCGTTTGTTTGTCTATTGGGACCACTTAGGAACGTCCCCTCAGTTCGATCGCAATACGCGACAGGTGAAGAGTCTTTCGGAACAAAAATCAAAGATTTTATCACAATTGCAGGGACTCAATACTGAGGCTCCTCCCCAATAAATTGGTTCAACTTCAGCCTTTACTTTAAATTAACAAATATTTATTGAACCTTCCAAACATGCTTGATGGACAAGGACATATGCTCAATTGCATAGATTACAATAACACCAGCTTACTATGCCTGTTCAGCTGTATTCACAGAGCCCAATGCCGTTATTACCAGTCGGCATTTACCAGCTTTACAATTTTATGTCTGCCCGCTTTCGTTTCTCGACTGGCTCTGTCTTCCTCCTCGTTGTTGCCAACCCTTTCTCTTTCTCTCTCCGCCTGACCATCTGGGAAGTCCCTTAGCCTCCGGGTTGCTTGTCAGCGGACGCGAGCGTTTTGGGTGACCTCCGTCCCCCCCGGCACTGCTACTTCAATTAACTTTCCAGATGCCGGGACAGAGGGCCTCCCACATAGCATATGCCTATTTTGGTGAAATCCAAAATAATATGCAAATCATGAACAAAAAAAAAATATCTAAAAAGGCCTCTAGCCTGACAATGTCACTGATCATTTGCAGGATACTACGGAAAGCCCTTTTAGGAATATAATTTCTTGGCGATTCCCATTGACATAACATGAAAATTGTGTAATATTTTATTAGCGCAATATATAATAATAAAAATATACATACATACATGCATGCAGAGGTTGCGACTCTTTCTTCTAACCTCATTATTTACATAACTTACAAAATCAAACCGCCTAATGCCCAAGAGGTTTGGAGGAACGTAATGGGAGGACTGTGTGGCCTATTAATCTGGATTACTATGGCTATGGTCTGTAAATGGTAGCTAGGTAGTCATTGGAAGGAGAGCTATGCACCAATCCCCTGTGATGATGCATAGAACCGGCCAGGCCTAGCACTTGTCTAACTTCCTCTGACTTATTCTTATCCACTCTTTCTATATTATCTGTTACCACAAAATTACTTATAACACCTATTTGGTTTTTATCAAGGCTTACGTGTTTAATTTCTTCCGCCTTTTTAGCACAGACATCAATCTTTATTCTAGAATTAGGATCCTCGTCTGAATGATAATTATTTTTAACATCTATTTCAGATACTTTATTCAACGGAAATTCGCTCTTGCGTTCCAAATTGCATATTCTTTCTATCGGAAGATCACATTTTACCTCAGGATTATTCATTCTAAGGATTTGACCGTGCTTATTCACCACAGAATTGGTCGCCTTATTAAACTGCATTCTATCCTTCACCTCAGATCGATACAATGCGATCTGAAAATCATTGCGAGATTCGGACTTAAGAGATAATTGGAAAACTCATTTTAGTTGGATTGGCAATAAAATAGTATATTTCGCATTTTTCTAATATCTAGATAGTTTTAATTTATATTGTTAGAGATCGCTAAACATGGAAACGGCAAAACTTTTAATGAATGTTGCATGTGATCTGTTTAGAGTAGAATTTGAAGTTTCGAGTTAAGAGTTTCAAGAGATATCCCACTGATAGCAATAATCTGCTCCCTGTTTCCCAGAGGGGTGGGAGATAAACATTTTTTTCAATTTATGAAATAAAAGAGTTAATTTTTATGTTGTCTAATTACTAATAAAATACTACTATTTTCATATTCTCCGTCTTCCATTTGCTCAAATTAAAACTTTTAAGGAGTGAAAAAGTAGGTAAACGAAAACTTCATTTTATTTAAAAATGAGATTCCCATATCAGTCAGAGGCGATATGTGTCCTTCTAGTTAAAATCTATTTTTATATATTTATTAACATGACTGAAAAGCGGAGATTATCCAGAATTATCTGACCAGGAAGTGTTTGAAACATTTTGCTAATGTTTTTGTTGATGCAAATTAGTTAACTAATTTTTTCTAAAAAAATTATACCCTGTTTTGTAACAAAAAAAAATTAGACCCTATTTGGGAACATTCAATTCCCCAAATAGAGTCGGATTTAACCCTCAACTCTCCTCTTTAGATATGCCACTGGCTTGAACTAAAAATCGCAAAACAACTCATCAATTTGATTTCTTCATTGCTGCTATCATTTTGTGATTGTACACGAAACGCTCCTTAGATGTCAGCGTTTGTCTCGTGTTGTCCAGAAGAGCATAAACCGTGAGACTTCTTCGATCAGCTGTCAGGTGTGTGTGAATAATACGTCATGCAGCTTTCATAACGGATTTGGAAATTAAACCACGCGTCATTATACTTCGTTGTGTCTTGATTTTGAGACGCGCAAATGATTTCAACATCAGGATCTCTTTGCAAAATAATTTAAAGATTAATATTTGTAGCAAAATCACCGAATAAATAATAACCAATACAGGTAACCCCTGTTCATCGCGAAGGATACGTTCTGGAGATGGTCGCGATAAGCGATATTTCGCGATCAACGGGGGATTTTAAAAAAAATTTTAAAATTCGAAAAAACACTTTGTTAATAAAATAAATATTATTAATTTTATTAAAAAAATACCCTAACGCTATGGTTGATTACAGAATTCAGAAAAAATATCTGGCAACGATTTTTTTATAAATTAGTGATCTGCCAACCTTCGTGTCACGTGACACGAAGGTTGGCAGATCACTAATTTATAAAAAAACGTTGCTAGATATTTTTTCTGAATTTTTTTAATCAACCATAGTGTTCGGATACTTTTTTGAGCGACTGTACATGTGTATGATGTGATTGAGCGAGAAAGAAAGTTAGCACGCACGTGCAACATTGGTTTTGACTTTTCCTGGCATGTTTCAAAGCCACGCAAGTGCCGAGATAAAAAAAGATCGCGATATAACGAATCCGCACTCGCCTGGGTCGCGATGAACGGGGGTTACCTGTATTTTGTGAAAAGAGGTGAAGCCAAATATATTTTTGGTCCATTGAAGTTAATATCGTCATCAGCATCCAGCGGCAGCTGACTCCTCCTTGTCTCTCCGTCACTTCAACTCACCTCAAAAGTTCTTGTCAGTCATCAACGATGAAGCTCATCCAAAATCTTTTGCTGCTTTGCGTGGTTGCATCAGTTCATTCAAGTGAAATATTTCATTTTGCATTATATAGACAGAGCATTATTGCTAAGTGCTAAGGAAGCAGTAGTGAAGTTATAATAGTAGCAAAGATTCCTACTTTGCTACATTACATACATATATTTGGAGCCAAAAATATTCAACAGTATAACTGAAATCATAAAAGATGAAATAAATTCTCATACGTTTTCACGAAAACTAAAAACTTGGATCTATGAATTTGAGGACATAGAAAAAATTCTTTAAAATTAGGAAACTGCTCCTATGTTTGTAATTTTTTAATATTTTCCATCTTTCTTTTGATCTCTCTTTAAAATGTTGAAATTTCGAATGAAATAATTGTTGCAATTACAGTTTTTTTTTTGTTAAATCTGCTTTGCTTTTGATGTGATGTATCATAATAGAAAGCATTACTATTGTAAGGTATTAAAACTGTTGCTTTTAATGCTCAATTATGTGTTTTTTAACCTGCTATAACCCACGTGCGAGTCTTTGAAATCTGTGGTGTTGTGTATTTCCAAATATATATTGTATTGTATCATAACCAATACAAATGGAAACAAATACTACTAAATGATCTGAGAACTCCAATGTTCGTCAGCGGATAGCGAAATGACAAGCTTATAATTAAGATTTTAATTGATTAGCATCTTTTTGCTTTTTTTTAACGTAACTTATGAATTATAATTTTTTTTAGGAGAAAAACACTGAAGATTGACTAAAGTTCTCAATCAAATCTACCGAATTTGATTTTCTAGAGTCTATTTTAGCTATTTAAGGAGTTTTGGAAGCAAGAACATTTATTAGAAATAGATAGTCATGTGAATTTAACTCAGAAGTTAATTTAAACAGTAAGTTCAGCAGCAAGGTATCACAGGAAATGTCTTGTAGATATGGAACTCATGAAAGAGTTAGCTGATAAAATTTAGTTTCGCCCTGAGTGGAATTCGAACCTAGACTTACCAGTTGCATGCCAGGCGAAACGAATTTTTTTAGCTAACTATTTCATGAGTCCAATACCATCGACAGGGTGTAGCAACAGGTTTTGCTTAATTTACGCGATACTCCCGTAGAGCAAACATTTAAATAATATTATTATATAATTGTTTTGCATTAATGTTTCTCTTGTAATAAAAACAAAATAGCAATTTTTGTCTTATAATTCACCAGGGGCGATATTTATTTTTTTGCGTCAGGGCGCGATCTCATCTGGCGACGGCACTGCATGTGTCCCATGTTTAGATGATATCTTCTGCGATACTTTATTGCTGAATTATTGATTTGATGCCATGAGCTTGAATGAATGAATATTTGAGCACATCATAGATGCAACTTGTTGTCCTTTGCTTGACATAGAGGAGTGGGGGTGGCTCAGTCGGTAGCGCGCCAGGCTCGTAATCTGTAGTTCCCAGGTTCGAGTCCCAGCTGGGTCAGCGTTGAGATTTATCTCCGCAAAATTCCCAGCCCTGCCCACGGTCAGTAGCGGACACCGATGGGCTTGGAAAGGCCGCCGTCCTTCGGATGGGACGTTAAGCCGTGGCCCCGTGTACGGGAGAGCCATACCCTGTGCACGTTAAAGAACACGCTGGGTGGCCTTGACGGGAGGCTACCATCAGTCTCCCAACAGCTATTCCAGTGGGTGCCGCTCAGAGATAAAACACCCAACCAGTGCCGCTCAGAGGTAAAACAACCCAACTCGACATAGATGTCGCGAAGCAAACAACATGAGGGGAAGTGTACAAGTCGCATTAGCTAATATAAAGTCATCAGCTGATGGTGTAGTGGCCAGCACACCTGACATCTAACTGGGAAGGTTCGAATCCCACTCATTTTCGGTTAATTATTTCATAAGCACTATTAAGTTGTTTATTAGTATACAGATGTTTTAAAAAGTTTTCTTGCTGATTCTTTTAATCTTTTGCATATATCAATTTCCGTATTATTTCTAGTATTATACGAATGTTTTTGAAATTAAAGATTTTAAACGTCAACGATGAAACTTGATCCTTACTCTTTTGCTGTTTTTCCACTGGCAGAGCAGTTTATTGAGAATAATTATTTCACTTCGCAAAGAATATCTAGGCGCCTGTTTACATGACTTAAAATGTTTTCATTCTCGTCCCTTCAGTATGATAGAACAGAAAGAAATTATCTGATTCAAGTGCAGACTCTTCGAGGGAGTCGAAGTGGATCAGTATTTCGCATTGCGAATGCCAAGGAGTCCACCAATTAGCTAGTGGGTTGGAGTAAAATTTTGATCGGCGGCTTCATTTATTCATTCGAAAGCTTTGCATTTAGAGATATTTTTTAAGAGATCATTTGTAAATTATTCTATTTGGAGTAATTACACAAAGTTAGGCTCCTTTTTTTTTTTTCATATGTCCATTGGATTGGAGTTTGCTCAGTGAGCAACGCGCCAGGCTCGTAATCTGTGGATCTCCGCTAAACATTCACGCAGTCCTTGGTCAGAAAGGGGACACCGATGGGTTTGGAAAGATGCCGTTCGTCGGATGGGACATTAAGCAATGTCCTCATGTGGAGGAAAGCCATACCCTGTGCACGTTAAAGAATACGCTGGATGATCTTGACGAGAGGCTACCATCTGTCTACTAACAGCTGTCCAATCCCCTTATCTGAGCACTTGGGGTCCTTGTGACCTAGCCATTTAGTCCATTCTGTGGAAAAAAAGCGCTGTTGTTCAGAAGAAAAACAACTCAGTGCATTAGTTTAATAATAAAGCTATAGAGTTGTCGTTTGGCGATGGTGATAATTGGAAGTTGACCCTGTCTCGATTTTAGAGCTTTTGTAGTAAAACATGCAGCATAGATTCTACAAGTTCATTAATATTTATATTTTTGAAACACTATTTAGGTTAAGTGCAAAAAATGAAAATCAATTTCGTGAATTGTGGGAATAAATGAACTACCCTGTGGATTATTACAGATTTTTACATCCATCTAAATACAAAATACACTACAAAAGTTTGCCCGCTTCCTTTATCAAGTTGTTGCACTGTTGACTCTTGTTAGTAGCTATAAATAAGCCAACGATACAACCACACAAGGGAAGATGTATTTCTGTTGACATCATATGCAGTCGTACGCTCTGCAGGTGCCATATTAGTAATGGCAATCTGGGCTGTAGATGTACATAATTCCTTTGAAATTATCTTGCTGCTAGTTCAAGAATATTTTGAAATGTATAAACTGAAGAGCAGTTTAGAGTAAGTCATATTTCACTACAGGATATCAATAACCTTTTACAGTTCCAACGTACTGCATAACATCAACCACAGACTCCAACATTAGAGAGATATTTAATTTCATTTCCAGTAGCAGGGAAATAGAGTATGATTCAGTATTTGCAGGATAAAAATGACAAAGTAATCGAAGTCGAGTAATATTTCCTAGCAAGGTGTAGCAGAGCGTTTTAAAGATGATGTGAATAAATGTCGTTAGTTCTAATTCCGTTATTTTCAATTGCGAAAAATTCATTTCTGGCTTAATGTTGCCAACGTTCTTATCATCTGTTTGACGATCTCAAAACTGAAGCCACACGTTTATCAGGATTTAATAAAAACGCTTAAAACTAGAGATGATCTGTTGTCATATGGCTGATTCAAGTATTGACTATTTCCTATGATAAAGACATTGCACCATTGGGTTTTGCGGGAGGTATAATTATTACTATTTTTGAGAAAGGTGGTTGCAATTCTTCTAATAATTATAGAGGAATTTTGCTTGGTAGGTGTCCAAGCTATAACAGTAAGGTGAGCCGTGCCTCAGGGTTAAGGAGAGCCATACCCTCTGCGCATTAAGAAACCTCTGGATGTCCTTGACGAGAGGTTCCTCTTCCTCCTCACAGTTTTCCAGCAGATCCCGTTCTTAGCCCTGATAATTTAGGGGTACTCAAAAATATTTTATGTACTCAAAAGAGCCTCTCAGAGGTTAATGAACCGAACCCAGTATACAGATAAACTATTTAATGTTATATGTGCTTGTGAATAAATTTGTGTTGGAAAAATCTCCGATAACAGTGATTAACGTTTTCAATATTCCCATAGGACTCCACATCACCAAAAGAGGGCTATTGGGTGATGAGTTACAAAACATAGGTGCTTCAGCCAACCCATTGAATATACCACCAAACGTAGGTATTTCAGCCAACCCTTTGAATATACTACAAAGCTTAGATGCTTCAATAGCATCGAATATACTACAAAACGTCATGAAAGTTGGTATCGATAAAAGTTTTATACTAATTCAAAATTAGAGATAAATTCCGTTGTAGGATTGTAAAGAAGCGATCAGAGGCTAACGATGAAGGTGATGATTACAGCAAATGAGAAGTTAATTACGTCACCTTGTGCCTTTTAAGCATTAGTGATTTTGATATTAGGTAATGACTGTTTTTCTCGTTTGAAACATTTCTCGTCTGTGGCATGTCCAAGTTGAAAAGTTGCAAACGATACTAAATCAGGCGTTAGTTCCATTCCTCTGCAACTGAGGCGATGTATTACTCCCAAGGGCATGCGGTCTTTAAATTGAGACAGCTTCAAGGGAATGGATAACATTTAAGATTTTGAAATAAAAATTTCTCTTAAAGGATTTTTAATTAAAGGACTTTATTTTGATATTGAACTCGAATTTTGACACCATTGGTTAAATGATATTGAATTTACCGCACCAAATTATTTGATGTTTTATAAAATTATGTAATATTTACCATATGATACTAAAATGAAAAAATAAGTCTCCGTGCCTTTTAAAATACAATTAAAGATATAGTTTTACATTCTACGAATATGTGTATAAACTTTATTAACTGTTTTTGCTTTCAATCGTTTTTGAATCAATTTGTTTTGTGTGAAATGAATTTTGTGAATCAATTGTATGTTCTGTTCTGAAAATGTTTCTGTTTTAACAAATGAAGAATATTTTGTATCTTGGTTTGATATACATTATACCTTAAATAATTCTGAAGTTTCCATACTGCTTTGGTTGGAAGCTCTTTTGAAAATTATATATTCCTATCTGGGATATATGCTGCAAATTTCCCCTTGATTTAATCTATTTCGCTGTGTGTATTTTGGGGTGTTTTTGTAATGTGCGTATTAACGTACAAATATTTCATTGTATATTAATACATGTGTTTGTGCTGAATGATCAGAGTTTGTTTTTGCTGCCTGTATAGAATTGGCCAGACCACGAAGATGCAAAATATCAAAAGAGGATTGGGAAGGGAGTCTCTGGGATGAGGAGTGACAAACTCCTTCAAATCAAATTAGCAACACTGCTTGTAACTGAATGCTAACAGAATTCTGGAGGAGTAGAAAAATTCCTTTTTCGAATCTGCTGAGATAATAATAATAATAATTTATTCCATGCGGGAGATTACAGTAAATATTTTGGGCTGGAGATTGAGGTGGTAGCATCACTGGTAATTTTGGCTATTAATTTAAATGTTTAAGTGGCTATGATGCCCCAGTACATTTGAGAAATTAAAAAGAGAATTAAGGATAAAAACGTATAAAATGTAAATTGTACGAAATGCAAAATGGAATAATGAATTGAAATTGAATTGAAATTAAATTAGTACAAAAATAGAAGCATGTTTATAGGATTGTTTTAATTATTTGATACACGTAAACAAAATGAGAAGTTGGCAGACGAAGACAAACATATAACATGAAATATGAAAGGTATTAATCAGGGGGAGGAAAAAGAAGGTTTAAGATAACAGAGAGTAATATTGAATGAATGAAGAGGGCAAAACGGATTGAGAATAATCCAGACAAAGAACAAAGATGGGGAGTGGGAATAGGGGTGAGGAGATATTTCTGGTTAAACGTTTCGATATTTTAATAGGAGTGGGGTAATATAGTTTTTGAATTTTGTTTTAGAATTTAAAGAATTGATATCGCTCGGTAGGGAGTTCCAAGTTGAGATTGCTTGAAAGGCAAAAGAAATTTCGCCATACTAAGCTTTAAAATCTTGCGAGCAGGAAACATTTTATTTTCAGAGCGAAGGATGTGGTGATGTAATCGAATGTAAGGTGTAAGAATCGAATGAAGGGGATCAGGCTTGTTATAAATAGTCTCGTGAATAAGGGTAATAAACCGCAGCTTTCTTCTAGATACAAGAGTGGGAATTTGGTAGTTGGAACGAATATTAGTTAGTGTTAGAGATTATCGTTAGTTAAAATATATTTTGCTGATGATTTTGAGAGCTTCATTTTGAACTCTGAAGTTCAGAAGTTTTGCGTTTTGAAGTTCAGAAAGCATGTTTTCGTATAATCTGCAGTAGGTTTCAATGTATCAACCTTCTGAAAGTGATGATGATGTTACCATTTCAATTAAGATTCTTCTCACATTGGGAAAATCTCGAATGTATCTACAGGGATTTATCAAAATAATGGAAACACATGTTATTTATGGAGAACAATTTATTAATAAGCTGTAGGCCCACCTAGGGGTTCCAGAACAGACGCAATTCGATGTAGAATACACTTATACAAGTCATGCATATACGGTAATGGATTGTGGGACCATTCTTCCTGTAAAATATGGCCCAACTGTGCCAATGATGATAGAGGTGGAAATTGTGAACTGACCTTGTGCTCCAGATATTCCCACAAATTTTCAATAATATTTAGGGCTGGATATTGAGGTGGTAGCTCCTGTACTTCATCCTCATGCTCTGCAAACCACTACTTAACACGTTTCGCGCAATGCACGGTGCAAATCGCTTCAAACCATGGAAGGTCATTAGGGAACAAAGACCGCAACACTGGGCGCAGGTGGTCCCCGAGAATGGATTCGTACGTTGCGTATGTGACACGACCCTGCAGAATAACTAATGGCCCTAAGGAATGCTATGATATCACACCTCCATGCTTCACAGTTGGAACCAAACAGTCGGGATGGTACGTTTCTGCAGGTTGTCACCAGACGTACACTCAACCAATCATGGGAAACAATGTGTAGCATGATTCATCAGACCAGATGACACGTTGCCAGTCTTTAGCATCCCAGATTTTATGTGCTTTGCACCACCTTATACGTTTTGTTGCATTGATGTTGGTAATCAGAGGTTTGTGGATTGCAGCACGGTCATAAATACCGGCACGATGAAGTTCCCGACGAATTGTTATGACGGAAACGGGATCATTCCGACTGGTGTTCAACTCTGCTGCTATTTGTGGTGCCAAGGTCTTGTGCTTTCATTGTACAATCCGTGCCATGGTCTTGTGCTTCCACTGTACAATCCGTGCCATAGTCTTGTGCTTCCACTGTACAATCCGTACCAACGTTCACCTATCCCTATTCCACAACTTCATATGGCGTCCACAATTTTCCCGTTTGGTGCAACGCCCTGTCCTTTTTGATAGATAGTCATAATCTTCGATACAGTTCCTCGTAGGAATAATAGGTGTACTATTATTTCCGCTGTTCTGGTTACTGAAGCTCCTTCGTACCAATGATCATGCCTTTTTGGAGGTCACTTAGATCTAACATTGTCGACAATTACACCACAACGTATGTTTCACCTGCGCCTGTGGCAGTGCTACGTGGTTGCCGACATCATACTTCTCCCCTTTATATACCTCAAATCTCTGGTGATGTCGTCCCTGTGATATGCATACGGAACATTGCGTGTACTCCAGTCGTCGTCGGTGTTTCCATTATTTTGATAAACCCCTGTAGGTTGCAATCAAAACTGCAAACTTTAAGTGTTTAATTATAAAAAACACATTTTTTCTTCCATTCATTGTTGCATCAAATATAAAACTTATTATCTTGAATACATAGGACTTGAAAAATTAAAAGTTTATCAATATTGTTGAGTATCAAGTTGTTTTTTCTGTCCATTTCTACATGTTCGAAATACTAAATAGGGAAATTAAAAATATTGATCTTTCCTTAAATTCTTATAAATCTGAATTTTATTTAAATCAAAATAATGAAATTACTGTCTTTAAAATATTTTTTTATACCAGGTGTGGATGTTTATTTAATTAACAGTAAAATAGATAAAGTTTTCAGATCCAAACATTTGATCGTGGATAACTCAAAGCACACCACTTTAACTTTTTTTCAGAAAAATTGAGCTAAAAACGCTTTTTAGGCGACTGCTTATCACGAAATTTTTATCTTGGGTCAGCCATGGGTTTCGTAGTTATAAATTTTCAAATTTGGCAAGGTTATGCAAAGCAATGGCTATCTCTACAAAATAATATCCTAATAGAGAATGAACACAATAATTATAGAAATACTGTCTGGCAATGATCTGTGAATGGTAGCTTATGTAGTCACTGGAAGGAGAGCTATGCACCAATTCTATGTGATGATGCATAGAACCGGCCAGACCTAGCACCTATTGTCCGATACCTCCTCCTCGTGGAGCAGGCCGTTAGTATCTTTCAATTAATGTTTCAATTAATGTTAATTGAACGGAGGAGAGGGCTGCCATATCAGTATGGCCTACTGATCTGGACAACCATGACTATTTTTTTCTACCCTGCTGAGGAATGGTCACCCACACCGGGTCCTGGTGCTGACATATACACTAACCACTACGTGCTCTGAGCCATAATATAATGATCTGAATAAGATTCTGAGCTTGATTATCGATACTGAATTTGCTGCACTGGTGACCCTCTGTGGAAGGAAAATATTCCGCTGCGTTTTCTGTTGTTTGTGAGTTGACAGCCCCTAGTTCATAGATTTACAGAATATATTTTATCAGCTGGTTGATAATCCTGAGCAGTGGTCATCTTAGGAACCTGAACTTTTGTTTCTACGGGATCGTCAAATCCTACCTTGGAGGAAGTCTTCCAGTGTAGATGGCTTCAGCATTTACTAGCGGGGGAACGGGTTGGGTTGTTTTACCTTTGAGCGGCACTTTTTTGCACACCATGGGCTAAATGGCCAGGTCACATGGACCCCGAAAGCTCAGAGAAGGTTGGGGGAGGGGACCCACTGGAGCAGCTGTTGGGAGACAGATGGTAGCCTCCAGTCAAGGCCATTCAGCGTGTTCTTTAACGTGCACAGGGTATGGCTCTCCCGCACACGGGGCCACGGCTTAACGTCCCATCCGACGGACGGCGGCCTTTCCAAGCCCATCGGTGTCCCCTACTGACCGTGGGCAGGGCGGGGAATTTTTACGGAGATAAATCTCAACGCTGACTCAGCTGGGACTCGAACCTGGGAACTACAGATTAGGAACCTGGCGCGCTACCGACTGAGCCACCCCCGCCCCTGCGGGGGAACGGGACATTGCCTCATTACTATGTTACAGGTTGTTTGATATTGTCGGCATTCCCTCTCTCAATAAACATAGTTTCTTTAAACATACCACTAACCATTTTCTTTCCATAGGTATTTGGAATGGGAGTACTCTGCACAGAGATTATTCTCTTGATGTTCTCACACAATTTACCGTTATAAATTAGATATTCTGGATTTGCAAGAGACCAGAAGACAGATAAAGGTCAGATTCTTAAATATAAACTTAAATCTCTCTTTTCAAGGAGGTATGGTAAAAAAGTATCACCAGTGCTTAGGTTTGCTTCTCAGCAGACACGCTAGTGATGCTCTTCCAGGATATGAGTGCATTAATCAAAGGTTTCTTTCAGCAAAATTTTAGAAGAGCATTAAATACTTGAATGTTATCTGCTGTTATGCCTCTAGTGAGGATGACGATGAGGATGACAAGAATAGGTTTTACGGACGACCTCAGGATATTTTTAATTCTGTCAAGAAAGGAAATATTGCCCTTGTTCTGAGTGACTTCAATGCCAGAAGTGGTACTGTCTCTGATATTTGGGGAGGGGTGATAGGCCATTTTAGTATTGGTAGCTGCAATGGCAATGGGCAACATCTCCTACAGGTAAGAAAACATAATGATTTGAGAATAATTAACACTAATTACAATCACCATTACATACATCAGTACACATGGGTTTCACCAGATGGGCTGCATAAGAATATGATTGATTATATATTAATTAACAGCAAATGGGCTAGTTCTGTTAGGAATACCAGGGCATATAGGGGAGCTGAAATTGGATCTGACCATTAACTTGTTAAAAGTGTCTTGCAACTTAAACTTAAAAAGTGTTGTGCTAAAGTTAAAAAAAATACCTTTAATGCTGATGCTCTGAAAGACCCAGTTATAGCTAAAACTTACCATGATAGGTTATTTAGTCATTATGACAGTCATGGTTTGCTTACTACTAAAGTTGAGGAAGAATGGGATCATTTTAAACAGGCTTTTTTGGAAACTAACAGTACTCTTTTAGGAAAAAAGGAGCAGAGGAGACAGAATTATTTGAGTGATAAGGCACTTGAGCTTATTTTAGAAAGAAATAACCCGAGAAATATTATTATTCAATAACCTACTTCTAATAGAAAGCAGTAGAGATAGCTGCTGATAAGAATCTTTGGCTTTATGGTTTGGCTGGCAAAGGCAAGCAAACAGACAGCACAACAGCAGAGAGCTGTACCAGATAGTTATGTTTTGTGTGGTAGAAAACGGACTGGTATACAGGGATCGAAGGATATGCAAGGTAAGGTTATAAAAATTGAGGATTCTTCTATAACTAGGCGGGCATATCATTTCAGTGATGTTCTGTAGAATGTTATTTCTTCTACTTCCATTGTTTGTAATGATGATAGATGCGTTACTATCATCATGTCATCATTACAAAACAATGATGAGTTATTTTGCGTATTTCTAAATTTAAAATCCATAAATCCCAGGGTTATATGAAATTACTACTGAAATGCTTAGAGCTGTGAATTTTTCTGTTACCACACTGCTGACCGAAATTTTGGATATATTTTATGATAAAGGCATTTTTCCTCAGGACTTTACTAGAGCTATTATTATCCCTATTTTTAAAAAAGGTGATCGCAGTCCTTGTGATAACTATAGGGGTATCAGCCTACTCTCTGTTCCAGGTAAAGTTCTTTCCATGATTGTGCTTAATAGAATTAAGAATCTGGTTGACAGGCAATTGCGTGATGAGCAATGTGGATTCAGAAGTGGTAGGGGATGTGTGGATCAGATATTTTCACTTAGGCAGATTCTTGAGAAATATTTAGAGTTTCAGAAACCTTTGGTTATTAGTTTTTTGATTTCAAAAAGGCTTTCGACTCTGTTGATAGTCGTAATTTGTGGTTGATTGTGAAATGGTATGGCATACCAGACAAATTAGTTAACATAATGAAAGCTCTCTATAATAACACTATAATAAATATAATAATCTCTATAATAACAGTTGTGTATGAAAGTTGGTAAGGCTTGTAGCAATTGGTTTAGTATTGCTTCTGGTGTTCGACAAGGGTGCATTATGTCTCCTTTTCTCTTTTAGTGTGGTTATTGAATATGTTATGCAAAACATACTGCAAGGCAAATATTTAGGACTTAAATGGTCTGGGCATACGACAATTTCTGATTTAGATTATGCTGATGATTTATCCTTTTTGCGAAATGATGTTGATGAGATAAACTCTTATGATGATTTCAGTGACAACTCCCTATGGTGATATGCAGTCTCCGTATTGCGGTTCACCGGGATTGTCACGTATTATCACGTTGTTGATGAGACTGGTACTAAAGTAGGTTTGTTGATAAACAGAGAGAAAACTAAAGTTAGTCAGGCAGGCTGTGATTGTTAATCGTCAAGGAGTCGGCAACCTCCTTTGAGCCGCATATTGTGCAGAGAGAGACTACCGTTGATTCTCCCTTGGCGATATTGCCCGTATGGATAATTGTAGATTAGCAAATAGGGTTATGAACAGTGTCCTAAAGGCCTCAGAAAGAGGGGGAGACTTACGATGTGACGGACAGACAATGTCAAACAGGACCTTGTTGGAATTGGTGTGCAGTGGTCCGATGCAGCAGATATAGTTCAGGACAGATATGCTTGGAGAACTAAATTGCACGATCTGGTTGGACCTCCGTGATGGTGTTGATGATATGGATGAACAGTAAACGAAGGAAACTTTTCAAATAACCTTTGAGAACTTTCTTACTTAGTACGATATATCTCAAACTACAGAAAATATCGTTTGGAATGAGATATCAACTTTTGAATTGTAGCATTAGTTTGTTCACTGGAGAATGTGTACGACTCGCAGAAGCTGTGCATATTCCCCATACTATAATTTACAGAAGAATTGCCGGTTGGTGTCCCCCTTCGACTATATGCTCACTCATAGTAGAATTTTTTTATGATTACAGCGCTCACTGCAACATTTATCTGCCGGATGGTTTAGTGAAAAGCTCTGACGCCACGTCAAGGCACCATCCATGTCAGAGTGTTTTGCTCTAACCCAGGAGAAAACCCCTCCACACATAGGCAGCTAATGTGGAAGGAAAAAGAGGGAACCGGCTCCATTTAATGTCATTACTGATATGTCAGAGTGTTTTTCTCTAACCCAGGAGAAAACCCCTTCACACATAGGCAGCTAATGTAGAAGGAAAAAGAGGGATCCGCCTCCATTAAATGTCATTACTGATATGTCAGAGTGTTTTGCTCTAACCCAGGAGAAAACACCTCCACACATAGGCAGCTAATGTGGAAGGAAAAAGAGGGATCATAAATAAGCTTTCTTAACAGCCGTCCCGTGGCCGAGTGGTTAGCGCGCTTGGCTACTGATCTACGGGACCTGGGTTCGAGTCCCGGGTAAGGCATGGATGTTCGTGTTGTTTTTCTGCTGAGGTCCTGCCATCCTCTCAGATCTTCTACTTTGGCATATAAACTGACAGGCTCCTGTCAGACCTCTGTGGCAAGCAGCTGCTTGAGGGGTATTTATTTTTTTATTTAACAGTTTTCTTTCCTTTCTCCATCCCATTTATTCGATGTGTTCATCATGGAGTCAACCGCCTTAAATGGAGCAAAGAGAGTTTCCTTCTTTTTTAATCTAGGAACCTGCTGGGACTTTCCTTTCAAGGGCACTGGGACGAATATCGACTTATAGAGTGCATTATAGTCCATTTCACTCATCTTACTTGACCGTTTGACCTGTCCTCTAGTATAATTGTCTGCACTTTCCTGTCCTTTTCCCCACATATTCATAATTTTCTCCTTGGCACTCATTCTGTTGCATTCTGGGGTAGGAACTTCTATCATACCAGAAGGTACCTTTGGGAACTGTTGTGGAGGCGATTTAATAGGTCTCTTCACAGAAGGAATTCTTGGCAATGTTTCGCCGCTCCAGCTCTTTAAGATCTTCTCCTTGGCACTCATTCCTTTGTTATCACAAGCAGGAACTTTTATCGTACCAGAAGGTACCTTTGGGAACTGTTGTGGAGGCGATTTAATAGGTCTCTTCACAGAAGGAATTCTTGGCAATGTTTCGCCGCTCCAGCTCTTTAAGATCTTCTCCTTGGCACTCATTCCTTTGTTATCACAAGCAGGAACTTTTATCGTACCAGAAGGTACCTTTGGGAACTGTTGTGGAGGCGATTTAATAGGTCTCTTCGCAGAAGGATTTCTTGGCAATGTTTCGCCGCTCCAGCTCTTTAAGATCTTCTCCTTGGCACTCATTCCTTTGTTATCACAAGCAGGAACTTTTATCGTACCAGGATAAACTTTTCCCAGCTTTGGTGGAGGCGGTTTAAGAACTCTCTTAGTAGAAGGATCTGTTGACAATATCTCACTTTTCCAACTCTTCATAATCTTATCTTTTTCACTGTTTACACTGTTCTCTGTTGCAGGACTTTGAATCCTACCAAGATGTCCTATTTCCAAATGTGGTGGTTTAAGAAATGTCTTGGTAGAAGGATCTGGCGACAATTGCTGTAATCTCCAAGTGTTCATTATATTCTTCTTCTTGTCAGTCATTTCTCTGTTTTCTCTTTTGGTAAAAGCTTCTATCGTATCGGGATGTGCCTTTTGCAATTCTGATGGAGGAGAAAGTTTAATAATGAGCACTTCTTTCCCTGCTTTCTGGGCCAGGAGCTTGTATCTGCCCTTCTTCCTTCACTCGATCTTTCTGTATACTCAACATGGCTTTTCGCTTTTGCAATCTGTCGCCCTGCTCTTTCCTCTCATCGTTAGGAATGTAACGCCTAGTTAGTTCAGGACAATACAACTTAATTTCAGGTGGGATAAACCTACCCAATATCCTTTTCACATCGTCATCAGTGTAGGAAGAGGGGATCATTTTTTTCTGTGGAGGTCCAAAAAGGTACTCTCCATGGACGTCTTCTAAGGGGTCATTGCTCCCATTGGCTGTGCATCTGTAAGGTAGAAGCATTTTGTTAAGTCTCAAGTTCAAGCAAGTATTAGACTTTTGTTTTAATTTCATTTTAAGTAAAATTCAAAACAATCGTATATTTAAATAATTAATAATTTCCAGAATTAGTTTTTATTTTTATTATACTAATAAATTAATATATATATTATTTTATAAAACGAAAGTTGCTTATCACTGCCGACAATTACTGATCGAAAGTGATTTCAGATTTTTTTCTTTTAAAGATATTTAGTTTAATCAACTCCTATGTCATTCTCACTGTAAAATGAGATTTCTTTCAATCGACCAAAAGAGAATGCTTTGTCAAACAATTATTTCTTAAGCATTTGTCATCTTCGCTAATTTAAGAATATGAGCTGTTCAGATTATGTTTCCTTTAAAGAATTCGTGTTAAAAATCTAAAACTTCAGATAATCCTATTTCTAATATTGTTCAGAGTTCATTATCCCCATTTAACTGTGTTTTGCCTCTAATAGAAACTCAGACGATTAATAACTAATTCAATATCAGCAAACGAATGAAGTATGTTAACTTACTGCTTTCCGCGACAGCGCAGACTCCGAGATCTGATAGACGCTTCTATATTTCGAAAGAAGTCCGTTATTCCTACCCCTTCAGGAGCGCCTGGTAAGTTGTCGATATCTTGCTCCATCATAACGTCCTCACGCCAGCGTGGTGGGCAGGTCCTTTTCGCCCCGGACTGCTCGGGGTCTTCGTGCTGCTTCTTCACATCATACCTACGTAAAACAGAGAAAGAGAATCAAATGTTGCTCAATCTGTCAGAATTTAATAGTAAATAATAATGAGTCTCACATTCGGCGACAACTGAATATAAATCGCAAACAGAACTAATAAGATTATAATTTGCTTGCCGTATGTTACTAATTAAAGAAAAATCATTCATCATAAGATATAAACTTTAAAAGAAGACATGATACACGAGAAGAAATCTCAAGTATTTCCTCAAACGAACACCAGGGTTATTTTTGAAATAATTATTTTTCCTAAAATGTAAACATAGAAATGTTCGATTTTTTTTTGCCACCTAAAGACACTTTTTCTCATACAATGCGTTAAATGAGCAGAGACCTAAAGGACACAAAAGACATAAAGGATTCAGAGAAGGTTGGTGAAAGAGATCCTTTGGACAGCTGTTAAGAAATAGATGGAAGTCTTCCTGTTCTTCAACGTGCACAGAGTATTGTTCTCCTGCATACGGGCCTTGCATTAACGTCCTATCTGATGGATGACAGTCTTTCTAAGCCCATCAGCATCATCATTATTTTAGGGAATAATCATTGTAGTTTCGATAGATGTCGATGATTTGTAACAAATATCTAATCTCGGCTATCCCTTGCAAAACATATCCCCGATCTGTTAAAAATACTTTTTAAAAAGTCGAATCGATGAAGCAAGTGTAAACCAATCTGACTTGTAAGTGTCATTTGAATACACAATGTGTATTGTTTGTCATGCACCCCCCCCCCCCTAGTACGAAAACATTTATTCAAATAATTAATATCACATTAAAGCATCAGGAGAAAGACCCATCCTGGCTCGTGATCACGCTTCTTCAAACGAAGGGTTGAATCGTTTGCATCTCTCTTACAAATAGGTAAAGGTAATTAATGTGATTTTGTAATCAATGTGATGGTTCTGCAGATAGATTATGAAGACGAAAGAGATGCAATGACCACCAATGATATAATTCTAATATTATTGCATAAAATATTTCCTATCTGAGCCCACATTTAAATATTGTAAGAGAAGAAATGATTTCGCCATCTCCGAAGTGAATGAAGTTCTCGCCGTGGATTTACCGTAAAGAGCTCACTTCGATAAGGAACTAGGCAACCGTTTGCAGTGGGCTGCGAATTTCTTTAGTAAATTGCTTTAAATCCCTTCAAGTGACCAATTTAATTGCATGCAGCGTTGTTAATTAAGCCATTATCACTTCTCATTTCAAATTCTCATAATGGAAAAAAATCTCATAAAGAACGTCCAAAGTGTGTTGCGGATGAAGTGAAACATCGCTCAGATTGTTTCAATCCCAAACCTCTGGCTCATGGTAGGAATATTATAGCATGGGAAGTTTCTATTGGCATCCATTGTATCTGTGGACAAAATGGCAGTTATTAAGGACTGAGATCGACGTGGTTCCCTTTGAAATGGTAGTCATGATCACGTCCATATTTCAACGGGTCATGAGTGATTTCGGGAGCATCCCAGTGATCTGCTGTATCTATCTTGGCAGTTTCAATCCTTGATTCCAGTCTTATGGAATATATTTCAGATTGTTCTGAAGAAATTTAACCTACACAGAATGCCATTCCTATCAACCCTTGTGGATCTGTAAGTGATAATTGTAAAACGAAAACAGGTAACTCATCCCAAGATATAAATTCTAAGATTTTATTGTCTCCATATGGTAACGTGTTGGTAGAGTACGCAAGGATTAAGATACAAGTTGTAATTCTCTATTACCCACTTAAATATATACTTTATGCATATTAAGAGAAGTATTTATGGAATATGGTAGCTCCTAGTCGCCAAAGTATCAAAACCCCTCAACTTTTCTTACATGAGAAGATGTTGAGTACGCACTGCAGTGTATAAACAGTCGTGAGGTAAACTAACTTGTTATTAAACGCATTCTCTAAAAAATTAATCACATGGAATTTGTGTATTAAATCATATTTGAAAATCATCTTAACAATGTATTGTACTAAAGCTGTTAAAGTTTGCACGCAATAAAAAGTAAATAAAAATAACGTATTCTTTATGTGAAACACAAAGGCAGTTTGCATGATAACTTGGAATTACACCGTGTTCTCGTATTGCAACGCAATGGCCAGCTCCACGTCTTTCAAAATATATCTTTTACACTTGAGAATGATCACCTTCCGGAACTGCCAAAACATACCGCCATGTTTTATCTGAGTTACGTCATTATTCATTATTTATCAGGTGTTAATGGGTTTTTAATTGGTAACCTGGTACTTGATGTTACTTTTTTTGGCTCTTATAACTAGTAAGCTATATAAATACTGCTTTGAATTTTATCATGTAATTTTCATAAATCTCGGTACCCTGTAGGTAAAAAGAGTAAAGTCATAGCACTGCGATCAGCTTAAAGATCATCAGTGTATTCTCTGACATTCGATGTCAATTTAACCAAACTCCGCTCAAGGAGCGATCTAGAGAGTTTAAACTCTCAAAATGAAAGACAATTTCGGTGTGTTGAATGGGCCAATCAGAGAGCAGATAACGCTGATTAGCTAACCCGATTGAAGGTACGGAAGCATAAACTGAAACTTTGGTACCTTAGGTAGCCACCATGTCTTGCCTGAATCATAATCACCAGCACCAGACTAGTAATATGATATTCCCAATTTCGAGTTCCCACTGTATCAGCGTTGAGATTTATCTCCCATAAGCTCCACCCTACTCTCGGTGTGAAAGGGAACACCGATGAGATAACAAAGTTCGCGGTCATTCTGATGGATTGTTGAGCCCTGACCATGTATGAAGGAGAGCCATACCCTGTGCACGTTACAGAACATGCTGGAAGGCCCAGACAGAAAGCTCTCATCTGTCTGCCAAGTGTAATCCAGTGGGTCCCCTTCCCCAACCCTCTCTGAACCTTGTGGTCCTTATGACCTGGCGGTTTAGCCCATTGAGTGCACAAAAGTGTCAATTAAAGGTAAACAACCCAAACGTTATATTCAGCTTCAGTTAATTCTTTCAGTTTCTCTGTCAGTGAGGTAAACTTTGGCTGGACTTTAAGGTTATTCATTTTTTTCACCTAATTGACGGGAAACAAAATTAATACTGTAGTCTCGTCCCTAATAGCAGTTGAACATTAGACCGAATGACTCCAGCACCTATCGATTACCGTCACTAATAAGATCATTGCAGTGAAAATGAAAGAGATAACTCAGGATAGCCATTAAGTATATATAATTTTTAGACGGGAACAGCGAATTAAAAACTTTATTAAAATAACTAGGAAATTCTGATTCAGTGAAAAAAATCGTTGTACTTACTCAGTAACTTCGACTCTATTCCAGTTTCCTTTTCTTTTTCTCCCTGACATCTTGTTAACTTTTTTCTTTTACAATAACTTATTCACGCATTTGCTATCACAAAATCAAATCAATTAATGACAACAGATTAGAGGAAATCAACGTCATGTAACTTCGAAAGGTGACGTTCCTTAACAACGATTTTTCAAATAATTATGACGTCTAATGACACGCTTGCGTTCTTGCGTATTGTCTACGCAATACCGTCAAATGTTTTTTACTTATTACCAAATGATTTGTTAAGGTAATATTTGTTAAGGCAAGAGAATTAAATGAAATTCAATTTAATTATAATCTCTAGGTTTCCAATGCAAGATAATATTTAGGTGTCGTTGAGCGATGATTATCCGAAATGAACACTCTGAAAAAACTTTTTAACTCCTTTTCGAAAAAAAGAAAAATGAGCTAATGCTTTCCTTTTGCCATCTGTCTCTGCGTATAGTTCTTTTTTGCTTTTCTTTTTTAGAGATAAACATATTTTAAAATGGACTTTTGAACTCGCGCTCAAGAATTTCCTACAAAAATGAATTTCCTATAAAAATGAATTTCATATAAAAATGAATTTCCTATAAACCATGACCTGACACGGGTTAAATCCTTGTTTCTTCGCACGAAGGTTGAAGAGGTGATAAAACATAATATCCATGAAAAGGGTCAAAATCCTTGTGCCACAAAAGGGTCGCTCAGTCCTCTTTTCTGAAACAACTGGATTTCCCTTTTCATTTTATTACATGTTTTTTCATCCTTCACTGTTTGCACGAAACAACAGGATTTCGCCAGTGTCAGGTCATGGTTCACCTTTTACCATCCCTCCGCCGAGTTCTTAATGCATTTCATACCCTCTACAAGATTTTGAATTTTTCTAAGTTTGAAAATTCTCGGGCTGTCGTTAGTTTCTATCGTATTTCGTGCTCTGAACAACGCTCCGTTATGGGCCGTTTTTTTTTCAGGTTCTTAACCTAACCGCTCTCATGTCATCTTCTGTATTAACAAAAACACACACGTTTCGTTCGTTACGAGACATCTGACAGAAAACGTAACGTAAGACAGTCGTGCTCAAAAAGATTCAAACGCATTGAAGAAAAATCCTTACACCTACCGAAATATGAATATTCAAGTTCAAATCAGTGGCAAAATATTTTGCAATAACCAAATATTGAACAAAAAAAAAATGTTTCTGCTTCTTCGAAACTGAGGAAAAAAACTAATTTCATACATGCAGGTTCGAACACTCCGAAAAACATAGTAGGACTCACATGTTCAAGCGTTTGCGTGAAAATTATCCAAATTGGGTGAAACTTACAAATAAAATGTTATACACAGAGTGTGTATTTCACCCTTGTTCAGAAAAGTGAATATTTGATTCACATACAACTGAAATGGCACATGTAAAATTCATATGCTTACACAAAAAGTGAATCTTTGCAGGAAAAATAACATTGCTGATTTGCATCTCCCTCGAAATGTACGTTGTTGCAAGAAAAGTAAATGTGGCATTGACGCCCTAATACTTAAATAATGAATACTTGCGGTTAAACTATCGTTACTACTGTACTCCGCACGTGCACATACTTGCAATAAACTGGGAAAAAAGTTTCAAACGTAAAGAAACATTCATTCTCATGCGGGAAAAATAAATAAACCTTTGTTAGTTGAACATGAAATATGCATGATTGATTTACTCGTGTAATGAAACGCATAGGTATACTATCACTGTCGTATACTATCACTGTCGAAAAAACGAGCCCTTGCAGGAAAAATAATCACTTTTACACTTAAAAAATACAGAAATATACATACTCGTGCGGGAAAAATTACCTAAACTCACTCTTACTTAAACATGAAATGTGCATGTTAGAGTTACTCGCGTAGTAAAACACATGTATGAATACATATCATTATCAAAAAACGTGTCCTTGCAGGAAAAACAACCACTTTTACACCTATACAAATATAGTGTACTTACACACTTGTTCGAAGAATTCCGCCCTGCTGGGGGAAAAACAACCACTTTCACACTTACACAAACATGGTATACTTACATACTTGTTCTAAGAATTCCATACTGTATAGAAATATGCATTCTCATGCGGGAAAAATAACTAAACCAATTCTTACTTAGACATGAAATGCGCGTGTTAGATATATTCACGTAGTGAAACACGTATGGGAATATATATATTTGTTGGAAAACGTGTTTGCAGAGAAAAATAACCACCTTCACCCTTATACACACACAGTTTGCGTACGCGCTTGTTCAAATGTAGCAGTGAAAATAATTGTAGAAATACACACGGAACCCTGAAAACAGTATGAGAATGGGTCCGAAAATATAGACATCCTTAGTGCAAATCTATCGTTTTAACTCACGTTTGGTTCTTTCTAAGGTCAGTTATGGTAGTGAAACTTGGACGCTTTGTAAACAAGATAACAGGAAACTTGATGCTTTTGATTTTAGATGCTTACGCACTATCTTGGGTATTAGGTGGTTCAACTTTGTAAGTAACGCAGAGGTTAGGCAAAGGTGTCGGCAACCTCCTGTGAGCAGTATACTGTGCACAGAGAGACTCTTTTGGTTTGGCCATGTTGCACGTATGGATAATTAAAGATTAGCGGATAGGGTTATAAATAGTGTGCCTAAAGGGCTCAGAGAGAATGGGAGACCTAGGATGCGGTGGGCAGACAATGTCAAACAGTACCTTGTTAGAATTGATGTGCAGTGGAGAGATGTAGCAGATATAGTTCAGTACAGATATGCTTGGAGAACTAGATTGCGCGGTCTGGTTGGACCTCCGTAACCCATGGCTGCTTGAGCATGATGATGATGACGATCTTTTGCGAAAAATGAATAGAATCACAAATATTCACTTTTTATAAAACATGAGTAGTATGAAATAAATATGTGTGACTGGAATTTATTTGTTTAATCTTTACCACATTACTAGAGAATCTTGCTCAAACTTAGGTTAACAAAATTTTATAATTTCAACAAAAATTAATAATAATTCCATTAACAAATTTTTATAAACAAAGCAAGGTGGAGCAAAACGTTTTTACAATGACAATCAGGTAATGTAATAAAGTAGTTTAGAACAGTCTCGCATCGGTTATTCTTTTGTTGAACAGAGGCATCTTAATTAATGGCACTACGGATAAGGTGATTTTGATGATATTCTGCTTATTTGAAAGAATTTGATTGCGTGGGCTTTGATGTGTTCCTATGAAACCAAACAATATTTACCAAAATCGAAGTAAAATATTGTTACTGAACTGTTCTTATTCCCTAACCCTGTTCTGAGCATTAATAGATCCATCCAATGCTACAGGGTCTGGACAGATCTAGAGTATAGAAAGGAAATGTCAGTAATGTTTGAAATTTAAATCAATTTATGTTTGATTTTCAAAATTTTATTACGTGTTATATCTTTAATATGAAATAAAAAAGGTTATTCACTACAATTTCGGTAAAATATTATTACAGGCATTAAAATTTAGTAACCCTTTTTATCAAATAAGTTACTATCAGAGATATTTCCAAATAGTATATTAATTTCTAAAATTAAGTTTATATTTAATATGTAAAATTTCTCTTTAATCAATAGTTCCCATTCAGTCGACCTAAATGTCTTGGCCAATATGGAGCATTTGGTATATAAAAAAGACCTTCAACTTAATTTGAATATTTATTCATATTTATTACTTTTTATAATTCTATATTGTTAGCTGTACTGAAAACGTTCTCGGCAACGTGAAACTTAATAATTTGAGCATTCCTTGTATTATGTGAAATAAAGCCTATTTCACATATACATTTAAATGCTCAACTTATGCATAAAATAGTTTAATGTTTTATAAAGTCTGGTAGGCTAGAAAATTTAGTTGTTTTTTCAAGTATCGGAAGTCAATGAGCATTTGCTCTGATATTTCGGTGAGTTAGGCTATTGTGGAATAATTCTTTGACATCACTGATTTATTTCATCTGAAAGTGCATGTTGAAAGCTACATGGCTCAGAAAAGCCCTACTCAGTGCCAGAGGTATGGTCATGCACAAAGCGGATGCTACAATTTACCCAGATGTGTGAAATGCTCTGGTGGGCATCTCACAAAAGACTGCATCCGGAAAAAGGATAACAGCCCCCCGAAGTGTGCGAATTGCGGATTAGGACACACCACAAACTACAAAGGGTGTGTCCACTTTCCAAAAAAGGATGTTATATCCGATGTAGCGGTACAACCAGAGGTTGTCACTACTAAAACTGTTACCAGCTCTAAGGTAACACCTGGTGTCTCATATGCAGCCGCTGCTGCGTCCAAAAAGGAAGACAAAACCAAAGTATAAAACCAGACCTGCTCCAAGTGCAGCCAAAACTTCAGATACTCGAACACCTGCAGGTGATCAATTTGATGCTAACATCCTCAACGACTTGAAAGATATCTTCTTGCTTTTTAAAAGCTTTAATGTCTCGAAGATACTTTCGATTGTCAAAGGTCTGATGGCAGACTATCAGAAGGCCAATGGCCTGATGGACAAACTGACAATAGGTCTAAAAGCTTTCGATGCCCTCATCTCAACCTTCACCTAAATGGCAGTAAGATGCTCCAAAGACCACCTGCAGATTTTCTACTAGAACTGCCATGGAATTCTTACCGATTTGCCTGAGTTCCGCTCTTTTTTGACGGAATATCAGGCAGATGTTGTTTTGCTAAGCGAAACACATTTGAGAGCTTCAGATGTTCTCAAGATCCCAAATTACGAGGTTTATCGCAGTGATCGTTTTCAAAACAGCGGTGGTGGCACCATCTTGATCAAACGATCAATCAAACATCATTTACTTCCTGCCTTAAACCTCGTCACCATGGAAGCCACTGCTGTGGCCGTACTGGATAACAACTCTACACCTGGTTGCGGTATATAAGCCACCAAATTCAAGGCTTATGACTGCGGATTTGGACTCAATTTTCGATTCCAACTTACCCACTGTTGTTGCGGGTGACCTTAATGCTAAGAATACTGCTTGGCATTCGAGGGCTTGCAACAGCAGTGGAAAGATTTTACTAGAATATGCTAGAGATAAGGGTCTGATCATCGATGCTCCTAGTGAGCCTACATTCTACTCTTTTAATACTTTACATATACTCGATGTACTGGATATGGCCATTTTTGGCAACTTTCTGCCATCTTATGACCTGTATGTCATAAACCATCTTAACTCTGACCATCTGCCGGTCTGTCTGACTCTGCACCTTTCTACGCCTATTGTAACTGGTACGCTCAGCCGGACAGACTGGCAACTTTACAAAATTCTTGTCAGTGACAAGATTCTTGGTACGTGTCAACCATTAAATGACAGGACCATTAATGGTGTCATTGAGGATTTCACTAACCTGTTACTGACCTCCAAGAGTGAGGCCAGTGAAGAATTTACACCCAAGCCTAATTTCTGCGTCCTGCCACCACACCTCACTCGCCTTATCAAAGAGAAGAATAGAGCGAGGCATGGGTGGCAGCGACTCAGATCAAATTCAGACAAGACGATTTACAATCACCTGAGACTTGAGGTGAGATCTCGCTCAGAGATTTCCGAAATGACCAATGGAACAAAAAGGTGCAGTCACTGTCAAAGACTGACTGTTCCATTTGGAAAATGACCAAGGCTTTGAAAAATCCGATGACCAGTTTCCCACCTATACATGGTGAAACTGGTCTCAAATACAGTGATGAAGACAAAGCGGAGGCCTTTGCTGATGCCTTCGAATTTCAATTTACTGAAAACCATGATTTGTCTGATCTCTCTACATGTGAAATGGTGGAGCAGACTCTTTTTAACTTCGATCAAGCTGACCTTGGCTTTACCACACCCTTGGAAATCCAACAGGCCATCAAATGCCTTGTCAGGATGGAATCACTAACAAGATGCAAAAACATCTACCAGCGAAAGCCATAACACATCTGTGTTCCATCTTCAACTACCTACTCAGACGTCACTTATTTCCAAATGTTTGGAAAAATGCCATTGTGAAAGTTTTACAAAAGTCAGGAAAGGATTCTACCTTCCCTACAAGCTATCGTCCCATCAGCCTGCTGTCATCTTTGGGCAAGCTCTTTGAGAGGATCATCATCATCCGACTTGACGATTTTCTCGTCCACCACCCTGTTTTGGCTGAGGCCCAGTTTGGCTTCAGGCGAAAGAGATCTACAGAACATCAGATCCTCAGGGTGGTGGAGAAAGTCGCAGAATCCCTCAACAAGAAGGAATGCGTTGCGGCCGTCTTTCTGGACGTGGCCAAAGCCTTTGACCGCGTCTGGTTGGATGGTCTGATTTACAAGCTCACTCATGCAGCCGTTCCGTTGGGACTGATCAGCCTCATTCAGTCCTATCTTTTTAATAGGACTTTTCAAATACAGATCAAGTCTGTTATCTCTACTAGAAGAGTTGTCTCTGCTGGAGTGCCTCAGAGATACCTTTTGGGCCCGACACTCTTCTCTCTCTATTTACACGATCTACCTTCTTTGAACGCATTCATCTTGCTCTTTATGCAGATGATTTTGCGATCTTATCTCCCTCCCTGGGTCCAGCCATTGCTGTTAAAAGATTGCAATGCTGCCTGACCCAGATGGGAGACTGGTATGACAAGTGGAAAGTAAAAATTAACTCGGAAAAGAGTTCTGCCATCCTCTTTACTGACAAGCGCCTTGCAAATCCTGCTTGCCTTCATCTCCACGACATTCCCATTGACTGGGAAGACTCAGTCAAGTACCTCGGTGTGCATTTACACTGTAGGTTAAAATGGGACAATCATATTAATCATAAAATTTCTAAAGTAAACATGCTTAGAGGCCAGCTAGGTACTCTGCTTCGGAGAAACTCCATCCTCCTTTTGGATCATAAGCTTTTGCTTTATGTTGCCATCATCAGACCGGTGATTTTATATGCATCGCCTATATGGGCGAACACCACCGCCATCAATATTCATAAGATTCAGGTCTTACAAAATAAAATCTTGAGAGCTGCGGTCGATGCCCCCATGGTTTGTTGCTAACAGACGACTTCATTCTGACTTGGGCATCGACCACATTTACACCCATATTAAGCGCACCTCGAAAAAGTTCTTCGAGGGTGTGACTGAAAATTCAAACGAGATTATTTCTCGTCTTTTACATTACGATCATTCTGTTTTGAAAAGGTACAAGAGGCCTAAAATGATGGCCTTCTCCGAGGAGAACTTCCCATTTTATGTCTCTTGTGCGATCTGATCTTGCTTTTTGCTCTTTTAGTTACTTGCCCTTCGGGGCCCACCCAAGGGTGGTTTACCTTTTGTTTTTACTTATGCCAATTGGGCACAACTTTAGATGGAGATGGTCAAGGGCACTGTACTGCCCGATACATCGAATATCCTATGACGATCTACGATCTACTTGGGGACAAAGGTTTCAGTATTTCTAAAGCCTTTAAGAAGGTTTATGTTAGTTTTTGCTTTAATAAAAGCTTCTTTCCAGTTAATTCCTTCAGCTAACTGAATTTCTCTTGCTTTACAGGCTATTATCCGAATGATACAACCAGCCCAGGTCACTGGATGCGATCCTGAGCAGTTTGGGCATCTAAGAGTCTTGGAAGTACACTGTCTGTGGTGGTGTTTACCACCACAGCGTTTACAAGTTTGTCAGCCTTTACAAGTTGAAACTGCATGTCCGAAATTATAACAGCGTAGACATAGATTTGGGGGTAGAGTGTAACTTTTGACATAATGTCTGTTAAAGTAGATATACACATTAAGAGGCAAGTTCTCGCCCTCAAATTCTAGAACTACTTTATGTGTTCTTGCGCCGTTAGAATCTTTCCTAGAAATAGCTTGTTTGTCAAAATGAATCATTCGGCGAAGACTTAATACCTTCTGATCGGATAAAATATCAAGTAACTCATCATCATTTATGTTAACAGGTACACCAATGATTGTTCCTAACGAAGATTTTATGAATTTGGGAAATTGAGTTATTGTTGGTATAGGTAATAAGTCATAGAGTTCAAGAATTTTACTTTGTTGAGTTGAGTTTTTAGGAAATAAAAGCAGACGTCCAAACGAGATAAATTTCCCAGTGATATGCGCTCCCAATAAACCATAAAAAAATGAAGTTACTTTTCGAATATCAAGAGAACTTATGTCATCTTTAATTCCTGTAATCACTAATGCTAAGTCTTTATTATCATTTAACTTTAAGTTTTCTGTATCGAGTAAAATCACAAGTGTATATTTATTATCTTTTTCATTTTCAGAAATGTTATTTATTTTGTTATTTACTGTGATATTATTGAGGTTATTATTTTCTTCTATAATGTTTTTATTGGACAAATAAATTGCTTTAAATTGTTATTAAAACAAATAAATTGCAATATCATTACTGATATGGCTTTCATTTATAGGTATTTTATTTTTGTCAGAATTTACCTGTAAGTTTTCCTTTTCTGGTTTTTCTTGATCAGTAGTAGAAATGTTCTTTGGTTGTGAGTTGTCTTCTATTGACTTTGTTGGTGACACCACAGAGTCAGTCGAAACCATCACGTCCTCCTCTAAAATGGAAATTTCTTTGGGTTTTTTTATCACGTTTATTTGTATGCTGATACATTTTGGACTTTTTAACTCTTATTTTCATATTAGTCGGTGAAGATTTCTTTTTCCTCGTTCCGTTGGTCATTTTATAAGATTTTCATTCCGTGCAAAATAGCTTAATATACTTTGCTTACTTCAAAAATGCTAAATAAACTATAGAAAATGAAGATATAATCACTTTAAAGTAAATTTAAAGATAAAAACTGACTTTAATTACTTTACTATCAAATTAGACACACAGCACAATTCAAAATCAACAGCCACCAACGGTGGTAACGGACTTTTTTCGAGGCCCTTTGCAGTCACGCACAACCATTCATTTAATGGCGGCACTTTTCGATCAGTCTACCTCATACTTGAAAAAGACATCAAAGCAAAATGACGAAATATTACAAAAATACACCACAAATCGCGAACAAACCAGTTCGACTCACTCTAAAATAAGAAAGCAGAACTAAATAGCAGTATTTACTATATTAATTCACCAAAAAATCGCGCACAAACGAATAAGCAGCATTGACAGTTTGGCATACTGTTGCCAGATCTCATAAATGCGACTATTATATTAAATTCTAATGCCCTCTATTCTTTTTTGTACGCGGACCGTAATTCAAATATACACTGGTTAAGCTTGGGTTGTGTTGTTTTACCTCTGAGCGACCCCCGTGGACAGCTGCTAGGAGACAGATTGAAGCCTTCTATCAAGATTATCTCGTATATCCTTTAATATGCACTAGGTACAATCGCTCAAAAAAGTATCCGAACACTGTGGTTGATTACAGAATTCAGAAAAAATATTTGGCAACGATTTTTTTAGAAATTAATGATCTGGCAACTTTCGCTGACACGAAGGTTGCCAGATCATTAATTTCTTAGTTAGATGACTTATATTTGCCAGATCACTTATTTTCTTCAATTAGTGATCTGGCAACATTAGGCAATCATTAATGATTGCCTGACGTGAATTAGTGATCTGGCAACTTTCGTGTCAACGAAGGTTGCCAGATCACTAATTTCTAAAAAAATCGTTACCAGATTTTTTTTCTGAATTCTGTAAACAACCACAGTGTGCGGATATTTTTTGAGCGATTGTATGTCTTTCCTACACACGGCGCCACGTCGGATGCTCATTGGTGTTCCCTTTCTGAACGAAGCCAGTTTATCAATACTTATCCAACACAAAAATAATTTTTAATTTATATCTAGAAACAAACAATTATCTCTTAAAACAAATAAATTGCATCCTACCATAAAAAGTATTAAAAAAATCATCATTTCAGTTCCGAATAATTTACCTAGAAAAAACCTGGACAAATTACGAGCAGCCATTTCTTTCTGTTCAGCCCCGTGAGGGACTGATGACAAATTAATTCATTTTGCAAAAGAGAAAAAGAACGTATATAGGATAAAAGGTCGAACTTCGGCGAAGCGAATGCTCATTAAAATAATTAATTTTAATAAAATCATATGGTTTATGTTTCTTTTTTTATACTGGTTATACATACGTTATTGATAATATGTAGTTTTTGATGGCCTATCATTTCATTTCAGTTTCCTCTACGACCAATCATTCCATTTCAGTTTACTATGAGGCCCTCCATTCCATTTCTGTTCTCTATTCGACCCTTCCATTAAAATATTTGCCCAGGCATGACCTAAAATCTTCCAAAGCAGAGAATTCTCATATTACATCGATTTTACCATTAAAATATTTTCCCAGGCATGACCTAAAACCTACCAAAACAGAGAATTCTCATGTTACATCGATTTTCCCATTAAAATATTTGCCCAGGCATGATCTAAAACCTACCAAAACAGAGAATTCCATGTTACATCGATTTTCCCATTAAAATATTTTCCCAGACATGACCAAAACCTACCAAAACAGAGAATTCTCATGTTACATCGATTTTCCCATTAAAATATTTGCCCAGGCATGATCTAAAACCTACCAAAACAGAGAATTCTCATGTTACATCGATTTTCAACAATATTCGCTCAGTATTTAAAGAGACACGGAAGCTGGAATATTTAACAGTAAATTCTTTTCAGAAATATCATTAATGATTGGCTAATATAGATATAATCATTATTCAAACTTTTAAAAGGCATAATTTATTAAATGATTTGAAAGAATGCTTAATATGCCAGTTTTAATTAATTTCTGAGGTAAATTCTTCTGATGCATGTTTAATCTTTCAAAGTCTAAGTTATCGTCCCTAGACTTCATTTGAACAATCTACAGATGTAGAAAGTCAATAAAGCAATATGTCTAACACTGCGATAAATTGATGCTCGATAAGTTGACGCTGCGATGAATTGACGTCGCGATGAATTGAGCCCGATGAATTGACATACGATGTATTGACAGGACACTTCTGCCTAGAGACTTCATAGTACTAACTTTAGCCCTGAAGTCACCTATCAGAACAGTAATATCTGGTTTCTTGGCAGAATTCAAAATATCCTGAAAATATCCGTAAAAGCTATCTTTCTCATTCTCATCAGAGTACTCTGAAGGGGCATAATAACCGATAGCATTCAAATCTTTAATCTTAGCTTTAAGTCAGCAGTTAAAAATATTTCATGAGTCATAGACAGAAAAGAATCATTACAGTGTTGCTACGAAGGAAACCTATACCTTGAAGAGGTGTCCATCATCCCTACATGAAAAGAGAAATTTAAGATTTCTTTCAAATATCTTACTTTTACCCGTCCATCTGGTCGCTTGCAAACCCAGAATATCTAGTTTATAACACTGAAATTCCCGTGTGAGGGCACCAAGAGAATAATCTCTGTACAGGATCCTCAAATTTCACTTACCTGTTAAAAGAAAATGATCAAAACAACCACTCATTGCAGGCATCGACAAAGGCCTGTTTACTCACCACAACAGGCTTAAGACACCAACGCTTTTAGGTTTGGCGATACCCATAGAAGCAAGGGTTCAGGTACCTGCGATGACCACTGAATAGCATTATCCTCTAGTTGATATAAAGTATCCTGTGTATCTATTAACTCAGGGCCGTCAACCCATAAACAAAGAGAAAATACAGCAGAAGGTCTCGCCCTCAATAGAGACATTTCAGTGCAGTAATTTCAGAATTCATAATAAAGATCAGAGCCAGTATTTCACTCTGGTTGGTATACATAGTCAGTAGCAAGATTTTGGGTGGTTGACTACTACTCAGCAATAAATGGAAAGGTAACCACAGTAGTCCAGATCAATAGGCCACACTGATTTGGCAGCCCTCTTTTTCCGTTCCCTTCCACAAGAGAATATCTCTTTTGAAAGGCACTAACGGCCTGCACCTCGGGAAGATGGGGTCAGACCTTAAGTGCTCGACCTGGCCTGTTCTGTGCTACATCACAGAGATCGGTGCATAGCTTCTTTTTCTCTTTTTAGAAACTTTCGGAGGATATTTGTGAAAATTATTAGGGTTAAGGAGCATTTGTATGGAATATTAGCAGTGGATACAATGAATTTTCCGAATAAAATGGGGGGGAAATACAGGGTGGTTATAATTAAACTGACAGTACTCAGAGCAATGTAGAGAAGAATCTACTCAACGGATCACAGCTAAAAGTGGTGGATACCTTTAAATAAGAGCACCGGGTAGAGCATTTACGAATAAAAAAATTAGTTAGTGTTAGTGCCACCAGGTGGCGTGGATGCGCTAAAATAAAGAAAATACCAAGTTGAACAAACATAACATTTATTTTTCAAATCAAGATTCTCAATATGTAAATCATTCGTATGCAAAATATGTCCGCAACGTAATACGTTGTCCACAGTTGCTTGAAACATGTCTCAGGGAATGGGTGCAACATGCTGTTTATTCTTACCTTCAGTTCAGCAAGCTATTCAACATTGCCTTGGTAAACTCGGCTTTTCAAATAACCCCATAACCAAAAATCGCATGGGTTTTACCTGATGGGCTGGGTAAGAATATGATTGATTATATATTAATTAACAGCAAATAGGTTAGTTCTGTTAGGAATACCAGGTCATATCATCATCATCATCCTCAAGCAGCCATGGGATACGGAGGTCCAACCAGACCGTGCAGTTTAATTCTCCATGCATATCTGTCCTGAGCTACATCTGCTGCATCCGGCCACTGCACACCAATTCTAACAAGGTCCTGTTTGACATTGTCTGCCCACCGCATCTTAGGTCTCCCCCTCTTTCTGAGACTTTTACGCACACTGTTCATAACTCTATTCGCCAATCTATAATTATCCATACGGGCAACATGGCCAAACCAACGGAGTCTCTCTCTGCACAATATGCTGCTTAAAGGAGGTTTCAAACTCCTTTGCCAAACCTCATCATTAGTTACAAAGTTGAACCACCTAATGCCCAAGATACTGCGTAAGCATTTGGAATCAAAAGCATCTAGTTTCCTGTTATCTTTTTTACAAAGTGTCCAGTTTTCACTACCATAACTAACCCTAGAAAGAACCAAACTATTATACAGTCTAATTTTAGTCTTTAGGTGCATACGCCTAGTTCTCCACACTCTTCATAGATTCCTAAAAATCCCGGAGGCAATCCCTATTCTACTGTTAATCACATGCCGCACATCACCAGTATCTTTTGCATAACTCCTAAGATAACTAACTGATACACTTGTTGAAGGGCGCAACCATTCAGAGCGACTGAAGCACTAACCGCCAGACCACTTTTCATCACTTTATTTTTATCTCTGTTTATCACAAAACCAACTCTATTACCAGTCCCATCAACAGTCCTAATGAATGAATTCATCTCATCAACATCATTAGCCAACAAGGCCAAATCATCTGCATTATTCTAAATCAGAACTTTTGAAATTTCTAGACCATTTAAGGCCAAAAACTTTCCCTTGCAAAGAATTTCGTATAACATAATCAATAACCAAACTATACAGAAAAGGGGACAAAATGCACCCCTGTCGAACACCAGAAGTAATGCTAAAGGAATTGCTACAAGCCTTACCAACTCTCACACACGACTCAGTGTTATTATAGAGAGCTTTCATTATATTAACTAACTTGTCGGGTATATCATATGATCTCACAATCAAACACAAATTATGACGATCAACAGAGTCGAAAGCCTTTTTGAAATCAACAAAGCTAGTAACCAAAGGTTTCTGAAACTCTAAACATTTCTCAAGGATCTGCCTTAGTGAAAATATCTGATCCACACATCCCCTACAACTTCTGAATCCACATTGCTCATCACGCAATTGACTGTCAACCAGCACAATCATGGAATCATCCTTAAGCACCATCATGGAAAGAACTTTACCTGGAACAGAGAGTAGCCTCAAACCCCTATAGTTATCACAAGAACTGCGATCACCTTTTTTTGAAAATAGGGATAATAATAGCTCTGGTGAAATCTTTAGGAACCATGCCTTTATCATAAAAGATATTCAAAATTTCTGTCATCCAAGTGGTAACCGAAACATTCCCAGCTCTAAACATTTCAGTAGTAATTTCATCTGCCCCTGGGGATTTATGAAGTTTAAGTTTAGAAATAGCCAAAATAACTTCAGATTGTGTTATAGGGCCAACATTAAAGCCACCAATGCATCTATCATCATTACGAACAATGGGAGTAGAACTAACCACATTGTTTAGAACATCGCTGAAATGCTCAGCCCACCTAACCATGACAGAATCCTCCCCTTCTATTATAACCTTACCTTGTTTATTCTTCAATCCTTGTATGCTTGTCCATTTTCTACCACATAAAACATTAACTATCTGGTACAGCTCTCTGCTGTTGTGCTGCCTAACTGCTTCTTCAGCTTTGTCAGCCAAGCCATCAAGCCAAAGATTCTTATCAGTAGCTAACTGATCCTATACACGTTTATTAAGCTGTCTGTGATGCTTTCAATTAGGACTGATTAAGGACATTCCTGCAGTTCCTTCTTTCTGAAATAAGCTCAAGTGCTTTATCTCTCAAATGACGCTGCTCAAGGCGTTCTGTAATTTAGACAAATGTTGCTCGAATGTTTTTGATGCCACGATGATATCGTCAAGGTATATCAAAATCTGATCACTTTTCAGTCCAAGAACATCGCATCGACTAAGCGCTGAAAGCTGGTGGGTGCACATTTAAAGCCAAACGGAAGTCGTGTAAATTCATACAGACCATTTTACTGATGAATGCTGTTTTTTCCATATCCCTTGGATGTACAGGCACTTTATAATAGCCAGATGTCATGTCTAATGAGCTGAAATAGCTCGCATCTGCTATAAATCAATGCCCTCATTGATCAAAGGTAAGGGGGTAGGAGTCTGGGATGATTTTGGCATTGTGGGCTCTATAATCAAACGCAAAATCAATAGCTTCTATCATGTTTCTTTACTAGCACGATAGGCGCAGCATATGGTGAGACACTTTCACGAATTATGCCATTGTCGAAGAGTTCCTTTATTTGTTCATCCAATACTGGATGCATGGCATAGGGCGCTCGATATGCAGAGCGTCTAACAGGTCTATCATCCTCTAAATGTATCTCATGATAGATAACGTCTGTGCTACTAAACTCACTTATATCTCCAGCGAAAACATCTCTATTTCTCATTAGAAGGGCTCCCAAGGGTTTGCGCATCTTGTGTGAGACATGTGTTAAATCAAAGTCATCAATGAACAGGGGCTCAGACTTAGTTTTCTCAATTGCATTTACATATTTCACCTGCGTCGCCTGCAGGGTTTCTGAAGTTGCCAGTTTCATACCCCTGTTTATCCACACTGGCTGCTGCGAGACATTCGCGACTCTAATGTTTAGTAGTCCATTGTTATCCACAACATTTAAGGACCTTGCTAATCTTATTGTTTCGTTTCTTATTCCTTCCCATTGCTGTGCTAAGACTGTTTTGGAAGCGAGGTCTCCTTGAGTGCTCCTCACCAAAACAATCCTTTCAGTAGGAGGGGCTATCATTATCTTATTTACAGCTCTTTCCATCGTGGCCGAAATGGCTTCACTATTAATTCCATGACTCATTTTCCAAATTATGACAGGGTACATCTCCCTTGGGCTCAGGGGCATAGCGAAGGGGGCATGACTCGCTCTCTCTTTCTAACATTTGATTCTTCAAATCCCGCACAAAACCTTGAGCTCTCAACAAATCATAACCAAATATGGCTTCATATTTTCCACTAAATTCCTTGTCTACTACTATGAGAGAGTATACAAATTTTGCTCCTATCACTTTGATTGCCAGTTCAAACTTGTCCAAGATGGGTAGATTTACTCCATTGATCCCTTTCAATCCGACATTAACTGATACCATTTTGCCGCTCAATTTTGCGCTTATTTTCTTAACCCTTTGAAAGCCATTCCGTATCTTTGCCGGCCGTCATGCAAAACGCCAGTCCGGCCCGACTGCCGCCTCAACTCTCTCCTGCTTGTTTCCTTGCCCCCGATCATAGGCAGCCGCTAATTGAACCAACCGCAAGGCCATTCTTTATGTCCGACCTTCAGGCAGAAATCTTCCCGACTCCCCTTCCCATCCTTTTCGATATACAGAGAAGAGCAGTGTCACCTCTAGGTCTTCAAAACTGCTCTGATGTGTTCAATAGTTTTCTGTTTTAAAACCTTTGCTTGCTATGGTATATCTCAGTGCTTATTTCAAAATTATTTTCATATTTAAATTATTATTTGACGAAATCAAATAAGTGATTATTGCTTTGTTATGACTTTTAAAACGAAAAACAGGTTTATTAGAAGTTCAGATTCATAATTTATTTTTAGTCATTCTCATATGTCAGATTCTGAAACTATGCGAGATAAATCTCAAACATATATCCAAAGACCTTAGTGGCTGAAATAGAAGGCAAATATTTTCCCTGCAATTCTGTAAAGATTCACACATATCAGAATAAAATGCTCTGATCTATCGTTAAACGATATCTAAATTCGCAGACTCGTCTGCTAGTTTGAAAACACAAATGTAATCTTACTCTCCTTAAAACCTACCTTACAATAACATGATAATGGGTGTCTGTTTTCTTTTTTCGTTACTAGAAGATTCTCTATAAAATAAAAATATTTTTAACTCTCAAAAGTTTTGCTACGTTGAGGAGATTAAAATTATTGTTCTTACTCTAATAACGAAAAAAAAAATCATAGAAATCTTAAAAAAAGCACTAAGTTAATAAGTATACTTAGGATGTATAAAAAAAGCTTAATAGAGCAACTGAAAAATTACTCTGATTCAGGTGGGAGCAAACTGCAGTAATGTGTTCGATATATGGCCATGTCTTTACCCTTTGAGAATGAGTATGTGTAATGGATGCAAAAAATTATTAAACTTATTTATATTTCATTGCATTTTTTAAGAAATTTTTAAAGACTTGTAAAATAAGAGGAAAATCTTCTACTGCATTAGAAAACCAGCCTCCTGCTCCCTCTTTACGTTTGTCTGACTCGATTGTATTTCCTGCTCCTTCCCCCTTTTCTAGATCAGAGCCCGTATGCGCATATTTCACACATTTTTCCAAAAATTTTAAAGACCTCTAAAGCGGAGGGGAAAATGTTATACTTCAATGTAAAGCCAGTCTCTTGTCTTCCCCCTTTTTTTTTTTACCTTTTTCGGCTCCGTTGAGTCACTTGCACTCGCTCTCCCCATTTTTTTCCATCCTTATTATATTTTTTCAGATCCTGGCTTGAATGATACTGATATGATATCTCGTGATTTATATGTGTACACTGCAAAATTAAATTAAGAAAACTATAAAACAAAGGTGTTTCTATTTCATTAAAAAATGATTTCCTAATTTTTTTTTCCAAAATATGTTTTTAAGGAGGGGGAAGGGGCTCAAAAAATAAGTATCGCGAGAAGGCCCAGTCACCTTGCTACGTCACTGTTAGGAACGCTGTCACTGAGTTAGGACACCATTATAACGGAATACGAAATACTATCAAGGATTTAGAAACCATTGCGCGGAATATGCATTAAAAAGATTTTAAGTCAGGATGTATCATTTGCTTAGTCAAAAACCTTTCACGGATATTTAGTTCATGGTGTAGTCTTTCATCTCGAACAATTGTATTTAATTTTAACAATAAACAACGTAGGTAAAGCAAAATAAAAATAACACGGAATTAGGTAACCTTGCCTCCAATTCCTTTACACTGCCAAGCATTGTTTTAGTTGTGATTGAGGCAGTGGTCAAACAAACTCTAAAGTTTGATGAGCATAGTCAGTATGCTTTGTATACACTTGAAAGTATGCTTTGTATATTTTGAACAGTATATAGTTAATGATAGAGCATGTCCTTGTACGGGAAGTCCTAGAAAATCTAGGAGTAGGATTCTTTGTCCGAAGTGTTGCGAATTATTAGAAAACCAAAGTCGGCAATCGAATGAAGCTTTTTGCAAAATTTAATTACCAGAATTAACGTCCAAGAGCAAAAAGGAAGTTCTATAATACGTTGTTTTTAATAACGCTCTTGACAGCTATTGCAAACTACCGTTCAAATGGAATTAGCGAAAAATAAAGCAAGATTAGAAATAGTTAGCCTTACGTAATAACGTGAAAAGATGATACTGTGTGGCACACAAAAACTGTAATATTGACGAGTGGTTCTCAACCTTGTATGCTTCACTTACCCCCTGGAAATGTGTATGTAACTGGCGTACAGTCGGTCAAAAAAGTATCCGAACACTGTGGTTGATTACAGAATTCAGAAAAATATCTGGCAACGACTTTTTAGAAATTAGTGATCTGGCAACCTTCGTGTCACGTGAAGTGTCTTGTGTAGAAAGATAAAACTATAGTTATAGTATAACAATGGGAATAACATAAAACATATATACAGGGTGTCCCTGAATTCATTGCCCAAACGAGAGGGGTTGGTAGTACACATCGAACTCACCAATATTCGTCATAGAATATGCGGCCGCAAATGCAGCCCCAGTGCTGGTAGTGGGCTCAGACAAGGCGGCACGGCTTAAAAGCGCTGGATCGGCCAAACCCCAGCATTCTCAGCCGCCGATGTGCGCGGCAAGCCCGGTGTTTACAAGCAGGTACGCCGATCACTATTGTGCCGCCTGTATCAACGTTGGTGGGCGGACATTTGAGCATTTGTTGTAATGATCTCCAATAAATGTCACACTGGAAACCTCTGTGTCTGTCCTTCATTTCTGACTCCTCACTGCGTTTGCGGCCGCATATTCTATGGAGAATATTGGTGGGTTCGGTGTGTACTACCATCCCTTCACATTTGGGCCATGAATTCAGGGACACCCTATATATATAACATATATCTAGCAACTTTTGAGCTCTCACGGCGTACCCCACATTGAGAACCCCTACTTTAAAGTGAACTAGTGGCATCTGTCGGACGAATAGAAAATGTGAAATTCATTTTAATACTTTTTTGAAAACTTTGTGGCCTTACTGGTTCACTGACCACGATTTTTGCGATATTCTGTTAAAAATCGAATCCAACCCAAACTTAGTGAAGAGCCACCACGAAAAAAAAACTATATTCTGAAAGAGCGCAAGAAAAATTCTCTCTCTAAAAACGAAAAAATACAATCCTAATGAGTAATGGATTGGAAAAAACACTCTACTTCTCATCAGCAAGCTCTTCTGTGTAAGTATAGGTAAGTATATTTTATTTGTTTATTTTTTCTTCATGGCTGAACCAAAATTCCAAAGTGGCTAAATGGTCACACGGAACCATTCATTCCGGTGACTTAGCAGTACTTTCTGATCACCGGCCACTAGTGGTGAAAGCCCTAGTGGACAGTCTCCTGCAGATCAGGGAAGGTGCATCATAGAAGGATTCTGCCACTGGAAGGGATGGGGGCAAGGTCTAATTTTTTTTCTTTTTTTTAATTAGATCTTGCACAAGATGCTTCAAAATATTCCATTAAATGTGCTCAACAGAGAATTCTGTTTGACGATTTAATGCAACTTTGTGGTTCTTGATCCCTCTTTTTCCTTCCACACTAGCTGCCTATGTGTGGAGGGGTTTTCTCCTGGTTAGAGCAAAACACTCTGACATGGATGGTGCCTTGACGTGGCGTCAGAGCTTTTCACTAAACCATCTGGCAGACATATTTCTATGTAACAGAAAATGCTGATTGACACTTTAATGCAACTTTGTAGTATCTTTATCCCTCTTTTGTCTCCCATGCTAGCTGTCTATATGGCTCAATCGGTAGATCCCAGGTTCTAGTCCCACCTGGGCCAACGTTGAGATTTGTCTCCGCAAAACTCTAGGTCAGTAGGGGACACCGAGGGGCTTGCAATTATTAAAATATTTTGATTAAGAACCAAAAATATGCATTTTTGATGAGTGCTATGAACTGATTATTATGCATCTAAAAGTATTGGTCAAAACATTTTCTAGAAACGGATCAGAATCGTCATTTTCATTGTTTGTATTATGTGCCTAGGTTTGGTATGAAACTATTGGGATATTCGAAAAATACGAATCGTAACATTTCATCAATATCTATCCAACTCAAAAGGAATTATCTGTAAAAACAAAAGAGTGAATATCTACAAACGACAAAGTGAAAGCATTGGTGGGTTTTTTTATTTTTTTTTTTGAAAATGTGTGAGCTGTAATGAATTATATTTCTATTCTTCCGCCAATATCGTATTCCACTGTTGTCTGTCTTGAGACACTTTAATAAACTAACAATGGTTATGGATCTGGATGACGAATTCAAAGAATTCTTCGCTCATAAAATTTATACAAAGCGTGAACAACTCATCCCATTCCGCTTGAGACATTCTTACATTCATCACATCAACTCTCTCATTGGTATAGTTGCAATGAAGCTTAGCAGAAACGAGTTCAGGACGGGATCAATTTTATCACCCCGAGCTCAAAGCTGTTGAATCCGATACCGCCTGAATCATTTCTTGAATTATTGAGCCCGAGTCCGTCTGAGCCTGAACCATTTTGTCAATTACTGAGCCCGGAGTCCATTTCGTCAATTATTTGAGCCCGAGACCCATTTGGAGAAAACGTTCTCTGACGCATCATAAGACCTACGTATACAGAGAAATGCATGTAGCTAATCATTTATTTTATTCTTATTAATTATAATCATTTTATAATAAAATTAAAATGTTAATGGTATTTGAAACGAAAAAGTGGAAATACTAGTAGAGACTGAAAATTCGTAGGCCTCCTGCTCAACGCAAAGAGCTATTCATTTAAAAACGCTAGAGAATATGTAAAAAAAATCGAAACCCAAATGGTGTTTATTTCAAATTACTATATATTTGAAACTTAAATTATTCTGAGTCCAAGCTGGCTCGAGTTCGAACTCATCTCAGAGAGCCTAAGTTCAATATATATAGTTAGGAATCTGAAAAAAAAAATAATTACATATTTGAGCACTTGAATTTCATTTGCTCATTTATAAACAAATTTCACGTAAAAATTTAAAATTCAACAAAGGAATGGTATTTAGAAAAATGTTAATAATCGGTATTACATTTCTTACGATATTCAAAAGCATTCAGAGATTATTTTGTACAGTTATTTTCGCATACCTTAGATGTCAAATTTGTGTAAAACCATTTCGAATTAGATCAAGGCAACGCACTAAATATTTCAACTAGAAACTTCCAATGGGCATTAGGAAATACTTTTTCAGAGGGTAGGGGGGTGGATCAATGTTTCAAGAGTGAAATATTTAAGCCGTTCACTAATGAGCGCAGTTACAAATACAGCAATTATGCCTACATCTTACTCTAACGCAACTACGGACAGCCGAAAACGAAAAACATAGAATCGTCAATGGTTTTACCTCTGAATTACACTTTTTTGTCCAAAATGGGCTAAATGGCCAGGTCAAAAGAACCCCGAGGGCTCAAAGACGGTTGAGGGAAGATAATTCACTGGACAGATTGTAGCTCCCGTCAAGGCCATCCAGCATGTTTTTAAAGTTCACAGGGTCTCCCACAGACGGGGCCACGACATTACGTCCCATCCGATGGCGACTTTTCCAAGCCCATCGGTGTCCCTTACTGACTGAGTGAGAGTTTTGCGGAGATAAATCTCGACGTTGGCCCAGGTGGGACTCGTACCTGGGATTTACAGATTACGAGCCTAGCGCGTTACCGATTGAGCCATATAGGCAGCTAACGTGGGAGGAAAAAGAGGGATAAAGATACTACAAAGTTGCATTAAAGTGTCAATCAGCATTTTCTGTTACATAGAAATATGTCTGCCAGATGGTTTAGTGAAAAGCTCTGACGCCACGTCAAGGCACCATCCATGTCAGAGTGTTTTGCTCTAACCTCGAGAAAACCCCTCCACACATAGGCAGCTAGTGTGGAAGGAAAAAGAGGGATTAGGGAAATTTTTCTTCTTCAACACTTAAGGAGAATGCTGATCCAGCTAATTCGCATACCAAGTATCCTTTTCGGATTTTCCTTCAAAGATTTCTTAGAGCAGTGAAAATGCCACTTTACTAGATAATTTATTTTGTACGATCGGGCATCCTTTCTACACAATATGTGGCTCTTAAAAGAGCCTTTTGTTTTGGGTGTGTTGATTTATAGTTTACTTCTTCCCAGTTTTCTTTGGGCCTTCTTCTCATCTAAACTGCGACCCAATTCACTTTCTTCACTTTTCTCACCACTGCTTTCTGCCTCATTTGCATTTCCTTTGACACGGTCCATTTGCTCTCTTCTCATTTTCTTTAAATTCTTTTCACATTCTTTATTTTTAATTTCTTTTTGCTTCACACATTTCTTCCCACACACACCCCACTTTTCACACACTCCACTTTTGGGCCTTTCAGTTAACTTTCTTTTGATTTTTTTCTTTACCCCGGAATTCTTCTTGCTCTCATTACTAACACCATCAGAAACGGAATCTGGCTGCTTATAACCTATCATTAATCTTTTAGGATCCATTTCATCAGGAGGCAGTTCATTCACTTTGCCGATCTTAAAATCTTGCCTTTTTTTAGTAGACGTACAGCAGCAACTCATGCAGAATATTCTCCTGAAAAATCGTGCGACGCATTTGCGTAATTGTATCATCCTTCTACCATCATTAGTTGGTGAAGCATTATCACATTCTTTCATTTCAACATCTCGATTTTTATTGGACGAAACAGTTTTTGGCTTTTTCCAACCTTCAGCTTTATTAGCATGAGCGCCTCTTCGTATCACACGAAAACAGGGGTCCATCGCTTTTGCACCATCACACTCAACCTTATTATCTTCATCTTTCAATAAGAAATCATGAAGCAGCGCTGCTTTCGCCCTTACTCTTTTCTGCGGCTCTTCACAAATAAAGAGATCTAAAAAGGTGATTAGTTGATTAGCAGCTTCAATTTTAATGGGTGAAGCAGGATTAGCCTTTAACAGAAGCGAACGCATGAACCGAGGATCTTTCATGCTCGTGAGCATCGGTTTAACGTGACTGTCGAAAGTGGGACAAGGTGCACAAAGTTTAATGCATTTTGAAAACGCTTGTTTTGTCATTATCTGAAGAATTATGATTCCTGCCACCCAGAGCTCAGCATCTATGGCATCAAATGGGCCATTCATTCTAGCAGATACAATTTCCGGTGGTAAATACAGAAAAGGGGCAGCTATTTTGCTAAAGTCTGTTTCTCTTGCTTTGTTTAGAAATGAGAAATCAGTTATGACAGCTTTATTCATTTCTCTATTAACGAGGATGTTCTCCTCTTTTAAATCATTGTGTGTTAATCCTTGACTATGTAAATAATCCAATCCTTTGAGGAAATCAAAAACAAATCCCTTTTTTCTTGTTATGCAATCTGGAGCAGTAAAAAATTGAGGTTCATGTATTAAATTAAAAAGATCCATACTCATTAAGGGCATAAAGAATGCCTTTGCGTTGCCTATTAGAGGCATTGTTTCAAACAAACAGACAATGTTGTCGTGGCATAAATGTGGCCAAAACATATTTTCGCCATTAGAAGCTTCTGCCACTATCTTGGCTGCTACTTCACGAGCATTTATTTTGTCATACAACGCTATGACCTTACCGAATCCTCCTTCTCCAATATCATGGAGGAATTCATATTCATCCTTACGTTTAAGCAAGTCCAAAGACGCGTCAATAACATGCGCACTCTTAAACATCTTTATTTATCACTAATTCAACTCATAAGGACTTACCTCTACTCAAAATTCATAGACACCAAGCACACAATTCTCGTCATACAATGCTAAAACATCAAATAGTTTTTTTTTCCATTTGCTTTTATTTTTGAGTTTCGACCATTGTTACGTATTTATGTAAACAATTATTTTTTTTCTTCTGCTAAATCCACTGATTCGGTGACGTCATCGGAATTATGTTGAGTAATTTTCCTTTCATTTAATAATAAAATGGTAGCCAAAGGCAGGTGGTTACAAATTCTGTACTTTTTTCATTCTCAATTTGCTATAAAATATTTTCTAAATAAAAGTGTCATCTAAAATTTTATTTTTAATATAAAAATTCACATTTTACGAAATGAATGCATTTTTAATTTCGTTTTTCTTTTCATAGCTCATAAATATCAAAATCGTGTTTGGATCAGTTTGTTCGTTAAAAGACATGTTGTCACTAAATCAGTTGCAATCCGTTTTCATACAATTTTGACCAATACAGAAAAAGAAATTTTATTCATGGTTCGATAAAACTACTCAATTTAGGTTTCAGTTTTCAAGTAGCAATTAGGGAACCCATTTCGCAAACCATTAACTAAAGTTGCGAAGATTATCTCATATATGAAGTCCAATATTTTAACAGATACATTTCATAATCATTTACATATCTAAAAAGACTTTTATTTTGTGTCGAAAACTTTTTATTCTGTTACAACTAATCCCAAAAGATTTCTAACAAACTGACTGGATAGATAGATATTCCACATTTTTTTGGTTCGTCAATTGTACAAAGTAATATTTTGCTTAAACTTGAAACAAATTCAGAATTAATAAACAACGAACCTTACAAACAAAAAAAAGAATAAGAACATCACATCGTTACGAATATATTATTTAAAAATCGTTATTTTTAGCTGTTTTTCATTCTAAAGAAAAACAAAGACGAGGTAATGTTTTCACTTTGTCTTCTGCATATAGGGTTGTCCGTTTGTAGACATTCATCTTATTTGTTTTAGTGATATATTAAAAACGTATTTTGTGTTGGATAGGTGTTGACGAAATATTATGATCTGCACTTTCGTAATGTCGTAAAAGTCACAATTGCATTGTCTGACGGTGGAGAAATATCGAATCGGCAAAATTTAAACGAATATTTCAAATGATGTGATTATGTTAGAATTTAAAAAATTTGTTAGTGAAATGTGAAGGTCATGACGTTTTGAATTGAAGAAATGATTTTCACCAATACCTCCGGGGGGGGAGAGAAACGCAATTATGTAGTTCTTAGGGATGAATAAAAATTATTTTGGGTTCCATAGGAAGTGATAAACTATTACGATTCATTCTTTTCGAATCTCTCGAAAGTTTAAAAGGGGGGGAAATTTGAAAACTTCAAACTAATATTTCTAATGATTTATTTCTGCTAGAAAATTGATATTTGTGTGCAGTGTAAATGTTTTAGCAATTTAGCTTTTGTTTCATTGTTATTTGTTTTTAAACAAATGAACCCCGCATTTGCTAAGATTAGGGTTGAACACACATCAACAGCATTGAAAAAAGAACACCGAGAAGGAATTCCTTTAGGAACGTTATATGTTAATAGTTAAGGGCAGCAGAAACCGTGATCCAAGATTGAAAGTCATTGGATGAAATAATGACGTCACTGAGGACGACAACATGCAAATATACGCAGCGTGTATTTTAAACAATACTATATGACACAATTGAAACATTGTATATAGAATAATGGTGAAACGGCAAGAATTTGCTAGTGATACTGAGCGTCTACCTAGTTTAGCTTATATTCAAGATAACTTAGCTCAATTGCAATTTATTGACCACCAGATATTCAAGATAACTTAGCTCAATTGCAATTTATTGATTCTGTTACTGACCCTGAGACTCAACAATCTCTGAGGATGTTGGAAGGTGAAACCTTAAAATCAGCTGTGGTACATGCAGGGCCGGCACTATGGTTGCTGGCACCCTGGGCAAGCTGAAATACGGCGCCCTTTTTAAGTATAATTATATACATTTTCACAAGGAAAAAACTAAAAATATAGAAATGAGTTTATTACCTGGGTTGTTTTTTAACAAACAATGAACAATAATATTGTTTTTTTTTTCTGAACCAGTATTTGGACAGTATGAACAATTAGCCTACCTAAAACATTTTTTTTTTTCTAGCCTTTAGATCAGCAAATCTTTTCATGGCACTTTCTATATTTATATTCTTTGCAATATCATTTTCAATAGACAAAATTGCCAAAGAATTCATTCATTGAGACATGGATGACCGTAAGTATGTTTTATAAGCTTTAGTTTACTAAAGCTTCTCTCGCCAGCGGCCACAGTAATAGGTATTGTAAGCATTATTCTTAATGCAACCCACAGATTTGGCATGTCATCCTGTAACTTATTAGTATTTATGAACCTAGCGGCTTCTATTGGAAGCTTTACATCTTCAGGAAATAATTCTTTGGCTATATCTAGTTCAGTCAACAGATCACATCCATTTATATCATTATTTTCTTAGTACTTTAACTTATTCTCCAAAACTGAAATTTTCATGTGACTGTAAGTATTCATGAGCATGCTTCCAGTCATTAATTCCAGATTTTCCTAACATTGACTGGAGAAGTCAAAAATTTTGCAACAAAAGCAATAAATTTTATTGGTTCTCTCTGAATAAATAAGCTACCTTCTAAGAAAATTCTCACCATTGTTTATTTTCCTATACATCATTGTCACATAGAAATTACGTATATTTGCATCTTTTGGAAAACTGTACTGTTTATTAATAGGATGTGGCCCATTCATAATGATGTGATCACTTTCAGCTATTGATAATTCATCTGGCCATTGTGCTGGATCATTGTATTTGACATTTATTTTGATTGAGTTTTCACATTTACTTTCAACATTCCCAGTATTCCCTGCTGTGAGTGTGACATTATTGCCTAAGACTGTCTTCAACCGCATTACAGTTGTGATCCTGATCTTTTAATTCATGCATGCAGTTGTTCTTTTCTTCAGAAAGTACAGTATCTTCAGTGGGTTTGACTTCACAATCATTAGAGACAAATCTGGACAGATATATGTAGCTGAAGAAGTTGAGCCTGCATTGTTCCCACTGTTTGACTTAAGACTGAAAAAACTTGATACCTTTGGGTGTTTCTTGACTGCTTCTTCTTGTTGAAGACGTCTTTTTCTGTTTTCATAGCCGGATAACTTTTTTGGAGGCATTACCTAATTTTAGGAGTAGTAAAAAATAAAATAAATCGAAAATGTCTAAAGAAAACAAATAAAAACACTACGGTATATCATTATAAATGGCAGAAAACAAAAAAACACAAGAACAATCTCAGAAACAAAAGAAAAACTGACAGTTGTCACTTTGACGTCTGAGATGATACTGAACAGATACTTTGTTGCCTTTCTAGTGGAAAAATGTATCGTACAGTAACGCCAATATCAATAATAAACTCCGCGTGAACTTACACTAGAGATTTGACAACCGAGCATCTTTGCGTGTCGTTAAAAGTGACACTCACACTCTCTCTCTACATATATACACATCACCTGCTGTTTTTTCATCTTAAAAACGTCAGATTGAAAAAATATTTATTATTTTCACTTTTTCTTTTTTTGGAAGACCCTTTATGGCGTCCCTAAGCACATGGCGCGCCCGGGCAACTGCCCGAGTTGCCGGTACCTTGAGCCGGCACTGCTGCCACACCATATTGTGCTCAAACTAACAAAAAAACATGTTATTATCGATGGCTTGAGTGTAATGCGAGTAAACCTTGCATCAGTGGCGGCTCGCGTATAGGCACTGTGGAACTGCAGCACCCCCAATTTCAACTTGATATTATCGATAACATTTAATATAATGAGTCCTTTTTTCTTTAATTCTTTCTTTATACTTGTACAATATATAATCCTTAAGCTTAATGTCAGTAGCCATCCCCCAGTTTATGAAAAAGATACAAAAATCTTTGCATGGAACTGTGCGCTTCACAGTACTAGCGGCGAGGTGTTTGACTGTTGTGCGCATGCGCACATAGGAAGCTACACGCGAGGCTGCAAGGGAGAGAGAGCGCACTGTCGTTCCCGCAGTGCCGACCCTGGCGTGCTGGTTGAAGGTAGTTTCTTTTTACTCCGCGTGTGTTGTGCTTAAAAACCGTGTACCATATTTTTGAATGTGATAAAGTGTAGAATTAGATTATTATCCTGCTTCCAGCTATTCTATTTGATTCATCTTTTTTTCGCGCAAATTAAAACAAGAAGAATGGATTTCATTTTTAAATTTAAATGAATAGATTAAGCTTGAACTGTAACAATTTAGGTTAAAGTAAGTAAAAAATGTTTGATTTTGTTCTTTTAGGATTTTATCAAGTTTCTGAAAAAATTTTCTTTTTATACATGTTTGTTTCGTTTTACACAATTTTAAAACAAAGGGTAAAAATTTTCTGGAGCAGCACCCCCACTAATTTTAGCTACGAGTCGCCACTGCCTTGCATCTCAAGTTTTCAGACAATCAGTAGCCACTGCCTTATGCTATTTAAGTGTATTAAAGCATCTGCCAGCCAGTGCTAGCCATATTGCTGATTTTTGTTCCATCACAAATAATCTGTTTGACATTTTGAATAGTAGCATATTTAAACACAGAACAAAATCTCAGCAGTGATAGCAAACTTTGGACACTTGAGTTCGTGGAAAACTTTCATTGAGTCATCTGCAGCATTCAGTTTCAGACCGGGGACAAAAAGATTCACTTTCCATGTCTGCAAGGATGGTTGCTGACATTATCGGCAGCCTTGGGATTAATTCCAAATTTGTCATCTCATGTATCACATAAATTTTACACTTAATAATAACTGAATTTTACACCTAAATAAAAATGCGATTTAAAATTTGTTTTGTGTATAGTGCTGTTCAATATTAACATGAAGTGGAAACATTATTAACAGTAATATGCTTCTTATAACCACTAAAGTGTAAGTGGTCAAGCAGCTGTAAGGGCATTTTCTGTGGTTGTGAGCAAAACCGAAGGAATACAACAAAATCATATCCTGCCATCTATGCCTAAAAACAAAATTCTAGGATATATGTTATTTTGCTACTGTGAAACTAAAAAGATTTGGAATAACAGCTCCTAATGGTTAGCTGTCACTGCTGTGGGATTGAAATTTTGGTAAAAAAAATTACATTAATGCTAAATTTTACATTCTGTGATTTTTATTAATAATTCAGCTTTAAAACGTAATTTCGTTTGTTGATTTTTAATATAAGCGAAATACTAGTAAATAATAGAATGGAATAATTCGATTATTTAATAGTTTTTTTAATGACAGCGGTTGTATACAAAAGATATCTGGATCTTAAAAAGTATTAATATGCAAAGATCCAGGGAATTACTCTAAAGATAATGTGCATGGTTGAACGCAAACTTCAAAGTAGATACCAGTTCTTTGTATTTTCCAGTTAAATTTCCTGTTAATTGCCCATTAAATTCAGGTTTCCAGGAAAGCCTCCAACATTAAATGACAATTTTCAGCCAACAAAGAAAGAAAAAACAATTTTTTGGTCACTTGTATTCAAGGAAAACGTAAACATCGGAATATTATTTGGGAAGTTCGACAGAAATAAAGTAAGATAACTTTTTTCATAGAATAGCATGAAAAAAATGGTATTTTTATACTTTTTGCAGTACATTTAAATTGCTGTCTTTAGATTTTTTTTTTGTATAGAAAACGAATTACATCTAGTAAAAGACTTTTGAAAATGACAAAAATAAAAGTTTTCTTCTGGTTTCATCTGAATAAAATATAATTTTTATAATATATTAATAAATATAATTAATAAGATTAAATTTATGTTCCTCAATAAATAATTAATAACTTATTTCAGTTTGATTTTTTTTAAAAGTAATTTACGAATAGATTTTTACTATTACTCGCTAGTTTCGAATATAGTGAATCGAATAGCATTGCCTGGATATCGGCTTTTCTACCGAGCACGTTGCATGCTCTACCGAGAACGGCGCGGCGCTGCAGTCATTCATTTTACATTCCATCTATGGAGCATTTCCTTCCTTACCCTTAATTTTCTTTGTCTCACCGTCGTTCCTCTCGGTCACTCAAACCTTATCTCTCCGGCTAGTGACGGAGATGCCTTAAAGTCATTTATGGCATCTCCGTTATATATTTTATATATAAGCTTATATCGTAGATAAATACAATAACAATAAATATGAAAATAATTTAGAGGGACACGACAGCTTCACTTTTAAGAAGGGGAAATATTTGAATTTTTTAATTTAAATTGTAGTAGCTTAGTATTTATTAACAGCTTGGTATCCAAAGGGGGAATTTTCCTTTATTTATGAAAATCAGTGTATTTAATTCCATCATATAACGATCGTTCAGACCAATGGTTCTCAACCTTTTATGCTTCACGTACCCCATGGAAATGTGTATGTAACTGGCGTAACCCTTGTATAGATAGATAAAACCATAGTTATAGTATAACAATGGGAATAAAATAAAACATATATATCAGTGGTTCTCAACCTTTTATGCTTCACGTACCCCCTGGAAATGTACATGTAACTGGCGTACCTCTTGTATAGATAGATAAAACTATAGTTATAGTATAACAATGGGAATAAAATAAAACATGCATATCAGTGGTTCTCAACCTTTTATGCTTCACGTACCCCCTGGAAATGTATATGTAACTGGCGTACCTCTTGTATAAATAGATAAAACTATAGTTATAGCATAACAATGGGAATAAAATAAAACATATATATCAGTGGTTCTCAACCTTTTATGCTTCACGTACCCCCTGGAAATGTCTATGTAACTGGCGTACCTCTTGTATAGATAGATAAAACTATAGTTATAGTATAACAATGGGAATAAAATAAAACATATATATCAGTGGTTCTCAAAGTTTATGCTTCACGTACCCCCTGGAAATGTATATGTAACTGGCGTACCTCTTATATAGATAGATAAAACTATAGTTATAGTATAACAATGGGAATAAAATAAAACATATATATCAGTGGTTCTCAACCTTTTATGCTTCACGTACCCCCTGGAAATGTATATGTAACTGTCGTACCTCTTGTATAGATAGATAAAACTATAGTTATAGTATAACAATGGGAATAAAACATATATATCAGTGGTTCTCAACCTTTTATGCTTCACGTACCCCCTGGAAATGTATATGTAACTGGCGTACCTCTTGTATAAATAGATAAAACTATAGTTATAGTATAACAATGGGAATAAAATAAAACATATTTATATATCAGTGGTTCTCAACGTTTATGCTTCACGTAACCCCTGGAAATGTATATGTAACTGGCGTACCTCTTATAGAGATAGATAAAACTATAGTTATAGTATAACAATGGGAATAAAACATATATATCAGTGGTTCTCAACCTTTTATGCTTCACGTACCCCCTGGAAATGTATATGTAACTGGCGTACCTCTTGTATAGATAGATAAAACTATAGTTATAGTATAACAATGGGAATAAAATAAAATATATATATATCAGTGGTTCTTAACCTTTTATGCTTCACGTACCCCCTGGAAATGTATATGTAACTGGCGTACCTCTTGTATAGATAGATAAAACTATAGTTATAGTATAACAATGGGAATAAAATAAAACATATATATCAGTGGTTCTCAACCTTTTATGCTTCACGTACCCCCTGGAAATGTGTATGTAACTGGCGTACCCCTTGTATAGATAGATAAAACTGTAGTTATAGTATAACAATGGGAATAACATAAAACATATATATATAACATATCTAGCGACTTTTGAGCTCTCACGGCGTACCCCAAAACATTTTACCGCGTACCCCAAATTGAGAATCCCTACTTTAAAGTGAACTAGTGGCATCTATCGGACGCAAAGAAAATGTGAAATTCATTTTAATATTTTTTATGCAAACTTTGCGGCTTTACTGGTTCACTGACCTTGATTTTTACGATATGCTGTTAAAAATCGAGTCCAACCCAAACTTAGTGAAGAGCCACTAGGAGAATAAAAAACTATATTCTGAAACAGCCGCAGGAAAAATTCTCTCTCTTAAAACGAAAAAATACAATTCTATTAAGTAATAAATTGGAAAAAACGCTATTTTTTAGCAATTATTAAAATATTATGATTAAGAACCAAAAACATACATTTTTGATGAGTACTATGAACTGATTATTATGCACCTAATAGTATTTGGTCAAAACATTTTCTAGAAATGGATCAAAATCGTCATTTTTTTGTTTGTATTATGTGCCTATTATGTGCCTAGGTTTTGTATGAAACTATTGGGATATTCGAAAAATACGAATCGTAACATTTCATCAATATCTATCCAACTCAAAAAGAGTTATCTGTAAAAACAAAATAGTGCATATCTACACACGACAAAGCCAAAACATTGGTGGCTTTTTTCTTTGAAAATGAAATAAACATTCTGTGAGCTGTAATGAATTATGTTTCTATTCTTCCGCCAAAATCGTATTCCACTGTTGTCTGTCTTGAGACACTTTAACAAACTAACAATGGTTATGGATCTGGATGACGAATTTAAAGAATTCTTCGCTCATAAACTTTATACAAAGCGTGAACAACTCATCCCATTCTGCTTGAGACGTTCTTACATTCATCACATCAACTCTCTCATTGGTATAGTTGCAATGAAGCTTAGCAAAAACGATTTCAGGACGGGATCAATTTTATCACCCCGAGCTCAAAGCTGTTGAATCCGATATCGCCTGAATCATTTCTTGAATTATTGAGCCCGAGTCCGTCTGAGCCTGAACCATTTCGTCAATTATTGAGTCCGTCTGAGCCTGAACCATTTCGTCAATTACTGAGCCCGGACTCCATTTCGTCATTTATTTGAGCCCGAGATCCATTTGGAGAAAACGTTCTCTGCCGCATCATAAGACCTACGTATACAGAGAAATGCATGTCGCTAATTATTTATTTTATTCTTATTAATTATAATCATTTTATAATAAAATTAAAATGTTAATGGTATTTGAAACGAAAAAATGGAAATACTAGTAGAGACTGAAATTTCGTAGGCCTCCTGTTAAACGCAAAGAGCTATTCATTTAAAAACGCTAGAGAATATGTAAAAAAAAATCGAAACCCACATGGTGTTTATTTCAAATTACTATATATTTGAAACTTAAATTATTCTGAGCCCAAGCTCGCTCGAGCTCGAACTCATCTCAGAGAGCCTAAGTTCAATATATATAGTTAGGAATCTGAAAAAAAAAATTAATTACATATTTGAGCACTTGAATTTCATTTGCTTATTTATAAACAAATTTCAGGTAAAAATTTAAAATTCAACAAAGGAATGGTATTTAGAAAAATGTTAATAATCGGTATTACATTTCTTACGATATTCAAAAGCATTCAGAGATTATTTTGTACAGTTATTTTCGCATACCTTAGATATCAAATTTTTGTAAAACCATTTCGAATTAAGCCAAGGCATCGCACTAAATATTTCAGCTAGAAATTTCCAATGGGCATTAGGTAAGACTTTTTCAGAGGGTGGGTGGGGGGGGGGGGGCTGGATCTTTCAAGGGCTGCAAAAGGCTTCAAAGGAGGGGAGGGGCAATAAACAAATCAATGTTTCAAGGGTGAAATATTTAAGCCGTTCACTAATGAGCGCAGTTACAAATACAGCAATTATGCCCACATCTTGCTCTAACGCAACTACGGACAGCCGAAAACGAAAAAAATAGAATCGTCAATGGTTTTACCTCTGAATTACACTATTTTGGCCAAAATGGGCTAAATGGCCAGGTCAAAAGAACCCCGAGGGCTCAAAGACGGTTGAGGGAAGAGAATTCACTGGACGAATTGTAGCTCCCGTCAAGGCCATCCAGCATGTTTTTAAAGTTCACAGGGTCTCCCACAGACGGGGCCACGACATTACGTCCCATCCGATGGCGATTTTTCCAAGCCCATCGGTGTCCCTTACTGACAGAGTTTTGCGGAGATAAATCTCAACGTTGGCCCAGGTGGGACTCGAACCCGGGATTTACATATTACGAGCCTGACGCGCAACCGATTGACCATATAAGGTGGGCAGAAAAAGAGGGATAAAATAAAGATACTACAAAGTTGCATTAAAGTGTCAATCAGCATTTTCTGTTACATAGAAATATGTCTGCCAGATGGTTTAGTGAAAAGCTCTGACGCCACGTCAAGGCACCATCCACGTCAGAGTGTTTTGCTCTAACCAGGAGAAAACCCCCTCCACACATAGGCAGCTAGTGTGGAAGGAAAAAGAGGGATCAAGAACCACAAAGTTACATTAAATCGTCAAACAGAATTCTCTGTTGAGCACATTTAATGGAATATTTTGCAGCATCTTGTGCAAGCTCTAATTAAAAAAAAGAAAAAAATTAGACCTTGCCCCCATCCCTTCCAGTGGCAGAATCCTTCTATGATGCACCTTCCCTAATCTGAAGGCGACTGTCCACTAGGGCTTTCACCACTAGTGGCCGGTGATCAGAAAGTACTGCTAAGTCACCGGAATGAATGGTTCCGTGTGACCATTTAGCCACTTTGGAATTTTAAAAAATAAATAAATAAAATATACTTACCTATAGTTACCCAGAAGAGCTTGCTGATGAAGAGTGTCTTTACTTGCCTATTCCCTCCCCATGCTGAGAAAAGAGCGACTGATAGTCTTAAAAAAAAATTCACTTTTCGTTGGTTGAATACTTAAAGTTGTGGTCCTGTATGCAGGAAAGCCACATATTCTGTACACATTTGAAAACATTTTGAATGGCATTAATGGGCGGCAAATATCTTCCCCTAACAACTCTGCATAAAAGTTATTAGAGGAACATATTTGCTTCCTATTATTCCACTCCCAAACCTTTTCTGAAACTTATGAGGGTACTTGTGACCTAAATATTTAGCTCGTTACGGAGCAAAGAAATGATGCTCAGATTTAAAAAAAAAACCAACCCAACAGCTCCAAAGGCTAAAGCTATCTGATTAACAAAGACCGAAAAATATTAATCCATTCTAACAATCCTGTTATTGTTTAAAACTGGAAGTGACTTCAAATAATTGACAAGAATCTCCTAGTGTTGCGTTGGTAATTGTTTAATTACTTGTACTCTGTTTCGTTTGGTCTACTTTAGCGATTATTAAAAATTTTAACCCCAACGTCCCTTTCTCCAGGTAATATTTCCTAACGCCCACTTCTTGGAAATCACAATAATTTTTCCTGTATTAAACTCGTTGAAAATGTATTTACCTAGCGTAAAAATTTACGAATATTTTTATAGTGTATCCATCAATTTCTAAGTTTTTCTGTCGAAATAAAGCATTCATAAATATTTATCATAAATACAAAGAATCATTGGTAAATAATGAAATACACTGCCCTATCAAAATATTAGAAAATTTTCGTGTTATGTCAATGGGAATCTTAACTTCGAAGCCCTATAACTTTCAAAATATGCATTTAGTGGAAAAATGTGACTGAAGGTGAAGATCGTAATGAAACTTATGAATCTCGATTTTCAACAGTATTTGTTCAGTATTTAGAATAATGGAAGTTGAAATATTTAACAATAAATTAATTCATATTTGTCTAACATTGAAATAATCGTTGCGAAAACGTCTAAAATGCATATTTAGTTTATTAAATGATTTGAAACAATGCTTATTAGATAAATCTTAATTAATTCCTGGGGTGAATCTAGCCTTGCATAACTATTTAAATACTGAACGAATAGCGTTGAAAAATCAAGATTTAAATAGATATGCTTATGATCATTAATTTATCTTCAATCAAATTTTTCCATTAAATGCATATTTTAGAAGTTATAGAAAGCTTCGAACAGTGGTGTGCTGATTAGCACCCCCGCACTGCCAGAGAGCTCCCACAGGAAACTGGAATAGTTAACAATAAATTATTTACCCAAACATAATGTTAAATCCCCCACCCACCCCCATATATATATATACACACTAACCGTGGGGGAAGGCTATGGAAATACTTTTACATTTATGGAGAAACTTAATATGTAACTATTTAAAGCAGTGGTTCTCAATCTTTTATGCTTCACGTACCCTCTGGAAATGTGTAACTGGCGTACCCCTTGTATAGATAGATAGATAAAACTATAGTTATAGTATAAAACTGGGAATAAAATAAAACATATATATATATAGATATACACATTAAATTTTGTATTCGTAAATTACATAAATCGATAAACAAAAAATTACATAAACATTTTAACAAATCTTATAAAATTATAAACATTTTACTGGGTAATCAGTGAAATGGACTTGTTACTAGATCTAGCGACTTTTGAGTTCTCACGGAGTACCCCAAAAACTTTTACCGCGTACCCCACGTTGAGAACCCCTAATATAGACAAATGGGGAAAGTCGAATATCGAAATGCCCATGTGCAACATGCATGAACCTGGTGCGTTAAAGGTTACTTAATACTTCAATGGGACATTTTTCCTCACAATGGTCTAATTTTCCGAGTGACATGGACTCCAGAGCTCAGGAAAAGGTTAAAGAAGTATATCTACTGTACAATCGTTAAGTTATGTGGGAGTCTTCCTTAAAGCCATAAAGTGTGTTCTTTAATGAGCACAGGTTGTGGCATTTGTGCGCATAGCTGCAGTTTGCATACTATTCGATAAATGTCTGCTTTTCCAAGCTCGGTTATGTATTTTTTCACATCCACGTGTGAGTGATGGAAGTCAACTCTCACAGTTGTCATCCGAACCTGCAAACTTCAGTTTACTAAGTTGGATAACTATTAAAAGCGTCATATCAAATTACTAATGCTATATGTGTGTGCTTTCAATTGAGATATCGCACTGTTTATTCTCTGTCGTTTATTATACTTAGAGGTTCCTTTCAAAGGCGAATAGGCTGCCTGAAGTGATTTTTTTGTCTTCCAATTCCTTATATTCCATTTTGTTTGATACTTCTTTTTTTTATCGCATTGCTCTTACCTTATAAGCAAAAAAATCAGAAATAAACTATTGCTAGAATTTCAAGTGTTCTCTGCAATTGCTTAAATTCTCTACGTGTTATTCTTTACATTTTTAATGAAGCTAAATTATACATATTTCTAGGAATGTTTACCAACATTGAAACATCATGATCTGAGATTTTGTGTAAATAACAGGTATGTTTTCTTTTCCCCTCCCTTCATTTTAAATAGCATCATTTTTCAGTAGAAACCAGCTCCTTCAGATACGTTACTCATATTTCACCAAATTAAAAAAAAAGCTCGCAATTCAGTCTTTACTCGCTATAAAGTGTAATAGGATTACTAAGGCTTCGATTTTTACGACGATGTCTTTATGATCCATTTGAAGATAATTGTACCTTTTTAAACTCTTCGGAATAATAACGAGCTGAATTTAAAGCCCATGTGATGGCACTTCCCAAACTATATTTCACTTTTAAATTACGCGCTGAACTGAAGATAGCGTTTTCAAAAGCAGATTTTTCCGAGCTTCTTCTCTGTCATGCGTTCATTCCTCTCACTATCCATTCCTTGTTATCAACTCATTTATTATGTTAATCATATGCATTATGATGAACGAACAATGCTCCGCTTTCTGCGAAGTTTTCGCTGCAATGAAAACACTTTGCAAATGCTTCCTTGGATGAAATCTTCATTGAACATTTTAGGGGTAAACTTCCTTTGGCAGAGCAGTACGCTAAGCCTCAAGATATCTATATAATTCAGTAGAACAAGTTAGTACTTTCCCCAGTACTGGGGAGAAACGATCGAGCCACAAGGGCTGACCTTGACCCCGGAGGGTCGGTAGATCTCCAGGCAGTCGAAAAGCAGGCTGTTGCTTCTCGACTGCCTGAAGATGAGTCTCCTTTTGCTGTGTCAACATTTTGCTTTCCGATATTTATCGCTAGTCCTGGTATAAATTAGTTCCATTTCACATCACAAGAATTATGGTTTGTTAGGCAACTTTAATTATATTTTTATTATTATTCGAAGTAATACTCCGCATCAGTGGTCCCCAGCTTGTACTTTAAGGGCAGCATGAGACCCCAAGGGTGATTTCATTCGACTTTCAGTTCTGTTAACAAAGCGAAAATATTTGTGTACGCTCAGAATCTATAAAATTATGATTATGATGATAAAACTCTATTAAATCTATTGTTCCTATTCCACGGAGTAAAATGAATGAAAAGTTTATCTATCATGCAATTCTTATTTCTGTGGCCCTCGTTCCAGGCTTGATGATTCAATGTGGTCAAAGCCGAATTAACATAATGGCCGGAGGCCACACCCTCAAAGAGGGCCTCTGTCATGTCGTAGACGAGTGGTGATCCACTCCCGAACTCCCTTTAAATTTCTCTGTTAATTAACTACTCCAAATAATTAATCGTTACCCGTTACTGTGGGTGAAATCGCATATTCGCGGGTTTTTACACCTGTATTTAAGTGTACATCAGACGTGCTGTGCCTTCGACGAAAGAAATACATGTCCAATGCCGAGTGGTTAGCGCGCTTGGCTGCTGATTTAAGGGACCTGGGTTCCAGCTCCGGGTAAGGCATGGATGTATGTGCGTTTTTCTGCTGAGGTCCTGCCATCTTCTCAGAGCTTCTACTATGGCATATAAACTGACAGGCTACTGTCAGACCTCTCTGTGGCAAGCAGCTGCTTGGGGGGGGGGGGGGTATTTATTTTTTTATTTATAATGCACTGAGTAGAGAATGACACACTGTTTATTTACATTCACCCATATATATATTATGGGAATGTTCTCCATTCTGTGGGTCTCCCTTGGGAATGTTCTCCATTCTTAGCTGCGCTCAACACTTCGTTGGATGAAATGGTTTTATCGATGTTTCTTAGAGATTTTCTCCAACCAGCTTAATAAAATTTGAATGCTGCCTTGCTTTTGCAGGCATTCATATAATGAGGTGGAAAACTGAACTTTCCCATACAGAAATCGCTTTACAGACCTCAAAACTCGGCGAAAGGATATAATCCCTGCTTACATAACTGGCTTACACAGAACCCAACCATGCTCCTTTAGGGTTTAAGAGAAAGAGCTATGTCACTTTGACGTACTAAGCAAACGTGACTTCTCCGTTCATAAGCAACACTCATTCTGATTGTTGATTTCGCATCTCCCCCAAAGAATATTAAACTGATAAAGAAGGTAAGGCTCGCAAACACGTAACTAACGCCATCATAGATCGTTGTGTGTCGGTGTACCACGAGGACAATAGAGGACAGGCTATCATTCGCTGTTATAGTTCAGAGTGACGAAGAGTTGGTTGTTAGTGTATCACAAGTAGAGTAATTATCCCAATCAGTTAATAAAGAACATTGCGATTTTTGGTACGGATATATCGAACGAGTCTCCTCTCGATGATGGCAATGGGCCATTATTTCCGAGGTTAGTCTGTTTATATATATATTAAATTCAATCTGGTGCAAGTATCGGTTGTACCGAAAAATCAAAGTTGGCGATGTCCTGTGATTTCAATGTGCTTTTTCTTGCTAATTCTACTTCATTGTTTTCTTAAATTATGTTGTATGTACAATAGTTATGTGTAACTTATTCTGTTCTTATGTTTATTAAGTGTAACCAATACTGATTCAAGCACAGTTATATAATATTTGTAACTTCGTAAATATTAACTGATTATTTTACTTATGGTCGTATAGAATAAGGCAGCTTATTCTTGTATCTGAATATAGTACTATTTATATTTGTGCAGTCAATGCCTAATATTTATCCTGGACATGTCGTCTGCCTAATAGAGCAGGGGTTATCAACGTGGGGTACGCGGTAAAAATTTTTGGGGTACGCCGTGAGAGCTCAAAAGTAGCTAGATCTAGTAACAATACATATGTTTTATTTTATTCCCATTGTTATACTGTAACTATAGTTTTATTTATCTATACAAGGGGTACGCCAGTTACATACACATTTCCAGGGGGTACGAGAAGCATAAAAGGTTGAGAACTACTGTAATAGAGGATTACAGGGAAAGGAATAAGTATATGCAGGGAATGTATAAGTTTACACCGCCCTTCCGAAATTTAGAGAAATTCCAAAGTCAATTGGAATATAAATTCGGAGCTCTAAAAATTGTAAAATATGTATTTTACTGCAGATTAATCTAAGATAATAATGATATCTGCTTTAATCTCGAATTTAAGCAATGTTTCATCAGTATTTAAATAGTGAAGCTGTAATATTTCAAAATAGTAATGAGTCATAAGAATTTACCTAAAAAATGTTTTAAAACTGTAATAAGTATTGTTTTCCAGCATTTCACAAAAGAATAAGAAAATACATATTCGAGTTTGTATAATGTTTATTTTCTAATAGACAATTATGAATGATTGGAATTAAATAACACTGAATTTACCCTTGAAGCAGTCACAGAGATCTAATAAAAATCCATAAATTTAATTTTCATTCATTTATTGTTATAAATATGTATTATAAATATTAAATAAGTTTCTCTAATTAAAAATAAACATCCTTAATTCAAGGAAACGAAAGAACAGAGATCGATGCATTTATTGCGGCACTAACAGAAAAAATTATCCCAACAGATAACTTTTCAGGTTTCCAAAAGAAGTGGAACGGTATGTGTATTATCCTTAAAATTCTTTGATTAATCATAATGTAATGTGTGAGCTATATTTGTTTATAAAATATAGTTGGATCTGTAAAGCATTTTTAGATACATATACATATACGGTATAGACAAAGGAAGCTGGGTTCGATCCCTAGGTAATCGATATTTGTGTTGTCTTTCTGCTGAGGTCTTGCCTTCCTCACCGACTCTCTACCAAAGAAGTACTACAGCGTATAAACTATGTGGCAAACATATGCTTGAGGGGGGATATATATTTTTATAGAGTCGAATTAAAAATATTTTAGCATTAGTGTATGCATTTCATTTTCGCCATGTAATAAGATTTACCATTGGAAAAATATGTAAATTTTGGTTATCAATCCAATTATTTCGTAATTTTTAAGTGTAATAGCAAATTAAATTACAGATGGTATTTCAGTTAAATTGCCTTTATATATTAAACTTATTATTGTCTTCAGTTACAGTATTTCAGTTAAAAAAGTTATTGATATGGGTTCGAGATTATGGTTCATTCAGTCAATTCTGAAGTCACCAAACTAATAATTTGATTTTTAGTATCAAATTATGAAACAAGTAATTATACTTATTGCAAGAAGTGTGTGTGTGTGTGTGTATGCATTTAAAGGAACTCATTTCACCCATCTCTAATAGTTTTAAAATGCTGGCCATGACATAGTCAGCTTAAATATTATTTTAATTTCAGACTTCTAATATTGTCAATTAGGTGTAGGTTGGTCCATCTTCAAAATTATCTATAATGTCAACCATTTCACAAAATAAATAAATTTCCTCTATACTTTTAGTTTCAGTAATGGGTGCAGCTGGCGGAGTGCCTGGTTTAGCTACCAAATCAGCAGAAGAACTGTACAGGAATTATAGGTTATGTTCACTCTATTTTAGTATGTGTGATTATGCATCATTAAAGATGATTAAACTTGTACCCACTGCTTCCCCGTAATATTTGAGTCAACAGGAAAGGAAATATATATATATCTTTTAATACATGGTGTACAAAAATATATATATATTCCGGGTGATCCAAAAGTAACAGAAAAAGTAAAAATGCAATAATTGGAAAAGTATAGACAGTAGTGCGATGCGGTTTTCACAGAAATGCACAGAAAGACATATTTTTTTTAATAACGAAAAATTTTATTGCCATAATAGTTACATTTGTCACCGACAGGTGACGCTGTGTACAGCGGTCGGTCGACGTCATTGGCCATGTTGAAAGAAGCTATTCGCCATCATGTGACAAGAATTACAGCTGAAACCCTCTTCAATGCTGTGCATAGTGTCGTGCCACGTCTGACAACCATTCTCATGAATGACGGCCGTCACATTGAACATTTGTAATCCTAGCTGCGTTGCGAACTGTGCTGCGCCACTGTACAAGGTTCAATGGTGTCTTGTGTACGCTCCTACCCTGTATTGTGCTTTAAAATTTTTAATATAATTATTAATATAATTCAAGATTTTCATTCAAATTATACATTTATGCTAGAAATTTGAAGCTGCTATCAACTGTTGCTACCCAACATTAAAAATATTTGATAATATTAACGGATTGTAAATCCACTATTAATGCTCTAAATAAAATATATCTTAATTCAAAATTTTCTACATTTTGAAATGAAATGTCTTATTAAGTAGATTCACCTAGTAAGACTAAGACACAAATAATTAAAAGTGAATTACATTCTTAAATTTGCAAAAGGGTATTAATTTCCGGTTCAGTATGAGTATTGTAGATATAACTATAAATTCACATAGGTGACGTAACTTCCGGTTTAAGTGAAGCAGAAATAATTATAGCTTCACGTAGATGACGTCATTTCCGGTTTCAATAAAATGCTAACTATATATCGGGAGTGGTAGCTTTCTCTCAGGAAGAGTTCAATAGCTGTATAGTTTATAAATAATTGTAGAGATTGTGTTGTTTGATAAAAATTATTAAAATTTGATAAACAGAATGTTTAATTTTTTGAATTTTAAGTTTCTTTTTTTTAACATTAGAGGATTTGGATAAGGGTTAATTTTTAATTATTACATTTAGAACAATGTAAAATAATGTGTGCATGTAATAACTGATATTCTTCAGAAATAAGGAGATTCTAGGATTTTTAAGTTTAAATAAAATTTTATTGGGAAACTCTTAACTAGTTCTCAGTGCAGTAATTACATTGATATCTCTTTTTTTCATCTCGTTTTCTTTGAAAACGAGATAATAGTTCCGCTTTGTCTGCTGCCTCTCTGTCCGTCTGTTAGGCATAGAACGTTTTTACTTACGGAGATAACTTAAAAATTCTTTTTTTGTTGGATAGGTATTGATGAAATATTACGATATGCATTTCCGGAATCTCTCTAAAGCTATTATTAGTCCTCTAGCGGTGTAAAAATTTGAAAATTCCAAAATTTTCAACGAATATTGCAAACGATGTAGTTATGTTAAAAATTTGAAATTTTGGTGGTGGAATGTGAAGGTCACGGAATTTTTATTGCCAAAAATAAGTTGGCCCCTTAGACCCATAGGAGTGGGTAAACACATTTTATTGTTTTAACATATAATTGTTCGTATTTAGAGATAAATGAAAAATTCTTTCTTGGGTTAGATAAGAATTGATAAAATATTATGATTGACACTTTGGCAATCTTTCGAACACTATAACTGAGCCCGCTAACGGTTAAAAAGTTTGAAAATTCCAAATTTCAAACGAATATTACAACGATATATTAATGAGAGAAATTTCAAATTTTGGTGGTGGAATGTGAACGTCATGAAGTTTCCATTGGAAACAATGAAAGTGATAATTAGAAAGCTCTAATTAAAAATTTCTGCATTGATACTAAAGAAATATTATAATTCGCATTTTTCAAATTCTTATGTAGTTTTGATATATATGTTACTGTGAAAGACCGATATCTGGCAACTGTCGATATTCTCCGGTGAATGTCAGCATTCACATAGTCGCTTGGTGTATGTCTGAAATATTTGCTAAATATCATTATTTCTCACTTACAACGGCAAATGTCGACATTCAGCATGCACTGATGGTGAATGTTGAATAAAAATATTTTACGTTAAGACAAAAATGCAACTTTTTAAATCATACTTTATTATTAAAACATATTATGATATATGTCAAAATAGGAGAAAGCTTAAGTAACAGCACATGTAAATAAACTGTTGAACCTAAAACGAACAGTACATTCTAAATGAGAAAAGAAAATAATATCAATAATAAACTTACACATAAATTATGTGATTAACGTTATACAATCTTATTTATTGCTTAAACTGTTCTGACACTTTGAATTGCACAAGAATCCCTTGCTTTTACAACTGCATTTAGTCGTGGAACACTTCTTTTTGCAATTACAGCGTGTATAGCCTTGCCCTCCACTTCTCGAATTAGTTGCAGCTGCTTCTCTCAGCGACATTTCTTGAGAAGAAATCTCATCTATGGAAAGTAACTTTTCTTTACAAATTATGAACTGATTACGGGTATAAAGCTACTTGAGGGTACCATTTTTGTTTGCTAATTTATAAAAGTTGGAGTCTTCTATTCCAACAACAACCACCAACACATTTCGGGCATCTGTACGACCACGGTCGACATCAGGGACTTGTATTCGTACGGTATCACCAATTTGAGCAGGAGGAAATTTTCTTTTTGAGGTTCGTAACATTTTCATTGTTTGCAGTAGAAGATTCTCTTTCGCGGCCGCTCTTTTTATAGAAATAAACTCGTGTTGTTCAGTAAGAGCTTGATATGAAGACGTGGTAGGTTGCAGCTCCTCTTCCATATTTTCCTTTGGAATATGGTTTTCGGTATGGTCACTGCTCAAATTTTCTTCAAAAGTATTAACAATTTCTTCGAGCTGTTCTTCGGTTTCAGTATTTGCGATTTGCTCGCCAGGCAAAGATGACGATGCTGACTCTTTTTGGTTTAACGCCAAACAGGGCCTCATAAGGACTTTGGCGTATTCCTTCGTGGTATGTTGTGTTCTTGGCAAATTGAACAAGGGGCAAACCATCTGACCATTTATTTGTATCGTTCATCCATGCAGTTAACATATTCTGTATATCCTGATTGGCCCTTTCAACTGAGCCTTGTGTTTGACTATGACGAGGCTTTCCGTGAACTATCTTAACATCTTTCCACATAGCGCATAGTTCGGATATGACTCGATTACTGAATTCCCTACCATTATCTCAATGCAATATAGCTGGGGCACCAAATGTTAAAAATATTTGAAGAAGGTGATACGCTACTTCTTCAGCTGTCTTAGTTTTCAAAGGTCGTAACTGGACAAACTTCGTTAATGGTCTTGATACACCATTATGAACTTCTATTCGCCATCCCTGTGTGACTGCAGGTCTATCAGATCGACTTGACATCTTGAGTTTAACTCCAAACTGACCATTGGTTTCACAACAATACCTTTTTTTGGTGCACTATGTTTCATTTAACATTGTTTACATAAATTTAAATACAACATTACAACTTCATATGTAATATTTTTGTATTTAACTTGCAATTCTTTAAGCATATGTGTTCTTCCTCCATGGCCTATTCTGATGTGAGTTTCGGATAGTATACTGAACAATTCATCATTGGTAACATAATACTGTATATTCGTTTCTCCTGGTTTTAATGGCACAATTAACTTCTGTTCATCATTAATTTTTAAAATGTCTAAACGTTTTAATCGTCTGTAATCCAAAGGTGTACTACACTTAGTTTTTGCAGAAATCACTTCAGAAAGTATTTTAGAGTACTTGAGAAAAATAAAAACAATTGTCTTCTCGTTTCCTCGCAATTAATGCACGTAACTTTTCAAAAAGAAAAATATCACGGTTCACTGCAGTAGCCATTCAATATAAATTAAGGTATCGGATAAAAAAATTCAAATTAAGCAAACGTTGCATGCACCAACAAACCTTGCATAAGACTGACAAACAGCAGAGTGTTCGAGAGTCTAACAAATAGATGCCACGTAGGATCACGTGATCCTACGTGGCAAGTGTGGAAACTGCAGAACTGCTAATGAGTTTTAAAAATAATATGTATATAATAGAAATTTGAAATCTTAGTGGTAGCTTTTCAAGAGATATTTCACGGACATCAATAATGTACACATTATTATTTAGAAACCAGTGGAAGGGATCCACTAAATATGAATGAAGTAATTTTGAGGATATGTTCGAAAGTGATGCAACTAATACAAACATAATATTTAGTAAATTACCCGAAAAAGCAACATTTTAATACATCTAGAAAAACAATTAATTATTCTACTTGTTTTTAATGTTGAAAACACTGTACGTTTGTATTAAAATAAAGGAATAAATAAATATTCTTCTCAAGCATTAACTACATTCAGATTATGGCCTAAATACTAAATGAATGAGTTGATATATATAAATACTAGAATATTCAAGACGAGATGTGTGTAGAAGGCAAGGAATGTGAAGGTTATGAAGCTTGCATTGGCACAATGAGTTGTCTTCTTAACCCAGGGTGGGTGGGAAAAAGCAATTTCTCTTAAGAGATACAAAAGTGTTAAAAAATACAAAATTGCACACTTTTAAACGAATTTTGCAAGCGATGCATTAATACGCTAAATTTTGATTTTGTTGGTGGTAAGTGATGATCACGAGGTTTACATTTATGACAATAAGTTACCCCCTTATCATAAGAGGGAGGGGGCAATTTTTTTGTTTTAAGAGGTAATTAGAAAATCATTTTTCAGTTGGATAGGTAGTAAAGAAATATTATGAATCACATTTTTTAAATCTTTAGGAAATTTCAATTTACATCGTGAGAGGGCACTAAATACGGAAAAAATGAAACTTTTAGCGAATATTACAAGCGATATGTTTACAGTACAAATCTGAAATTGCGTTGATAGAGGGTGAAGAAATATTTCACTAAAAGCAAAAATCTGCCTCTAGTTTCTCAGAGATTATGAGAAAAGCAATATTTTTTCATTTCAATAGATAAAAGAAAAATATTCTTGTGTTATATGAATTTTAAAAACATATTGCTTTTTGCGGTTTCCCTGTATTTAATTAGTTTGAATTAAAAATTTTAAAGAGTGCAAAAGCCGATAAATGTAAAAGTATATTTCAAAAAACAAAAAAAAAGCAAAGATTTCATATCATCATTTGAAAGGAAGATTTCATATTTGTGAGTGACGATACGTGTTCTTCTAGTTTTGTTATAAAAACTGATGTTTCACTGAACACATGCCATTGTATATTACATAATGTGACAGTTAATTATTTAGAGATAGTTTTCTGGGTCCAAAGTATTATTAATTGTATTATATGCGCTTGTAAATACAAAAAGAAACTTAAAAGACTGATTAAGATGTCATGTCACGAGAGGACCGCTTTGCTAAAGACAATAATCAGAATTAGTAATTCGAGCCTTCTGTGAAATTTCAAAATGTATTTCATGATCATTGGAAAATATTCCAAGAGACTTTGTTCCCGTTTCTTCGTTTAAAGCATTATATTCATTCCTTGTTAATAGTAAAGTTAAAATTGTTATAGTTTAAATAAAGATGTTTAGAAGTAAAGTAATCAACTCGATGTAAAAGGAAATGGATGAGCTTCAGGAACACTGGATAGAGTGAGTATTTTTATATTTATTTCCCGAATTTCATTGATTTAATGCGCAAACCTTTTGGCCTTAGGTGTGTTGTTCTCGAGCTGTCTCGCTTGCTGGTGTCATAACAGTTAGCATGATGTGATATTTTTATCATGTGTGAATTATCATTTCGCAGAATTAGATTAGTATAAGATAGATAAATACGATTTAGAAATTAAGTAACTCTCGTATTTTGGGAATAATTTACAATTCATGTGAAATATGTCAAGCGAAAAATTTCATCTCTACGGGAAATAAACTTTCCTCAGCATACAAATTGTTAATTTAAAACTTTTGTATGATCGGTAATTTGGTTTTTGTGGGATTGAAGGATATTTCTTCATTTCTTAAAAAAATAGAGATATTTTTCTGTTTATTGATTTTAAAACGAAGGCGATAAAATAAGATTCTATTGTATCTGATGTCAGGGCTTAAAGTTTGGGGGGAAAGCAGTTACTGAAACGATCAGTCCAGCGGATTCGTTTAAATCACAGGTATAAAAATTTGGGATGGAAAAGTTGCGGTTGTGTTGCCATGCAAATAGTCTTAGGATATGAAATTTGTGCTAAAATGGTCGATAGCCAATATATATTACGAAAATATGTTACAACAGAGGAATAGAAAATGTCAGTGTGTATTTTAAAAGTTACCCCCTCTCCCCAATAAAGAAAGTTAAGACACTCCAAAGCTAAACAAATATTTAGGACATAAATATGCCTATGATTCCAATCTTAAAAAAAAAACTCAGCAATCTGAAATATTACTGTGTTGTTCATTGTGGATACGAGAACGGTTTTCTGTCGCATTTTAGGTCCTGATTTTAGTCTTAGGAGGTTTGTTGTTATTGGAAGTTATGCACAAACTCATACAATCCCAAGGTCAGTAGAATAGGTCATAATCTGACAGGTATCTACTAGTTTTCAAAAGAAACAGTTGCAAATGGGAAATATATTATAACACGCATTTCTCTGTGGCTCAACTCAGTCTGATCCCATTTATGACTGTGGTGGGGGTGGCTCAGTCGCTAGCGCGTCAGACTCGTAATCTGTAGTTCCCAGGTTCGAGTCCCAGCTGGGTCAGCGTTGAGATTTATCTCCGCAAAATTCCCAGCCCTGCCCACGGTCAGTAGGGGACACCGATGGGCTTGGAAAGGCTGCCGTCCGTCGGATGGACGTTAAGCCGTGGCCCCGTGTATGGGAGAGCCATACTCTGTGCACGTTAAAGAACACGCTGGATGGCCTTGACGGGAGGCTATCATCTGTCTCCCAACAGCTGTTCCAGTGGGTCCCCTCCCCCAACCTTCTCTGAGCCTTCGGGGTCCATGTGACTTGGCCATTTACCCCATTGTGTGCAAAAAAGTGCCGCTCAGAGGTAAAACAACCCAACAACCCATTTATGACTTCCTAATCTGTAGCTGAAAGTATCAAAAGGATTATCCCTACGACACTCAGAGGTACTTATTGCTTCAATCATAATTCTCTTCATTTCCTTAGTAGCACATTAACGAGTGTTCATGAAGAAAGTTAAAGATAATAAATGTTTAATGTATACTGAAAATGTATAACAAGAAATGTAAAAATCAAATCAAAAATATGAACCATGATTATTTATTCAACCCTGATTGATTGATACATATAGATATGATAATATATATATTTATAAAACACAGATATAAACATTTATTGAACATGCTTAATTGTGTGCTTAAATTGTAGAGTTAGTGTTTGACCTGTTTGCATTATTTGTTCCTATGATTTCCTAATCATGTACAGTAATGATAGTTCTCATAATGCTGCTTGCATCAGATGTTCTCTGTTTAACCCTCTTCATAGACATGTACTGGAGAATTAAGAAAGCACATGAGGTCACAGTGTTGATGCATTCACACTCTTCCACTTCTGACATACTAACTCATTAAAGAACTGTAATAAAAACCCACGAAAAGTAATTGAATTCTTCACTACATAAATTTTTGGGTTCAACGTAAAACTGTTGCTGACATTTATTTCAGAAGTCCGATTCTTTCTTCTCGTGGTGCAGACCGTTAGTACCTTTCACAAGAGATACTCTCTTGTGGAAGTGAACGGAAGCGGAGCGTTGCCAGATTAGTGTGGCCTACTATGACTGCTTTTCTTTTTTTTCCCACTCTGCTGAGGAGTGGTCAACCACCAGAATCCTGGTGCTGACCATATATACCAACCTGAACGGAATTATGGCTCTTAGCTTGATTATAGATCCTGAATTTGCTGCACTGGTGGGTTTCTGTGGAGGGAAAAGCTTCCGCTGTGTTTTCTGTTTGTTTGAGGGTTGACAGCCCCAAGTGAATAGATTCACAGGATATGTTTATCAGCTGGTAGATAATCCTGAGCAGAGGTCATCGCAAGCACATGAACTCTTTGCTTCTACTGGCATCGTCAAATTCTACATTGGAGGAAGTCTTCCAGTATAGATGGCTTCAGCCTATAGTGGTGCGGGAACGGGTCTTTGCCCCATGTCTGCGATTAGGGGGCTGTTTGATATTGTCGGCATTCCCTCTCTCAATAAACATAGTTTCTTTAAACATCCCACTAACCATTTTCTCTCCATAGGTAGTTGGAATGTGAGGACTCTGCACAGAGCTTTTTCTCTTGATGTCCTCACACAAGAATTCCACCATTATAATTTAGATATTCTCGGCTTGCAAGAGACCAGATGGACAATAAAGGTCAGATTCTTAAAAATAACCTTAAATTTCTCTTTTCAGGGAAGAACGACAAAAAGCATCACCAAGGCATGGGCCTGCTTCTCAGCAGACACGCTAGTGATGCTCTTCTAGGATATGAGTGCATTAATGAAAGGTTTCTTACAGCAAAATTTCAGACAAGCGTTAAAGACTTGAATGTTATCTGCTGTTATGCCCCCACTGAGGATGCCGCTGAGGATGAGAAGGATAGGTTTTATGAACAACTTCAGGATATTTTTAATTCTGTCAAGAAAGGAGATATTGCCCTTGTTCTAGGTGACTTCAATGCCAAAGTTGGTATTGACTCTCACCTTTGGGGAGGAGTAATAGGCCCTTTTGGCATTGGTAGCTGCAATGGCAATGGGCAACGTCTCCTACAGGTAAGTAAACTCAATGGATTCAGAATAACTAACACTTATTACAAACACCGCGACATACATAAGTACACATGGGTTTCACCAGATGCAAAAGAATATGATTGATTATATATTAATTAACAGCAGATGGACTAGTTCTGTTAGGAATACCATGTCATATAGGGGAGCTGAAATTGGATCTGACCATTACCTTGTTAAAGTATCCTGCAAGTTAAACTTAAAAAGTATTATGCTAAGGTTAAAAAATTTACCTTTAATACTGAAGCTCTGAAAGACCCAGTTATAGCTAAAGCTTACCATCATAGGTTACTTAGTCATTATGACAGTCATTATATTCTTACTACTGAAGTTCAGGACGAATGGGATCATTTTAAACAGGCTTTTTTGGACACTAACAGTACTCTTTTAGAAAAAAAGGAGCAGAAGAGACAGAATTATCTGGGTGATAAGGCACTTGAGCTTATTTCGGAAAGAAAGAACTGCAGGAATGTCCTTAAGCAATACACTACTAGTCATAATAGAAAGCATTACAGAGAGCTAATAAATATGAATGCAAAACGTTCATGAAATTTTACCAAAATTTAATAAGGATAGATTATTCTATCAAAGATATTATTTTAAATCTGTTATAATTGTATACATTTAAAATTTATTTTGGAATTAAATTCAAAGTATATGGTATTTTATAGCCACTTATACATTTTACATAACTGTTTTTAAATTTAAGTAGCCTAAAAAAATTTACTTTTATTATAAACTTTTATTAGCTATTGGAATTACCTATTTCATTGATGATATATCTGTTTACTAAATAATTCTTAATCCAATTTAACAAAATTCCTCGAATTCTATAATTTTCTAATTTCTTAAGTAATGAGAAATGATCTATTGCATCAAAAGCCATTTGAAGATCTCAAAATATACTTTTTCTCAAAATACACTTTTTCTCAAAAATACACTTTTTCTCATTTGTTCCATGACTGATTTACTTTACCAGCAAATTTTCATAAAAGTTAAATTGTGTTCTTTCTTTTTTGAAATTATTAAGAACATTACGAGTTGGTAGAAATTTAGAAATAATATAATAAATATATTTTTCAGTAATTTTTGAAAAAGTAGGAAGAATTGATATAGGTCTGTAACTAATAAAATCTATTTTTGTACCGCCTCTACTTGGGTTTCAAAATTTCAGTTTTTAGATCGAAAGGTGTATTTTCTGTAGTTATAATTTGATTTATTATTTTTTCATATTACTGAAAATAATATATGTTTATTTTTCATATTCCTGAAAATAATATATCTTTATTTTTCTTAATATGTTGATATGGATATTAACATATCCTTAAGATTTATTTTTATACATTAAACTAATGCGTTTATTAGTTTATGAAACAGTTATTTCTGGAATATATACTGTAGAGAGTTTTTGATTACAAATTTAACTGATGGAATATAAACTAAAACCTTCTTCGTTGTTTATACCTCTAACACTTTTGATTATGAGCTATATGTATCATTGAATCCATTACCTGTCTTATTTGTGCCATATTCCTTTTTGGACACATTAATTATACTATCTTCAATCGACATTCCTTTTTGCCATCAATTATTTCATAAATTAGTTCCCATATCTATCTCATATCATTTTTTTCACTTAAAAGTTTGCTTTCATAGAATATTTGATGTTGATTTCTAATTTGAGTAATAACTGTATTTATTATTTTTTTATAGCTTTTTCCATGTAAAATATCATCTATTTTTAAAGCCTCGTGTTTTTGTGTTTTTGTTTTTCGATTAATTCTAAACGTTTTTTGTTTGCTTAAATTTTACATTTCTTAATTTAGGTATATTTTTCTCTTTAAATATATTTTATTCTTACATAAAATTTTGTTATGTTTTTAAATATTCTATGTAGTGACGTATTTTCCTTAACGTATTCATCATACTGTTCTAAATTCCAGTATTTTTTGGGATATTGATTTATTTATATTACTGTTGTCCTACAGTCAATTTTTTGTATTCTTAAATTCATAATTGTCGAAATTTTTATTTCTATGATCCAGGCCTGGATCTAGAAAAAAATTTAAAAAGTGGGGGGGAGGAAGTAAGCGGCTGGATTTTAACTGCAGTTTAACATTTCCATCTCCGTTTTACAGGTCTTTAAACCATTCATTGAAAAATGCATGAAATATGGACAAATTTCAATTAACAATTTTAAACTTTAAAAAACATTTTTACCTCAATTACCCTTACCAGCATTCTGAAGGGGGGGGGGGAATGCCACCTTGTCCTCCCCTCATATTTTCTATTAAAGTCACAAATATTGGATTTTCATCCTTCATTGTACTTTTTTAACCAGTTACGAAAATGTTTCTAGAATATATTTATATTAAACTTGGTGATCTGTAGATAGCTTAAATATGATATATGTTATTTTTTTAATGATTTTTAAATAAATAGTTTCAGCTAGAAGTATTTCACAAGATAGTATTTTAATATCTACATTTCCTTTACAATACATAGTTATTCCTCTTAAATATCTTTTTTATAGCAATGCTTGTTTCTTTAAAACTCTAAATAATATAAATTATGTTCCATATTCTTAGTTTCTGCTAAAAACAAAAAAACAAAAAGTTTTTCAGGACCTCTTTTCAGTGAGTGGCAATATTTTCTTTAACTTCTATTCACATGCAAAATTCTTAATTTATTTTCAGAGTTGATAATTTTGTACTCAACAGGAAACCTGTCGGCAACCTCTCTAGATCTATTAAGATAAGTTAGACGTTATAGAAATTCCATTCTAAGTCCTCAATCCATAGATCAACATTTAACGAATTTAGTGTTTTTATATAGATATTACACATATATATATAATAAATCATAGCATATCAATGTAAGTGAACAAGCTGATATGAAATATTCTTGCCCTCCAAAAGATTCCTCTGTTAAAAGTGGTTAGATTTTCATTTATGAATATTGGTGTTTTCATATCATTTATGTGACCATTATTTGCTGAAACACTTTTCTCCTTGTTTTTTTATCCATTGGTCTCTTTTAATGTCTTGAAGTAAATTGAGTAATAGGGATTTTAGTTTCATTTCTAGTTGATAATCTATGAACAGCTTCAAGTGATTTATAAGTGAAGGTATGGATATTTAAGTACTGCTCAATTTTTCCCATTTTGGTTGTCAAGACCAATTCATTTCCTTCATTTTCCAATGATACACTACGTATTTCGATATTTTTATTCCTCCCATATTGTTCTACATCATTATGATTGATTCTCGTTTCATTTGTATCTTTAGTTAATATCTTATTTTGATTTTCAAGATCATTTAATTTTGCGATTATATCAATTTCATGTTTATCATAAGCTGAAATTCTTTGTACTAATTCTTCGCAGAAATAACAGATTTTTTAAATCCCTTATTTCTGATTTTAATGATCTGAATTCCATTAGTATTATATTTATATTTCATCTTTGTAAACATGTTGAAAAATATTTATATTATGATTATTTATATTTGCTGTTGATACATTCCCAGTTCCACAATCCGATGTACATAATGATTATTCTCTGTCCTTTTCTGTAAAGCCCGATATTATTTTAGATACTGATAATTTAATTATGCTATTGTAATTGGCATTTATGGTTTTAAACATACAGTTGAAACAATTCCATTTGTTTCCTTTTCCATTTGACATTTTCCTATGTTGCTTTTGTTATTTTAACACATTTTAAGTAGAACTCAATTTTTCATACACCATTTTTGAAAAAGGTGATCACAGTTATTTTGATAACTAAAGAGGTATGAGTCTATACTCTATTCCAGGTCTTGTTGTTTTCCATTAGTGTGCTTAATAGAATTTCGGAATTTTGTTGATGGACAACTGTGTGATGAACAATATCGATTCAGAAGTGGTAGTGATTGTATTCATCAATTATTTCACTTAAAATTGGAGGAATGCTCGGAGTTTTAGAAACCGTTGATTTCAAAACAGCTATGTACTCTGTCTGTCGTCATAAGTTGTAGTCAGCATGAGATTGTATGGCATACATGACAAGTCAGTTAGCATCTTGATGGCTATCATAACACCGAGTTGTGAGTGAGAGACACCGAGTATTAAAAAAACAACATATATCATAAGTTTTGAGTGAGAGTTTGCAAGGTTTGTAGCAATTAGTTTTGCATTGCTTAGCTCGACAAGGGTGTGTTTTGCCTCCTTTTTCGTTTAATGTGATTAATGGTTATATAATGAGGAATTCACTGCGAGGAAAATATGACTGTAAATGGTCCGTGTTTGAAAATTACTTATTTATTGTAGATTATGCTGATAATTTGATTTGAATAACCCTGTTGGGTAATGATGTTGATGAGATGAATTCTTTCATTAGAGCTGTTGATGAGATTGGTGGTAGAGTAGGTTTGTGGGTAAAAAGAAAGAAAATTAATTGAAGAATATTGATCAGGCACGTTGCCTTTCATTTGTTCTGAATGGTTGTATCCTTGAGCAAGTGTCTCAGTTTAATTATCTCGGGAACTGTGTAACATATAATTGTGTGTGTTCGGCATGAGATAAATGAAAGAATATGGATTGCTGTTGGAACATTTAAGAATCGATATGCAGAAATTGCCGTATACACTTAATAATTAAAATTAGGCTGTATAATAGTTCAATAATACTGATCATTTTTAAAGTTAATTTCGGGTGAAACCTGGACCGTTTGTATGCAAGACAACAGGAAACATAATGCTAGATGCTTATGCAGTATCTTGGGCATTAGAAGGTTTGACTTTGTAAGTAATGATGAGGTTAGCCAAAGGAGTATGCATATATCTCTGAGCAACGTGAGTAGTAGGGCTACTTTTTTGGCAGTTCCTTTCCCCCTTCCCCCGACGTGTTCGCTGGAGGTTGGCTCTTTAGGATGGACGTGTCCGAAATGACGTCACCGCTGCGTGTTCGCTAGAAGCTTGAGGTCCCGTGACTACAGATTTTTTTTCTGCAGTGTTGTTTATTGTCCCTATTTCTTTACTAAAAAATTTACTAAAAAGTGACCTAGGGAGGGCTTCATTTATAATCGGTTTTCTCCCTTCACTACCGCTGGAGAAAAGTTCCTCTAAGTTACTGTTGCTAGGTTGGCCCCCATTTCTTTCCCCCTGTGACGTCCAAAGTGGGCTACATTTGTGTCCTGTTTTCCTAACTTGGGATGGTGCAGAGTTCTAGGATGGGCTAAGAATTTTATTGGGTTTTCCCACTTCACGAGCGCTGAAGAGATGGGTGGCCCAAAAATGCTTCACACAGGTGTGCGATAGCATCAGTGAAAATGTAACTCATGTCAGTATTGAAAGGTAGGCTATCACTCTTACTGTTTCTTGAGTGTCATTCCTATTCTGGGAGGTCTCTTTCAAGAGTGAGGTGCTTTGTACTTAGGAAACGTAACAACTCCCTAGGACAATGCTCTTAAAAGAAACGTGTCTGTCTATGAAACGAATTGCTTCGAGGACGATTCTGTTGACAAAATAATTATAGTCGACGCGCTGCCTGCTACTTAGACAGGTAAGACTAATAATAGCGAGGACGCCAGTGCCCTTCGGTCTCCCTGCAGTAAGAGTTGTGTTTTTCAAGTCATAAACCCGAATGTAATAGCCAAGAGGAGATGTGCCTCTGAACAGGGGTCATACCTGCCTCCTGGTATCTGATTGTTGACGAAAAAGTCCCGACAAAAAAGAAGAGGGTGGAAGAAAGTGTTCGTTGGAGGTCGGGTGCAGTAGCTAATACAGGTGGCTGTACAATAAACCAGGACGCTGAATGACATAATGTGAGAGCGCTAAAGGAGGTGTGTCAGAAAGCCTGTTCTGTCGAGAAATAATTATAGGGGACTGACACTTAGTCAGGTATGTGCGCTGATAACAATGTCCTTTTGGAACGTTTCTTGGCTTCTTGTCGGGGGGGGGGGTCCTTCAAGGGGTCGTAACGACCACTCGGAAGGGCCATTACTTGTTACTGAATCTCACCATTTAACAGAAAGGACGTCAATGAATGGGAGTCTTGAGTGGCGATAAGAAAGCCCCAAGGGAAGGACTTCCCGTCCGCGCGTTGCTCCATTATAACAGAAGCGAGGGAGGTAGCGAAAAAACCCATAACTCACCCCAGCATTGAAAGGTCGCTCTAAAGCGAGCCGTGCCAGGTATACTCTAAACATTTCAGAAATGTCAGTATACAATACAACGTGGGGAGATGGACGCTCCAGATGTGGGATTTAAGCAGGCTTGTGATGCAACCTCCTATCCAAAGAAAAAACCAGTACGGTCACAAGGGGAAGGAATTTAAAACGTCCCATTGGAGGGAGGTGAAGGTGCGTGGACTCGTGCATGTGTATGAAGTGCTTTATAAACTCCTGCACGGCACGGAAGAAGTCATTAAGCAATGGATCTCACCTATGAAGAGAAATTGGCATCCTTAGCCAACATTCAGCGTGAGCTAGATGCTATTTTAGTTAGGGTGGAACGTCAACCAAAAACTTCACGACTTAGTCTCAAGCGATGGAAGAGCGACCAGGCGCCGAAGCTTGCGATGGTAGAGGCACCATCTACGAGGCCGGCCCCGTCAAGCCCGCCGACTAAGGAACCGTCGAAGTACCTAGCGTACCTGCGTCAAGATCACGCCTTAGCCTCAAGAGATGCCGTGGACAGGTGACGCCACCGTCGAAACGCCAGAGAGCGTGCAGTAGGCCGCCAAGGTGCACGCCGGTGAAGGAGCAAGCATGCCAGCCGTTACCATGACAACGGAGCAGCAGCAGCCGATCACTTCCGCAGTCGTTACCATGACAACGGCTGTCGCGGCTGATGGGCAGGTTACGCAATTACGAAATATTTCCAGTTTTGATTTAATTCATATTTTGCAGGGGATACAAATAGTTTTTCACCATAGTACGCGCCTCTGAATATGTACTAAATAAATGCTAATAGTGTTACTAAATAAATAATGTTCTATAACTGATTTTTCGTCATTGTGATTTCTTAACGCAGTTAATATTAAGTTGAAAGGCTTACAACTACCTGAAGCCTAAACCATTTGCAAACTAGTGAAACAAAGTAGAATACGACTGACAATCACACATTCTATTTTGAAAAATAACCGCAAGAAGAAAGTGACACCTAATTTTTCCGTCAACAGAATTACACGGAAATAAAAAATCTGCTTGCCAGAGAAGTTTTAAAAGAACACAAAAATGTGCTACAGTACTGCGAAAGTTTTTTCCACGACATGTCTTGGAAGGAACACTTGGATCTTTTTTAGCTTTAAATGTCATTTAGAATAGTAATTATGGGTAAACTTCGATTCCAAAATACTGTTACCTTCGTACGTTCCTGCAAGAGAAATGAAAGTTCCTTGGTTCACAGGAAATATGAAAAATATTCACATGAATATGTTCAAGGAAATACGTTGGAAGCAAATAAATTTTCTTCCAACATGAACAAAAAATAAATACAAAATATTTCTTACAAGTGTGTTATAAACAATAATAATACCCTAGAGTATGACTCGTTTGCGGTTGTAATTTTCCATAAAATATTTCACTCACGATATGCAAGTGTTCACAGTAAAGTCTTATAACACAATTTTACTAATAGTGCAATCCATATGGTTTTCAAACACTGCATCTGGTCAATAGTAAAGATTTAATATAATAAATCAGAGAAATAAAGTGGTTAAATTAGAAAACAGTTTCGCCTAATTAGCATTCTTTCTAAAAATGAGACCTCGCAAATTTAAAATGTTGCTCATCATTTTCGAAATGTTTCAAAATTCGAGACTATAAGACGATCTTAGCCTCAAATCTTGACCAATTGCAGGGTGCATACTTTCATTAATAAGTCCTTTGCCGAGAAAATGATCTTCATTTTGCATCCCAGTGCGATAACAAAATATTTTTGAAGTATGTCGGTGCATTTTCTAATCTGTAAATACTTTTATTCTCCGACATAAACTTTAGATCCCGGTAATCCTGCATTACCTAAAATTATTTGTGATAGAATAACCAGTTAAGATTTAGGGCGTATATATCACCATGAATTATTTATACACGGTTTTATCCGTGGACAAAACAAAGATTGTCAAAATAATCATAACTCCATGCAGGGGCAAGGTAATTCTGGATATTAAACATTCAAGTGACTTGGTACCCCAGTACATTTGAGGATAGTACAAATATATTTACAGAAATTGCATAATACATATAAACTAGTTTGACGGTCAAACATGTAATATGATAAAAAAAAAAATAGCAAACTTAGGGGGAAGAAGGTTTAAGACGACAGAGTGTAAATAAACGAACAGGGAAAAAGGATAATCCAGATAAAGATGGGGTATAGAAGATATTTTTGGTCAAACGTTTCAATCTAGTTTCTGAATGTAAAGAAGTGATATCGCTCGATAGAGTTTGCTTGAAAGTCAAAAGAAATTTCGCCACACTTAGCTTATAACAAGGCTTCCTGATTTTTTATCAGAATATATGTTATTACTACTCAGAAATAACCATCCAGGGCATCTAGAGTGAAAAGCCGCATACCCCATAATTCTGGGTAAAACATTCGGGACTTGGGTTTTTCAAATTCTCCCCTGTGAAGGGACCCACAACAACACTTCAAGGCTCCAATTTTTTGACTTTAATACGTTTGATAAAAATCAGATGTGAAACACACAGACAATTATACCGTTGTTTTAAACTGACTTTACTGTTAACCGCTGAAAGCACAGACGGCGACCAAGACCTCAGCCATAATATCTTAGAGTGTGCCCTTGGCTGTTCATACATTTCATAGGCATCTATAGGCGTACGAGCCTATAGATGCCTATGAAATGATGATTAATATACATTCCCTGATGAGTAATAACTCATCAGGGAATGTATATTAATATTCCTTTGATCAGCAGAGAGTGAATATAGCGTTTGTATATGGATGCTATTTGATTTTAATCACCAGAAAGTGTATATAGTGTTTGTATATTAATGTCGCTTTCATTTAAATCAGCAGAGGTTGTATATCCCAATATGGTCTTTGACTGCTTTTTTCAGTTTCCACTACCACCTAAGAATATGGAAGTCGGTTTCGTGGGTGAACAGTTGTTTACCCTCATATCGACCCATGACGCATCCTAGAAAAACATGCTGTGGATGGGTTTGAGGTACCCCTGGGGTGGTGTATTGTAGGAATGCGTTCCATTAAAGTTACACGGGATGGGTTTATAGAAACTCAAATGTTGATGAAGGTGTCACTGTGAGAATTAAAGTACCGGAAGTAGACAGAGCAAAAACTGATGCCCGCTCGATTTTAGCTGTGGTTCTTAGTAAAACAGAGGATGGCTTTTATAAACTTGGTACTAAAACGGGTATTTTAAAACAATTGTATGCAAAATCTGAATTCAGTGTTTGCAAAGAGAGATTTTTAACGAAAGAAGATGTCCCTGCTGTAGAAATATCTTTACTTCAAACAGCAATAAAACAATCCCTTGGTACTGGGCAGGGTTTCAGAAAATGGGACTGTAAATCTAAATGTACCACAAATAGGTGTGCTTGTCGCAAAAACCAATTGCTATGTAATTCAAAGTGTCACCAATCTTTACATTGCACTAATAAGTAAACATAATTTTATCATATGTTTTGCAAATTCATTTCCTTAATTGTAATAATATTTTAAACCGTTTGATTCTTTGTATTATAGTTTTTTAATTGATTGATGATTGATTCTATCAACTAATTTGTTGATTGGTTGATTGTATAAACTTGATTCTTTAGATATCGAAAAATAAATAAATAACATTATGTTAATTTAAGCGTACAGAAACGTTGCTGTTGTTCCAGCAAAGATCTTATTTTCACTTTAACGAGTGCCTAGTAGGTAATGTGCAGATTATCCAGGTAATTTGCAGATTATCCAGGTAATTTGCAGATTACCTAGGTAATTTGAGAAATGAAACAATTTTCGGCACGTTAACGGATCACCCTAGTTAATCTGCACAATACCTAGATAATCTGTAGAATAACTGATTTCTGCATTTTAGCGATAACATATATAGCTTTAACAATTTCTTTTTACCACCATTATACAGCAAAAGGAACGAAAACAATGTTGAAAAAAATGAAAAACTCAAACTGTGCAATTTACGTGATTGAATTACGAGATTAATAATTAGGCAGCCTCTGTGCACTGGAACTGCGTGAGCACGAACTATTCAAAGCACGAGTATGCCATTCTGAACGTGAGAGCGTTAAAACTCACGAGACTACAATCGAAATGGTTACAAAAGAATCGTCGTAAGGGATTTAACTTCTTTCGTTTTGCATTTCTTAACAGTGGAACAGATTTGATGTCCAAAAATGACAGACATTCCTCATGTTGGGAGTTCCACAAGTGTTACGTTCGCAAAGACTAATCCTAATCTGGTTTATCCGTCCTTGGTTCAGCCTTCTGTGCAGTCCATTGACAGGCAGCAGAAGCCAGCAGAGAAACTCGCTGCTCCCTCAGAAGTAGAGCATGGCGTCGATTCCACGTGGTCCTGGGTGATTTGTGTTGCTGCATTTGGAGTGAACTTGCTGGTGGTCGGAATTCATCATGTTTATGCGATATTCTTCTTAGCTTTCATCAAAGACTTCAAAGTGAGCGGTGCTACTGCAGGTAAGGAAAAATCTGGAAGGAGAAATTGCTTGTAATTTGAAGTTCAAAATTAGAAAACGCGAAGTCTAATCTAGTGAATTCTGGAATTATAGTATCTTTCTTTACTAGGTGAATAAAAATGTGTTATTTGGTTTAAGATACGCAATATTTTTGCAAACTATTTTTTACTGAAAACACATCGGTTTAATTATTAATCTGATGGTAAACATTTTTGCATGACATACAATGATCGATAGAACATTTAGTTTCATTTTATCGGATACAAAACCGTTGGGTTGGGTTGTTTTACCTCTGAGCGGCACTTTTTTGCACACCATGGGCTAAATGGCCAGGTCACATGGACCCCGAAGGCTCAGAGAAGGTTGGGGGAGGGGACACACTGGAACAGCTGTTGGGAGACAGATGGTAGCCTCCCGTCAAGGCCATCCAGCGTGTTCTTTAACGTGCACAGGGTATGGCTCTCCGGCACACGGGGCCACGGCTTAACGTCCCATCTGACGGACGGCGGCCTTTCAAAGCCCATCGGTGTCCCGTACTGACCGTGGGCAGCGCAGGGAATTTTGCGGAGATAAATCTCAACGCTCACCCAGCTGGGACTCGAACCTGGGAACTACAGATTACGAGCCTGGCGCGCTACCGACTGAGCCACCCCCGCCCCCACGGGCTGCAGAACATCTTGTGAGCAGCCAAATGTTATTAATTCACTGCTTTGAAACTTTTTAAATCAACAAGTTGCATCAAGTTTTGTTCTTTAGGAAGCTCTATTATTAGTTTAAACATTTGCAAACAACGCTTTTTAGTTCTACTTTTTGAAAGTAACGAACTAAAGTTAATTTAAAATTAATCGTAAATGTTATCCACATAAAAAAAATCATTCCAAATCCTGAACTGGAAAACCCTCTGTCGGTATTAATTATTAATCCACTGCTTTATCGTTTAGCCGTCCCATGGCCGAGTGGTTAGCGCGCTTCGCCACTGATCTAAGGGACCTGGGTTCGAGCCCCAGGTAAGGCATGGATGTATGTGTCGTTTTTCTGCTGAGGTCGTGCCATCCTCTCAGACATTCTACTATGGCATATAAACTGTCAGACCTCTGTGGCAAGTAGCTGCTTGAGGGGGTATTTATTTTATTTTTTATCGTTTAAGTAGACTTCCGTTTAATATTGTTATAAAATGTGTTAACTCATATAACTTCAGTCGTAATCCTCAAACCGATTTAGTTTATTTCCACGACTTATTGTGTTGGAATATTTATGAGCAGCACTTGAGCAACTTTAGAATCACATTAAAAGACAGTCGTCTGCTTCATTTATTCTTCTCGAAATCGACATTTCATAGGTTTGGGTTGGGTTGTTTTACCTCTGAGCGGCACTTTTTTTGCACACCATGGGCTAAATGCCCAGGTCACAAGGACCCCGAAGGCTCAGAGAAGGTTGGGGGAGGGGACCCACTGGAACAGCTGTTGGGAGACAGATGGTAGCCTCCCGTCAAGGCCATCCAGCGTGTTCTTTAACGTGCACAGGGTAGGGCTCTCCAGCACACGGGGCCACGGCTTAACGTCCCATCCGACGGACGGCGGCCTTTCCAAGCCCATCGGTGTCCCATACTGACCGTGGGCAGGGCAGGGAATTTTTCGGAGATAAATCTCAACGCTCACCCAGCTGGGACTCGAACCTGGGAACTACAGATTACGAGCCTGGCGCGCTACCGACTGAGCCACCCCCGCCCCTTCCATAGGTTTCAAAGGGCGTTCTATCTGCTGTTTCAGCAAAGAACTCTACGAGAATGATGGAATTTGAAATATTCAAGCGCAGCTTTGTGAGTTTTAAGAGATAAGAAGTATTTATTACTTCGAATAAACAACAATAATAGCCATCATCAGATAACTGAATAGCCACTTGATTTTTTTTTTCAAATTCAAATTCAAATTTATTTTCAATAAGCATTATCTATAATTATATTACATAAAAAATCCCACTAAGCCGAAGCTTATCAGCGGGAATGTACATATATGTTTTTACAGATATGATCTAGATTGCCTCAGTAGTACAAAAAATGAAGGAGAGAAAAAAAGGAATAAATGAGAAAGAAAACCGACAAAATGATGAAAGTTTACAAATAAAAACATCACTTTTTCATCAACCACTGAAATAATTTATCTTTAACATCACAAATTTTTTTAAGTTAACTATTTCTCTAGGAAGCAAGTTAAATAGGTAGGGAATTTGATATTCTTTGGAATTTCGTCCGTAATTATTATAAAATTTAGGTTGTTTGAAAAAACCCATAACCTTTTTTCTAGTAAACTTATTGTGGCAAATATTTTGTTTATAGGTATCATCAAAGAAGTTATTGATAACAGAACAAACAAATATAAACTTTCAATAGGTAAAATTTTGAACAAACTGAATATATCATCTTTCATTGTAAGGGAATATTTAACTTCTGTATTACACAATCCTTTTAGCAGACTAAATTGTATTCTTTTAATTTTATTTAATTCTCTCTTATAGGCTGTTCCATAAACTGTTATCCCATACCTAATTATAGATTCAAAAAGTGCTTTATATACTAAAATAGTTATCTGTGTATCAACAAACATGTTAAGTTTCCTAATTTTAAATGCTACAAATCGTAGTCTTGAACACATCCAATCAATATATTTATTCCATTTCATTTTCGAATTCATTTTCAAGCCTAGGTAAATTATTTCATTTACTTCTTCTATTTTAGGACAATTGCATGTACCAGGTGATAAACCATCCAGCCTAGTACAACTTATTCGATGCTTAGTAATTCTTCTATTAAGTGTAGGTTGTTGAGAACCAATACACATAAATTTAGTTTTTTTCTCGTTTACACTCAGTTTGTTAAGAGAAAACCATTTAACTGCTTTATTAAAATTACTTTGTAGATTGCAAATAGCGTATTCTAAATCAGAGTGGAAGTTGATTATTTTATCATCAGCATACATATATAATTTACTATCGAAATTAATATTAGCCAATTCATTTATGTATATTTGAAATAGCATAGAGCCGAGAATAGATCCTTGTGGAACTCCAAAATTGATCTGAAATTTATCGCTAAAATTATCATTTATTTTCATAACTATTTCTCTATGTAATAAGTAGCTTTCAAACCATTCAAAAATATTCCCTCTTATACCAAGTAAATGTAATTTCTGTAGCAAGATATCAATGTCAACTGAATCAAATGCTTCATTTAAGTCCATAAATACCGCAACGCATTTCTTTCCTATATTTAAATTAATATTAATATTATTAATAAGATCTTCTAATAGACTTTGCGTTCCCATACCTTTACGGAACCCAAATTGCTGACTTGACAGAAAATTAATTTTATTCAAAAAATTTTGCAAGCGATCTCCAAAGTATTTTTCCATTATCTTATCAAAAATTGTTAATAGAGTGATTGGTCTATAATTATTAAAATTCTTTTTTGATCCACTTTTATATACCGGACGAATAATTCCAATTTTCATAGTTATTGGGATTTGCGAATTTTCAAAAATTTTATTTATAAGAATTGTTATTACATGAACAAAATTGCATTTACTTTCCTTTATGTATTTTGGTTTAATATTGTCAAATCCAGGAAATGTGTTATATTTTAAGAGATATATAATATTGGCAACATCGAAGTTACTAGCTAGTGGAAAATGCATAGAATTCTTATTTATGTAACATAATTCGTAAACCTTATCTGACCTGGTATTCATCGTCGCATATTCTGCTTACATCTCACTAATAATTGTTACAAAAAACTTAACAAAACTATTTAGAATTTCTTTTGGAGTGTTATCTCTAATCAAGTGTCTTTCAACATTTTCGTCGATTGACATCCTTTTTTTATCATCAATAATATCATTAATTAATTCCCGCACTCTAGTATATGGGGCGGGGGTGGCTCAGTCGGTAGCGCGCCAGACTCGTAATCTGTAGTTCCCAGGTTCGAGTCCCAGCTGGGTCAGCGTTGAGATTTATCTCCGCAAAATTCCCCACCCTGCCCACGGTCAGTAGGGGACACCGATGGGCTTGGAAAGGCCGCCGTCCGTTGGATGGGACGTTAGCCGTGGCCCCGTGTGTGGGAGAGCCATACCCTGTGCACGTTAAAGAACACGCTGGATGGCCTTGACGGGAGGCTACCATCTGTCTCCCAACAGCTGTTCCAGTGGGTCCCCTCCCCCAGCCTTCTCTGAGCCTTCGGGGTCCATGAGAACTGACCATTTAGCCAATGGTGTGCAAAAAAGTGCCGCTCAGAGGTAAAACAACCCAACCCAACTCCATTGGCAAACGTAGAAATGATACTAGTCAAGTAGCCACTGAAGAAGTTTAAGATGTTTGTGTTGTGTCCAGCTGAGACAACTTTTAAAACATTGAACAAACATCACTGAAGATCAATATTTAAATCTTATTATTATCAGTACTTTAAATGTTCCCTTATACGCCTATTTGAGATTTTGGTTTCCAATTGACGTGCTATGGAAGTGTCCTATTTCTTCGCTTCCTGACTGTTTTAATATTCCTCTGCAGCATGGGTCGGTTCTCTGGGTTCTGGCCTCATCCTGATGTTCGGTCCCCTCTCCAGCTTCATCACCAACCGTTACGGCCATCGGGTGTCTGCCATCTTGGGAAGCATCATCGCAGGCCTGGGCCTCTTCCTCTCCACTCTCATCACACAATTTTCCTCCATCTTCTGGACATATTCTCTGCTCTTCGGCCTGGGCACGTCTCTCTGCCACATCCCTGCCATGTGCATCTGCAGCCTCCACTTCAATCGCTACATCTCCTTCGCATCCGGCATCGTCTCTTCTGGCTCAAGTTTCGGGACTCTCCTCCTCACTCCATCGATGCAGTTCTTAGTTGACAGCTATGGGTGGCGGTTGGCGTTGAAAGTGTGCAGCGGCATCGCCTGGGCTGCGGCGCTCTGTGCTCAAGTGTTCAAGTGAGTTTCTCTCTTCGTTAATCTGCATCGAGTGGCTCTTTTCTCTTATGGAAAGGTTCACCAAAGTGTTATCCACTAAAAACTGTCATTGATATTTTCTCGTGGAGCCAAAGGACTTCGCTTGAATATATTAATGAAAATTGTATGGTGAATGTTGTTTCGGTAAGATGTAAGTTTTCTTTATATAAATAACCTATTACAGTTAAACTTCTCTAATTTCATACTTCCAAACAACGCACACCTTTCAATAACAGATGATTTTATAATCATTTTCCGGGGCGGGGGGTGGCTCAGTCAGTAGCGCGCCAGGCTCGTAATCTGAGTTCCAGGTTCGAGTCCCAGCTGGGTCAGCGTTGAGATTTATCTCCGCAAAATTCCCCGCCCTGCCCACGGTCAGCAGGAGACACCGATGGGCTTGGAAAGGCCGCCGTCCGTCGGATGGGACGTTAAGCCGTGGCCCCGTGTGCGGGAGAGCCATACCCTGTGCACGTTAAAGAACACGCTGGATGGCCTTGACGGGAGGCTACCATCTGTCTCCCAACAGCTGTTCCAGTGGGTCCCCTCCCCCAACCTTCTCTGAGCCTTCGGGGTCCATGTGACCTGGCCATTTAGCCCATGGTGTGCAAAAAAGTGCCGCTCAGAGGTAAAACAACCCAACCCATAATCACTTTCCACACAGCCACATATCCATAAAATGTCAAGAAGATATCTAGGATGTGAAATGAACATCCATTTCTCATTGAAAATATTATTATGGACATTTTCCGGATATTGTGGTTGTGAGGTAGTTTCTCAGTATTAGTTTCTTTTGCATTTACTTCCATATTGTGAACACGCAGAATAATGTAGATCACTCTCGAGTTTTCAGGAGGAGTGCAAACATCAGTTACTTCCTGAAACGTCAGGTGAAGCTTAATTCCACCTTTTTGCTGATTGTAGGGATCAGGAGATTATGCAACTCACTTCCGTTCTTGACTCTGCATGTTTTTATTAATCTACTTTGTTACTTTGTTCTCGAAATATCCAGAGCAACATGTACTCGACAGACCTAGATATACCGAAGTATTTCGCTAGACCTTGATATGCTTGAGAAGAAAGCATCAGGAGCTCATTACTCATTGGGATGTCAAAGCTGAGGTGAAGAGGATCTCAGTTTGTTCAATACTTATGTGATTTGCGCTCTTCTCTGTTTGGATTACTTTCTTCTCACAACAACAACATCTGCAGGGTTTATTATAATATTTATAGGAATTCTTCATTCAGGTAATCACAAACAATAAGCCTAGAATATGAGAAAAAGATTGAAAAATGACACCAGGAGCAACATCCCGAGAGACAACTAAATTCTGCAGCATTTTTCATGATTATTTACGGAGTTGGTGAAGCAAAACACCTGATGACACAAACCAACACCCAACATTCACTCTGAGGCTATTTCTGAAGTTTTTATAGACATGATAAATAAAATGTTATATTGTATACACATATATATGAACATTAGATTGTGCCTGACCACTTTCTCTTTGATATGAAAATTGTGAACACATCATACGTCACCTGTTGCTTCATCAACACTCAGGCTGTCCATCATGCCTGCTGCGAAGTGCAGACATCTCTGATATTTAGGAGCACAGTCTTGGTATTCTCTGAAGAACTCGCATCAGTGTGGTGAGTGATATTGTTTGTTCTTTTTCAGGTCTTCTGAGTGAGTTTCAGGGGCTGAACTGAAAAGTTGACGTCGTGTTCAACAACCACGAGCTGTCATGAGTTTCGAATCTGTAGGGGGCCATTCAGCGGTGTATCACGGAATTTGTAGTTCAGAAATGACACTAAACTTTTACTAATAAATAAATATACCGATATCCTATTAAGCACCGTTTGGCTTCTGCTGTACAGTCGCTCAAAAAAGTATCCGAACACTATGGTTGATTACAGAATTCAGAAAAAATATCTGGCAACGATTTTTTTTAGAAATTAGTGATCTGGCAACCTTCGTGTCACGTGATTACAGAATTCAGGAAAAATATCTGGAGCGTGTACAGCAACTATACACGCTCCAGTTACCGTTCACAGCAAACTGGAGCGTGTGCAGTTACTGCACACGCTCCGGTTTGCTGTGAACGGTAACTGCACACGCTCCGGTTTGCTGTGAACGGTAAACTGCACACGCTCAATATTTCCGTGAGTGAGCCCACACGATCCAGGTTTTTGTGAGCTCACACGATCCAATGTGCTGGGAACATTAACCGCAACCGCTCCAGTTTGCTGTGAACAGTAACTGCACACGCTCCATATTCATTGCATTATATATTCATACGCATTATATATATTAAAAAAAAAATCCTAACATTACGGTTGATTATAGAATTCAAAAAAATATCTGGCAACGATTTTTTTTAGAAATTAGTGATGACGAATTCGTGACACGAAGGTTGCCAGATCACTAATTTCCAAAAAAAAAATCATTGCCAGATATTTTTCCTGAATTCAGTAATCAACCATAGTGTTCGGATATTTTTTTGAGGGACTGTATTAAGGTCGTGAGGTTTTTTTTTTTTCCTGGAAAAGAAAATGCCCTGCGCCTCTAATTCCTTCAGGAATGAAAAAATTGCTTGCTTTTCGAACTGAAAAAAAAAAATGACTCAAAGTTCTGTTGTAGGGGGTCAGGCATGACCTTATTGTATAGGCCACTTCTCATTCACTCGTCTGCGCCATTTGTATCGAGGAACGTTTTGTGATGCGCAGGTACTCTTAGGGACACGGCAGTCCTTCCGAAACCTTGTAGGAATTGAATTGGATTGTTTTACCTCTGAGCCGCACTTTTTTGCACAGCATGGGCTAAATGGCCAGGCCACAAGGACCCCGAAGGCTCAGAGAAGGTTGGGGGAGGGGCCCACTGGAACAGCTGTTGGGAGACAGATGGTAGCCTCCCGTCAAGGCCATCCAGCGTGTTCTTTAACGTGCATATGGTATGGCTCTCCCGCACAAGGGGACCACGGCTTAAAGTCCCATCCGACGGACGGCGGCCTTTCCAAGCCCATCGGTGTCCCCTACTGACCGTGGGCAGGTCGGGGAATTTTGCGGAGATAAATCTCAACGCTGACCCAGCTGGTACTCTAACCTGGGAACTACAGATTACGAGCCTTGCGCGCTACCGACTTAGCCACCCCCGCCCCTACCTTGTAGGAACGTTCATCTAATTGACTTTGAAAGCCTATCCAATGCACTTCGCCTTGCGCAGTCACCATTTGCAAATTTCGCTCTATCTCGTTTCGTTTGCCCCATCTAGCGATGAAATTGAAGATTTGATGAAAATTAAGTTTTTTTGCCAAATGACTCAAAAAAATTCCCCCCCCCCTCCCTATTTTTTTTTTCTAGCAATTTAGTGTTGAAAGCAAGCGAGAACAAGTGGATCGCAACAGTCAGGCTATCAAGCCAACTTGGAAGACTGAACAAATAGGGTTGGGTAGTTTCCCTCTGAGCGGCACTTTTTTGCACACCATGGGCTAAATGGCCAGGTCACATGGATTGGGTTACCTCTGAGCGGCACAATTTTGCACACCATCAGGTCACATGGACCCCGAAGGCTCAGAGAAGTTTGGGGGAGGGGACCCACTGGAACAGCTGTTGGCAGACAGATGGTAGTCCCCCGTCAAGGCTATCCAGCGTGTTCTTTAACGTGCACAGGGTATGGCTCTCCCGCACACAGGGCCACGGCTTAACGTCCCATCCGACGGACGGCGACCTTTCCAAGCCCATCGGTGTCCCCTACTGACCGTGGGCAGGGCGAGGAATTTTGCGGAGATAAATCTCAACGCTGACCCAGCTGGGACTCGAACCTGGGAACTACAGATGGCTTAACGTCCCATCCGACGAACGGCGACCTTTCCAAGCCCATCGGTGTCCCCTACTGACCGTGGGCAGGGCGGGGAATTTTTCGGAGATAAATCTCAACGCTGACCCAGCTGGGACTCGAACCTAGGAACTACAGATTACGAGTCTGGCGCGCTACCGACTGAGCCACTCCCGCTCCTGTGAACAAATTGAAACGAATGATTAATTTCTATATTGTACTATTATCTGACATCAGGAGAAACAACTTCTGTTGCAATCACGGGTAAAGATGTTTTGATTTCGAGGCTTGCACATCTTATAATTGTATAATGTTAGTTAATAATAATAGAAAAGGGTAGAGTGGTTAATTGTTCTCTCATAACTACAAAATGAGCTGGGTCTGATCACGAATTAAAAACTAACTTTACAAAAAACGTAGAGTAGACCCAGGACCAGATGTAGAAGGGAGGACTTATCTCATTAAATAATATTCCTGAGAATGCTAGTAAGGGTTATACTATGTGTACATATATTGGGTGATCCAAAAGTAACAGAAAAAATGCAATAATTCGAAAAGTATAGACAGTAGCACTTTGCGGTTTTCACAGAAATGCACAGAAAGACATGGGATTTGTTTTTAGTAACGAAAAAGTTTATTGCCAGGATAGTTACATTTGCCACCTGTCGGTGGCGCTTCAGTTGTGTCAGTAGTTTATACGGTGGCGCAGCATAGTTCGCAACGCAGCTAGGATTACAAATGTTCAATGTGACGACCGTCATTCATGAGAATGGCCGTCAGACGTGGCACGACACTCTGCACTGCATTGAAGAGGGTTTCAGCTGTAATTCCTGTCACATGATGGCGAATAGTTTCTTTCAACATGGCCAATGACGTCGGCCGACCTCTGTACACCTGTGACTTCAAGTAGCCCCATAACCAAAAGTCACAAGGTGTAAGGTCTAGAGACCTTGGTGGCCATTCTTGCGGGAAAGAGCGACTGAGGACACGGTCATCGCCAAATGTCGATCACAGCAGGTGCTGGACAACACCTGTGATGTGCGGAGGTGCTCCATCCTGCATGAATTACACTATGAATTACATTATGGAGCACTTGCCTCTCTTGCAAGGAGGGAATGATGCTGTCTCTTGAAAGCGCTCCATAACGCTCGCCTGTGACAGTAACAGTTCGAAATGTACCGCTGTGGACTTCCTCAAAGACAACGGGGCCTATAATGAATGACGCAGTGAACCCGCACCACGCTGTCACCTTTGGCTGATGCAAAGGAGTTTCCACAATCGCGTGTTGGTTCTCTCTCACCCAGATGCGGCAGTTGTGTGCATTTACACTTCCATTAAGCAAAAAGCGCACCTCGTCAGTCCACAGGACGTTTGACAGCCAGTCCGCATTGTTTTCCATCTGTTGAAAAGCCCAATTTGCAAATTCATGACGTCTCCCGAAATCGGTTGGTTTCAGTTCCTGTACGTGTTGGATTTTGTAAGGATACCTCTTGAGGGTGAACCTGAGTGATCGCCACACAGTCCCGTACGAAATGCCAGTTCGTCTTGAAATTTCACGCGCACTGCATTCCCCATGTGCGGAAGGTGCCGATTGTGTGTCGGCCTCGTGTTCGACCTCGTGCCCAAATGCAATAGTTTTTTTGGGGTCTCCCGCTTCTTGCACGTGCTTCCAAACTGCCAGTGTCCTCAAACCTTTTCGTCATAGGTATCAGTGAGGAAGAAGACATCGGTCCCTTTCCACTTCTAATCCCCCGCATCGAATGACATATGCGCAAAGCCGCACTTGCACATTCGGAGTTCTGATAATACAGCTAACTAAAAGGGTTTTATTGTATTTTTGTTACTATATAATCATATCCTTGGTTAATTCATCAGGGGGATGATGAATAAAATTTTTTTGGATATGGCAGTTTTTTGCTTTTTTTTCAAAGTACTAAATTTACTTCCCTATGATAAAGGTTCCTCATTATTTTTACAACTCCCAAAATTAAAATATCCTGTCACTATACCGCCGAAGGTTATAGTTAGCATATGGACCATAGTTGGAATCTGTATGCGCGCCCTAGTGAATATTTGTCCTCATTAAAGTTTTTCTTACAAGGCGTTTGAACGTTTCTTCACGTCAGAGAGTTCTTTTCTAGAGAAGATATTTGTTTACAGCGGGTACCGTTTAATGATGTTTTACTCTACTGGGCAATATAGTCTAAAGATAAAAACAACAGTCTCTCTGAGGATATAATAGTTTTTTTTTTTTTGAAAAAAAAAATGAGTCTTTCACATTTTGTAGATCCTTTTTAAATTATCCACTCGGAGAATTTCGAAGTAAAATGCAATGTCAGAGATGTAAGAATAGAATAATTAATTCCGTGATTATCAGAAATGAGAAGTCATTAATTTCTGCTCTTTGCAGACCAAGAGAAAAGAAGAAACCAGCTTCGGATAGCGCCAAGTCCGACAAAGTCGTCATCACTGTCGATTGTTCCCTCTTCAAGAACAGAATATTCCAGTTGTGGTGCATGACGACAAGTTTAACTGCTTTTGGATTTTTCGTTCCTTTTGTGCACCTCGTGAGTATTCTTCATTCTCTCTCTCGCTTTTACTTCATTCGACCTTACTTAACGTTTTAAAGACGGAGAGTAAGATATTCCTTTCAGAATTAGTGTCTTTTTTTATTTTTCTTGTATCTAAGGGACCTAGGTTCGAGCCCCGGGTATGGCATAGATGTATGTGTCGTTTTTCTGCTGAGGTCCTGCCATCCTCTCAGACCTTCTCCTATGGTATATAAACTGACAGGCTCCTGTCAGACCTCTGTGGCAAGCAGCTGCTTGAGGAGGTATTTATTTTTATTATTTATCTTATTATACAGTCGTCCCGTGGCCGAGTGTTTAGCGCGCTTGGCTACTGATCTATGGGACCTGGGTTCGAGGCCCGAGTAAGGCATGGATGTTCGTGTTGTTTTCTGCTGAGGTCCTGCCATCCTCTCAGATCTTCTACTGTGGCATATAAACTGACAAGCTCCTGTCAGACCTCTGTGGCAAGCAGCTGCTTGAGGGGGTATTTATTTTATCTTATTATACACTGGTGGAGAAAAGTTACAGACATAAAAGTTGACAGAGCAACATAACGACTTGAGAGGCTTTTATGAAATTCAGGTGAGAGGTATATCAGACTATGACAAAGAACATATGCAAGCATGAGATGCGAAGGAATGGATGGCCAGGAATAATGCTCATGCGTCAAAAATGTCTTTCACTGGTGGTAGCAGAAATATCGTTGTTCAGGTGATCAACAGATGATCAGATTAGCAGGCATCGCCCCTGATCATCATGCATATTGCACAACGATCATGCATCTTGGTGTCGAAATGACGGATGGCAATAAACGCCACTTTCGTTAATGGAGATCGCAGCTCTAGGAGGCTACTTGGGAGGGGCTGAAGACCAGCAGTTCGTCTACTGAGAGCGTTCCAGACACGCTCAATAATATTAAGATCCAGAGACCTGGCTGGCTGGGGCGGGGGTGGCTCAGTCAGTAGCGCGCCAGGCTCGTAATCTGTAGTTCCCAGGTTCGAGTCCCAGCTGTGTCAGCGTTGAGATTTATCTCCGCAAAATTCCCCGCCCTGCCCACGGACAGTAGGGGGACACCGATGGGCTTGGAAAGGCCGCCGTCCGTCTGATGGGGCGTTAAGCCGTGGCCCCGTGTGCGGGAGAGCCATACCCTGTGTACGTTAAAGAACACGCTGGATGGCCTTGACGGGAGGCTACCATCTGTCTCCCAACAGCTGTTCCAGTGGGTCCCCTCCCCCAACCTTCTCTGACCCTTCGGGGTCCATGTGACCTGGCCATTTAGCCCATGGTGTGCAAAAAAAGCGCCGCTCAGTGGTAAAATAACCCAACCTGATGTAAAAGGAATTCATACTCTCTGTGTTTAAAGTTTGTGAGAACTACTGTATGGTTCTAGGAAATATCTAGAGGTTTGAATGAACCTAATGGCCTTTAAGATTTGTTTGCCCGACAATAAGTCAGGGAAATTTTCTTGAATTTTATTTTAATTGCACTGTACTTAAGAGTACTCCTTATGATTCAGAATTCGCCAGCAGTGACTCTTAGAAAATTGTTTCTTCTGTTTTAGTTCTATCAGTCAGTTTCTATTAGATTTTAATTTCGTTTGCTCTCTGAACTGAATTAAAAGCGAAACTACCAAATACTGATGATTATCGTATTATTAATTTTCTAAAATTTAAAGTAATCACATGTGTAAGGATTTTTCTCTGAGCATTTGCAAAAATGATTGACGCACATTAAATTATTGAGAAGCTAATTCGTAAATTTGGAAACATCGTTACTCATTAATTGCTAAATCGTCCATATTATGAATGTAATAAAAGACAGTAGTTTTGATTGACTGACCCCTCCCAATGGAACTTCCTTTCATATGACGTATTAACTCTATGTCCTGCATCTTCTACAGATAACAAAACTGGAGTTCATGGAGTTAATGCTTTCTTTTTATTTAAATATTTAACCAAAGCCAAACCTGAGTAATTGAACTGTGAAAAGCTGGTTACGATGTTACTCTGAAAGCCGCCAAGCACGACATGGGCGCCGGTAGAAATGTTTCCAGGGTGGGTGGGAGGGAGGGATTTTGTTTCAGAGAGGAAAAATATTTTCAGGGGTAAAAACTAATTAATGTTTCAAGATAGAAATATTTATATCAAGCTGTAAATGAATGAGTGCAGTTACAAACAAGGAATCATATATACGTTCTTTAAAGCAAAAACATTGTTTTTGGTACACATGACTCTATTAATAAAATAAATACCCCCTCAAGCAGCTGCTTGGCACAGAGGTCTGACAGGAGCCTGTCAGTTTATATGCCACAGTAGAAGGTCTGTGAGGATGGCAGGACCTCAGCAGAAAAACAACACACACAACCATGCCTTACGCGGGGCTCGAACCCAAGTCCCTTAGATCAGTAGCCAAGCGTGCTAACCACTCGGCCGTGGGACGGCGGTTGACTTTATTAAACATAATTTAATTTTAGTTCAATATTTTTTAACAGAGAGGCAACTGTCTCCACCTCTGACGCCCTTGAGCACGGTTATGACTTTTTTCTATCTGATCATTATTTAGAAACATATCTGCGTTCAAAACTATTGGATAAACCGTAACCAATCATCTTTCCTTTCAGATTCCTCATGCAGCCGACCTCGGCATTCCCATCTCGCAACGAACGATCCTACCAATGTGTATAGCCGGCTGCACCACTACGGGGCGCCTTCTTTTCGGCAGGGTGGCCGATTGTCCTTGCATTCACAGGCCACTGCTCTTCCAGGCGGCCATTGCTGGTAAGTGTCTCGCAAACTCACTGATATCTGCATTCTTCAATCTAGCTTTAAGCAAGAAGTCTCGTGTACAATTCGAGTCAAATATTTGCGATATTTTGTAATTTATATTCGGAAAAATTACGTGAAACGTTTTATATTGACGTCCATTTTAAGTCTAAAAAAAGCAAACGAGAAGATTTCAAAGACTTAGCCTCGAACACATAAAACAATACAAGTATATGATTTCGAGATTACTCGGAAAGAGGAAGGCAAGCTATCATAGACAATCTGTGTGTCTTATTAGAGTCATTCTTCCAAAATGGGGGCGGGGTGGCTCAGTCGGTAGCGTGCCAGACTCGTAATCTGCAGTTCTCAGGTTCGAGTCCAGCCTAGGTCAGCGTTAAGATTTATCTCCGTAAAATTCTCCAGCCCTGCAAACGGTCAGTAGATGACACCGATGGGCTTGGAAAGGCCACCGTCCGTCGGATGGGATGTTAAGCCGTGGCCCCGTGTGCGGGAGAGCCATACCCTGTGCAGGTTAAAGAACACGCTGGATGGCCTTGAGGGTAGGCTACCATCTGTCTTCCAACAGCTCTTCCAGTGGGTCCCTTCCCCCAACCTTCTCTGAGCCTTCGGAGTCCATGTGACCTGGCCATTTAGCCCATGGTGTGCAAAAAAGTGCCGCTCAGAGGTAAAACAACCAACCAACCAACCCTCTTCCAAATAAAAATTAAAAACTTAGATCTAATACCCGCAACCTTGAAATGTGGAGGGAATAGTACAGTAGCAACGATCTAGAATACATAGACTGTTCATACTGCGGCCATTGCGAGACAATATGAAAGGCTCGGCAGCATCCCAGCATCAGTTTTCCATTTTCTGAAATGTTTGAAACCAGCTACCACAAGGGAAATGAGTCATGGAGCAAAAGAAGTGGTAGTTGGAAGGATCTAGTTCTGGACTATAAGCTGGGAGCTCAAATGCCAGGAAAGGCTTCCGTCCGTCGGATGGGACGTTAAATCGTGGCGCTGTGTGCGGGAGAGATTTTCCTTGTGCACGTTAGAGAGCACGATGGATGACTTTGACGGTAGGCTACCATCTGTCTCCCAACAGCTGTTGCAGTGGGCCCCCTCCCCCAACCATCTCTGAGCCCTCGCGGTCCTTGAGCTAAATGGACCCCGAAGGCTCAAAGAAGATTGGGGGAGGGGACCCACTGGAACAGCTGTTGGGAGACAGATGGTAATCTCCCGTCAAGGCCATCCAGCATATTCTTTAACGTGCACAGGGTATGGCTCTCCCGCACACGGGCCACGGCTTAACATCCCATACGACAGACGACGGCCTTTCCAAGCCCATTGATGTCCCCTACTGACCGTGGGCAGGGCGGATAATTTTGCGGAGATAAATCTCAACGCTGACCCAGCTGGGACTCGAACCTGGGAACTGCAGATTATGAGCCTGGCGCTCTACCGACTGAGCCCCCCCCCCGCCCCCTATGGATGCCAAGATTTCCTAAATCACGTAGTGTGGCGCTGAAAGCAATAATATGAACAGTCAATGTATTTCAGATCATTGCTTAGTAGACCCTATTTCTGTCTTGTGATACGTAATCAGATTCACTAGACCCGGAGTGGTCTAACAGTTAACAAATCGGGTTCAAACTCTAAAAACAAATTCGTTTCGCATATCTGGAAATCGCCCCTTTGCATATTGGGTAAATAGTTCCAGTGATTGATCGTAAAAATCGGACTCTTCGACAGTAAGAGTAGATTTCTATGTGTAAGCTAAGGCAGTGCTTCTCAGAGTGTGAGCCGCAACCCTGGAAGGAACCCTGGAGCTTAAGTCATGGAGCCGTGAGATCAGAAAACCAACTGAAATGTTACCAACATCAGTTTCAACTTCACCAAGGTCATCTACATTGCCGACTGGAAGTAAGAAAAAAAAATGTCACACCAAAAAGAAACTATATGGCATAGAAAAACTCTAAAATGTAATCCTCATTATTTAAATCAGAGATTCTCAAAATAGGGATTGCGACACCCAAGGAGTCGCAAGGGATTTGATAGGGGAGTCAGAAAGCTTTGTAAAATTGTATTTTAAACCAGTGGTTCTCAACCTTTTATGCTTCACGTACCCCATGGAAATGTGTATGGAACTGGCGTACCCGTGTATAGATAGATAACACTATAGTTATAGTATAACAATGCTTGTTTTTACTTCGTTACTACATCTAGTGACTTTTGAGCTCTCACGGCGTACCCCACGTTGAGAACCATATTTTAAACAATTAAATATTGTCACATGAATGAAATAAGCATCCACCTGGTGGCTGGCTCTTGCCTCTCCTGGACCTTCCGAACCTTACGGATCAATTCGAGAGTATTCAAACTTTCCGTCCTTTCTTTAGTTTACCAGAAGTGTCTGATGGGGGCGGGGGTGGCTCAGTCGGTAGCGCGCCAGGCTCGTAATCTGTAGTTCCCAGGTTCGAGTCCCAGCTGGGTCAGCGTTGAGATTTATCTCCGCAAAATTCCCCGACCTGCCCACGGTCTGTAGGGAACACCGATGGGCTGGGAAAGGCCGCCGTCCGTCGGATGGGACTTTAAGCCGTGGTCCCCTTGTGCGGAAGAGCCATACCATATGCACGTTAAAGAACACGCTGGATGGCCTTGACGGGAGGCTACCATCTGTCTCCCAACAGAGGTTCCAGTGGGTCCCCTCCCCCAACCTCTGAGCCTTCAAGGTCCTTGTGACCTGGCCATTTAGCCCATGGTGTGCAAAAAAGTGCCGCTCAGAGGTGACAACTCAACTGTCTGATGTTGCAACCCTATTTTGGAGCATTTTGTTGTGAGATTATTCTTTTCTCAATTCAAGTTCTTTTCGTTAATGGTAAACGAATGTGAAGGACAAATGACGTCAATTGCAAAGGTGTGTGGGCGTAACCTTAAAAGATTACTAATAAACGGCAGTGACAAAAAAAGTGCTTGCAATCTTTCATTTTCACACAAAAACAGTTCTTAGATATGTTTTTTTACATTTGAATTTGCAAAATATGCGAATATGTGATGCATTCAATAATTTAGCTCTCTGATTTCCGAAGCAGTTGCAGCTAGTTTCTCATCAGCCCAATTTTTACGTCATCTTCGCCTCATTTCGTTCCATTGTGCAGACTGCAGCCGAATGCGGCCAACCGACAAAAGAAGAAACAGACGCATGGATTGTATAGTTCGCGTTCAATCATACATCACACAAGAGTGAAATATACATTCGCTTATCTCGTTCTCTCGGATTCGAACTCTGGATCACCTGATGACATTTCGTTCCTCTAACCATTGGAGCTTGGGTTGTTTTACCTCTGAGCGGCACTTTTTTGTACCACAAGGACTCCGAATGATCAGAGAAGATTGGGGGAGGGGACCCACTGGAACAGCTGTTGGGAGACAGATGGTAGCCTCCTGTCAAGGCCATCCAGCGTGTTCTTTAATGTGGCTCTCCCGCACACGGGGCCGCGGCTTAACGTCACATCCAACGGACGGCGGTCTTTCCAAGCCCATCGGTATCCCCTACTGACCGTGGGCAGGGAATTTTGCGGAGATAAATCTCAACGCTGACCCAGCTGGGACTCGAACCTGGGAACTACAGATTACGGGCCTGGCGCTCTACCGACTGAGCCACCCCCGCCCCTAACCATTGGAAATAAGATGATGGTAGGTGACTAAATAGCAGATCGCGTTAAGTGTGCCGGGGGGGGGGTGGTGTTGATTATTGGAGGAGTTTTTTCGTATTTGAATAACATTAGTTAATATTGCCCTCATGCATAAATGACGACCATAGTAAAGCTTCACTTATACGAAAGGTGAAGCCCTCAAGTTTGCTCTGGCGAAGATATTCATTAAATGTTATTCATCTCTGCAAACGGCAATTACTTAAAGGTGCATCTCCTGTGGCAATGGTAATCCCACCGCCTCCAATTATTTTTGCTTTTTTTCTGTTCGATCGAAATCCTCCCCCTCCTACTCGCCTTATTTATTTTTTTTTAGATTCAGGTTTGGTCCTACAACTAGAGAAACACAATGGGTAACAACAACTTTTTTAACCCAAGGCAAGGATGCTAATAAACATACAAGGTTTTAACTTAGGTTACATAAGCCGAGTGGCTACTGATCTAATGGACCTGGGTTCGAGCCCCATGTAAGGTATGGATGTTTGTGTTGTTTTCTGCTGAGGTCGCGCCATCCTCACAGACCATCTACTATGGCGTATTAACTTGACAGTTGCGTGAGGGAGTATTTGATGCGTGGTTTAAATGTAGAGCGCTCTGGCATATATCTGGAGAGTTGCGGGTTCGATTCCTGCCGCGTCAGCGATAATGTTTTTCAGATATATGTAATAGAGAAGTATTTTGAGGAAATCAGTTGACAGACAAGAAATTTGTTGCGTATTTTTTCATGGTGCCATATATTTTGCAATTTGTAATCGATTTATTGACGAGATCTTTTTAACTTATGGGCACACAATTGAAGTACTAATTATAACAACAGAATCGTTGATTATAACAACAGAACCAATGATTCATTCATCAATATGCATTGAATTGCGAGGGCCATTGTCTCCAAGTCTCTACACTAGCCATAGACACGAATTGCTTTTCATTGCTCAGTGACGTGCCAACAAAACTCGCCCTCGCGTGCCACCTTTGTCAAGAGTGCTATAAGGACCCCATCCCTATTCGAAATGAACAATTTGGTTCCAAAAGAGTTTGGTACGATGGCCGCTTCACTGAAATACAAGGACAATTCCAAGTGGGGGGAAGGGGGGGTAGGCAATCGCCAAAGGATAAGAGACAGAGTGAAAGAGAATCTTGCACAGTACCATTCAGTTGCGTTTTTTTTAATAGTAACTCAGTTATCCACAAAATGTGGTTCCTGGGACCTCCCCCTGACTCAAAGGAGAGAAATAAACGCATTAAATTGTGATAATAGCATATGTAACATTCGTGTGACTGTTTAGCGAATAAGGTGCCACAGAGCTCGATTAGAAGGAATTGTAAATCACTGACTTATTGAAACGTCTAATGCTCAGTTCTCGAAATGCGCCTTTCTGATTAATATCAACTACGCATGGGCATTGCAGGCCAATTCTGCGTGATATTGCCCACCCACTTCATTCCTATCTCCCCTTATTCCTCATTCCTATCTTCCCTTATTCCTCATTCCCTTTAAATATACTTCTGTAGTGTTCATGATGCCGTCAGTGTGACGAATTGAGAAAAATTCATAAATTATGCTACTGCGCCCATCACTTGTGACTGATAGAATATTGAGTGATTAGCTTTGATCCTATTTTAATAAATTACATTTGGATTATTTTTCTTTTGGATTATTTCTATTTTCTTATCCAAACAATCATTGCAAGAGATTAGTGTTAGAATGAATTGCCAGAGCTCCATCTGCCATCCATCGCCAACATGGATTCCTAAGGAGACTCGACAGACGATGGATGTTGCCCACTTCTCGCGACGAGGACGCTGGAGTTGGTCTTTTGAGAAGCGCCCCCCACCCCCCAACCCTTACTCCAATCTCAGGACATCCGAAGAGCCCGTGATTCATCACGCAAACTATCGCGCGCGTTTGTTATGTCATCACTCTTTTTAATTCGCGATTGCAGATGAGGAAAACAAGAAATCGCTTCCTTCTTCGGAGGGGTCGTCCATAAATGAAGTAACAACTCGAGGGGTAAGGAGGTTACATGGGAGAGATGGTGTTAGGCAACACTAAAATGATTTTTAGATTTATAGATTTAGTTTCCTTTTTTTTGTTAGCAATTTCAATATGTTATTACTCTTAATTAACTGTTACTCTAAAACTCATTTCCTAAGCTGATTATTGTACAAAAATGGAAGGACACTTATGAAAGGTTTTAGCTGAGAGTTGCACAGAACAGCTTAAGCCATAATCTATGGCATATATGGCATAGGGACCCCTTCAACCACCCAAGTAGAATGCATTTCACTCTCTTTGTAGAACAAGAGTGGCCCCGAATACTACACGAGCTTAGGGGCTGACTGCACCTTAATTTGGTGGTAAGCATTGCATAATACGATGAGCGGTGTTGTGAGAAAAGGCTCAGTGGGAGAAAGGAGATATTGGAATTAGTTTAAAACAACGTTACTTTATTTATGGACGATCCTCAAATATGAATTTTATGTCATTTTGTTTCCCAACCATCGTGAACACAAAAAAATACAAATAATTGAAATACACTGAAAACAGCATTCAATTAATAACTACTGAGTTTCTCCGCAATTCAAATAAATACTCTTATTTTGCTGATCATTGACGCATTAACGATTGATTCAAATGATTGATTGTTTGATTCAGGAACAATACTTAAATTTATTGTTGATAAATAAAAAATGAAACCGTTATTCACTCTTTCTGTATAACACGATTTTATGGTATGCAATGATTTAGTTCAATATTTACGCAAAATGGATAAATTGGAAGTAAAAGGTAATGTAACCATGTGCAAAACAATTAACTTATAGTGGTGAAAATCATGAGCAGAATGCAATAATTTAATGAATTATTTTAAAAATTGAGGAACAATTGGTACATTGCAAAGCTGTTTTAACTAACACTTAGATATAACTAATGACCATAACAAAAGAATTGTAATAATTAATGTTTACAAGAGTACAGAATATTAACGATAACTATACTGATTGAAAAGGAAAGAATGCGTTTCTTCACTTAATACGAATAGAAAAGAATTGATTATGATTTTCTGAACATTAGGAACTGACTGATTTGCTAATAAATTAAAATCAGACTTGAAGAGTGATGTGCGACATATTTATACTGAGCATGTTAAACTGAACAAATTTATTTAAACCCTTCTTTGAAGTATTTACTTTTTCTGACTCTGATATCTCAGTCTGTGAGGATACTAAAATATTCTCTATAAAAAAAAAATAATAGTACATTTCGAATATCGACTTATATCAAGTATGACGAAACACTATACAGTAATAACTTTTACCTTAAAATTTTAAGACGTGAATTATATCACACGAATGTTTCAATTTCCAAATTGTTGGAACATAGATCTGTATTTGTATTTGATTCTTTTGCGTTCATAATCCCACAGATCTTTCCTGCCGATGCAAAAGCCCTATTATGACCAATCATTTAAATTTAATGCATAGAAATAGGTTCGTTAATCTTTCTTATTTGTTAAGTTCACAAAAAATAGCAATCTAAAACCCATATCTTTTAGTATTCATAAAATTAGCTTTCAGCCGTCATTAATTTGTAATTAGAAATGCTTCCTGAAAAATGAGTAAACGTAACAGTTAGATTTGATCTGAACACGAGGAATAGAATCAAATACAATAAGGCACGTGTAAGGGAATGAAGCTTAAAATATTCAAGTTAATATTGTAAAGTTATATCTAAAATGTAATCTTACAAAATTAACATCAAACCCAAATCATAGAAACTTGTAATCATAATAAAATGTAAAACTAGGAGTAACTACAAACGAATAAATATGAAAATTTGCAAATGTATAAACATGAAAAACTATAAATGCATAAATATGAAAAACTATAAATGCATAAACATGAAAAACTATAAATGTATAAACATGAAAAACTGTAAATGCACAAATATGAAAAACTATAAATGTGTAAACATGAAAAACTATAAATGCGTAAACATGAAAAACTATAAATGTGTAAACATGTAAAACTATAAATGTGCAAACATGAAAAACTATAAATGCGTAAAGATTAAAAATACATAATAATATGTGTAATAATAATATGTGTAAACATGAAAAACTATAAATGTGTAAACGTGAAAAACTATAAATGATATATAAGGTGAGCTACAAATCCATAAACATTTAATGTTTAATTATTTTTATTCCTCTGGATTCATTTTATTTCAAATTCAAATGTTTTAAAAATTAAATTTTTTACTTTTAAAGTTAATTAAAAATTATAATGATCTTCCAAAACAGAAGTTTACTTAACGAACCAGAGAGTACTGTATCGACACTTTGATCTAATAAATTGTAAAGACTTCATTTAAGAAGTTTTTCTGTGCGAAACAAAACCATCCACCTTTATCCTCAGTCCTCTGCACTTGTACAGTCGCTCAAAAAAGTATCCAAACACTATGGTTGATTACAGAATTCATAAAAAATACCTGGCAACGATTTTTTCAGAAAATAGTGATCTGGCAACCTTCGTGTCACGTGACATGAAGGTTGCCAGATCACTAATTTCTAAAGCAAATCGTTGCCAGATATTTTTATGAATTTTATAATCAACCATAGTGTTCGGATACTTTTTTGAGTGACTGTACCTTTAGTTGCACTACTGTTAACAAAAGGATTAGTTAGACAAGTAATATGTTTACGTGTTTTTTAAAGTATAAAAATAGCCTTAAAATTATTAGCAAATCAACAATGTTAGTTAAGATTGCAAAAAGAATTATTGGCAATGGTTAATAAGAAAATTAGCAAAGAGAATATTCTTGTGAAATTAAAATATTCACTAATTATGAACAAAGATCATTATCCTTAAACTAGCAGTTAAGTTTCCTATACATAATAAATTACAAAACAATAAACGTTTAATATTCAACATACCTTAAATCACAATTACACGAATGAAAATCATTTCATTGTTTTTAATTCTCACTTTCGTATTTAGTTATGCAGCGTAGCATATTAGTTATGCATTTATCATCGGAATGAAAGAAATCTTTTAGATATACAGATCTATGTTCCAACACAACAGATGCAACTTCAATTGTAAATTAATTTACATCGACACCCACCTTGACCCTCAGTCCGCAGCACTTGACCTAAAAAACACTTACCTTTTCGATCCATTGCTGCCAACAAAGAACTTTATTTACACAGCAAATATTTAACTTTTTGAGACGCGAAATGTTAGGACACTTTATTTACATTTTTTTCGTGAAAATATAGTTTAAAATTACATTACATGGTTTCTAAGATGTGAAACATTAAGATTTATAAAAGGGATAGGAAAACGTTTTAACGAAATGCCAGGTAAAATTATGATTACAAGTGTAAAATTAAATTATGCTTAAAATTTGGTATTTAAAGTCAATATTTTACGACAATTTTTGCTCGAAATCCGCTTCAGTTATACGTAATTGTCATTTAAAACTAGAGATTATGAGAATTTTAATCATGAATGTAAAGCTTCTAAGGTTACCGTTTAAGAGTATTTAACAAAATGTTTTTCTATAAGATCTTGGGAAAATAAAATAGAATTTGTTCTAGAAAGAGTAATTGAAATAAGAAATAGTAAGAAGATACAGAGAAATATAAAACCATCATTTAATGTTTACAGCCATTGCTGAATCAATCAGGGATTTCCCTATTCCCAAATGCCTGATTGAGACAACACTGACCTTAGCCAACTCATAGTTGGCACTATGCTATCATATGCAAACTCTTAATAGTCGAAATAATTAGGCTGAAATATAACTGATTGGTTTTAGACTAAATATAACTGACCGCTTTAGTTACGCTAAGAAACCTCACGGGAAAGAAGAGGGAACCGGGACTGGGGCAGGAACGGAGAGGTTTTTCGTTGATCCCTTGGATCTCTCCATGGCCAGGAGAACTAAGGAGGAAAACTCCGGGCGCGGCCACCTGGCCAGTAAGCACTGTCCTAAATTTAACACTCAACTGACGAATAACACTAATCCATCGACAAAAATGGACGGGAACAATTAATCAATTGTTCCTGTCCATCCCATAAAACAAGTTATAGGAAACATTGTTTCTTCAAAAAGATCTTTTGCCAACACTAAAAGTTACGATAAACGTCATTCGTGCTTTGTAATGCATTGTTACGTTGATCATTATGATTCCATTAAATTCAAAATTAGATTGTTGGTTAAAAAAAATGCGAAAATAATTTAAATTTTACGAAAAAGAAGTTAATATCCAATTTTATGAATTTGCAAAACATATCTATGCATTATTATATGCAATGCTATCATTTGCAGGCATATTATAATAATGTTCATTTCAACTAGCAATTGAATACAGAACCAAAGAAAACAGATTTGTATACAAATATTTCGTGCATAAATGAAATTAAAATGAATTCAAATGTAATCCCCCCTCCCCTATTGAATTCAATAGTATTAAAAGAATAAATTATCAAACTCCCGAATGAGAATATTGTTAGAAAATAGAGGAATCTTTAATTTTGAGTTAATACTATAATTAATAATTGCTTTGAAGTGATGCTCAGATTTGTTATTTTGTTTTACACTGTACAGTCGCTCAAAAAAGTATCCGAATACTATCGTTGATTACACAATTCAAAAAAAATATCTGGCAACGATTTTTTAGAAAATAGTGGTCTGGCAACCTTCGTGTCACGTGACACGAAGGTTGCCAGACCACTATTTTCTAAAAATATCGTTGCCAGATATTTTTTTAATTCTGTAATCAACGATAGTGTTCGGATACTTTTTTGAGCGACTGTTCCCTATTCTAACATGTTTTAATAAGAGATTGAAATATATTGCCAGAAGATTTCTCTCTCTCTGTTTGCCCAAGATGGCAAGCTTTCCTCCCGGAACAATATTTATTTGAATGATTCGCCACGTTTAAATTGCAAATTGCCGAATGAATTTGTATCTAAAAAGTATGAATAAATAAACCCTTCAAATAGAAAAATATGCTGCAGTAGCCTCTCGATTATCCTGGATGACTGAGTGGGAGGGGGGATCCCCGATAATTCAAATTCCCGTTTCATTCGCCACACATATAAAGCGTACAGAAAAACTTCGGAAGTTTTTGAAAATATCTTAGCCTGGATTTGCTTTATTCATTTAAAATAGGATAGCCAGATTGTTTCCCATCACTGTGCTAAAAACATTCTGCTGCGGGAAACCTTTTATTTTAGCATTGTAAGTTAGCTTCGAGCCGTCCCGTGGCCGAGTGGTTAGCGCGCTTGGCTACTGCTCTACGGGACCTGGGTTCTGAGCCCCGGGTAAGGCATGGCTGTTTGTGCCGTTTTTCGGTTGAGGTCTTGCCATCCTCTCAGACCTTCTACTGTGGCATATAAACTGACAGACCTCTGTGGCAAGCAGCTGCTTGAGGGGGTATTTATTTATTTTCTTAATTTAGCTTCCGCTTTCTAGTATTCTCCACTATTTCCGGGCTACATTTTTTACCAGCCCGATTACTGCGCATCTCTGTTAATCCGACCCCAGATAATCGATCGATAACTGCATAATTAAAAAAATTCTTAAAGTGTCACATGCGTTTGGCTGTTTTAATTCTGAACAGCACATTTTTGCACACAATGGGCTAAATGACCGGATCACATTGCAAAACACAATGTGCATTGCAAATACATGCAAAACACAATGAGCTAAATGATCGGATCATGTTGCAAAACATAATGGGCTAAATGACCAGGATCCTGAGGGTTCATAGAAGGTTAGGGGAAGGGGACCCACTGGAACAGCTGTTGGGAGACAGATGGTAGCCTCCCGTCAAGGCCATCCAGCATGTTCTTTAACGTGCACAGGTTATGGCTCTCCTGCACACCAGGCCACGGCTTCCCATCCGACGAACGGGGGCCTTTCCAAGCTCGTCGGTTCCCCTACTGACCGTGGGAAGGGCGTGGGAATAAAGTATTACGTGATACAAATATGAGAAATTTACAGAAACTACCCTTTAATTTTAATATTAATGTTTTTGTTAGTGAGATTAGGGCTGATAAAACAGAGTAATATCTGGCAGCGGGAAAAAAATTGTACGAGCTGGGATAACACATTTAAGTTTTCAACAGAATGGAGATGCCCGATCGCAGGTTTTCTAGCTCGTGTGAATTGTAGAATTTGTACGGGGGAGGGTAGCAAATAGATTGAGTTGGAGCGTTGCTCAAGTATTTCGCTTCAAAAATACTCGCGAAATTAACGATATTTTTTTCTCTTTCATTCGAGCAGTCTTCTAAAAACTAGAAGGATAACATATCAACTCTGGTGAATATTATAAAATAAATAAATACCCCTTCAAGCAGCTGCTTGTCTCAGAGGTCTGACAGGAGCCAGTCAGTTTAATATGCCAGAGTAGAAGGTCTGAGAGGATGGCGGGGGACCTCAGCAGAAAGACAACACAAACATCCATGCCTTAGCCGGGGCCCGAATCCAGGTTCCATTGATTAGTAGCCAAGCGCGCTAACCACTCGGCCACGGGACGGATACTAATGATATAAATATAAGGATGCAATATATATAATATAAAAATTTAAAAAAATACCTATCTTCCTATGTGGGCCTTCAAAAGTAGAAAATTAACCTAAAACACATCAATGGTGCAATCGATCACTGAGTTCATATTCACTTCAAAGGGAGTTAGGATTCCGATTTACCTACAAGATTGCCGGCTCCCTATCTTCCTGTGAATATGAATTCAGTGACTGATTCCACCATCGATGTGTTTTCGGTTTATTTTCTACTTTTTAGGGCCCATGTAGGAATATAAATTAACAAATTAAAAAAAAAATACCTATTTATATTTTTTTTCTTTGTCATTAGAAACACCACCTTGAAAAACATTCATTTAATATATGACTCAGAAACGTTCGACTACATTTTCCCTCCCTTTTGGAATCGTGTTTGAGGCAGCTCATGATATTGGAGACGTCGCAAGCTTTAATTTGAGATACGACTCGTTAAAGTCGAACCCTGTGAAAATCCCACACTTGTTGAGGGAAGAATAGTGGGGGGAAAATTCGAAATGGTTTACAATGGTCATTATATGAGCGTTTTTTTTTTTAATTTAAATTTATTTTCAAAAAGTATTATCTGTAATTATTTTACATAAAAAATCCCACTAAGCCGAACCCATTCATTTGACACCTAACTCGTAACTGTAGGGTCTCGCGTTCGAAGGATAGAATGAGTTTCACATTCCCCTTTTTTTCAGGGGGGAAGAAAGCATGGGGGGTTTAGATTTTCATAGGCTATGGCCGCATCATATGCTTTCATTTGACGTATAGCTGGTTACTTTCGGCACCCGCGTTCTGGACATATAGCGGAAGAATAGTTTTCATATTTCTCCTTTTTTAGAGGGGTAGAAAGCACGTGGGGTTAATTTTTTTATAGCCTCTGACACTCCTCGCGTCGCAGGCTTTCATTTGACACATAAGTCATTTAGTTTGTCCATCGCGTTCGAAAGATATGGTGGAACAATTGTGTTGAGAGATCTACAAACCGACAAATGTCAAAGCGAAAGGCAATAGCAAGATAGGTAATATTAATAAAAATACTAAGGATTTAAATATAAGGATACAAAATCCTAAGTTTTAGAGTTTGCCATTATACAAAGGGGGAGAAAAACACAGCTATTTATCATGCCCAAAATCATTCAATCAAACGAAGAACTCGCACGCTTCTTTCCCTTTTTCAAGCTCAGAGCGTAACACTGAAAGGAACATTTTTTTTTTCCGAACAGAAGGAAATAAATGTTCAAGAAAAAAGACCGCAAAATAGTGGGACTTTCGAAATTATCGTATTTGTCACCGGAATACCCAAGCGAATAATTTCGTTTTTATCTTCAATAGTGGGAAAGGAAAACGCTTTTGCCTGAGCGAAGGGAAGTTTCAATTTGCAAAAGTATCACTTACTGAAGGAACGTAATTGCTCCCCAATTTAAAACCAGAAGAATGGGTTTAAAAATTAATGCGATTTTTTTTTTCAGAATTATTCAGTGTAGTGTATATTTCCAAATTGGTACAATATCGTACAGTTTATAAATGTTGTCGATTTATAAATAATAAAATAAATATACCCTCCAGCAGCTGCTTGCCATAGAGGTCTGACAGGAGCCTGTCAGTTTAATACGTCACAGAAACCTTGCATAAAGACAACAACAAACATCGATGTCTTTTACCCAGGGCTCGAATTCAAGATCCTCTGATCTTTTAAGGTGTTATCATTAACTGCGTGGAGATTTCTTTTGAATTATGTTCAGTAAATGGTATTATCTTTTCATGACTCGATGATAAATTAGTCCCATACTGCAAGTTCTCATCTATATCCATCTCCTAATACAGAACACAATGTATATATATATATCTTTTTATTTGTAGGGGGGGGGGGGGAATAGCAAATAGATTGAGCTGGAGCGTTGCTCAAGTATTTTGTTTCAAAAATACTCGCGAAATTGATTTTTTTCTCTTTTATTCGAGCAGTCTTTTAAAAACTAGAAGGATAACATATCAGCTCTGGTGAATATAGGATGCTCATTTTCAGAGAAGATGAAGTTTTAATTTTCTAAATCGTTTTGGAAAAAGTAGTAATTCGTAGTAATGGGCGATTGGAAATGTAAATAGTAATATATTATCTCATTTATCCCTTAAATAGGAAACGCGACATCTTAAAATGCACCGTGACACCTTAAAATGAAACGTTTATAATCTCCCAAGGTTAAAGGGCAAATCAGTCAGTGTATGTAAAATAATTTATTTATTATTAATAAGTTAGAATGTTATGGAAATGTTTGAAATTAATTGTTAACATTAGTAGTAAATAATCACAGGATAAGTCCTGTAGACATGGAACTCATGGAATGATGAGCTGAAAAATAATTTGGTTTTTACCATGAGTGGGATTCGAACCCACGTCTCCAGGAAACATGCCTGTTATTCTAGACCATCAATGGCTAAACTTTTCTCAGTTTAGTGACCTTATAAGCCTTCTGGATTTTATTTATTTGATTCATATTAGTGGCGCCATCTATCCAGGAAGTGGACAACTCTGTTGCCTCTTTGCCTCCTCATCCCACTCATGGCAAAAACCAATTTTTTTCATCTCATCATTTCACGAGTTCCATGTCTACAGGACTTATCCTGTGATTATTTACTGCTGATTTATTGACTTAACGTCCTGAGCGTGAGTGACAAATATTAATTCCATCTCTAAAGAGGCAACAGAGTTGTCCACTTCCTGGATAGATGGCGCCACTAGTGCGAATCAACTAAATAAAATCCAGAAAGCTTATAAGGTCATTAAGCTGAGAAAAGGTTAGCCATTGATGGTGTAGTGATCTAGCATAACGGGCATGTTTCTTGGTAGACGTGGATTCGAATCACACTCATGGCAAAAACTAATTATTAACATTTTTTAGAAATAAAGAACAGCCAGTTGAATTTTAACTTATAGCAATTTAATTAAGACTCGTGTCATTTTAAATTACACTGCTGGGCATAGAAAATGCCACACTATGAGGGAATGTATGAAGTGAGACGAAACTTACCACACATATAGACAAGTAGGTGGAAAAGAAGTGATTTAATTTCTGAGGGATTCAGGGGTGCTCACCTTTTGGAAGTCGTGGGCCAATTTGAAAATTTGGCACATGCACATGATTTTTGAGGCCTATTATATATTTTTTTAAATATTTTTTGGAAGCTTCATCATGTTCGCTGGCTACAATTAAGGGTCTGGCAGGTCACAAGTGGCCCGCAGGCCACGATTTGAGCACCCCTGGATTACATGAATATGATGGGAGAGGAGACAGTATAATATGGCCCGAGTCAGTAGGTTGTATGATCGCCGTGCTGGGCTATGCATTTGGTAATACAGCATGGAAGCGATTGAAAAATTCCCCGGATGGTGTGCTGAGGTATAGCGGACCATGCATCGTTGACCTGTGTCCATAATTCATCGACATTGTGAGCCACAGGTACAAGATCATTGTGATGGGGTCGTGCAGAGGCATGGGGTCATCTGGCAAAGACATCCCACACGTTCTCTATTGGGGAGAATTCTGAGGATCGCACTGACCAAGGCAGCACCTAGACACCTTGTAGACACTGTCTGCTGATGTCGGCAGTGTGCCGGCGGACGTTATTATGTTGAAACAAGGCATCAGGGATACCACGGAGATACCGCAACGAAACGGGCTGCAGCACTTCATCCACGTATTATCGTGATGTCATTGTACCCACTATGTGTACGAGCGGTGAATGGCTGTTGAAACTGAGAGCGCCCCAAACCATGACATTAGGTTGAGGAGCAAAGTCGGATTTAAACTCTGAGACCCTAGGCGCACATTAAATTCGAGGTCCCCTTGCTAAACATTTTGAGGCCCTAGGCGCACATTAGTTCGAGGCCTCCTTACTAAACTTTTTGAGGCCCTAGGCGCACATTAAATTCGAGGTTCCCTTGCTAAACATTTTGAGGCCCTAGTCGCACATTAGTTCGAGGCCTCCTTACTAAATTTTTGAGGCCCTAGGCGCACATTAAATTCGAGGTCCCCTTGCTAAACATTTTGAGGCCCTAGGCGCACATTAGTTCGAGGCCTCCTTACTAAACTTTTTGAGGCCCTACGCGCACATTAAATTCGAGGTCCCCTTGCTAAACATTTTGAGGCCCAAGGCGCACATTAATTCGAGGCTTCCTTACTAAAGTTTTTGAGGAACTAGGCGCACATTAAATTCGAGGTCTCCTTGCTAAACATTTTGAGACCCTAGGTGTACATTAGTTCGAGGCCTCCTTACTAAACTTTTTGAGGCCCTAGGCACACATTAGATTCGAGGCCCCTTAGGTTTTTTGCAATATTTGGTGTTTGGTTCAAGAAAAATATTTAAAGAATTTTATTTAAAGAATTGTAGAAAAATAATCACAAAAATATAACTCAATCCCAGTAAACAAAAGTATAGATATTACTAAGGTTCATCAAAATATTTTTAGCATGAATTGCAGTTTACTACCAAATTACAATATTGAACATTTCTTGATAAGCACTTAACTAAAAACTTTTCGATCAAAAATCATCAAAGTGTTTTATTGCGAGCTTTCTCTTTGGCGAAACCATTAATTAAATCATCTCATTTTAAAGAATCTGTCAATTCACATTCAATAAACGTTAAAGATAAATTCCGCATTTTAGTTTGCGCTAGTGAATTTTATATAAAATAAAATATATAAATACCCCTTCAAGCAGCTGCTTGACCACAGAGGTCTGACAGGAGCCTGTCAGTTTATATGCCATAGTAGAATAATCCGAGAGGATGGCAGGCCCTCAGCAGAAAAACGACACAAACAGCATGCCTTACCCGGGGATCGAACCCAAGTCCCTTAGATCAGTATCCCAGCGCGCTAACCACTCGGCCATAGTATTTAAAAATTAATATTTTGCTTTGCAACTAACTAGGCTGTTTTTATATTGTTGTTTGTGAGGAGTAAGGTTTTAAAATGTGCCCCCATAGAGAGTGAGGCCCCAGCTTGCGCATAATGCGCCTTAAGGTAAATGCGGCCCCATAGAGAGTGAGGACCCAGCTTGCGCATAATGCGCCTTAAGGTAAATGCGGCCCCATAGAGAGTGAGGCCCCAGCTTGCGCATAATGCGCCTTAAGGTAAATGCGACCCCATAGAGAGTGCGGACCCAGCGTGTGCATAATGCGCCTTAAGGTAAATCCGGCCCCATAGAGAGTGAGGACCCAGCTTGCGCATAACGCGCCTTAAGGTAAATGTGGCCCCATAGAGAGGCGACCCCAGCTTACGCATAATGCGCCTTAAAAGTTCCCCTCAGTTCTTGTCGTGATCGGATGTACTTTCTTGGAGCTCCCGCTAGCCCGTCGTGTTTGGATATCCTTCACCACCCCGACCACCATCGGTTGACCATCTGGGACTCTTCGGACCTGTAAGTGCTGTTAACTTTTATTGCTCCTGCCCCTACCCGACGTCTCCGTGTACAGTGCCTTCTGTGCTGTGTGCTGCAAAAGATCAAAAGACCGAACTTTTGGACTAATTGTTGCAATCTCCCTGTTGTCACGGGTGGCTCTCGTTGTTTTTGCCAGAGGCATATCGCTTCCGCTCACAACAATGACCTCAATTTGCAACAGATGTGACGAAGCAGTACCACCCAACTCGGAATACATAGTTTGCAGTGGATGCAAAGGCAAACTGCATTTTGTCTGTTGGGGCACAACAGAAAAAAATTACAAAAAATCCCTAGAAAAGAAGAATGCGTGGTTATGTTTCGAATGCAAGTCGAACAAAATAAACCCAAAAGCGACCTTAGACATGGGAAGCAGAGACAGTTCGACACGTGACATCAATCTATTGATAGTAGAGATCCGTGATTTAAAGACAGAAGTGAGAGAATTAAAACGAAGTGTAGATTTTTTTTCTAGCAAGTATGACGAACTAATGGAACAAGTAATAAATTACGAAAAAAATCAAAAGGATTTAACTACAAAAATCTATGAAGCCGAAAATTTAAACACAGAAATGAGAGAAGAGATTAAGGAGCTGAAACAAAATCTTAATGACGTGGAACAATATGGACGCAATAAAAATATAGAAATTCATGGTGTTCCCATAATTGAAGAGGAGGATGAATTGTGCTTTTTTATGTCCGATAAACCTTGCTTTTTTTTTCTTTTTTCTATGCTCTTTTCTTTTGCTTTTTTTTTATGAATATTCTTGTTAGCTATGTCTATTTTGAATTTTGAAGGTCTTGATAGCAACTATGATGTTGCTTATGTAACTAGGGTTTAGAAGTGGAGGCTTGGTTCGAAAATAATTATAGTAAATTTATTCACAAAAATAAATTAGGAATTGCTCATGTCAATATAAGAAGTCAAAGAAAACATTGGGATTCATTAAAATTAAGATTAACAATTACATGAAACACATTGATTTGCTTGTTTTAACTGAAACAAATGTAAATAAATATGAAAATTATTTATATAATATTGATAAATTTAATAAAATCACAAATGATAATATAAATAAAAATATTAGGGGAATTTCAGTATACTATAAAGAAAATCTAGATATTGAAATTATTTCACAACAAACACTTCCAGCGGAAAATATATATATAAAAGTAAAAAAAAAATAATATAATATATCATGTTTTAGCACTATACAGATCGCCTAGTACAGATGTGAACTCTTTTCTGTTGAATTTCCGAAACTGGATGGAAAATACAGAAAAAGATCAAAATCATATTTTAATAGGTGATTTTAATATCGATACAATGAATACTAAAAAACATGGCACAGAAAAATATATCACACTATTGGCTGAAATGAATTTTGAAAGATTAATAAGGGAAGCTACAAGAGAAGAAATAGCAAAAAATAAAATTACCAAAACCTGTATAGACCATATTAATATTAAACTGATTAAAAATATGTCAGCAAATTCAATAATTCAAACAAGCAAAATAACAGATTACTATATGATTTTAACACTGATTAGCAACACCAATAACAATTTGAATAATACTAATTATAGTGAAACATCATCATCATCATCATCCTCAAGCAGCCATGGGCTACGGAGGTCCAACCAGACCACGCAGTTTAATTCTCCAAGCATATCTGTCCTGAGCTACATCTGCTGCATCCGGCCACTGCACACCAATTCTAACAAGGTCCTGTTTGACATTGTCTGCCCACCGCATCCTAGGTCTCCCCTTCTTTCTGAGGCCTTTAGGCACACTGCTCATAACCCTATTCGCAAACCTATAATTATCCATACGGGCAACATGGCCAAACCAGCGGAGTCTCTCTCTGCACAATATGCTGCTTAAAGGAGGTTGCAGACTCCTTTGCCTAACCTCATCATTAGTTACAAAGTTAAACCACCGAATACCCAAGATACTGCGTAAGCATCTAGAATCAAAAGCATCTAGTTTCCTGTTATCTTGTTTACACAGCGTCCAAGTTTCACTACCATAACTAACCCTAGAAAGAACCAAACTATTATACAGTCTAATTTTAGTCTTTAGGTGTATACGCCTATTTCTCCACAATCTCCTTAGATTCTTAAAAGTCCCGGCAGCAATCCCTATTCGTCTGTTAATCTCATGCCGCACATCACCAGTATCAGTTACATAGCTCCCAAGATAATTAAACTGTGACACCTGCTCAAGACTGCAACCATTCAGATTAACTGATTTACAGCCAGACTGACCAATTTTCATCACTTTAGTTTTCTCTCTGTTTATAACCAAACCTACTCTACTACCAGTCTCATCAACAGCTCGAATGAAAGAGTTCATCTCATCAACATCATTTGCCAAAAGGGCTAAATCATCAGCATAATCTAAATCAGAAATTTTCGTATCTCCAGCCCATTTAAGGCCAAAATCTTTCCCTCGAAGTGAATTTCGCATAACATAATCAACAACCAAACTAAAGAGAAAAGGAGACAAAATGCACCCTTGTCGAACACCAGACGTAATGCTAAACCAATTGCTACAAGACTTACCAACTCTCACACATGACTCAGTGTTATTATAGAGAGCTTTCATTATGTTAACTAACTTGTCTGGTATACCATATGATTTCACAATCAACCACAAATTATGACGATCAACAGAGTCGAAAGCCTTTTTGAAATCAACAAAGCTAGCAACCAAAGGTTTCTGAAACTCTAAACATTTCTCAAGAATCTGCCTAAGTGAAAATATCTGATCTACACATCCCCTACCACTTCTGAATCCACATTGCTCATCACGCAATTGACTGTCAACCAGATTCTTAATTCTATTAAGCACAATCATGGAAAGAACTTTACCTGAAACAGAGAGTAGGCTGATACCCCTATAGTTATCGCAAGAACTGCGATCACCTTTTTTGAAAATAGGAATAATAATAGCTCTGGTAAAATCTTTAGGAACCATGCCTTTATCATAAAAGAGATTCAGAATTTCAGTCATCCAAGTGGTAACCAAAACATTCCCAGCTCTGAGCATTTCTGTAGTAATTTCATCTACCCCTGGGGATTTATGAAGTTTCAGTTTAGAGATAGCCAAACTAACTTCAGATTGTGTTATAGGGCCAACATTAAAGCTGCCAATGCATCTATCATAATTGCAAACAATGGGAGTAGAACTAACCACATTGTTTAGAACATCACTGAAATGCTCAGCCCACCTAGCCATGAGAGAATCCTCACCTTCTATAACCTTACCTTGTTTATCCTTCAATCCCTGTATGCCTGTCCGTTTCCTACCATATAAAACATTAACTATCTGGTACAGCTCTCTGCTGTTGTGCTGCCTAACTGCTTCCTCATCTTTGTCAGCCAAGCTATCAAGCCAAAGATTTTTATCAGTAGCTAACTGATCCTTTACACGTTTATTAAGCTGTCTGTAATCTTTTCTATTAGGACTAGTAGGGTACTGATTAAGGACATTCCTGCAGTTCCTTCTTTCTGAAATAAGCTCAATTGCCTTATCACTTAAATAATTCTGCCTCCTCTGCTCCTTTTTTCCTAAAAGAGTACTGTTAGTTTCCAAAAAAGCCTGTTTAAAATGGCCCCATTCTTCCTCAACTTCAGTATTAAGCAAACCATGACCGTCATAATGACTAAGTAACCTATCATGGTAAGCTTTAGCTATAACTGGGTCATTCAGAGCTTCAGTATTAAAGGTAAATTTTTTAACTCTAGCACAACACTTTTTAAGTTTAAGTTGCAAGACACTTTTAACAAGGTAATGGTCAGATTCAATTTCAGTTCCCCTATATGCCCTGGTATTTCTAACAGAACTAGCCCATTTGCTATTAATTAATATATAATCAATCATATTCCTATGCAGCCCATCAGGTGAAACCCATGTGTATTTATGTATGTCGCGGTGTTTGTAATATGTGTTAGTTATTCTGAAACCATTGAGTTTACATACCTGTAGGAGACGTTGCCCATTGCCATTGCAGCTACCAATACCAAAAGGGCCTATCACCCCTCCCCAAAGATCAGAGTCAGTACCAACTTTGGCATTGAAGCCACCAAGAACAAGGGTAATATCTCCTTTCTTGACAGAATTCAAAATATCCTGAAGTTGTCCGTAAAATCTATCCTTCTCATCCTCATCAGCATCCTCAGTGGGGGCATAAGAGCAGATAACATTCAAGTTTTTAATGCTTGTCTGAAATTTTGCTGTAAGAAACCTTTCATTAATGCACTCATATCCTAGAAGAGCATCACTAGCATGTCTGCTGAGCAGCAGACCCACGCCTTGGTGATGCTTTCCATCCTCCCTCCCTGTAAAGAGAAATTTAAAGTTATTTTTAAGTATCTCACCTTTACCTGTCCATCTGGTCTCTTGCAAGCCTAGAATATCTAGGTATAGCGCTGGAATTCCTGCATGAGGACATCAAGAGAATAATCTCTATGTAATGTCCTCACGTTCCACGTTCCTGCAGAGAGAAAATGATTAGTAGGATTTTTAAAGAAATTAGGTTTATTGAGATTGGTAGGGCCAACAATATCAAACAGCTCCCTGATCGCAGGCATGGGGCAAAGACCCGTTCCTCCTCCGCTAAAGGCTGAAGTCACCGATGCTGGTAGGAACTTCAGGCACCACCTTTTCAAGTGGACTTTTTCAAGAGCCACATGGCCTGCCTGAGACGCATTACTCCAGTTTAGGCTTGACGATGCCCAACTAGCTAAGTAAGGTTCAGGTACCTGCGATGGCCTCTGATTAGGATTATCCACCAGCTGATATAAGGTATCCCATGCCTCTGTTCACTTAGAGCTGGCAACCCAGAAGCAAACAGAAAACACAGCGGCAGACTTTCCCTCAACAGAGGCCCACCAGTGCAGCAAGTCCAGGATCAATAATCAAGCTCAAATCCATAAACAAGTCCAGTCTAGTAGGTATAAATGGTCAGCACCAGGACCCTGTGAAGTTGACCACTCCTCAGCAGGGCTGAAAAAAAAGAAAAAAGTGGCCATAGTTGTCCAGATCAGTAGGCCACACTACTCTGGCAACCCTCCCCTTCCGTTCCCTCCCAAAAGAGAATATCTCTTTTGAAAGGTACTAACGGCCTGCACCACGAGAAGGCGGGGTCGGACATTAGGTGCTAGACCTGGCCGGTTCTGTGCATCATCACTAGGGATGGACAGAACCCAATGGATGAATTAAACCTATATAAAGTATTTAAAGACATTTATGATGGAATTTTAGGAAAAAATAGAATATATATGAGGAGAGTTGGAAAGGTAAAAAGAAATCATAGCAAAAATTTGATAACACCGAACTTGATAGAATTAATTGAAGAAAGAGATAAATCTTGGATTAAATTTAAAAACAATGATAAAAGTGATGCTTATAAAAATAACTATAAAAAATTAAGGAATATGGTTAATATTCAGATTAGAAATCAGAAACAACTTTATTATAGAAATAAACTTATAATGAAAAAAAAATGATATGAAGGCTACCTGGCAATTAATATATGAAATATTAGAAGGAAAACAGAAAAAATCATTGGACGATGTAATAATTGACAATATGGCCAAAAAGAAATTATCTGTGGAAGAAAGAGCAAATAATTACAATGACATTTATAATACACTAATTGTACAGATAAGAAATACAAATCACCAAGACGATATAAATTATGTTCCAACCATGATACAAAGAGTTTTGAAATCTATCTATATACATGAAATCACTGAAAAACAAACTGATGAAATAATTACTTCATTAGACACCAATAAATCACCTGGTTACGATAATGTTTGCATTAAACATATAAAATTAAAATATATAAAAATATATAAATTAATAAAGAGACACTACTAAATATTATATCAAAAATTATAAATCAGACTCTATTTACTGGGAACATACCAACTGAACTCAAAACAGGTATTTTAAGACCTATTTTTAAAGGTGGTATTAAGGAGGATTTTTCTAACTATCGATCAATAACTATTCTGCCTATTTTTTCGAAAATGATGGAAAAATATATTTATAATACTGTTTTTAACTTTTTACTTAAACACAACATAATTAAGGAAAATCAGTTTGGCTTTCAAAAAGGAAAAAACACAATTCAACTAATTTCCAAAATTGCAAATAATATTAATAAATCATTGAATAATAGGGAAAAAATTGTAACTATGTTCTTAGATCTAAAGAAAGCCTTCGATACAATAGATCATAGCATTTTACTAAATAAATTGGAAAATTACGGCATTCGCGGTATATTGTTAGATTGGTTTAGAAATTATTTATCAGACAGATACACAATTACTAAAATAAAAAAACTGCTACAGCAGAAAAGTAATTACACGATGTGGAATTCCCCAAGGTTCAATTTTAGGTCCTTTATTGTTCCTAGTATATATGAATGATTTGTTCAATACAAAATTAAATAGTGCTATTTATCTATATGCTGACGACATTGTTTTAATAAACAGTCAGAAATATTTAAATGATAGCATTTCAGAGGTTCAAACAGATTACAATAATATTATTAGATGGTTAAATCATAATAAAATCTATTTAAATGAGAAAAAAACAAAACTGATGATTATTCATTCACCAGGATTTCATATTCATCAAAACCTCTTTATCAAAACTCGTAAAATAAATTGCAGAAAAAAGGATGCTTCAAATTATGAATCGGTTATTTGTTATATGAATCGAAAATTATGCAGTTGCCCACTTGTTGAGCAAGTAAATAAAATAAATTACTTAGGAATCATTTTTGATGAATATTTTAGGTGGAATGCCCATATATCCCACATATGTGAAACCTTGAGAATATCGGCGATAAAAATTCAAAAATTGAAGTACGTATTAAATATGGAAACGTGTACTATTTTATAAAGCAATATGCGAATCTATTTTAAATTATGGAATAATTGTGCATGGAACAACTAACTTAACTAACATAAATAGAATAGAAAAACTGCAGTCTATAATAGCTAAAAATATTATTCCGTCTCATTTGCAAAAATTTATAAAACTTCTACCGATAGATTAAAATTTTTAAATCTTCTATCCTACAGCAATTTATATAAATATAATGTAATAATTAAAAAATTTTTTGACGAAACTTACAAACTAAAAATTCAACATAATAAAAATACAAGACTTCAAAACCAAGGTTATTACAAATTGCCAAATTTTCGAAATAATTACGGGAAACATACCTCCGAATATCAAGTACCACTTATATTTAATGCTATTCCAAAAGAATTACTAAATATAGACTCTTTTAGAAGACTTAAAATAAAATTAAAAAATTATTTGGTATTTTCTAGTCAGCTGATTTTTATGTGTTGTGTTTTGTGGATTTATTTGATGTACACCATTTTTGTGGCTGAATGACCTATGTTTAATATAATTTATTCATTTTCCTGCAGATAAGCTATTTAGCTTTGCGGGTCAAAGTGTAAATGTATTTGTATTCTTTACTGTTATGAATAAAAATTATATTATATTAAAAAAAAAAGGTAAATGCGACCCCACAGAGAGTGAGGACTCAGCTTGCGCATAATGCGCCTTAAGGTAAATGCGACCCTGCTGAGTAGCCAATATGACGCTTACGGATAGCAGCAAGATTAGCACAATGACCACGTCGTCTCTAGACACTCAATCAGCGATCGTGCTGAGACAGAAGCACCACTCGTCTTTAAATACGACCTGGTCCCATTCGTCGCACCACTCGTGTGTGGTACGGCACTACTGCAACCTTGCATCACAATGTGTTGCGGTGAGGGGCAGTCGTCAAAATGACAGGCGGATTAAAAAATTCACAATTCTTTGAACTCTAAATGTTAAACCAGTGCATATTTTTCAAAACGGTTCTTTGCATCGTAATTTCACACTTTTTTTATCACTTCATTTGTTTTTATTATGTGGCTATCTTATCAAATAGCGACTTACAACTGTCCGATAATTTTCGTGTTCGTACTGCAGATACGTTTTGAGTTTTATATGTATTATCCTGTTGTACCATCAATTTTACCGTTTTAACCAATCCCATGGGATCACATATAAATAAACATGGTGTGCATTTGTATGAAAATTCTAGGGGAGCTTAAAAAAAGCCTTGGTAAGGATACTTGCCAGTACCAAGATGGTGCGTGAGCCAGTAACAAGCGTCCACGCGCTGCTTTTGCATAACACGGTTGCTGAAATCCGTAATCCTTCTTTTGTTCACGTGCTTCTTGGAAATGGGAGAAAGGTTCCAATATTTTGAGGTGGAATTTTGATGCTCACGTGCCATTATAGGCTTTTTGACGGTGAACCGTGGTTAGCATGGGCACTCGAAGCTCCTGCGGCTATGCATCCCCATTTTCAGCAAGTTTCGAAATACTGTGTGTTTTGACACATTATGCCCGTCACTAGCATTCAAATTGTGGGCGAGTTGCGCCATTCTGTTGGTTCCTACCATATGGGATAGCCTTTGCACACCTCTAGCATCGATGAGCCATGGTCGGTTCACACCTTGCCGGCTCTGTTCACTTTTTGAAGGTACTAACCACGGCTGACCGTGAGTACCCAACAAGCCTTGTCATGTCGGAAATGCTCTGATCCAGTCGTCTGGCCATTATAATTGGGCTTTTGTCAAACTCACTTAAGTCCGCTGCCTTTCCCATCTGAAGAACAAGAATAATGCTGATTAACAGAGATCAGTATCAGTTGTTATTTATGCCGTTTCATGACCTTCACACGCGCCTTTGTTTACCTGCAATTGCTGCGATTTGCATAAAGACGCGCTGGTCATAATGTTTTGGCTCTTAATAATAATAATAAATAATAATAATCTTTATTTTATTCCGCCAGTCAATACAATATACATTCACATAGCATAATTATCTAATAACAATTAAAATATACATGAGAAAAATTGAGAAGTGAAATAGCTGAGAAATATCAATTGCATCAGAAAAGGTAAATAACAATCATATTAAATATTAGTGTTAATAGGAAAGGCGAAACAAAAAAGGAGAGCATAGTAAGCTGACGCTTATTTTTAGTTAATGATCCCTATTTCCTTTAGTTCAATTATGACAACAGTAAAGTATACAATAATTCAAATAGTAAAATAATTCAATAGTATAAAAGGTCAAATGGTTTTGAGACATATTACATTGATACATAGAAGAAGGTTTCATTGCTTTGTAAGAAGAAACGTTCTACTTTTGATTTTAAATAATTTTAAAGATATAACGATATAAAACCACAACTTATTACATACATACCTACATTACAAAAGATTTCGGTAAGCAACGATATCTTTGAATATTGCTTAAATTGTTAAAGATTGCTTGCAAAGCATCGCTATGAGCAATGCCCGAAGATTGCAACAAAAATGAGCTAGGAACGTTTAAAAGAGCGCATATGTGCATTTGCTGTAGACGTTTATGTTAAACGATCGAAATTTCCCGAAATGAGAGAAGTGTACAAATTGAAGAAACAGCAACAACAACTATGGAACAGAAATTCAGACAATGAGTGATATGAATGGCAGTTCGTCCAACATGAGAGTTAACGATCAATATCAATATTATGTTTTTTAGACAAATAATAAATAACAAAATTTGAAATTGGTTTAAAATTTCTTTTTGATGTTTTGTGGTGTGGCAGTATCCCAGAAGCTCTCTATTTGTCGCTTTTATTTGTCATGATGAGTGTTCGTGGAAATAAGTTTGTGTGCATGTGAGCATGCGTTTCAGCCCAACAAAAAGGTATAGACGATATCTCTGGTGTCACTTTTTTTTCAATAAAGATGCGAAATGTCTCTGTTTTCCCTCCATAGTGATAGGTTTGGCAACTTTGTTGATGCCATTTGCCAAGGATCTGCCGTGGCTGCTGGTGTACGCCATCGTGTCCGGTCTTGCCGATGGATGTTTCGCCGTCCTCCTGCCTGTCCTCACCTTCCAGTTGCTGGGACCGGAGAGTGCCGCTTTCGCATGGGGCTACATGGTCGCCTTCAACTCCGTCACCTTCATTTTGGGACCGGTAGTAGCAGGTGAGCCTCTTCATTCTCTAGACTCTGCACTTTATTAAAACGAACTTCACTAATCTAGTATCGGTTGAACATATATGTCGATAAAATGGTGTCTGTAATAAATTTTATATTTTTCAATATAAAGCAATTAAGAACACACTACTATTACTAATAGTTTTATGACGCATGCTCAGAAGGCCTCACGTGATTTGTTACGACAAGGGTCTTTGCTGATCAGAGATTCCAAAATGTTTAACACTTTAGGCTTAAAATAGTATCTAGGAATTAGAGAAAGGCATATTGCCTCTGGCTCGTGCGTTTGCAAAGAGAATGAAGTTTTTTGTTTACCTTCTTTTTCGCTCATTAAAAGTTTCAATTTAAGCTAATTGATGATGAGGGGAAATGCAAACAGCAGTATTGTATAAATACCAAACACATATTGGTACTTATACATCAGAAAAAGTATCTGTCTTTTAGCTTTCAATTTGAAAAGTTGCTTTTCTCACACCCCTTTGAGAAAAGGGGGCAGATTGTTGCTGCCAGTGGAAATCTCTTGAAATTCTACCATCGAAATTTCAAATTTCTACCTTAACCCTTTCACGACTAAGGGAAACATTTTTCCCATTTTAAAATTGGTGATTGTCGTATTTAATTATAACCTTATCTGCATTTTTTATACAGAATGTCAAAATAGAACGTATGCCGAACGCAATTACGTAAACGGGAACGTTTAGAAAACAAAAACAGAACTGTCAGGACGCATAATATATGTACTATGTGCAATGTCCATCTTTGCCTCACTACCAAAAGAAATTACTTCGCAGAATATCATAATTAGCACATCATTTTGTATAGTAATTTTATTTCATAATTTTGTATTATTTTAGTTAACATTTTGTTCTAATAAACCAATAAATAAAAGACATTGCATAATAAGCCTAACCATAATTTGTGTTACCTTTATAGTCCATTGGGAAAAATATTTCCCATAAAATTCCAAAAAAACTACACATTGTTATGTATTTTTCTTATGATTTTTATTTATTTTACGTCTAAACAAACTAAAATAAACAGTTACATACTAATATTTACTCTTAGAAACCTTATGGTCCTGAAAGGGTTAAAAGGATTACCTTTAATATTCGTTAAACATTTTGCCATTTCCACATTATGTGGCCTATATCGATGTAAATTTAAACTACTTAAGGATTTAAAAAATTGCGAATTATAAAATTTCATTTGTACAAATCCAACGAAAATAGAGTACGGCAGATTTTCTAATAATCATTTTCAAAAGTTTTATTGTACACATTTGAATACATCTAGTTTAAAATTATATATGGTCTTATTTCGTTAATAAATAATCTGTGGTTTCTTTTTTCCTGTTAAGGCTCTTGACCAAATAAAAGATTATAATATGCGACTCTCAAAATTTATTAGTTTAACTTCTTTGTTTTGCTGTTTTGGCTCTTGACAGAGAAAAGGTCCTCCCCCCCACCACCACTTCCCACCATGTTAGCTGCCGTGTGGGTTCCAAGGAAATACTCCAGGAAGGCATCCCAAGTTTAACAACGCGCGCTATGACAGAGTTTTCCTGTGACTGTCACGACCGCTGTTGATTGAGTTTCTGAACGGTGGCGACACCACGAACTCGCAACGATATTAAAAAACTTTGTGTATTTTGGAAGCAGGCAATAAAGTCGAAGAGCCCAAGACTTTGGGGAAAGGCCGTTGCTTTATTGCCTGACAACCGCTGCTGCAACACTGCCCAAGTAACAGTAACAACTTTCAATATCTGTGGTTTGAATTGTTTTGCATTTTGTCCTGATATCAACAGTGCTATATTTTCACATTTCTGGACTCCTGAAGATTTCCCTGAAAGGATAAAAGAGGTTCAACTCATGGTCATGGAATTCATGAAACAATCGTTTTACGAACAATGTTGCAACGAGTAAATTCGAGTTGCGAAAAATGTCTCCAAGGCATGAACAATAATATCTATAGATATTGCTTTGCTTCCGACTTGTTCATTTTTCATTTGAATGTCTCTCATATGTGATTCGGAAAAATGCATTTCGGCGGGGAATTTTGCGGAGATAAATCTCAACGCTGACCCAGCTGGGACTCGAACCTGGGAACTACAGGTTACGAGCCTGGCGCGCTACCGACTGAGCCACCTTCGCCCCCAGGTCACATGGACCCCAAAGGCTCAGAGAAGGTTGGGGGAGGGGACCCACTGGAACAGCTGTTGGGAGACAGATGTTAGCCTCCCGTCAAGGCCATCCAGCGTGTTCTTTAACGTTGAGTTGTTTTACCTCTGAGCGGCACTTTTTTGCACACAATGGGCTAAATGGCTAGGTCACATGGACCCGAAGGCTCAGAGAAGGTTGGGGGAGGGGATCCACTGGAACAGCTGTTGGGAGACAGATGGTAGCCTCCCGTCAAGGCCATCCAGCGTGTTCTTTAACGTGCACAGGGTAGGATTCTCCCACACACGGGGTCACGGCTTAACGTCCCATCCGACGGACGGCGGCCTTTCCAAGCCCATCGGTGTCCCCTACTGCAAATGTTGGAGGAAAAAAGACTCTGAGAAACAGGATCTGGCGTTTGTCGGGACGAATTGTAGGGCAAAACAGAGTTGCCACAGTTCATCAGGCTGAGAGATATTGAATGTTAGCAGTAATTCAAAAACATTTCTACGAGAATTATGCTCAGAGAATTGAAAATTTGGAATTTTGGGAAGTGTACAGTCGCTCAAAAAAGTATCCGAACACTATGGTTGATTACAGAATTCAGAAAAAATATCTGGCAAAGAATTTTTTAGAAATTAGTGATCTGGCAACCTTCGTTTTTCACGTGACACGAAGGTTGCCAGATAACTAATTTCTAAAAAAATCGTTGCCAGATATTTTTTCTGAATTCTGTAATCAAACATAGTGTTCGGATACTTTTTTGAGCGACTGTACCATGATGCATAGGACATAATAATTTAGCCAGGCCGTGCATGTGCCAAGCGTACGTGCAACACTAAAAGTGATAAAGTTAAATTTCATTCGCAATTTTTCAAAGTGATAAAGTTAAATTTCATTTTTTTTTCCGTAGGTCTGCTTCGTGACCGACTGGGCAATTACAACGTGGCATTCCACTTGGCAGGAGCCTTCATTTTGCTGGGGGCCCTGAGCACCATCTTCTTGCCTTGGGCCACGAGAGTTGAGGCTGAAAAAGGTCGACAGAAGAGACTCGGTCAGATTCACAGAGGTGCAGGAGAGGAAGTGGATTTTGGCGTCGCCGACATTCCCTCCGTGGAAAGAATTCCTCTCATGCAAACACAGTAAGTGGGTCTAAGTAATCATTTCAGATGTTAAATGCGAATCCTGAAAGTAAGGTCAAACCGTCGATTTCATTTTGTTTTCGAAAGGCTTTCCCAGGGGGGGGGAACAGATTCTGAATCTCAATCCACGGGTGTCCTCATCCAATTCGTAGGGGACACCGATGGGCTTGGAAATGCCGCCGTCCGTCGGATGGGACCTTAAGCCGTGGCCCCGTGTGTGGGAGAACCCTACCCTGTGCACGTTAAAGAACACGCTGGATGGCCTTGACGGGAGGCTACCATCTGTCTCCCAACAGCTGTTCCAGTGGGTCCCCTCCCCCAACCTTCTCTGAGCCTTCGGGGTCCTTGTGACCTGGCCATTTAGCCCATTGTGTGCAAAAAAGTGGCGCTCAGAGGTAAAACAACTCAACTTTAAAGAACACTCTGGATGGCCTTGACGGGAGGCTACAATCTGTCTCCCAACAGCTGTTCCAGTGGGTCCCCTCCCCCAACCTTCTCTGAGCCTTCGGGGTCCATGTGACCTGGCCATTTAGCCCATGGTGTGCAAAAAAGTGCCGCTCAGAGGTAAAACAACTCAACGTTAAAGAACACTCTGGATGGCCTTGACGGAAGGCTACCATCTGTCTCCCAACAGCTGTTCCAGTGGGTCCCCTCCCCCAACCTTCTCTGAGCCTGCGGGGTCCTTGTGACCTGGCCATTTAGCCCATTGTGTGCAAAAATGTGCCGCTCAGAGGTAAAACAACTCAACGTTAAAGAACACTCTGGATAGCCTTGACGGGAGACTACCATCTGTCTCCCAACAGCTGTTCCAGTGGGTCCCCTCCCCCAACCTTCTCTGAGCCTTCGGGGTCCATGTGACCTGGCCATTTAGCCCATGGTGTGCAAAAAAATGCCGCTCAGAGGTAAAACAACCACAACCACTCACCCTGGTGGCTAAGAGGAAAATTGTTGTTGCCAATGTATACCCCTTGATCATCATACTCCACCATTAAAATGTGAAATTTGTACCCTAAATAGATCGTTTGCATTATTCGTTTAAATCTTTTAAAATATTCACTGACAGAGGTCACAATTAAAACTTTTCACAGATGTTAAAAAATTGTGATAATAATATATTATCGTTATCAGTTGTAATACATTATCATTATCAATTGTGACATAATATTTTATCAACACCTATCCAAACCAATAATATTTTTTAATTTATCTCTAGAAACAAACAAGTTTTTGTTTAAAAGTAGAAAATTGTGTTCAATCATCCCCTCTGGGGGTAAAAATGAAAATCACTTGCTTCCTAGAGAAAAAGTTAACTTAAAAAAAAATGTGATGTTAAAGATAAATTATTTCAGTGGTTGATGAAAAAGTGATGTTTTTATTTGGAAACTTTCATCATTTTATCGGTTTTCTTTCTCATTTATTCCTTTTTTTCTCTCCTTCATTTTTTGTACTACTGAGGCAATCTAAATCATATCTGTAAAAACATATATGTACATTCCCGCTGATAAGCTTCGGCTTAGTGGGATTTTTTATGTAATATAATTATAGATAATGCTTATTGAAAATAAATTTGAATTTGGGAATTTGGAACGCAAACTTCACGATATTCACATTTCATAACCAAAATTTCGAATGTAAATTACACCGCTTGCAACATTAGTTTAAAAATTTTCATTTTGCAAAATCTTCCATTATAGCAATAGAAAGATTCTGAAAGTGTGAATCTCAATATGTGATCGATACCTATCCAGCACAAAAAGAATTTGCAATTTTTCTCTAAAGAACCATAAGAAAATCTGCAGACGGATAGACAGACGACAAAGCGAAAGCAATAGCTCTTTTTTTTTTTCTGAAAAGGAGATAATAAACTATTTTATGATTAAATGTTTTTAATGGATTTTATGTTCTTTCCATTCTCAATGGGTGTTTTAATTTTCGTCTGAAGGTCTCGACCCATACCGAGTGGATTACACGACTCGACCCGTTTCCGAAATCCCCTCCAGCTGGCGACGAGGAGCGATTGCTTAGTGATGTCAGCCATTCCCGTTCCGATGAAGCACGAGCGAGGATCCGACACTCGCAGCCTGAACAGGAGATCCAGCCAAGAATCTCCCTTTACGGTGAGTGTGTTGGTATGGAGAGCTCGGATGAAAAAAAATTTGTTTCGTAGTTTATTAGAAACTTAACAGAATGTTAAAGATTTTACGAAGTTTCATCGTATCTTTATTTAAGTCTATGTAGGAAAATAAATTTAGGTTTAGAATTGAGTGATTTCCTCAAGACTGTAACTCTCTTCTAAGACTGAAGGTTGGGTTGTTTTACCTCTGAGCGGCACTTTTTTTGCACACCATGGGCTAAATGGCCAGGTCATAAGGATCCCGAAGACTCAGAGAAGGTTGGGGAAAGGGACCCACTGGAACCTCTGTTGGGAGAGAGATGGTAGCCTCCCGTCAAGGACATACAGAGTGTTCTTTAACGTGCACACGGGGCCGCGGGGGTGGCTCAGTCGGTAGCGCGCCAGGCTCGTAATCTGTAGTTCCCAGGTTCGAGTCCCAGCTGGGTCAGCGTTGAGATTTATCTCCGCAAAATTCCCCGCCCTGCCCACGGTCAGTAGGGGACACCGATGGGCTTGGAAAGGCCGCCGTCCGTCGGATGGGATGTTAAGCCGTGGCCCCGTGTGCGGGAGAGCCATACCCTGTGCACGTTAAAAGAACACGCTGGATGGCCTTGACGGGAGACTACCATCTGTCTCCCAACAAATGTTCGAGTGGGTCCCCTCCCCCAACATTCTCTGAGCCTTCGGGGTCCTTGTGACATCGCCATTGAGCCCACGGTGTGCAAAAAAGTGCCGCTCAGAGGTAAAACAACCCAACGGGGTCACGGCTTAACATCCCATCCGACGGACGGCGGCATTTCCAAGCCAATTGGTGTTCCCTACTGACCGTGGGCAGGGCGCGGAATTTTGCGGAGATATATCTCATCGCTGACCCATCTGCGACTCGAACCTGGGAACTACAGATTACGAGCCTGGCGCGCTACCGACTGAGCCCTCCCCCTCCCCCCGCCCCTCTAAGATTGAAGATTCTCTTCTTCCACGGAACAAATTCCTATCTGGACAAGGTTACAAGTCAATGCAGATGAATTACAATTATGGCAGATATTGACATTTAAGGGAAAAGAAAGTAAATGGATTCAAAGGACTTGGAGTATCAAAATTTCTTTGTGAAACACGTTTTTAAGCAACAAAATATTGCATTTTAGTTATTTTTTAAATTTATATTTTTATAGTTTATCATTTGTGATACTGGTTTCCATTTTGTGGACTCCCCAAATATCTGTTTCCCTTCGATTCAAAGGCCAGGCGGAATGTTATTGTCCTGGTAGAAAGACCGTCGAAATTTGAAGATTCAAAATAAAGGTAACGAAGGGTAGCTAAAATTGGTTCTAAGTTTCGAAATCGAGTTTTATAGCAGGGGCTTAAACTTTTAAGCCAGTAAATTTCCTGTTGAAAATTAACGGGTTCCTTTCCCCCCCCCTCCTGCCTACCCCAGCTGAAATGGGGAAGGGTTGGGTTGTTTTACCTCTGAGCTGCACTTTTTTGCACACCATGGGCTAAATGGCCAGGTCACATGGACCCCGAAGGCTCAGAGAAGGTTGGGGGAGGGGACCCACTGGAACAGCTGTTGGGAGACAGATGGTAGCCTCCTGTCAAGGCCATCCAGCGTGTTCTTTAACGTGCACAGGGTATGGCTCTCCCACACACGGGGCCACGGCTTAACGTCTCATCCGACGGACGGCGGCCTTTCCAAGCCCATCGGTGTCCCCTACTGACCGTGGGCAGGGCGGGGAATTTTGCGGAGATAAATCTCAACGCTGACCCAGCTGGGACTCGAACCTGGGAACTACAGATTACGAGCCTGGCGCGCTACCGACTGAGCCACCCCCGCCCTCAAATGGGGAAGTAAAAGTTGTTTAAACTAGCACTCGATTTATGTCATAGTCAGAGACTTGAAGTTTAAGCGCATTACGGAGTGGTAAGGGGGTGGGGGGTAACCCATAGGGGGGCGGGAACTTGTTACAGGACGGGGAAGTGTTTAAGTTATTATCCTGGGATCGAAAAGTGTTAAATGCAAAATTTCAATTAACTTTAAAAAGAGGGGAAAATGATTCAAGTTTTGAAATCTCGCTCTGTTGCAGGCAGGGGATTGTTTTTTAATACAACACGGGTGAAAGAGAAGGAACTCGTATATGAAATTAAGGACGAATCAGATTGATGTTGTTTAAACTCTGATCTGTACTTTTTGCCCACAATGGGCTAAATGGCTAGTCACAAGGACCCCAAAGTCCAGAGAAGGGTGGGGGAAGAGAATTCACTGCACAGCTGTTAGGGGACAGATAGTAGCCTCCCTTTAAGACATCCTGCGTGTTCTTTAATGTGCACAGAGTATGATTCTTTTTCTACACACCGGGTACACAATTTAACGTCACATCCGACGGATGGGGATATTTCTAAAAACATCTGGGGGGAGGGAGTATATTGGTTAAATATTTAGGGAATTACAGGGGGCCGAAATCTGTAAATGGATGCAAATAATCTGTTTGAACAGTTTGTAGAGTAATTAAGTTCTGTCCAATAATGACAACTCTTGGAAGCTTTTTAGCTGCCAATAACTGTTGGAGTGCTCACAAGGATTATGTCAGTGTGGCGTGCAAGAAAGACATGCAATGCAGACTGGTGTCCAGGGGCACATCTGGGGAGTTGGAGGGAGTGGGGGGGGGGGACAAAAAGCCTTTGAGAATTGTCAAGATAGTAAGGGTTGGGTTGTTTTACCTCTGAGCGGCACTTTTTTGCACACCATGGGCTAAATGGTCAAGTCACATGGACCCCGAAGGCTCAGAGAAGGTTGGGAGAGGGGACCCACTGGAACAGATGTTGGGAGACAGATGGTAGTCTCCCGTCAAGGCCATCCAGCGTGTTCTTTAACGTGCACAGGGCATGGCTCCCCCGCACACGGGGCCACGGCTTAACGTCCCATCCGACGGAAGGCGGCCTTTCCAAGCCCAACGGTGTCCCCTACTGACCGTGGGCAGGGCGGGGAATTTTTGCGGAGATAAATCTCAACGCTGACCCAGCTGGGACTCGAACCTGGGAACTACAGATTACGAGCCTGGCGCGCTACCGACTGAGCCACCCCCGCCCCCAAACGAGAAGGACGTTTGAATATGCGTCAAGGAACGCCAGTCTTACTCAAAGAAAAACCCATAACCAGAGGGTTCGATTTTATGTGAGAATCGAGATTCTTGGTGAATCAAATACAGTTCTGTGCAATTGAAGTGGGTTCTGTGTAAACCACATTGCAGGCAAAGGTAAATATCCTTTCGCAGAGCTTGAGATTGGTAAAGCGAGAATCTGCAAAGTGCGGTTCTCCACCTCAATGCATAATTGTTTGCAGCAGCAGAGCAGCAAATGCCTACGAGGTCATTACTGCTCTGCATCCCCAGCACGTGATTGTATATAAGTGTGAATAAAGTGTGTCGTCCCTATACAACCATCGTGCGTGAATTGTTGAACATATTTCTCTACATCACTTGGCACAGCAAGTCTGACACATACGTCGGTACGGGTGTAACAATCCACGAACCTGTTATTTCACCGAAATAAGGGTGAAGGCAATCAAGGGACTAATTCATCGTCCTCGGGCGCCACTACATTTGGCCCAGCTCATCACAGAGAGGGGGGGGGGGAAGAAACTAAACGAGCAGACAAAAAAAGTAAAGGGGCGAAGAGACAGGATATTCTTTACAGTATAACATTTCCCCCTCTGTTTTAGAGGTCTTAAAAAAATTTCCTGAAAATTTATGAAATGTAGATAAGTTTAATGATTTTCTTTTTGCTTCTCTTACCCTTACTCTCGGGGGCGGGGGTGGCTCAGTCGGTATCGCGCCAGGCTCGTAAAGGACCTGGCCATTTAGCCCATGGTGTGCAAAAAAGTGCCGCTCAGAGGTAAAACAATCCAACCCAATCCTTCTCGTTTGACAGCGACGCTCAAGATTGTTGTTTCCTTCCTGCCCAGCTACTGTCCCCTGCGCTCACACTCGCGATCCAGGCTAGTTGTAAAAAGCCATAAGAGGGCTTTTGGGACTCATCTCAAACAGGCAGCCAGCTCAGACCCGAAAAAAACATCTATGAGTCACAACCCCACAATAGCACTTCCAAGAACACACTTAATAATAATAAAATAATAATAAATACCCCCTCAAGCAGCTGCTTGCCACAGAGGTCTGACAGGAGACTGTCAGTTTATATGCCATAGTAGAAGATCTGAGAGGATGGCAGGACCTCAGCAGAAAAACGATACAGACACCCATGCCTTATCCGGGGCTCGAACCCAGGTCCCTTGGATCAATAGCCAAGCACGCTAACCACTCGGCCACGGGAACATAAAAATATTTACAACAACAAAACTACAATAAAATGCACCAATAAATAAAAATAAACAAATTAGAAGAATATGACACTCCCCCAACCGTAATTCACCTGGATATGGTTATTATTTATATTAGATTAAATGAATGAATAAGATGTATGGAGTAGCACAAGCCAATGGATAAAAAATTACCCCTCGAACTAGATTTCGAAATTTGCATTTTTGTGCATTGACTGGAAACTCTGACAGGAGCCTGTCATTGTAATTATGTCATTGAGAAGATCTGTGAGAAAGAAAAAGGAAAAAAGAAACGTCGATGGCCCATCAGGGACTCTAATTACGTTCTCAGTAGTTGGCAAAGGGATAAAAATCCTCTTCCAAGAGAGCAGAAAGATAATATTTAGTGACAATATTCGATTCATTATTCAGTCTTAGAAGTTATTGGAACTGATTTTATTTCTTTGCGAGTCAAAGGGACTTGGGTTTGAGCCCCGAATAAGTTATGGATGTTTTTTCTTTGTACTTAGGTCTATTCTTCCTCACAGATCTAGGGGCGGGGTTGGCTCAGTCGGTAGCGCGCCAGGCTCGTAATCTGTAGTTCCCAGGTTCGAGTCCCAGCTGGGTCAGCGTTGAGATTAATTCCCCACCCTGCCCACGGTCAGTAGGGGACACCGATGGGCTTGGAAAAGCCGCCGTCCGTCGGATGGGACGTTAAACCGTGGCCCCGTGTGCGGGAGAGCCATACCCTGTGCACGTTAAAGAACACGCTGGATGGCCTTGACGGGAGGCTACCATCTGTCTCCCAACAGCTGTTCGAGTGGGTTCCCTCCCCCAACCTTCTCTGAGCCTTCGGGGTCCATGTGACCTGACCATTTAGCCCATGGTGTGCAAAAAAGTGCCGCTCAGAGGTAAAACAACCCAACCCTCACAGATCTCCTCTATGCTGTATTAAAGCTCTGCAGCAAGCAGCTGCTTGAAGGGTAATTTTTTTTTGTTTTTCGTTGTAAAAATCATTTAAAAGGTACTGCGGAGCTTCTGGAATTAAGAAATTTCTGACAACGGAATTGTAGAGAAAGATCTCAGAAGAAGAGTATTAAATGTCACTCTAACAGAATAATGTGGAACAGGAGAGAAAAAGTGTTTTAATGAAACGTGAAAGAAAAGATTGTAAATTTACCAAGAGACACGAGTCATTATCATTGCAATGATCGGTTGTGTTGCATTTCCGTTGCATTATCAAGAGAAGAGATTAGGCTTAGAGTAGAGGAAAATTACTCTCTTTGCCTGTGACTTTGAACTTACAGAAAACGAATTCATAAGGTTTGTTAGCACCTTGCAATATTCAGCTATAACATAGATCAATTATTATAAGATCTGTTTGTTTGCGAAATGCAATTTTGTCGTCAATATACCTATCGTTGCTTTGCTTTACCTGTGGTGTAATTGGTTAAGGGCCCCATCCACTTGTGGCAGTGGTGGCTCAGTCGGTAGCCTGCCAGGCTTGTAATCTGTAGTTCTCAGGTTCGAGTCCCAGCTGGGTCAGCGTTGAGATTTATCTCCGCAAAATTCCCCGCCCTGCCCACGGTCAGTAGGGAACATCAGTTGGCTTGGAAAGGCCACCGTCCGTCGCATGGGACGTTAAGCCGTGGTTCCGTGTATGGGAGAGCCATATCCTGTGCACATTAATAAACACGCTGGGTTGCCTTGACGGGAGGCTACCATCTGTCTCCCAACAGCTGTTCCAGTGGGTCCCCTACCCCACACCTTCTCTGAGCCTTCGAAGTCCATGGTACCTGGCCATTTAGCCCATGGTGTGCAAAAATGTGCCGCTCAGAGGTAATACAACCCAACCCCAGATTTTTTCGATTTTAACCCGAATATTTAAATCAGTTGTTTGGGGGGAATAAAAGTCGGAGAGAATAAAAAATCAAAGGTAAAACAACCCAACCCCATCCACTTATCAGAATGCATGTCAAGTAAGGCAAGGACATGTTTTACTCAAGTTTACTTCAGTCCAAATTTCGCGTAAATAACAAGTTCTATCGCGAATACAAGCCTCGAATAATGTTAGTTCTCGGCGAGCAACACTCAGCGAACTTGTTCTTGTTGCCATTCACGCGAAGTTTGGACTGAAATAAACATGAGTCAAGCCTGTCGTTGCCTTACTTGACATGCATTCTGATAAGTGGATGGGGCCCTTCAGGTTACAAGGACTCAAGAGGCTCAGAGCTTTGTAGGAGAAGAAATCGACACTATTAGGAAGAAGATGTCTAGGTCAGGATTTTTGAAACGTTTTCCTTAACGGCCCATAAAAAAAGAAAGGCACGATCTAAGATCTTTAACCTCTGAAAAATTTAGAATGAAATATCGATACACTAAATGTGAAACAAAACTTTAATATTGTTACATTTGTTTCAGTTTAGTATATTAATTGCTTAATATTATTGTAAGATTTACTATTTTTGAAATAATTTATTTAGTCAAACAATTTACAAATAAAAAGCTAACAGCTTAGCTTGCAGGAAAAAATAACCCATTGACATAATATTTTCCGTCTTCTTTCAATCTCCATCCAATAATCTTAATATAGTTACATCTTGTTGCATATATTAGACTGAATAATTTGCTATCTTTACATTCAACGAGATATTCATAATGACGAGTGAATGGGCACCATCAGATAAAAATGACGTGGATTGGAACATTCGTATAAAAAGTTTGGTTCCATTCAACTTCCATTAATTTGAATTGGAATTATTATAAATCCTAAGAAACAAAATCAGGACAAAGTTTACTAATATTATGGTTATAAATTAAAATGTATTAAATTTATTTTTATGTTTAATATGAAAAATGATCTTGTTTCTCTTCTGCTAGTTGGGTTGTTTTACCTCTGAGCGGCACTTTTTTCCACACCATGGGCTAAATGGCCAGGTCACATGGACCCCGAAGGCTCAGAGAAGGTTGGGGGAGGGGACCCACTGGAATAGCTGTTGGGAGACAGATGGTAGCCTCCCGTCAAGACCATCCAGCGTGTTCTTTAACGTGGCACAGGGTATGGCTCTCCCGCACACGGGGCCACGGCTTAACGTCCCATCCGACGGACGGCGGCCTTTCCAAGCCCATCGGTGTCCCCTACTGACCGTGGGGGCAGGGCGGGGAATTTTGCGGAGATAAATCTCGACGCTGACCCAGCTGGGACTCGAATCTGGGAACTACAGATTACGAGCCTGACGCGCTACCGACTGAGCCACCCCCTCCCCCCAATGAACTTGACTATTGTGTCTGAGGTGGGGATTGCCCTGCTGCTCAACACATAATACTAAAGAAGGATTTCAAAAGAGATGCCATTTCTCAAAGTGAGGTATCCTGTTGCATGTTTCCACAGTTATTTTTAAATGAAAGCATTATTATTTTCTTAGTCATTCAAATGAAATATAAGATAATAGGTTTCCTACATCACTCTATGTATTGTTTGAAGTGCATTCTTTCCCTTGCAGAGACAAACCACCAAGGATCTTCCTGCCTTAGAAGTCGCATCTTTGTCGAGCGTCGGGACTCTTCCAGTCGAGTTCTTCCACACTCAGTCCCTCCCCACTCATGCCATGTCCGGATACTTGCTTCGCTGTGCAGAATCCAGCGACCGAGGGACCCTTCTCGGAAACGTATCCGACGGCACGGAGTCGTCCCATTTACCACAGGACGTGACCTCGGTAGCGAGCAACTGCGACATCGTGCTGTACGTTCTGACTCCAGTGTCGAGGACGGGATCTCTGCCCGCGGAAATCCATCAGAACAAAGACACAAAAGAAGATGATTCTCAAGAGATTGACAGCATAGCGGAAGGAGATGCCTGTATCTCTTCTTTATCCCTTACGTCCAAAGCGACGAAGGCAAAGGACTCTACGACCACATTGCCAGAAGAAGTCGAAGGGATTTCATCCCAGGGATTGGCAGCGAGTTCTGTTGCTGGTCAGTCGGCAGACGATAGCATCAGTGAGACCACCCACCACGCTCAAGGGCCGGTGGTGATTTTCGTGGCACCTCCGGAAATAGGACAGGCCATAGAAGAAGGAAGAGGTAAGATCAACATTCAGATCGTGGCAAACCCCGTACCTGGACTGTCAGAGACGACAGCGGCGCCTAACGATATCTGCACTCACAGCGTACCATCGCACAGCAAGATCCTCTATTCGATCAAAGAAGAATCGGGTTCCGAGGAAGAGGTGCATCCAGCTCATGCAAGACTTACTCCTTTGGGCGAAGGATCTCATTTGCCTGAGCACAGCGCAGCTGTAGATGCGGCGGCTGCTGCTGGAGTGGAGCTAACAGCGATCGCCACTTGCAGCAAAGAGAAGCTGATGGAGAATCAACAGCTCCGATCACTAGAGGATGCTGTGAATCCAATTGAATGAAGAATGGAAGGACATAATCATCTCACACTTTCATCAGAGCATTAGTCTTGGGATTCGAAGTTTAATTCAGTTTTAATTCACTGATTTTTACTTTTTATTACTCATAAACAAGAAAGGCCATAGTATTACTAATGTTGTCTTATTGTCGGATTAAAAATCTGCACCGCTGCCATTGATGTTAACAATAAAGGATGTTTCAATATTGATGCGCACTTTCTGTAATTTTAAGCGAAGATCGTTTTAAATATTGTTCTAAGACTTCGTAGACTTTTATTTTGTGTAACATTCATGGTGAGAATTTTAATTATAAAGAAATATAAAGAGGAGTGGTCATTATTAACCTAATATTTAACTATGAATAATAAATGACAGCTCTTGATTTTATGCTCAATTCCCACATCGTAAAGTTGAGGTGCTTTTACTCCTAATTGGCGTCCCAATGCTACTTAATGGACATTTCCCCCTTTCCAGTATCAAAAGCTATCTACTGGATGACCTTTGATACTTGGTTACGGGGAATCACCTCTCCTAACAAAATGTATTTTCCTATACAAAGGAGGTCAGCGTTGAGATTTATCTCCGCGAAAATTCCCCGCCCTGCTCACGGTCAGTAGGAGACACCGATGGGCTTGGAAAGGCCGCCGTCCGTCGGATGAGACGTTAAGCCGTGGCCCGTGTGCGGGAGAGCCATACCCTGTGCACGTTAAAGAACACGCTGGATGGCCTTGACGGGAGGCTACCATCTGTCTCCCAACAGCTGTTCCAGTGGGTCCCCTCCCCCCACCTTCTCTGAGTATTCGGGGTCCATGTGACCTGGCCATTTAGCCCATGGTGTGCAAAAAAGTGCCGCTCAGAGGTAAAACAACCCAACCCTATACAAAGGACTACCTGCTATGTTGCTGCTCGATTTTTAGCTCTCACTGCGCAGAGATTATTCTTTTAGTTTTGTCATGTCTTAAGTTGTGATCTGATGTTGAGAAGTGTTAGTACGTCTTTATTTTTATTTAGGATTTTGGGTGAATATTATAATATTCGCAAATATAAGCAATCAGTGTATGTATTCAAGGTTGGTACAGTCGCTCAAAAAAGTATCCGAACGCTATGATTGAGTAGAGAATTCAGAAAAAATATCTGGCAGTGATTTGTTTAGAAATTAGTGATCTGGCAACATTCGTGTCACGTGATTACAGAATTCAGGAAAAATATCTGGATCGTGTACAGCAACTGTACACGCTCCAGTTACCGTTCACAGCAAACTGGAGCGTGTGCAGTTACTGCACACGCTCCAGTTTGCTGTGAACGGTGACTGCACACGCTCAATATTTCCGTGAGTGAGCCCACATGATCCAGGTCTTTGTGAGCTCACACGATCCAATGTGCTGTGAACATTAACCGCAACCGCTCCAGTTTGCTGTGAACGGTAACTGCACACGCTCCATATTCATTGCATTATATATTCATACGCATTATATATATTAAAAAATATCCGAACACTATGGTTGATTACAGAATTCAGAAAAAATATCTGGCAAAGATTTTTTTAGAAATTAGTGATCTGGCAACCTTCGTGTCACGCGACAACAGAACACGAATATAATTTGTTGTATACAATGCTGACTGACTTAACTTAATTGTGACACATTATCATCATTGTTGAATCCAAACCATTGATCAACGGATTTTGCGCTTCTTACAAACTCTCTCCGTGTTTGTCTAAAGAGATTACAAGAGATTTTGAGATACAAGAGATTACAAGAGTTTGTAATAAAACTAGAAGTGGGGAGTATCGCTTTTATAAGCTTTTTTGAAATAAAATGGAAGAGGAGGAACAGAAAGACAATAAGAATGCTTTCTTCGACATTCTGCAGCAATCTTCCTCTGATAGAGAGATTATCTCTGCCCTCTGCTCCATCCTCCGTATCAGTAACTCATCTATCGCGACACACAGTGAAGCCGACATCTCGAAACTCTTCGATGTCTCTCTGCCTTCTTTTTGTGTCCAGGAACTATTTCCCATGGACGAAATCGAGGCAGATCTAAAGAAGCTCTTTAACAAGACTCGTCGTGAAGTCATAGGTGAGTTCACCATCATTACTCTGGCTATTGTGTGCCCGAAACCTCTCAGCGTGGCAAAAAGCCTGACGGGGACGAAAAAAGGATTGATATCCTTCCCCCGTTTGATGCATCTGTTGAACCACAGCCAGATACGGATGCTGCGATATGATGGTCAGAGGATCAATGAAGAAGAATCACCGGAATTTCAAATGAAGGTGACGAGTTTACTGATGTTCGCTGCAATGACTTCTACTCCTAAAATCCTGCTCTTTTTACTGCAGCATGGAACCAGGTTAGCACGATTTTCGTTTATTTAAGAACCTCTGGCAACCTTCGTGTCACGTGACACGAAGATTTGCCAGATCACTAAATTCTAAAAAAACTTTGCCAGATATTTTTTTCTGAATTCTGTAATCAACCATAGTGTTCGGATACTTTTTTGAGCGAATGTATTAAATGACATTCAATCAATCGATCAATGAGTCAATGCACTTAAAGCATATGTGTAAGAATACATGTTACACGTCCTGAAAGCTGAGCGAATGCCCAGTGCACTGGCTTATTAGAGCAATCCTTTTTGGCATACAGAGATTTAAAAGTTCCCTGGCAGAGTGGTTAGTGCGCTTGGCTACTGATCTAGAAACCTGGGTTCGAGCCTCGGGTAAGGCATGGACGTTTGTGATGTTATTCCTGCTGAGGTCCTGCCATCCTCTCAGACCATCTGCTGTTTCATATAAACTGACAGGCTCCTGTCAGAACTCTGTGGCAAGCAGTTGCTTGAGGGGATATTTATTATTTTATTTTATAAAGAAAAGGGGCGCTACTTTGGGTCTCCTCACAGGTACTCTAAAACACTCTGGTCTTTACTGTATTGTAGTATTGTATCAAGTACTTATCAAAGCATATAATGCAATCATACACATCAATATACACTTCAGAATGGAATGAATGCGTTATAAAACTAAAGTATTTTATGTGAGTGTAAGTGCTTCATGCTTAAAGTGTGTATGTAAGCATATGCCTATATACATACTGAAAGTGCATACAGATGCATACACGTTAACATGTTACAAACTTTGGGTGTTTAGGCATGCACATTAACACGTTTCACACTTTGCATATACTGGCATATATGTCAACACATTACACCCATTGTGTATATAAACATACATGTTAACATGTTACATCTTTTGCGTATATAGACATACATGTTAACGTGTATATATAGACATACATGTAACTCACTGTTTGTATACAGGCATACATGTTTACACACTTTGCATATACTGGTATGCACGTTAACACTTTACACACTTTGCATATATAGGCATGCACTTTAACACTTTACACACTTTGCATATATAGGCATGCACTTTAACACTTTACACACTTTGCATATATAGGCATACACGTTAACACTCTGCATACTTTGCACTCTTTGAAATACGTATTCAGCCTTACATATTGCACACTGTCTATAGGTTACATACGTATAAGCATATGCATTACATTCCTAAAATGTGCATTGGGATACACATTACACAGATGTGCATAAGACATACAGGTCCATTTTTAAACATAGATGCAGGTAAGAAAAATACAGAGTTTAAGTGTGTATGTAGCCATACATATACACATATATAATTTATATATGTAGGCATACACGTTACAATGCATATATATATATAGGCTTAACGTTACACAATTAAAGTGAATCTATATAAACCTGCGCATAAGCATACTGCCATATAGAAAGAAATTGATGCGATGTGTGTAGCTAATGAAAGGGACTAAATTAAAATGTAATGAACAAATGCGCCATTTTGATTCCCTGAATTATACAGAAAGTTTTTTTATATTTCTCTATATAATTTTGGTACAGAACAATATTTCGACGATGAAAATAAAGCTATTATTACCACATGTAACTTTAACATTGTATTTAAAAAATATTTGAGCGCTTCACGTACTAATTCAACGAAGAAATTTAACAGAACTGTAAATTACAGAACTGCTTATAAATAGCGCCTGAAACTGAAAGAACATAAATTAATGGCTTAAGATCAAAGGTTCATTATTAAACTCCTCCAAAAGGAAAGTCCCATTTTGAAACATCAAATATTGAGTCCTATTTTTGAGCTATCCCCTCAAACATTATAAATTACTGCCCCGCTGTCTCTGAACAAACGGGGCGAGAGTTGGTTCAGCCAGTAGAGCGGCAGGCTCGTAATCTCCAGTTCCTAGGTTCGAGTCCCACTGAGCATTGAAATTTATATTCGTTGAACTTCCATCCTGCCCTCGGTGAGAAAGGGGAAACTGATGGGCTGGGAAAGGATGCCGTCTGCTTCATTGGATGTTACGTCGTGGCGACGAGTTCAGGTTGTGTTAGGTTGTTTTAGCTCTAAGCGGTTTTTTTTTTTTGCACAGAATATGCTAAATGGCCAGATCACAAGGACCCCGAAGGCTCAGAGAAGGTTTGGGGAGGAGACCTACTGAACAGTTGTTAAGAGACAAATACTAGGCTCCTCTCACGGCCTTCCAGCGTTTTCTTTAACGTGCACAGGGTATGGCTCTCTCGAACACGAGGCCATGGCTTAACCTTCCATTCGATGGATGACGGCCTTTCCAAGCCCATCGGTGTCCCCTACTGACCGAGGGCACAGCGAGGAGGTTTGCGGAGATAAATCTCAACGCTGCTCAAGCTGGGATTCGAACCTGGTAACTGCATAATTACAAGCCTGGCACACTACCGACTGAGCATCCACCACTCCCCACGTGTATAGGAGAGCCATATCATGTACATGTTAAACAACACGCTGAATGGCCATGACGGGAAGCTCCCATCTGTCTCCTAATAGTCGATCAATTGGTCTCCATCCCCGACCTTCTCTGAGCCCTTGGGTACGTTGTGACTTGGCCATTTAGCCCATTATGCACAAAATAGTGGCGTTCACAGAACATCCCAACCCTGAGCCTATATCTTCCAAATAAAGAGCCTGATCTCTGAACTCATATTTCCTAAAAAAAAAAAAGCTATAACACCGTATGTAAGAGTGAGGGTAATGATTTCTAATGTGGACGTAAACATCAATATTTGTCAATTGTCAACTATATTCATTGCCTACTTTTCGTTTGCAGATTCTTAGATGAAACCGACGGAAGCACGTCAGAGCCTTCGCTCTTAGGCCACTTATGCATGAAATATTTGTTATGGAATATTCTTCAGGGAATGCTTGACTCTGACATGTGGGACGTTTCTACCATGAAACTGAAGTCAGAGTTCTCTAGTCTGCCCGAAAAAACTCGACAGAGCTGCTGGAAGATGAGAATCCTGCTGAGAACCATTCCTAATCCCTACGTTGCAACAACGAAATTAATTGGATTCAGTGACAAAGATGGTTCTCGTCCAGATGAGCAACTGTTGCATGTGATCTACGATGCTCTGTTTCCGGGATTAGAATTAGGTCAACAGCGACCTCCTTCGCTTCAGCACGCTTGCAGATGCGTCATTAGGCAGCGTCTGCACGAGAATTGGCAACTGCCGGATGGCATCACTCAGCTCGAACTACCCAAGTTCCTCTGCGATTATGTCAATTTACTCTATGATTGAATTCAATTTCCAAAACTTTTTTGAAACTTTTATGTACTTGTGTTATTTGTGAATGGCGATAATAATAACGCCAATGTCTGGTGTGACTTTGTAAAAAATTTGTGAATGATGAAAAAATATAGTAACGAATTGAAACTTTCTTCTCGTTGGAATAAATCGAAATTCAACTTGAACCATTTCTTAATTTCATGTTCGAATTTATTCACTCTCCTCACGTGTGCAGCCTGTTGTGCCAGTGTTCTCTTAACACTTCCCGTACATCCGCACTTCACATCTTGCACGTCGACACCTATTTAAGTTGATTGATTGAACTAATTTCTACTGTCCTGTAGTATAGTCTGCGATTTTGAATACATAGTTTGAGTCACTTTGTTCCAAAAAGTTGTTAAATTTAACAACTTTTTTCCAACAAAGAAGTATTTATCATTGAATCAATGGATTAAATTTTGTATTTGCTTAATCCTTTTAGGTTCTTTTTGCGGATATCTTTGCTTAATCCTTTTAGGTTCTTTTTGCGGATATCTTTGCTTAATCCTTTTAGGTTCTTTTTGCGGATATCTTTGCTTAATCCTTTTAGGTTCTTTTTGCGGATATCTTTGCTTAATCCTTTTAGGTTCTTTTTGCGGATATCTTTGCTTAATCCTTTTAGGTTCTTTTTGCGGATATCTTTGCTTAATCCTTTTAGGTTCTTTTTGCGGATATCTTTGTCTGTGGTTTACCAAAGAATCACACATAAATAACTGTTGTCAAGTTTTTTCTCGAGAAATGTACAATTTTCAAAATGCTCGCTTTCCGAGAAATGTGATAGTCAATTATTATTTTACTATAATAAAAAAATTAGTTAAAAATATCATGGTCAACACTTATACGTGCCCTGAATTTAATACGTGACAGGATTTTACAAAATAACACCAAACATACAGTTTCTTTTCGAAGTTCTTTTGACTATAAGACCATCATCAACACAAAACGAAAGAAATTTCTAGATTTCAGAAATGTTTGTTTCAAACAAAAAGCACAAGATTACACTGGGCAACACACAAAAAGGCTTTGAAATGAAAATAGCCTATCTTTACTAATTTCGAGGGGTGCCGAACACGAAAATGACAGAAAAATTTGTCGACTGGCTCTTGTTTAGGAGAGACAGAGATGGTCATGTATAAATGATTCAGTCAACATTGAGTACATAGGTAACCATTTCGCAATGCAGTATTTTAAACTACAGATTGCCACATATTGCGTTGTATTTCATCAGCCCGCTATACACACAACCCTCAGAGGTATTGTATCATTGTCTGATGCAATGTAGTTGAGTCATGACATCACGGCTTTACGATCACGGACAAAAGATGATGCAATCGTTAGTTGTAAGCGACGTCTCGTAGGGAGAGCAAGTCTTTTGAGCGACTCCCATTTACCCCTGAGCCATAAGTTCAACACAAGTGATCCTTACAGTTTTAATCCAGCAGTAGTGATGCCTCATAACTGTGTTAATAGTGCAGATACATTTCGTTACATTTTAGAGGATGTGATGTTTGCAAGCCAGAAAAGGGCCATCACTCCAATAATGAAAGCAGTGTATGAGTTTTATTTTGGATGCAAGATCGGGGACCAGGACAAGGACTGGGCCCCATATGTATGCTACAGTACATGTGCAAGAAATCTTCTGCAGTGGCTGAAAGGCGAAAAAGTGGCAATGCCGTTTGCTATTCCTATGTTTTGCAAATGACTGCTTCTGCATGGTTCCATCTGTTTCAGGAGGCATAACAAGGAAAAAGAAGTGGACAATAGCGTACCTGAATATGCAATCTGCACTCCAACCAGTTCTGCCCAGCGAATGTTTCACGTTCCCGAACCTCCAAAAGAATTTTCCATCGATTCAGATGATGAGGGGGGAGGAGAACCGGCGTCAGGTTCTCTGCAGCCTTGTCCAATGATGATCCATACATCTGCGCGACACATTCTCACCGAAGAAGACATGAACGATCTTGTTCGCGATCTGGAACTGTCCAAGGCCAATTCAGAGTCAGATATTTTTTCTGAATTCTGTACTCAATCATAGTGTTCGGATATTTTTTTGAGCGACTGTATAATCATATAAGTGAAAAAATACATAGTTCTACCAAATTCTTAGAGAATTTTAAATGTTATTGCAACAGAAAACCAAGTTAGAAACTCAATATCTGAAATTTTTTTTGCTGAAGGAATGAATAAATTTGAAGATATATTAAGCTATACATAAATCAAGACTAAATCTTGAATTTCATCAACATCGAGAATTTATGTTACGAAAACTAAAATATTTTAAAGCAGTCAATTCCAACACAAAACGTTTTGTCCCTATTGAGCAAAATAAGATTGTTAGGCATATTACTTAATACAAAATGTTTTTAACAAACGATTTGATATAAAAATTATGTTTGATTAATATTTAGATAAAACGTTATAATAGGCAAATTTTTGCTGCTATATTATATAAATATCGAATAAAATTACTGAAATTAAAGATTTTCAATCACTTAATTTAGATATTCAATCTGTTTCAGTAATATTCCCACGTAAAGTTTATTCTGTGTGATACTTGGTTTCTAATTTTGCTTTTCATTATACACTGAAGTGCCATTGAATTAGGGATAGGAGACGTTGTCTAAATTGAATACCGCAAGTCCCGCATTTGCGCGCATGCGTAGCTAAAACTCTGGTCATATATAGCTGTCAGCTTTGGCTTCGTCAAGCATTCGTCGTGAGAAGCGTAATGGGAAAGGCGCGGGATTTAGATGCATTTGACAGATAAATATATACTTAATGACAAGACCCACTAATTCCGCCTGAAGCACTACCAGTGTTGGGATAATGTCATGACGACACTATCTAATGGTCGGGGACATACAGTACCATATTGGTAAAGCACAGCCCAAGACAATCTAGGGTGAACAGTATTATAGGAGTAAAGCTCAACCCATGACATGACCCGCTGAAAAACCTGGATTTAAATCTATGTCCCTGTGCACCACAAACAAGGATATAAAGATCCAAGTTGCTTCGGGCTCTCGTGACGCATTTGTCCGGCCCTTCCATCTTGGCCTGTCCGACTGGAGCAGTTCCAGTCAGCATAACCTTCAACTTCATTAGGCCCTCAAACCCCTCACCCCGACAAGGTGGTTTCCTATCGAGGGGAATGCATTTGACAGAGGGCAGATCGTAGGTGCCCCCACAGATGGGACACTCGATCTCCGAATTGTCAAGTGTTGAGATTTATCTCCGCAAAATTCCCCGTCCTACCCACGGTCAGTAGGGGAGACCGATGGATGGGACGTTAAACCGTGGCCACGTGCGCGGGAGAGCCATATCCTGTGCACGTTAAAAAACATGCTGGAGACCTTGACGGGAGGCTACCATCTGTCTCCCAACAACTGTTCCAGTGGGTCCCTTCCCCAACCTTCTCTGAGCCTTCAGGGTCCATGTGACCTGGCCATTTAGCCCATGGTGTGCAAAAAAGTGTCGCTCAGAGGTAAAACAACCCAACTCAACCCAACCCGAATTGTCAACGAACTTGGATACCTGTGGAACATTTATGCAAGATTGTGGAGTCCTTGCCTCATCGTGTGGTGGGCCAGAGGTGTCCAACACATTACTAGGTTGCTATTCCTAATTCAATGGCACTTCAGTGTATTAACATATAAATTCTGTAATGACATCATCTCTACATGTCCTTAAGTAATAAAAATGAAAAGAAAAACTATAATTTATGAAAGTTGCAGGTTAACAGTATAAAGAATGTTCACTGTTAGTTGTACTCTATAGGTTTCCAATCTTATTGCAAAAAACGTTAAATACATTTTGAGAATGTCCGCTTTCAAGCTCAACTATACTAGTATAATCATATGAAACGGTGAACACTTTCCACACCATTCTTTCCATACTAATATAACAAGAATAAAAGAATTAACTTATATGTTTTCTGCTGAGGTCCTGCCATCGTCACAGACCTTATACTGTGGGGGTGTAAACTAACATACTCTAGTTAGACTTCTGTGTCAAGCAGCTGATTGAGGGGATTTTCATTTTTATTTATATTTACAGTGAGTGATCGTTGAATTATTACCAGCCCCATCCATGTGATGTCAATAGAAGCTAACTTCAAAGCTCTAAAACTTCTAAAATAAGCTTTTTATAACATGTGACTGAAGATAAATTAAAGATCTCCATTAAGTCTAAATCTCGATTTTCAACAATATTTGCTTCGTATTTAAAGAGATTTAATTTTGACTATTTAACAGCAACATTGAAAGAAAATTGAAATTATCAAAAGAATTATTTTACACAAACTTTTTAAATATACATCTATTGCATTAAATTGTTTGAAATAAGGCTTTTTTATTCAAATTATAAATTCTGAGATAACTTCTAATGTTTTGCATTGCTGTTACTAATATTAAAACTTCCATAACTCTTCAAAAACCGAACAAATACTGCTAAAAATCAAAAATTAGGTAGACTTGTTTATTTAATTTTTCTTCAGTCACATTTTCTCCTGAAACGCTTATTTAAGAAATTATAGAGCTTCGAAATTAGCTTTTACTGGCATAACATGAATGGAGATAGTCATAATTCAATGATCGCTCAGTGTATATCTAATTTTATGTAATTTATTTCTTACAAAATCTATATAGCACAATGACCAACTAAGTGTAATTATGATACACTTGAACTCTTGATCTTCCATTAAAACAGTCTATATTACATTGGGCCGTCCCATGGCCGAGTGGTTAGCGCGCTTTGCTACTGATCTAAGGGACTGGGTTCGAGTCCCGGGTAAGGCTATGGCTGTTTGTGTCGTTTTTCTGCTGAGGTCCTGCCATCCTCTCAGACCTTTTACTGTGGCATATAAACTGACAGGCTCCTGTCAGACCTTTGTGGCAAGCAGCTGCTTGAGGGGGTATTTATTTTGTGCCGTCCCGTGGCCGAGTGGTTAGCACGCTTGGCTACTGATCTAAGGGACCTGGGTTCGAGCCCCGGATTAGGCATGGATGTGTGTGTCGTTTTTCTGCTGATGGTCCTGCCATCCTCTCAGATATCCTACTGTGGCATATAAACTGACAGGCTCCTGTCAGACCGCTGTGGCAAGCAGCTGCTTGAGGGGGTATTTATTTTTTACTTTTTTTTACATTATATTGCATAAAAACTGAATGAAAATGATAAACTTACTTTGGGTAAAAGATAAATAGGCTTATCGAAACGCATTCCATCTTGCATGATTGAAAAATAGAGGAATGTACTATATATTGTTCGCAATACTCAAATGAGAATGAAGTTGGAAGCGATTAGGTGCTACTGACTCGGAATTTTTGGGTGTTTCTTAGCTATTCACAATTCACCCTAATTGGTGTTTGCGGTTAACATGCAGTACGAATTTCACCACACAGTCCAATAATGGATGTTATCAATTTAATTCATGCTTTAAAAAAATCTTTCTTTAGTTATATGATAGCTCTGCAGAAGGAAACATTAAGTATTTCCAATCCAAGTAATTTTCTACACATATAAACACTATCCAATGCACTAACACATAATTCGCTATATTACAGCCTCGAAACATTTTACAGAGGGGCAAACTGTAGTCTTAGAGAAATTTTTAAGCAAAATTTTGGAAAATTTACAAATACTTACAAATTGAAATGATTTTAATAAAACAAACTGTTATTTGCTGAGCCTATATTTTGACTTTCCTTACTTTAATTTCTGCAAATGTTTTAACAGTCTTCTTAATATTTCATTTTCTATAGATCAAATGGCAAGTCTTGATAATCTGTCTTCTGTCATTTTACTTCTCGATAATTTTTTATCAATTTTTAATTTCGAAAATGAACGTTTCGATGTTGCTACAGTTACAGCTAGCGTTAAAACGATCACAAGAGCAGTATACATCTCTGGAAGAGCTGAAGTGAGAGTAATAAAAAATAAATAAATACCCCCTCAAGCAGCTGCTTGCCACAGAGGTCTGACAAGGAGCCTGTCAGTTTATATGCCACAGTAGGAGATCTGAGAGGATGGCAGGACCTCAGCAGAAAAACGACACACACATCCATGCCTAATACCGGGGCTCGAACCCAGGTCCCTTAGATCAGTAGCCAAGCGTGAGTTTTGAATAATCAATAAATTAGCTACTTCTCTTATGGTAGAAATTTTTGCTATTTCCGGTTTCAAGCAAGTTCAAAATGATAGAAGTTGAGCACCAAATGAAGACATTTAATCGGATTTATATTCCCTGGTGAGAAGCTCTGCAGCTTCGTTTAACTCTTCATCAGTTACAGATTATAAAATTTTTGGATGCAGGGCGACAAAGTTGTCAGCAATCTCATTTAAGCTCTTAAAACGCCTTTTAAGTTCCATAATGACTCTGTCGAAAGTAACTTTGAATACCTCAATTTTGAAGTGATTTTCTGCATTCATAAATCTCTGATCCTCACATAGTTCACCATCTATACGTTTGATTTTAGGGACATAAGAAGTCTGGAATTTTGGTTTTAGACCCCACATTAATGCCACCTTTTGTGTGCTTTCATTGAATTTATTAAAATTGTTCCTGGATTCCTGCAAGCCCTCTAGTGCGCAATAATAGAGATGATTTTGGAAGATCAACATCAGGAGATTGCAGAAATTTAGAGAGAGCATCTACTGATTGCAGACTTATTAATAAAATTTCGAAGAGAAAAATATTTTCAAAATTTTCAAATTTTTTTCTTAAAGCTTTCGCGTTCAAAATTTCTTCATTGCTTTTACTGAGAAGAATTATTTGAATCAGTGTCTTCATCACATTCCTATGAAGTTATATTTCAAGGATTGCAGAGATTTATATCTTGAAGACTAGCTAGTAGCAGAAAACGTTTTTAGTGTTATATTAGCAGAGTCAGAAATAGACTGAAGAGTTTCCCACCTTTTTTACAGCTGTTAGAGAAAAACACTGCAAGTCGTTCCAGTAAATCGAAAAAACTTTTTTACCTGAACTGATGCAACATAGCGTCGTTAATAACCAGATTCTGATTATTAATGATTGCACAGTACACATATTTTGCATTGCTATAATTTGTTTAAATCTTAGTCTGCATCCCATTACATGCACAGCTCTCATTACATTTCCATCATAACTCTGTCCAAGTATTTTATTTAAATCTAGACCACATTCTTTCTAGTTAGCCTCCATAAATTTGTAAAGTCCTGCTGCTGAATGATCAGTTGCTACAGTAAATCCCAGAATATTTTTTCATCAGTTTGTTGGGAATTACGTTTTCGCCATTTCCAATTAAAACATGCCTGATTACTAAGTTAGCTCAGTTGCTCTCTTTTGGTATTGTCCTGCGTGCTATCAGAAATAATGACAAAAAATGGCGTTTTTCTTATTTCCTCACAAATTTCATGCTTTACATTACTCGATAGCATTTGAATAATATCATTTTGTATTGAAGGACTTAAATATTTTACTGTACCTTTTCCCATCTTTTTTTCCAACAATTCTTTAAAAACAGAATCATAAGTGGACAGCAAAGAAATAACTGATAAAAACACATCTTCGTTTTCGCTCTGTGGACTTTCATCGTGACCTCTGAATGGTAGGTTACACAGCGCCAAGTACGTTTTATTTGTACTCCAACTTTATTCGTACAATAATAATAAGCTTCTGTTGTTCTGCTTTTGGTCTTTAGGGAACTAGAAAACAGGTTGGCATGACCCATTACTGATAATCATTCGTTTCACGTCAACAGTGATTGGATCTTTGAAATTAATTTTATGGTCGTTTTTCTAAATGTTTGAAATGTTCTTAGTACAGTTCGTACGAGTAATCGTAGGAGAATCATATGAAATTGGCATGAATTCTTCGGTATCAGCTTCTTTCTCTTGATAACAAGGATTTGATAAGATAGAATTACGAAATCATTATTACCGTTTTCTACTTCTCCTTAGTTTTATCTATTTTTACCTCAGTATTCACTTCTCGGTCGCTCTTTCCGATATTTACTCTGGAGACTCCTTCACAAGACATAAAAAAGTAGATATTTTGCACATCTTTTTAATATTTTCTTCCTCTTTTTTTAATTTTTCTTTTTGCTGATCCACTAAGACACTTTGGGTTACTATTTTCTTCTGACATGATGGAGTATAAATTAAATAATTATTAAAAAATTGATGAAACAGTCTGAAACTCGAATCATCATCATCTTCATCCTCCTCCTCCTCCTCCTCCTCCTCATCATCATCATCATCATCATCATCATCATCATCATCATCATCATCATCATCATCATCATCATCATCATCAAGCAGCCATGGGCTACGGAGGTCCAACCAGACCGTGCAATTTAGTTTTCCAAGCAAGTCTATCCTGAACTACATCTACTGCATCTGGCCACTGCACACCAATTCTAACAAGGTCCTGTTTGACATTGTCTGCCCTCCGCATCCTAGGTCTCCCCTTCTTTCTAAGGCCTTTAGGCACACTGTTCATAACCCTATTCGCCAATCTATAATTATTCATACGGGCAGCATGGCCAAACCAACGGAGTCTCTCTCTGCACAATATGCTGCTTAAAGGAGGTTGCAAACTCCTTTGCCTAACCTCATCATTAGTTACAAAATTGAACCACCTAATGCCCAAGATACTGCGTAAGCATCTGGAATCAAAAGCATCTAGTTTCCTGTTATCTTGTTTACAAAGTGTCCAAGTTTCACTACCATAACTAACCCTAGAAAGAACCAAACTATTATACAGTCTAATTTTAGTCTTTAGGTGTATACGCCTATTTCTCCATACTCTCCATAGATTCTTAAAAGTCCCGGCAGCAATCCCTATTCGCCTGTTAATCTCATTCCGCACATCACCATTATCAGTTACATAGCTCCCAAGGTAATTAAACTGTGACACCTGCTCAAGACTGCAACCATTCAGATTAACTGAATCACAGCCTGCCTGACCAATTTTCATCACTTTAATTTTCTCTCTGTTTATAACCAAACCTACTCTACTACCAGTCTCATCAACAGCTCGAATGAAAGAGTTCATCTCATCAACATCATTTGCCAAAAGGGCTAAATCATCAGCATAATCTAAATCAGACATTTTCGTATCTCCAGCCCATTTAAGGCCAAAATCTTTCCCTTGAAGGGAATTTCGCATAACATAATCAATAACCAAGCTAAAGAGAAAAGGACACAAAATGCACCCTTGTCGAACACCAGAAGTAATGCTAAACCAATTGCTACAAGCCTTACCAACTCTCACACATGACTCAGTGTTATTATAGAGAGCTTTCATTATGTTAACTAACTTGTCTGGTATACCATATGATCTCACAATCAACCACAAATTATGACGATCAACAGAGTCGAAAGCCTTTTTGAAATCAACAAAGCTAGCAACCAAAGGTTTCTGAAACTCTAAATATTTCTCAAGAATCTGCCTAAGTGAAAATATCTGATCCACCCATCCCCTACCACTTCTGAATCCACATTGCTCATCACGCAATTGACTGTCAACCAGATTCTTAATTCTATTAAGCACAATCATGGAAAGAACTTTACCTGGAACAGAGAGTAGGCTGATACCCCTATAGTTATCACAAGAACTGCGATCACCTTTTTTGAAAATAGGGATAACAATAGCTCTGGTAAAATCCTTAGGAACCATGCCTTTATCATAAAAGATATTCAGAATTTCAGTCATCCAATTGGTAATCGAAACATTCCCAGCTCTAAGCATTTCGGTAGTAATTTCATCTACCCCTGGGGATTTATGTAGTAAGTTTAGAAACAGCCACGATAACTTCAGATTGTGTTATAGGGCCAACATTAAAGCCACCAATGCATCTATCATCATTGCAAACAATGGGAGTAGAACTAACTACATTGTTTAGAACATCACTGAAATGCTCAGCCCACTCAGCCATGACAGAATCCTCCCCTTCTATAACCTTACCTTGTTTATCCTTCAATCCTTGTATGCCAGTCCGTTTTCTACCACACAAAACATTAACCATCTGGTACAGCTCTCTGCTGTTGTGCTGTCTAACTGCTTCCTCGGCTTTGTCAGCCAAACCATCAAGCCAAAGATTCTTATCAGCAGCTAACTGATCTTTTACACGTCTATTAAGTTCTCTGTAATGCTTTCTATTAGGACTAGTAGGGTATTGATTAAAACATTCCTGCAGTTCTTTCTTTCCGAAATAAGCTCAAGTGCCTTATCACTCAGCTAATTCTGTCTCTTCTGCTCCTTTTTTCCTAAAAGAGTACTGTTAGTGTCCATAAAAGCCTGTTTAAAATGATCCCATTCTTCCTTAACTTCAGTAGTAAGCAAACAAGACTGTCATAGTGACTAAGTAACCTATCATGGTAAGCTTTGGCTATAACTGGATCTTTCAGAGCTTCAGTATTAAAAGTAAAGTTTTTAACCCTAGCACAACACTTTTTAAGTTTAAGTTGCAAGACACTTTTAACAAGGTATTGGTCAGATCCAATTTCAGCTCCCCTATATGCCCTGGTATTCCTAACAGAACTAGCCCATTTGCTGTTAATTAATATGTAATCAATCATATTCTTATGCAGCCCGTCAGGTGAAACCCATGTGTACTTATGTATGTCGCGGTGTTTGTAATAAGTGTTAGTTATTCTGAATCCATTGAGTTTACTTACGTGTAGGAGACGTTGCCCATTGCCATTGCAGCTACCAATACCAAAAGGGCCTATTACTCCTCCCCAAAGGTCAGAGTCAGTACCAACTTTGGCATTGAAGTCACCAAGAACAAGGGTAATATCTCCTTTCTTGACAGAATTCAAAATATCCTGAAGTTGTTCATAAAACCTATCCTTCTCATCCTCATCGGCATCCTCAGTGGGGGCATAACAGCAGATAACATTCAAGTCTTTAACGCTTGTCTGAAATTTTGCTGTAAGAAACCTTTCATTAATGCACTCATATCCTAGAAGAACATCACTAGCGTGTCTGCTGAGAAGCAGACCCACGCCTTGGTGATGTTTATTGTCGTCCCTCCCTGAAAAGAGAAATTCAAGATTATTTTTAAGAATCTGACCTTTATCTGTCGATCGCAAGCCGAGAATATCTAAATTATAATGGTGGAATTCTTGTGTGTGGACATCAAGAGAAAAAGCTCTGTGCAGAGTCTTCACATTCCAACTACCTATGGAGAGAAAATGGTTAGTGAGATGTTTAAAGAAACTATGTTTATTGAGAGAGGGAATGCCGACAATATCAAACAGCCCCCTAATCGCAGACATGGAGCAAAGACCCGTTCCCCCACTACTAAAGGCTGAAGCCATCTACACTGGAAGACTTCCTCCAATGTAGAATTTGACGATGCCAATAGAAGGTGCCTGCGATGACTTCTGCTCAGGATTATCCACCAGCTGATAAACATATCCTGTGAATCTATTCACTTGGGGCTGTCAACCCACAAACAAACAGAAAACACAGCGGAAGATTTTCCCTCCACAGAAGCCCACCAGTGCAGCAAAATCAGGATCCATAATAAGCTCAAAGCCATATATCTGTCCAGTCCAGTAGGTTTATATGGTCAGCACCAGGACCCTGTGTGGTTGACCACTCCTCAGCAGGGTAGAAAAAAAAAAGAAAAGTAGCCATAGTTGTCCAGATCAGTAGGCCACACTAATCTGGCAGCCCTCCTCTTCCGTTCACTTCCACAAGAGAGTATCTCTTTTGAAAGTTACTAACGGTCCGCACCACGAGAAGGCGGGGTCGGACATTAGGTGCTAAGCCTGGCCGGTTCTATGCATCATCACAGGGGATTGGTGCATAGCTCTCCTTCCAGTGACTACCTAGCTACCATTTACAGACCGAAACTCTAATATTCACTATCAATAACACAAATGGCCAAGCGACAATCTCGTAGGTATAACTGGAACTAAAGAATTCTGAGAGAAGAAGACTGGCCCAAAGACAGGTCTTTATATTTTGTATCCCACCACACTCATCCACAGTCATATACCTATTTATTGATATTTGTCCACAATGAACCACTTAAAGTTTAGTTAAATATGTGTTTATTAGTCGGCACTTCTCTGTGAATTGTACTATTTGTTGCAGATGTTATGCAACCACGGCAATTCCCGGTTCCGTCGATAAGACACTACCAAGTTATGAAAACCATAACTATCTAGAGCCGGGGGCAAGAATGCGCCATATAGACGCACCTCAACCAGACTTCACATGGCAGCGGTCCTATAAAAGGAAAGCTAACCACCGGAAGAAACCTGACATTTAATCTGTTCCCTAGTTAGCCATGAACAAGGATAAGTAGATCCAAGTTCGCTCGGCACCCGGGGTGGAAACTCTTAGTAAGGCCCAGACTTTGAGAAGGGCTCATGCCTACTAGGTGGGCTCAGACCGTTCGGCAGAGCCCTTGAACTTGCTCACAGAACACATGATAGGTGAGGTCTAAGACACCGTCACCGTCCAATCGGCACGTCCAACCGGTCGGCGATGTCCTCGACCTCGGTTGGTCTTGGCTATGTCCTACTGGGGACCAAATCCGGTCGGCAGAGCCTTCGACCGGGTTTCTGGACCCGAAGCCTCCCTACCACGCCAAGGTGGTCCCCTATAGGGGGGGGAGGATTTCTCTGTGAATATCTGACCTTCAGGATGGCACAAGTGTTTAAAATTTTCCCCCTCCCCCAAAGCTGATGACTTGAAAAATTTCCTTTATAAAGGCCGCTACGCACACACAGTTCTTGCTTTTCTGCCCTGCCAATCCACACTCCCACCCTAATTGGTGGCAGGACATGTGAAAACTAATTGATTTGGTCATTGACAGAAATTCTTACTTTTATTTCGATTTCCCTCATTGCACATGCACTTAGCAACATCTGACAATGGCAGCTAAACTGGGTGGCTCTGGATCAACCCTCAAACTCCCCTCAAGGGTATTGAAAGGACAGGAGAGGGTGGAGGATTGCTGGAATGAAAGAATTAACCTTCGCAGTCATCAAAATTCAAAACACTATCAACAAGTTGACAGAGTGGGAAGGTACAGAGGTGGGAAGTAGCAGTATGGGCAAACATCTGTCTGTGCATTTTATGTAATAAAAACGTAAAATTACCCCTTTTCCTTTTGCGAATGCTTCTCCTGCTCTAAAAACTGACATGTACAAAAATATTTGCAATCAGTGCTTGTCCATTTAACAAGAAAAGATACACTTTCTTTAGTTTTGGGCCCCCTTAAGCTCAGGGCCCTGGTGAAGCTGCACCACTGGATGAGACGCCTCTGTATGGGACCTTATGGTTCATAGCCTTCAGCAGTTCCCTCCAGTGGCGAACCTGCGACAGTTGCATGCCCAATTGGATGCTGTTTGGAATACCATACCTCAGGATACCATTAACCATCTGATTGATAAAGTACCGAGATGTATACAAGTTTTTCTAATAAGGTTGGCCTATTATGTACTGAAGAATGTGTAATAAACGCACCTACCTTGCATTCGCACATTCCATTTTGATCATTTGCAGATTTATCCTAATAGCTTCCGTCCTGTTAGTTTCGGGCAACAGTGATTGCTTCCTTCGTGGTGCTGCGATACATTACTTCCTTCGTGGTGCTGCGATTTTCCCTTTGAGCACTGCGGTAGTGTTGTAGGAAGCTTCAGAATTGACCCAAAAAGGCCTTAACTCGAAAGCTGTTACAAGCAGTGTGGCAAGTGGCTGACACTTGTGTGTAAATAATAGAAATTTCTGGGCACACTTAAAGGTATTCGCTAAATTCGTATTGAATGAAAATTAAACAGGCGAGATGCTTCAGAAGAAAAAAAGATATTGATGCTAATCAGGATGTATATTATTCGTTCCAATTCAGAGTTTAGTAAATATAACATATATAATAGAAATATCAGGGAGAGGTTGGCCCCTAATGCAAGCCGCCTTTGTTGGTAAAAAAATAATGCAATTCAGTGTCAAGTTCTTATTATTTAAATATTTCTAGAAAATTTAAGAAAAATATTTCTGCTTTTGCTACACTTTTCAAATTATCTAAAATTTGTGCAGAACCTCTTAGTGATATGTGGAATCTATTTTGAAAACAACTGCCCTAAAATTACATATACTGCTTTTATATCGAGATATGCAAACTGTACTATGAGTCACAGAATAAGGAATCTAACTAATCTGTGACTACGAGTGATTTAATAATCCTTCCTCACATACTGAAGTAGGGGTTTTTTAAATTGAAATAAACAATGGTCACCAGAGAAAATATTCCTGATATCGAGTTCCTTACATATGAAGATGCATTAATCAAAGCAATACTCTAAATTATTATTTCTCTACTAAACATTTTACAATAAAGTTTTTAATTTATACGTCCTATGATTGTCATTAAAATTGCGCTGTGTGCTGTTCCTACTTGGCAAAGATGCTCGCAACAGCACTGAATTCTTAACAAAGTAATAGGTGTAATAAATTAAAATCCTCTAATTCAGGTAATTCAGTGCTATGAGTACTCTGAATGTGTGAATTACCGATTTCTGTGCATGGAGGGAGGAAAAAAGAGAGGCTCCCTTTTGCGTTAAAACTGTAACTGAAAGTCGCCACGTTACTCCTACTCGAAAGAGAGATTATGTAAGAAAGTAACTGAAAGTCGCCACGTTAGTCCTACTCGTAAGAGAAATTATGTAAGAAAGTGGGCATTAGTATTGCTACAGAGTGGATATAAATTTGAGAAATATATAAATGGAATAACATTTCATTAGGAAGTTGGTATAAAGTTTTCTTCGGGAATTATTTCATTTTTTCTTATTTTAATTATACTGGAAAGTAGTGTAAGCTACTGCTACTATTTCTACATATTACTAAAATTACTGCTGGTTAGAAATATCCCAGGCAACCTTTTTTGTTCTGGAGGAGATTTTTGTGGCATTGCTATTATTTGATGTGTAATTCATTGCGATAGACGTCCAATTTATAGCTCAACAACAGTTTTTATAATTGCAGACAAACGCAAAGTCGAAGCAAAAAGGTATTAAAAATATTTAATATTTTTTGCATTAAATTGAATGTTTTCAAATGTAAACAATTTTTTAGATTTTATTAGACAGTATTTATAGGAATAATCAACCAATTTAAACTTGGTGTTCCACTACTATTTTTACAAACACATTTAAACACAGAATAGAAACAAAAAGGAAGAAAAACTAAATTCTTATTAGCTAATAGTGTCTTCAACTACAGGAAATATTGCGATTTATATGCCATTATTCGTACCAAACATTAACACATGCTATAACAACTGACTTTCAGCGCGAATTTCATGATAGGAGTAACATGGCAATCATCATCATCATCCTCAAGCAGCCATGGGCTACGGAGATCCAACCAGACCGTGCAATTTAGTTCTCCAAGTAAGTCTATCCTGAGCTACATCTACTGCATCTGGCCACTGCACACGAATTCTAACAAGGTCCTGTTTGACATTGTCTGCCCACCGCATCCTAGGTCTCCCCTTCTTTCTGAGGCCTTTAGGCACACTGTTCATAACCCTATTCGCCAATCTATAATTATTCATACGGGCAACATGGCCAAACCAACGGAATCTCTCTTTGCACAATATGCTGCTTAAAGGAGGTTGCAAACTCCTTTGCCTAAAATCATCATTAGGTACAAAGTTGAACCACCTAATACCCAAGATACTGCGCAAGTATCTGGAATCAAAAGCATCTAGTTTCCTGTTATCTTGTTTACAAAGTGTCCAAGTTTCTCTACCATAACTAACCCTATAAAGAACCAAACTATTATACAGTCTAATTTTAGTCTTTAGGTGTATACGCCTATTTCTCCACACTCTCCATAGATTCTTAAAAGTCCCGGCAGCAATCCCTATTCGCCTGTTAATCTCATGCCGCACATCACCATTATCTGTTACATAGCTCCCAAGGAACTTAAATTGTGACACCTGCTCAAGACTGCAACCATTCAGATTAACTGAATCACAGCCTGCGTGACCAATTTTCATCACTTTAGTTTTCTCTCTGTTTATAGCCAAACCTACTCTACTACCAGTCTCATCAACAGCTCGAATGAAAGAGTTCATCTCATCAACATCATTTGCCAAAAGGGTTAAATCATCAGCATAATCTAAATCAGAAATTTTCGTATCTCCAGTCCATTTAACGCCAAAATCTTTCCCTTGAAGTGAATTTCGCATAACATAATCAATAACCAAACTAAAGAGAAAAGGAGACAAAATGCACCCTTGTCGAACACCAGAAGTAATGCTAAACCATTTGCTACAAGCCTTACCAACTCTCACACACGACTCAGTGTTATTATAGAGAGCTTTCATTATGTTAACTAACTTGTCTGGTATACCATATGATTTCACAATCAACCGCAAATTATGACGATCAACAGAGTCGAAAGCCTTTTTGAAATCAACAAAGCTAGCAACCAAAGGCTTCTGAAACTCTAAACATTTCTCAAGAATCTGCCTAAGTGAAAATATCTGATCCACACATCCCCTACCACTTCTGAATCCACATTGCTCATCACGCAATTGACTGTCAACCAGATTCTTAATTCTATTAAGCACAATCATGGAAAGAACTTTACCTGGAACAGAGAGTAGGCTGATACCCCTATAGTTATCACAAGAACTGCGATCACCTTTTATGAAAATAGGGATAACAATAGCTCTGGTAAAATCCTTAGGAACCATGCCTTTATCATAAAAGATATTCAAAATTTCAGTCATCCAATTGGTAACCGAAACATTCCCAGCTCTAAGCATTTCAGTAGTAATTTCATCTACCCCTGGGGATTTATGAAGTTTAAGTTTAGAAACAGCCAAAATAACTTTAGATTGTGTTATAGGGCCAGCATTAAAGCCATCAATGCATCTATCATCATTGCAAAAAATGGGAGTAGAACTAACCACATTGCTTAGAACATCACTGAAATGCTCAGCCCACCTAGCCATGACAGAATCCTCACCTTCTATAACCTTACCTTGTTTATCCTTCAATCCCTGTATACCTGTCCGTTTTCTACCACATAAAACGTTAACTATCTGGTACAGCTCTCTGCTGCTGTGCTGTCTAACTGCTTCCTCGGCTTTGTCAGCCAAACCATCAAGCCAAAGATTCTTATCAGCAGCTAACTGATCTTTTACACGTTTATTAAGTTCTCTGTAATGCTTTCTATTAGGACTAGTAGGGTATTGATTAAGAACATTCCTGCAGTTCTTTCTTTCCGAAATAAGCTCAAGTGCCTTATCATTCAGATAATTCTGCCTCTTCTGCTCCTTTTTTCATAAAAGAGTACTGTTAGTGTCCAAAAAAACCAGTTTAAAATGATCCCATTCTTCCTCAACTTCAGTAGTAAGCATACCATGACTGTCATAATGACTAAGTAAACTATCATGGTAAGCTTCGGCTATAACTGGGTCTTTCAGAGCTTCAGTATTAAAAGCAAATTTTTTAACCCTAGCACAACACTTTTTAAGTTTAAGTTGCAAGACACTTTTAACAAGGTAATGGTCAGATCCAATTTCAGCTCCCCTATATGACCTGGCATTCCTAACAGAACTAGCCCATTTGCTTTTAATTAATATATAATCAATCATATTCTTATGCAGCCCATCAGGTGAAACCCATGTGTATTTATGTATGTCGCGCTGTTTGTAATAAGTGTTAGTTATTCTGAATCCATTGAGTTTACTTACCTGTAGGAGACGTTGCCCATTGCCATTGCAGCTACCAATACCAAAAGGGCCTATTACTCCTCCCCAAAGGTCAGAGTCAGTACCAACTTTGGCATTGAAGTCACCAAGAACAATGGTAATATCTCCTTTCTTGACAGAATCCAAAATATATCCAAAATATATCCATGGCAATCACGACTACATTAATGCTAACTGATGGTAAGGGCTTTCTGTCTCACAGTTCTTCCTATTTGTACCTCTATGTTTCTGTGGCATTACTTTTCTAATTAACACTCTTACTGCGTAAAAGAAAGAGCAAACATGATTCTGGTTAGAGATTTTGTACCTAACTGTAACTGTAATTCATAGTCTTGACCTGTAATTGCGAACGAAAATGGTTCTGGTAAGGGTGTTGAAGTAACGTTAAGTTTCCAAACCAGCCTCTGCATTAAAAAAATGGATTGCTAGAATAGTTTATCACCTGTAGATTACACTTTAAAATGAAGAAAGGAGAAAAAGTGCCTGAAACGCCAATTAGACCGTTTAAATTATCTCATCAAGCGCTTTGCATTACCAACATCAACTTTCAGCGTCAGTCACTGATAGGGTTTGTAGAATTCGCAAAATACCTCTTAAAACTGATCTGCGCAGAATTAAATTGAATTGTAAACAGTGTCGAATATACAGAGTGTCAATTAATGATACCTACGATGCTACTTTTACATACAATGACCCTCTCTTGGAAATATGCCAAGGTGAAACGAAACAGAGGAATTTGGACTTTTTTTTCTTCTTGTCACTTAACTGCTGTTAATTCAGTGGATTCTGATCAAGGAAATGGTGAACTTAACATAAAGATACCTTCAGAAGCAATCAATCTTGTTACGGATGGAAAGCAATTTCGAATAAGTATTGAATTTTCTTTTGAAAAACCGCAAGGAAGTATTCATTTTGTTGTTCCAGAATGTGATGGTTCCTATGTTGAAAGAGGTGTACACATGTTTACATATGGGTATGAAAACTCGTCTCGACTTTGGTTCCCATGTGTAGATTCATATTCTGAACCATGCACTTGGAAAATGGAATTTACAGTGGATGCATCAATGCTAGCAGTTTCGTGTTGTGACCTTTTAGAGACTGTATATACAAGTGACATGCGAAAAAAAACATTTCATTATTTCCTACCAACACCTACATGTGCTCCAAATATTGCTTTAGCCCTTTGAAACTTGGGCCATTTGAAATTTTTGTTGATCCTCAAATGCATGAAGTAACTCATTTTTGTCTCCCTCATCTATTACCATTACTTAAACATTCAACAAAATGTTTGCATGAAGCATTTGAATTTCATGAAGAACTTTTGTCTAACAGATATCCTTATTCTTGTTATAAGCAAGTATTTGTTGATGAAGCATATCAAGAGGCTTCGCCTTATGCAACTATGACAATACTAAGTACAAACTTACTTCATACTCGTCACATAATTGATCAAACATACATTTCACGAAAAATAATGGCTCAAGCTGTTGCAGAACAGTTTTTTGGTTGTTTTATCAGCATGTTTTCATGGTCAGATGTTTGGTTACCTAAAGGAATTTCAACTTATCTTGCTGGGCATTATTTCAAGAAGGCATTTGGTAACAATGAGTATCGACTTTGGATACATAAAGATCTGCACGAAGTTTTAAAATATGAGCAAAAATATGGTGGTCTAATTCTTGATTGTACTGCTACACCTCTTCCTGGAAGTGCTGCTGCAGTTGCTCAAGGAAAAGATGGAAGCTTTTATTTCCCAACTAAGCATCTCCATACAACATCTCCTAAATACAATGAAATGTTAACAAAAAAGTCACATCTTGTAATTAAAATGCTTGAAGATAGAATTGGAAGAGAACTTCTTTTGCAAGTGTTTAATAAATTATTGTCATTGGCATCAAGTGCAGCACAACAAAAGGTTACAAGTAATGTTTGGTACAATATGCTGTTATCTACAAGTAGTTTTCAAAAAGCTATCTTTACTATTACTGGTAAGGACATAAAAACATTTTTAGAACAGTGGGTGCAACAAGGAAGTCATCCAAAGTTCATTTGTTTTCAATCGCAAAAGAAATACTGTTGAACTAGAAATTAAGCAGCTTGATACCCAATCTCGCGGTATACGCCGTTATGTAGGACCATTAAAGAATACCATTCAAGAATTAGTGACCATTCAAGAATTAGATGGCGCATTCAAACACAATCTTCAGATTGAAGAAACTGCTACAAGACATGATATCACCTGCCATTCAAAAAGTAGAAGAAATAAGAAGAAGATTCCTCTTTGTACAGGAGAAGTTGACATGGATCTTAGCGCAATGGATGCTGATTCTCCTGTTTTGTGGATACGAATTGATCCAGAAATGCAGCTATTGAGACAAGTTGTTATTGAACAGCCAGATTATCAGTGGCAATATCAGCTAAGATATGAAAGAGATGTTACAGCACAGATTGAAGCTATTGATGCATTAGAAAAATTTCCTACACCAGCATCAAGGTTAGCTTTGACAGATACTATTGAAAATGAACATTGTTTCTATAAAATACGTTGTGCTGCTGCATATTGTCTTCAAAAAGTTGCTAATTCAATGGTATCCACTTGGACTGGCTCCCTTGCCATGATGACTATATTTCGTAAAATGTTTGGATCATATTCATATGAAAAAAAGAAGCAGTGCACATGCCTGGACCTTCTGTGATACCCACAATAGCAACTACAACAGCAGCTGAAGGAACTAGCAGCAGCCTAGATTCTACGTCTGCTCCAGCATCTGCTTCAACACCTTTTTGTTCATTTGATGTATTTTCAGATGATTTACAATCAAAATCTCTTCCTAGTATTCAAGGTACCTCTGGTCATCAGCCTACAGGATTTGATTCAAGTATGTTCAAGAAACCATCCCCCGATACTCCAGAGGCCAAAACTGCACCATCTAGTTTGGAAGAATTTAATCTTGCAATGAGGTTCCATCGGGATAAGAAAAAGAAGAAGAAGAAAAACAAGCATAAACATAAACACAAGCATAAGCATGAAAGACATGAAAAGATTGAACGGTTAGAAAAAGAACGTATCTATAGCTCAGGGGGAAGCAGTATTCAGTCACCAGCTACATTTAGTGGGGGAAGTCCACAAGCAGAAATCTTATAAACTGTTCTGTCTCCTACTGGTATACCTATATATAGTGATGTAAGTCAAATTATTTTCTTTTTAGTAATGTATTATCTGCCAGTGGAATATAATAAGAATACAGATTAATTTAGTATCATTTTTTAAAAATTAATATAATTTGTACAGTGTTCCATATCTCATATTGTAGAGCAGTCCATGATGGTAGATACAAAAATAGAATACTCGAATTAGTGAAGATGATGTGATGCTGATAAGATTGGAGTTGGTTGCTTAAAATGAGTTTTTCAGTACTCATTTAGATAAAAAGTAATGATGCTGCCTTAAAAAAAATCTCATAACCTCAAACCCACCACTGCCTCATAGAAAAAAAAAGTATATTTCTAAAAATTTATAAAAGATCTTAAAAAACTGCATTGTTGATTTGCACTCTAAAAAGCACTGGGGATTAAATAACCCAAGGGTAAGAAAAGCCACAAATATATATAAAATGGAAACTAAAACATTTATCAATATAATTGAAAATTATTCATGCACAACCACAACTTCCTTTCTGAACATATACACCACTATCCGCCAATTAACAATCATAATTCAATGAAACAGAACACCAAGTGATAAATACTAACATCTACAACAAAAATTCAAAATCGTTTATATTTTTCATTAGTACACAGCAGCAACCACCATACTGAAAAATCTGAAATACATATCAAATTTCTCACAATACCATTTCACTGAATCAAATCATATCCAGTCACATATCTACCATTTAATTCTATTCATATGTCACAATATATATAATCAAATCCCTATGCCTCTACCAACTCAAAAAAAAAGTTAAAATAGTTAAATTATATATTCATCAAAAGTAAATTTCTTCCCAGATAATATAATATTAACATGAAACATGATTTTTATTTCTTTTAATGAATTTTATTTCAGTGTGGTATATTTTAAAACAGCCAGTGTTATACAAGGTTACTTGAATTGCTTGCATAATCTAAATCAGAAATTTTCGTATCTCCAGCCCATTTAAGACCAAAATCTTTCCCTTGAAGTGAATTTCGCATAACATAATCAATAACCAAAGTAAAGAGAAAAGGAGACAAAATGCACCCTTGTCGAACACCAGAAGTAATGCTAAACCAACTCTCACACACGACTCAGTGTTATTATAGAGAGCTTTCATTATGTTAACTAACTTGTCTGGTATACCATATGATTTCACAATCAACCACAAATTATGACGATCAACAGAGTCGAAAGCCTTTTTGAAATCAACAAAGCTAGCAACCAAAGGTTTCTGAAACTCTAAATATTTCTCAAGAATCTGCCTAAGTGAAAATATCTGATCCACACATCCCCTACCACTTCTGAATCCACATTGCTCATCACGCAATTGACTGTCAACCAGATTCTTAATTCTATTAAGCACAATCATGGAAAGAACTTTACCTGGAACAGAGAGTAGGCTAATACCCCTATAGTTATCACAAGAACTGTGATCACCTTTTTTGAAAATAGGGATAATAATAGCTCTGGTAAAATCCTTAGGAACCATGCCTTTATCATAAAAGATATTCAAAATTTCAGTCATCCAAGTGGTAACTGAAACATTCCCAGCTCTAAGCATTTCAGTAGTAATTTCATCTACCCCTGGGGATTTATGAAGTTTAAGTTTAGAAACAGCCAAAATAACTTCAGATTGTGTTAGAGGGCCAACATTAAAGCCACCAATGCATCTATCATTATTGCAAACAATGGGAATAGAACTAACCGCATTGTTTAGAATATCACTGAAATGCTCAGCCCACCTAGCCATGACAGAATCCTCCTTCTATAACCTTACCTTGTTTATCCTTCAATCCCTGTATACCTGTCCGTTTTCTACCACACAAAACATTAACTATCTGGTACAGCTCTCTGCTGTTGTGCTGTCTAATTGCTTCCTCGGCTTTGTCAGCTAAACCATCAAGCAAAAGATTCTTATCAGCAGCTAACTGATCTTTTACACGTTTATTAAGTTCTCTGTAATGCTTTCTATTAGTACTAGTAGGATATTGATTAAGGACATTCCTGCAGTTCTTTCTTTCCGAAATAAGCTCAAGTGCCTTATCACTCAGATAATTCTGTCTCTTCTGCTCCTTTTTCCCTAAAAGAGTACTGTTAGTGTCCAAAAAAGTTTAAAATGATCCCATTCCTCCTCAACTTCAGTAGTAAGCATACCATGACTGTCATAATCACTAAGTAACCTATCATGGTAAGCTTTGGCTATAACTGGGTCTTTCAGAGCTTCAGTATTAAAAGCAGATTTTTTAACCCTAGCACAACAGTTTTTAAGTTTAAGTTGCAAGACACTTTTAACTAGGTAATGGTCAGATCCAATTTCAGCTCCCCTACATGTCCTGGTATTTCTAACAGAACTAGCCCATTTGCTGTTAATTAAAATATAATCAATCATATTCCTATGCAGCCCATCAGGTGAAACCCATGTGTACTTATGAATGTCGCGGTGTTTGTAATATGTGTTAGTTATTCTGAAACCATTGAGTTTACTTACCTGTAGGAGACGTTGCCCATTGCCATTGCAGCTACCAATACCAAAAGGGCCTATTACTCCTGCCCAAAGGTCAGAGTCAGTACCAACTTTGGCATTGAAGTCACCAAGAACAAGGGTAATATCTCCTTTCTTGACAGAATTCAAAATACCTTGAAGTTGTTCATAAAACCTATCCTTCTTATCCTCATCGGCATCCTCAGTGGGGGCATAACAGCAGATAACATTCAAGTCTTTAACGCTTCTCTGAAATTTTGCTGTAAGAAACCTTTCATTAATGCACTCATATCCTAGAATAGCATCACTAGCGTGTCTGCTGAGAAGCAGACCCACGCCTTGGTGATGCTTATTGTCGTCCCTCTCTGAAAAGGGAAATTTAAGATTATTTTTAAGAATCTGACCTTTTTCTGTCCATCTGGTCTCTTGCAAGCCGAGAATATCTAAATTATAATGGTGGAATTCTGAGAGGGAATGCCGACAATATCAAACAGCCCCCTAATCGCAGACATGGGGCAAAGACCCGTTCCCCCACCACTAAAGGCTGAAGCCATCTACACTGGAAGACTTCCTCCAATGTAGAATATGAGGATGCCAATAGAAGCAATGAGTTCAGGTGCCTGCGATGACCTCTGCTCAGGATTATCCACCAGCTGATAAACATATCCTGTGAATCTATTCACTTGGGGCTGTCAACCCACAAACAAACAGAAAACACAGCGGAAGATTATCCCTCCACAGAAGCCCACCAGTGCAGCAAAATTAGGATCCATAATCAAGCTCAGAGCCATATATCTGTCCAGTCCAGTGGGTTTATATGGTCAGCACCAGGACCCTGTGTGGTTGACCACTCCTCAGCAGGGTAGAAAAAAAAAAGTAGCCATAGTTGTCCAGATCAGTAGGCCACACTAATCTGGCAACCCTCCCCTTCCATTCACTTCCACAAGAGAGTATCTCTTTTGAAAGGTACTAACGGTCTGCACCACGAGAAAGCGGGGTCGGACATTAGGTGCTAAGCCTGGCCGGTTCTATGCATCATCACAGGGGATTGGTGCATAGCTCTCCTTCCAGTGACTACCTAGCTACCATTTACAGACCATTTACTATTTTTTAATTACATTCCAAATATAAATTTATATTTTGAACTGCATTATTAAGTTGTTTTGGTTATATTTAATTTACAATATTAATGTATTGCATATATATTTTATTGACATGTACCTATATATTTTATTGAGGTTTATCTTCACAAAACTTCCCGCTCTGCCCTCCAGTCAGTAGACTTGATGGTCTTGGCAAGGCTGTTGTCCATTGGATGGGGCATTAAGCAATGGTCCCATGTGCAGAAGAGTCATACCCTGTGCATGTTAAAGAACATACTGGATGGCTACCATCTGTCTCTTAACAGCTGTCCAATGCCCCCCCCCCCAACCTTATCTGAGCCATCGGGGTCCTTGTGACCAGGCCATTTAACCGATTTGGTGGTAAAAAAAGTGCCACTCAGAGGTAAAACAACCCAATAGCAGCTGGGATCGAACCAGAGAATTTCAAGTTACGAATCAAAAATGGCAATGCCTTTCGCAAACTCGACTATGCATTGCTCATAAGAGGTTATGTTAAAATATAATATTAGCATTCTCTTATAGGCAATATAATATGTTCAAGTTTTATATTTTCATATCTAATGTTGGTCTTAAATTCTTCGTAAATAAGTATCCTTCCTTTCCAAACTGAAAAGTTCGCAATCCAGTTCAAACACATCTTCTCAGGGAAGTTTAGGCTTGTTTAGCCTGCCACAATCAAATGAATTTTAGCTCAGTAAATAAGATCTTTGATCATTGCTTGCTATGGTTGGATCAGCCAAACAAGTGCCATGGACCATTCAGAAATGTGGGCACCTACTGCAGTTCAGCGTTATTGTAATTCAGCACATGCACATTTGTGTCATTGCTATAATAAATAATGCTGATTCCAGACCATGGCTGTAATATTAAAATTTCATAATCAGCCGACAAAGACCTTATTTGCAAGATAAATACTGCGACTGCCTACACAATACGGCAAAAAATGATTACAAAACAAATATAAAAATAATTTTGTTGATTTAGAAATGACAAATTATGAATACTAAATTTGAAATCTGTATTTTTTTTTGGATTTTTGGTGGAGCAGTGTCCCAGGTGGCCTAATGGACAAACCGCCCCTGTATAATAAATCATTAAATGTATTTTAATATATTTGTTAAGCCGTCCCATGGCCGAGTGGTTAGCACGCTTGACTACTGATCCAAGTGACCTGGGTTCGAGCCCCGGGTTAAGGCATGGGTTGGGTTGTTTTACCTCTGAGCGGCACTTTTTTGCACACCAAGGGCTAAATGGCCAGGTCACATGGACCCCGAAGGCTCAGAGAAGGTTGGGGGAGGGGACCCACTGGAACAGCTGTTGGGAGACAGATGGTAGCCTCCCGTCAAGGCCATCCAGCGTGTTCTTTAACGTGCACAGGGTATGACTCTCCCGCACACGGGGCCACGGCTTAACGTCCCATCCGACGGACGGCGGCCTTTCCAAGCCCATCGGTGTCCCCTACTGACCGTGGGCAGGGCGGGGAATTTTGCGGAGATAAATCTCAACGCTGACCCAGCTGGGACTCGAACCTGGGAACTACAGATTACGAGCCTGGCGCGCTACCGACTGAGCCACCCCCGCCCCAGGTTAAGGCATGGATGTGTGTGTTGTTTTTCTGCTGAGGTCCTGCCATCCTCACAGACCTTCTACTATGGCATATAAACTGCAGGCTCCTGTCAGACCTCTGTGGCAAGCAGCTGCTTGAGGGGGTATTTATTTTATTTAATATATTTGTCTGTCAAATATATTTCAGGATCAGTATTTGTAGTATAATTATTAATTTAACCTAATCTACTGTCTTTAAAAAAAATATTTTTATCATAATTGTTTACATATCTTCAAATGTCTTAGAATTACATTAACTCTTTCAGTCCCGATGTGCCCATATGCAGGGCCGTCTTAAGGCATGGGCACATTGGGCAGTTGCCCAGGGACCCCGTGATTCTAAATTTCGCAAAAGTTTGTGTTGGGTAATCCTCGCTTCACAGCATGTTTTTTTTTATGTTTAAACATTGATTTTGTTAAAAGTACCAATAAATCTATAGGCTTAATTTTATTGACCGTTTACATATTTATTTCCGTAAGTGGGGGCCCAGTGCATTCCTTTGTCCAGGGGCCTACAATACTGTTAAGACGACACTGCCCATATGGGAACTATTATAATGGTTAATTGTACAACTATTTTAACTTGTTTCCAGAAAAAAAAACAGCTAATATTTTCACATCATTTGCCTTTCTGTTTATCTGTAGACATCAAACTATTTTGTTTTTAGAGATAAATAAAAAATTCTTTTTGAGTTGGATAGGTATTGACGAAATAATACAAACCGCACTTTTGGAACCTTCCCGTAGATATAATTGTGGTAACTATTGGTGGAAAAAGTTGAAAATTCCAAAAATTTGAAATATTGAATGTGATGCAATTAAATTAGAAATTTAACATTTTGGTTGTAAAATATCAGAGTCAATTTTACTTTTGCCAAACTTGTTATTAACAGTAAAATTAAAAATATCATTTTTGAATATGACCTCAATAAATGTGTTAAACTTTGCATTAATTAAAATACTTATTGACAACAATGATTTTCATCTTTACCCCCAGAGAGGAGTGGAAAAAAGCAATTTTTTTGTTTTAAGAGATTACTGTTCTTCAGAGATAAAATTATTTTTGGGGTGGATAGATTCAGATAATCCATTATAAGTCATACATTTAGAATCTCCCAAAAGCCTTAATTGCATAATCTGATGGTGGAAAATTTCAAAATTTTTAATGAATATTCCAAATGATCCATTTGGGCTAGATATTTGATATTTTAGTGGTGAAGTGTGATAATCAAGGGGTTTACATTAATAAGAACAATTTGTCCCTTAACCTCTAGGGTGAGTGGCAAAATGCAACTTTTTGTTTTGAGAAATTAATCAAAATCTCTTTTTCAGTCTCAGGCGAATTGGGAACTAACGAAATAAGATGATTCATAGTTTTCAAATCCTCCAAATGCTCTCATTAGATGGTGCTAAATGTAGAAAATGTAAAACTTATAGTAATATTGCAAACAATATACACAGTCGTATGAGAATAATATGACCACACACAGAATCACAGTGCACCCCGCCCAGGCATGCCAGAGTGCACATGACAAAGTCGACCACACAGAGATATAAGCGGCTGGCCAGGACAGGTGAGCCATAGTGCGTAACGTGGGCACGTAAATGGGCAGAGGTATTGATTTGGACATTCAAAAAGGAATGATCATTGGCTACCGCACCAAGGGTGGAAGCATCTCAGAAACAACAGACTTCGTGGGCTGTTCGCGAGGTGCTGTAGTAAGGGTGTACCAAGAATGCACCACTGGTACACCGAGTACCTCCAGACGTCATTAACTATGGAGCCCCTAAGGTCATCAACCCCAGAGGAGAACGTTGATTGATAAAGGACAATCGATGTGCAACAGTGCAGCAATTGACCACTCTAATGAATGCTGGGGCACCCAGGTATGGGTCCTCGATAACAGTAGAGCGAACCCTGTTAGGTTTGGGTCTCTGCAGTTGACGTTGCGTAAAGGCGCCCATGTTAACCCGGGTCAATCGGCAATGATGCCTGCAGTTCACACGGGACTACTGCCATTGGACAGTGGAAAAAGGTTTTTTTCCAACGAATCGAGGTTTCTACTCCACAAAAGTGGTGGATATAGCGACAGAAACACGAGAACCAACACCTGGACACGCTTGTCAGTAAAGTACAGGCGGTGGTGGCAGTGTGCATGTCTGAGGGATGTTTTCCTGGTATTCCCTGGGACCGCTGGTACCACTGGATGGGTCCCTGAATGCCAGTGGCTGCCCGTCAATCCTCACTGACCGCATGCATCCCTTCATGTTGGACATTTACCCTGGTGGTGATGGTGTCTACCAACAGGACAATGCGCCCTGTCATATCGCTAAGGTGGTGCGTGACAGGTTCCAGGAAGACGCAGCGATGTCTCCATTCTCCCTTGGCTGGCAAAATCGCCCAATCTCAATCCCATGGAGCACTTGTGGGACCATTTGGGTTGACAGGTTCAGCATGCGGACCCACAACCATGTCATCTCTGGAACCTCCATGCCTCTGGAAACTTTCCAGAACCTCATTGCATCCATGCCACGCCATCTCATAGTTGTCATCCAGGTCATGGGTGGTTATTCCCATTATTAGGTAGGTGGTCATATTATTCTGATAAACCGTGTATTTATATTAAAAATTCTGGTGATGGAATATGTTGATGAAGAATGGAATAACTGATAGTCATATGCAATTTAATTAAATCACAGTTCGTTAAAATTCTAGCGATTGCTCCTTATTTTAATAAATTTAGAACTTATTTTTAAAATTTTCAATAACATTTCAATATAGTGATGATAAATAATTTAATTTTATATACACTGGACCCATTAACCCTAGGGGATAAGAAATCCAACTTTTTCATTTCAAGGGATAAATGAGATATTTTTGGTGTTTGTAGGGCTAATAATATATTATTATTTATATTTTCCAATCACTCATTAGTATGAATTATTACTATTAAATGGTGCAAAATTCAGAAAATAAAAAAAACTTCATATTCTCTGAAAATAAACATTCCATATTTGCCAGAGTTGATAGGTTATCCTTCTAGTGGATTAAAATCTTTTTTTTTTGGTTGAAAGATGTTTATTGGGGTCAAAATAACAATAATACCCAGTCTGAAATGCTAACTTAAATTAATTTGCAACTGAAAAGGTTAAATTACTTATTTTGGAATATATAGCTGCACCTCTTAATTTAAATACTTTTAGGAATTCAAATAGCAAAAAGTATGCTTTTTTCAAAATAATTTTTCTTTTGCCAAACTTGTTATTGACAGTAAAATTAAAACCATAATTTTTGAATATGACCTCAATAAAAGTGTTAAACTTTGCATTAATTAAAATACTCATGTTAACTAGTTTATTATACATATACCTCTTAATTAAAATAAGCATTTTATGTTCATTTTAATAAGAATTTTTCAAATAACAATTTTTCTTTTTTTGACCTTCACTTTTTCCACTTTGAGTTTATATCTATAGAATTCTAAAATGCACTAGAGTTCAATTCATACATAACTGCAACATCCAAACAACAAAACTGCAATATAAATGGATATTAGTCATCAAAGGTAAGCAAAACCTACTAGTGGACAAGGACTCATCACATGAGAAAGTTCAATGCAAACAGATTCCCATAAAACTTCTTATATTCAGCAAAATAGATTTTGTGCAACAAGCCATCCAGAATGTGAAGAACCTTTTTTTTTGAATAGAGAGAAACTTTACTTTCAAAAGCATAAGAACTGAAATACGAACTCTCTCTCTGCAATTTACAATAAGCCTCTAGAATAATAAAGATACCTAAACATGTCTCCAAGAACATCTTTTAAGAATATTCACAATTAAAGAACAAAAAATTTCATTTTGCTAGTATTTCAAGAAATAAACTTTGTACATTACATATTAGACATAATTTTAAAATTCAATTCCACTATTATGCATCTATTCTCTGTGAATCTTTGTGATTGTCAGTTTTCAATGTTTAGCAACAGAATTATTAAGAACTATTACATATGTATTTAATGTAATGTAAAATATTTTGGATTCATAGGATTAGTCTCATTTTATTATTTTAAGCATGAATAATACTTTTCATATGAAAACAATTCATTGTATTTATTACGCTTAAAATATGTTTTAGGATTAATTGTATATAGGATATCAGAAAAATAGTGGTGAAGTTTTGGAGTCAATATTTAGGAAAATAATATACATATTTAAGAAAGCAATATTTTAATTCAAAGTGTACCTGTAATAGTTTTGAACATAATTAGTGAGTTTTCACATGTGCATCATTCATGACTCTGCATATGTCCAATTGTTATTTCACTACTTGGCCATACAGGCTGCAGCATATCTCTTGTTACTTCCTCAATTGGTTCTCTTATTCTGGCTTTCAAATGATTCAAGTCATGAATTTTGTCCATGCAATTCTTTACAAAACCCCACAAAGAAGAAATTACGTGTTTCTTCTTTGTGTTTTTTCATGTTTTTTCCAATGTGTCAAGAAATGGTGCACTAGGAACTTCCATAACCTCTGCTGTGAAATGTAGCAGTGCATCATCTTTCTCTGGTGGCAACCTGTGAAACTGAGTTGGGGAATGTACAGGTTACAACATTCAACATGATGCCTTTTATGTATTAGGGGACAATGCTTCCTGAAACCCCACTATTATTTGTTGGACACCTTGTATTAATATCAACATGCTTAAAGTGAAAAGAATATATCTTGAATGATGATTTTGATAGAACAGTGCTCAATTTCTTCAGTGTAATTTTCTCTTTAATAAATGAAGTTGCAATGATGGAAAATAATCTTGCAGAAAAAAAAAGAAGCTTCAAATTATGTGAAAAAAATATAATCTTTACTTTTTCATAAAATTCCCTCCCATTATTGCAATTATAAGAAAAATCTTCATGACAAAGTTACCAGAAACAAGTTACATGATCAATATTACCAGAAAATATTATTCAAGATAATTTCCTTAATATTAAAACACAGTGATATAAAACTAAATTTATTTGAATAAATTAAGAATTAAAGATTACTGCTTTAGAGTATTGCAAGAACAAAGACTGGAAAAGAAGAATATTAACAGTAAAAATATCAGAAAAAAAAATCTCATTTGGACCATTAATGTATTGTTATTTGCCCTTTTCCTCCATTTGAGCATGCATAGATATATTTGTCATTGGATCAGCTTAATACCATACTTCTAAATGTAACCACTATATAGCTTGGTTTAGCAATGTTTTTTTTTAAAGAAGAAATTGTTTATTCTTTTCACTTCATCCAAAAAGGCAATCTTGTTGCCTATGGTATTTATTAGCAAACATTTAGTATTGTCAGTATAAGTTCTGCATGAAAATAGCATGATTAATCCCTCAATTCTGATACAGAAATTTACTAGGTTATTTTACAATACTGTATAGGAAAAAATATGCCAAAAATATCTGCAAGCAAACACCAATAATTACAAATCACTAAAAATATAACTTTAATTAGGTTTACTAATGAAGTTAACTTTTTTTGTGTGCACAACTGTATAAATGGCAAGTTTACATGCCTCATAACTCACAGCAGCATCAGGGACCTATCATATCTAAAGAATAAGATCCTTTATTCAGACTTCAAGCATTTATTGCTACTGCTAAGTATGATAATATGGATTTTGTGCTACCAGCGATTATGGCCCTTCCAAGTTCAATTATTTTCTCTATCTAAAGCACAATTCTGAAAATGCTTCAGTGTTGGCACATGACCAATTTTAAAGGGTAAAATACTTTATTTTGCAACAATGAAGAGATTTCAGTTTTATAGTAAAAAAACTATTGATCTATTCAAACTGCAAAATGCTACTTTTGACGTACTTTGACTTATATGGTATATAACCACTCGCACTAGAATTTCAGTTAGCTAATAAATAAAAAAGGACTAGTTAGAATTGTTCCACATTGGCCCGAACATGTTCTTAAAAAGTTTTTGTAGATGTACTCCGATGCTTGCAATTAAACAAAAGCATTCTTTCACTAGCAATTCATGTTCTTCAATATCATCACACATATGTATATAACAAAAATGTATAAAATATTTATTTATAAATACAGAAATTCAGGAATGGTCATAGCTGTGTCACATAACAATATGAACATATGCTTCAAAAGGATATTCTACATATATATATACATAGGAAACTATCTTTGACATTGTCCAATGTTGTATTTTCTCATAATATCTGCTAGAAATTCAAACCTCTCCAATCTATTTTTCAATCGTTGGTGGGGATTCTGCAAAAAAAAATATTTGCCACTATATTAAAAATGTGTTGTAATGGAAAACTTATGGCTTCAATTTCAAAAAGTACTGACAACTTTATAATAATATGTAGTCGTTTCAGTAAAAAGGTATATAAGGTGAAGTTATGTTCTGCTTGAATAATACTTTTAAGCTGGAAATTAAATCTAAACAAGAAGCTGCTTTAGTATTATGTTAAAAAAAGATTAACAATTTGGCTTAAATATTGGTGTGCTAAATATTGGTATAGTTAATTGAAACATCTATCACACCACAAATATCCGTGAATAGAATACTTATGGTGCTGCTAGTGCCATGGTTTAGGAAGGGATATCTTTGGGTGGCCACACCAATCTGTATGTGCTTTCAATTGGCTACATCATTAGTCACAAGTAGAGGGGATGAAATCTTTGACCCTTCTGGAAACCATATGCAGGTGTAATAGGTGATACCTTCCTAAACAGGACGATAATGCCTGCCCACACTGCTGCTGATTCTTACCTGGTGAATACACTTTTAACTGTATGGAGTGGCCAGTCTGGGTCTGCTAACCTAACTCCAACAAATATGTATGGGTTGCTCCCTTTAAATCCTTTAATCCCCTCCCATAGCTTAGATGTGCTTTGGAAAAGCAATGATGATTATTAACACAGTGCTGTTGGACAGTCTTTATCAACAGCATGAAACCACTGTGAGGCCTACATAGCAGTAAGAAGTGACCACACTCCATATTGAACTACTTGGGTTATCTCAGTTGACTTTCACCTTTTTACCATGTCTATATTCATATATAATTTTGGGAATTAAAAGTTTTTTTAACTGTTATTTTTATATACAGTGTTTATATATGCCTACTTCTGATTCACATGCAGCAGAACCAATAGGTTTTCAGGTTCTTCCTTAATTTATGAAAACCAGTGTAGTATAATTGTCAGAATAATGAAATAAAATAAAAAAAAATAAAAAAATGAGGAAATTAATGCAAAAAACAACTATTAGCAAACTAAAATTGAGAAATACAGTGAAAAATACATATTATGTACTGATAAATCTGATTTTAAATCGAGATGAAGACTCAATTTACAAAAAAAAAATTGTTAATTCACATGTTCCTGATTTGGAAGGCATGATACTGTCTTGGAATCAGACAACATACAAACCAAAATTTGCCAATATTATCAAATATCATTCAAAGCTATATATTTGAAATTATATGAAATCCTAATTTAATGAAACTTGCAGTTTTTGTTATTAAAAATAATATGCTGTTAGTCATATAAAACAACAAAAGAGTGCTATGTTGGGCATTTTTGAGAGTGCAATGGCTTGTAGGGGTGGGAGGTGTCAAGGAAATCAATTCATTCCTAAGAAAGATTAACTATTCTAAGCATTCATCTGTCTCAATTTCTCCCCCCTGTAAACTAAAAACATAACTCTTGCAACCACAAATTCAAGTCCAGGAAACAGACTGGTGGTTTTCTTTTCACATTTTCCTTCTTCCTAACTATTAACTGTGACTATCACTGAGTGCATCCTATTTCCTAACAAATTGGTTACCACGAGTGGTAAAAAATGCTAAAACATACTATGGAGAGCTGCCAACCTTGCATGACAAAAATTACCATTTGGGAGAGTGAAAAATTGGAGCAGGGAAGTTCTGCAGTTTACAATGCTCAGGCACCATTTTTTAATGCAATGCAATGATGCATTGCGTCTGACGGAACACTTGACTTACAGATTCCTAATGGCAATGAAAAAATTAAATTTTTTCAGAATTATATCGTTTCTTAACATTACTTCTGTAACACATGCTTCTTTGACTAATCACGAAACTTTTCAATATCACATTAGAAAGAATATTTGGCAAAAGTGTCAATCTGGTGATAGCCACCATCTTCATTTTTCTGAAACTAATGGTCCTCAGATCGGCATTTTGCCGAATATTCAACTTCTTGTAAAGTTAAACAAATAATAACCTAAACAATCATATTACTAGCAGGAAAGTGGCCATACAATGAGAATATGCTGAGTAAAGAATATAATGATAAACGTTTATTCCTGAGTGTAAAATTTTGTTTCCACTACAAGTATTAACATCTAGACATATTTTCCTAACTGTGCAAATCTTTATATGGCAAATGTTGGTCAGTACCATCCAAGGCTACTTGTTTCAACATTCCGTAATTTAAAAGAAACTTGCAAAATTCAATAATTTCATTGGAGACAGCTACTCAAACAAGTGCATACTGATAAATAACGAATTGCAGATCTTACTGATCAAAGCCTAAAAAACAAATTTGTAAACAATTCACTGACGATCTCTAGTGTAATATACTTAACTGCCGAGTGGTATGCAGTATCAGACGTGGGATGGCATATACACGTTCCAGACAAATTTGACGAAATATTACTGCTTTCTGGTACCTTGGTTAAATCAGACTCGAGCCATTGAACTTAAATAATGATAATAAAACGATTTATTCCTTTGTTAAGATATACAAAAGAATACTCTGCCAGAGATTACTATTTTCTGTGCAGGTTTCTCACTATTTCCAGCTTTTACAAATCATACTTGTTGCCCATATGTAGGATCGCAAGCACTAACCTCGCTGACCAGTACTACTGAGCAGACTGAACTCTCTTTTTTTCTCATTGTTCATCTCCTTTACAGATGGGGCTTCCTTTTATTTTGTATGCCTCACTATCAGATCTGTCCATTTGTGCAATCAGCACAGCAGAGCTCATTCTTGTGGAATGCAGGTAGGGCGTGACCTTCCCTGCTCCTGTAGGTATGATAAGGATGGAAGCATACTATCTCAGCTGACTGGTCGATCCTGACAAGCAATAATAAAAAAGATCCCTGAACTAAATAATCCCATCAAAGACAACAAGCTGAAATATATGAATTATTCTAAATAATGAACCACTGATCCACAGTATAAAAAAGCCCTTGAAACTAAATAATCCCATGAGAAAACAAGCCTAAAAACACAATTGTAAACAATGCACAGCCATTCAAATTATTAAAATATATCCAGAATAAGATAATCTCAGCAGACACAAATATTTTAAAAGGAATTTTTTAACACAATATTTAAACAGAGAATTTAAAACTTTGATAATGATTTATTAAATATCATAAATTGTCTGCAACTTTCAGTACTTACTTGAGGCAAAATTTATATCTTTATGCTATATATATGAATTAAATCGAAACTGAATTAAAAAAATACAATTATATGTTAATTAAATCTGTGCTTATTAGGAAAGTTTAGGTTCTGAAAATAAACTCCTTTTATCCTCTTTAGACGGTTAGATCTGCAGCAAAAAAAAAAAAATCGAGAACCTGAGGCTGCACAAAACATACTAGTAAATAATCAAATAAATCATTTAATACGATGAAAAGCTATTGTACTATATAAATTCACTTCACATTTTTTTTTATTAATCCTAATGAAAACAAACGTTAGGGCTTTTAACCTTACTTCACACCATGGAGGTAGGAAGAAAAGAGGAGGGGCCCTAAGCACTTGAAGATGATGCTATGGTGACTGCATGGCAGCCATGTTGTTCTATTCAAAACATTGATCAGTAGTGTTAAAATACAATGTGTCTTGCGCTATAAAAAAATTTATTTTATATGATATTTGTGTTATATTAATTTATTCAGCGTTTTGGATGCACGAGTCGCCCTTCAAAAAAGATACCAGGAATTACCTTTCATCAGTCAATTTGTCATTTTTATAAAGTTCAATTAATTATATAATGATACAAGTATCTTTGCGCTCTAATTACACCGCTATGAAATCAGTTTTATTTCAAGTTACAAACCTCGATTCTTCAATAGATTTTTTTTTATTTTCTTAGGATTGTATTCAGTGATAAATGTCAAGATGTACTTCTTATATTGATTGATTGATTGATTTTACGTTACACTTATTTGAGAATTTCTTCTGCAGGCTTTCTCAGTTAAAAAATTTTGTTGGCTGTAATTGAATATTAGTGTGTGTTCTATTTAATGGATGATGAATTTACATACTTTTAAATAGAGGTGATTAAAATATCAAGGAGTTTCTTTTTTGTTTTTTATTTTATTTCAGTTGGAAGTATTAGATATTATTATTTTGTTTAAATGTTTCAGTGTTTAAATTCCTTTCTCTTCCTGATTTAATAAGTTCAGTGTAAAAAGGTAAAAGTAAATTACAATAAAGTATTTTCATAAGGTGAGAAATATAATTTTTATTTTTTTTAATTTGGGTACCATTTAAGGGTTTTGTTTAAATGCCCCCCTTTTTTTTTGATTGGAGTCTTATCTTTTGAATTTCTTTTTAGATTAACTTAATGTGTCTGGTGTAAATTGTCATAGGTGAGTGACAGTGATCATTAGTTAGGGTGAAAATTTTTCAAATTGTTTAAATAATTTTAGTTAAAAGAGGAGAGAGTGTAATGCTTTTCTCCTTTTCGTTAATTCTTTTGATAGGGTTCTAATTTTCCCTTTTAAGGTGAATACTGAATTTATTTAATTCTGTATGGATTTTAAATAGAACGAGTGTATTGCTTGTAGTTATTTTATTTTTACTTTGGTTGAGGTCTACGTTAGGCATACATAAAGGGAGATATGAGAGACTGAGGAGTCAGGCACTGAGATGTTGGGTTCGAGCCACTGTCTGGAATGTTGCCTTTTTTTTTTTAAATAGATATTATATTCCCTTCACCCTGTGGATATGTTTTTTCCTTTTTTTAGTTTTTTTTTTTATAAATTTTTTAATTTTTATTATTTTTGCTTAGTATAATTTTTAGTTGTTATTTTTTTTATATTGTTTTTTCAGATATTATTTTGAATTTTTCCTTTGTGGCTGAGGAAGGATGCATTTCAATCCTTATGGGCTTTTTTTTTGAGAGATTGTAATAATTGTGTATTTTGTATTGATTGTTAACTCTGGTTGAGGGAAGAGAATGAGCATGAGATGAGGGAGAGATGTGAAGCTGAGGGTACAGACACAGAGCTGGTGGGTTCAAGCCACCATCTGGGATTTTTTTTTTACTTCTTATATTAGCAACAGCAATATATTTATAAATAAGCAAAAATTCAGGGGTGTAGCTACCTCTAAAAATCGGGAGTGTCATCACACCAGAGATTTTGTTTCCTTTTACAAGTTTAGAGATGTGTTACAAATTTTACATATTTATTTCAAACTTAATTCTATGGTTTACTGTTCGGTGCTGTTTTATTTAAATAAATTTCTTGAAAAGATGCTTTATTTTTTGCATTGTCAGCTTATGGCCAATACATAGAAATTATCTTTTATTTCAGCTTTCCATTAAATAAAGAGAGACGGGAAGCATTATAGATAACAGTTTTGCTAATGTTTCTGTTTGATCAGTCTCATGAATTTTTGACTTTATCACAAAACAAAGAATTTTGATGATGACACACTTTGTCTGTAAAAGATGTTAAGTTCTCATCTATCAAAAAACATCTTTGATAGATGTGACTGTACCTTTATCCATTATCTGAAATATTAGAAAATTTTAAACAAAGTCAGTACAAAGTTTTAAAAATGTCTAATCAATACTTAAAGGTTACTTATGTGGTATAGATGAAGCCCTGAGATCTTGGGGCTTCATATCAAAACAACACACATATTGCTACAATCAGACAGTGAATATGAATAGTATAACTGCAATTTAAGATTTTTAATAATGATGTAATACAAACTAGGTTACAAGTGACTTCCAGCAGTTAAAATTTAAAAAGTTATAACTAAATGTTATAAATCATAATTTTAAGCTAATTTGCATCACTTTCTGCACTTTGTTGTCAGAGAAGGAAAGTTAACAGAAAAATTCTCCAAATAAAACAGTAGAATTAATTTATCAATAAATAGTATATCCAAAGCTATCTGTTGACTTTGAAGTCAAAATGAAAATTCAGTACAATCATAATTGTCTTAATAGTGGGTGTCATAACTTATTATTCAGAGATTAAGATTAAGTCAAGAAATTAATTCATTAATGAGATTAAGTCAAGAAATTAATTCATTTGGAGTTGAATCTTTACTATTGTGAAAAATCACTTCAAATCAAATTAATGTGTGTTTAGATGATTTCTCCACCAAAGTTTAAAGTGTTTTTAAAATCTACCATTTTGGCTCCTACACTATTGGCTTTATTTAATTTTGTTAGGCAAATTTTTTTATTCTTGTGGAATCAGAATTTTTTTTAACATAAAATAGCTATTTTCTGAATCTTACAAATGTAATTTTTTGCAGTTTAAATGCTGCTTTGGTCATAACTTTTATCTTTTATCTATAAAATGTTTTCTACTGTTATCAGTGCAGTATAAATAAACTTTTAAAATCTTGTAATTGTTTGTTATTGTCGTATTCAACGAAATACATAAATAGTTCTGCTATACAGTAATTCTGTATGGAAATATTCATTGCATTGAAAAAAAAAGCAATATAAATTCCAAATAGCTTAAATGACCTTTCTCTTAGTCGTAAAAAAATAATCTTCCCATATATAATGCACGGTAAAACTGAGTATAGCACGTGAAAAGTAGGCTTGATTGCAGCGGCGGACGATTTGTTTTGGAAGCAACAACATGGCTATCTCCCTGCTGTGTCAGCATCATGATCTTTGATAGGGAAAGTGCGTTAGGGCATCTCCTCTCATTCATACCTCTGTGCTTCACACACCTCAAGAAGGTTAGCCACTTGTGGTGCCATCTAGTGAGCTGAGTGCCATAAACTGCAAGGTTACTGCAAAACAGACAAAATTCACAAGACCCATTAAAGTTTCAATGTCAATAATGGCCCATTTTAGGCATTACTTTTTTCATTAGCTCAGACAGCGAAGTTCTCTAATCTGTATTATTTCTTTCACTCTAAAGTTTCCAATTCTAAGTAATCCAATTAGCATTTAGTTGGCCGTAGCTGGGAGAGTTGGGTATAGATTCAATAAACGCACATTTAGACATTATATATGACTTTCAACTCTGTAAAAGAATTCAGGTGTGCACTTTGCCATATGTTCTGTCTGGAAATGATCATCTGCAGTCCTATAGAACTTCTCTGGTTGGTATGCAGGTGTGGCCACAAGCAAGCACAGATTAAGAAGTTGGCAGCTCTGTACTATGCTTTGATGCTGGTGCATCAGAGTAACCTAAAGTGTATAAATATTTGATACATGGTTATTTCAATCTTGGTTTTCCATCAGTATAAATAGTGCATGGTGCATCCCTGTTACCTACAACTATATGTTAGTGCTTCCTTCCTATCATAACCTTACTTAGGCAGATATGAATCATAACCACCACAGCTCAACTGGAAGAGCAATTGGTACAAAAGCAGGAGGTCCTGAGTTCAAGTCCAGGAGGTGGATTGGTAGTTGATTTTTTGTAATCATATTTGGCTTATCAACTGTCAATTGTGACTATCGCTTGAATTAGTTATACATTGGTTTCCATAAATTAAGGAAAAATTATGATAAACAGAAAACGATATATGAATGATTGTAATGATTTGATGAAAACATGAATTACAATGCTAGTTTAAGAATGGCATAAAATATTTTACACTAGAAACATTTTTTGTCAAAAAATAACACTTACAGGAACTTGTCCAAGAATGAGATGTCAGAATGCAATGGGCAAATTTCTTTAATAAGGAGTGTGGTCACCCCTTACAGCAATGTAGGCACGACAGCGATGCTCCATGCTGTTTATGATGTTGTGAATCAGCTCAGTAGGGAGTAACGACCATTGTCCCTTCAAAGCAGTAATAACCTCCCCCTTTGTTTCAGGTGGCAGGTCGAGGGCAGCAACACATCTCCCTAGAGCATCCCACACATGCTCATAATCGGATTTAGCTTGGGAGATCGAGCTGGCTACTCCATGTGCATAATGGTCTCCTCTTGAAGGTATTGTTCCAGTAGTCGAGATTTGTGTGGATGAGCATTATTGTCTTGTAAGATGAATGTTTCCCCTATTGCACCAGCATAAGGATGTACATAAGGGTTCAGGATGCCATCTCTATACCTTTGAGCATTGAAGTTTCCACTCATCAACACATAGAGGTTTGTGAGTCCACCTAATGACACCCGAAACATACACGCTACCTCTGCCATAACTGTCTCTTTGATGGATGTTACTGAGATGATAGTGGGTACCTCGTTCTCTCCATATCAAACTGGAAATCCCAAAAACTATCTCCAAATCAGTCTAGAATCACTCTGCAAGCAATATCTGGATTCATCTGTGAAGAGTACGGACCTCCATTGTTCTTCTGTCCAGTTAACATATGTGCATGCCCAATTCAACTGCTCTCTTCTGTTGCAACATGAGGGGTATACAAATTACTGGCCTTCTAGTGTACAGAACTCCCTCGTGAAGCCTTCTATGCACAATAGAAGCTGATACAATCCTCCTGATGGCTGCTGCAACAGAGAATTGTAGATGAGAGGGAGTAAACATCCTGCTCCTTTGTGCTGTTAATTGTAGATATCGGTCTTGTACAGCAGTCATAACTCTAGCCCTTCCTCAGCTAAATCTCTGAGACGCGGAATCCATGCTAAGAAATTGATTCCACAGTCTATGGACCACAGAAAGACTCATATTCAGCCATCATGCCACATTTGACTGACTTTGGCCTGCTTCGAGCCAGCCAATAACTCTCCAGCATTCATGCTGGAGAGTTATTGGCAGTTCATTTGGCAAAATAATGTCTCGAGGTCATTCCTACAAAATGGCTATTTCAAATTTCTTTACTCACATTTAAAACATAAAATAATGATCCACTCCAAAACACCCGTTTTTATACTGCTATCCAATTACATAAATTAACGCAACCTAGATTAATTTGCATACAATGTGCTCACTCGGCATTACTTTACTGGTTACAGGAACAAGTTTGGTAAGGATCGTACAATTTTTTGGCAAATTATTGCAATTTTTCTAATTTTTCCTTAATTTATAGAAACCAGTGTATTTCCCAACTCAATGGAGTGATATTATACATTCAATTTTAATTCCTATTTATATTTTCAATATTTCTATTTGATATTATATGATTGTGTCTCCTGTTTGATTCAAAATGAGTAAACTCTACCATGATGAATAGAAAAATAAATAAATTACGCCTCAAGCAGCTTATCACAGATATCTGGCAGGGGGCTATCAGTTTAATATGCCATAGAGAAGATCTGTGAGGAAGATGCGACCTCAGCAGAAAGACAACACAAACATCCATGCTTTAACTTGGAGATCGAACTCAGGTCCCATTGATTAGTAGCCAAGCACACTCAGCCACTAGGATGGCATGATGGATTGCTATAAATGTAAAAATCAATTTTTTTAAAAGTTTAACTTCTACTTTTAATACTTTTTTCAATTAAATTGAACTATTTTATCTTGGTTGATTTGTGGAACCATGAATAGGGCCTATAATTACTAAGAAGTAATTATTTTTAAAGACATTTTTAACTTTTATTTTTAAGCTTTTTTATTATGAAATTTTCTTTATACGTGTTTTCTTAATTTTTACAATAAGTGGCAGTGGAAATCAAATGTAAAATTGTGGCTTTTTAAAAATGAATGAAAAAAATTCAACTATTTCCACTGAGATTCAGTAATTAGCTTTCTGCACATAATGTTGTCTCTGTTAAATATAAAATAACCAGCTTACTTTGCTGCTGTGTTAATATTTTCATAAACATATCACAAGAGCACTAATTTATCCAAATGTTATACATAAGCCATCCCGTGGTTGACAACTTGATCTAAGGGACCTGGGTTCGAGCCCCAGATAAGGCATGAACATTTGTGTTGTGTTTCTGCTGAGGTCCTGCCATCCTTACAGATCTTCTATTATGGCATATAAACTGACAGGCTCCTGTCAGACCTCTGTGGCAAGCAGCTACTTGAGGGGGTATTTATTTTTTTATTTATTTTGTTATACATACAAATAAAGGAAAAATCATTTCCTAGTTGGAAAAAAAGTTGATATTTTTAGATGTAAAGCCCAAAATAAAAAATCTATAATTACAGGCATGGGGAAACAAATCTTCCAGAATTTCAGATACACTAGTGAGTTCAGATAAATCTCTCAAATATCTTTCAAGAACCAGGAAATCAAACCTAACTAAGAACATAGAAAATTAGCCTGGGTCTTAAACTGGAACAAATATATGGTTGAGAATGCCTGGAACATCTTCTCTGTAGTTCTTGCATCTCATCTATGTGAAGAAAATGCACTCAGAAGTAGAATGGTTCAGGTACCTGATCATGTTTAGTAATCTTCTGAGCTACCCAGTTTATTCATCCAATTGGGACAGGCAACATGCAAATTCAATAGAAAATGCAGTGGCAGCTTCTCATTCAACAAAGTCCTATTAATGAAGCAAAACCAGAATTACTGTTTTAAAAGGAAATCCAAAATAGAGTCAGATAAGTATAAATGACCAGCAGATGACCTTCGAAAGTTCAGCACTAACCAGCAGGATGTAAAAGAATGGTCATAGAAGATCAGATCAAAATGCAACACTGATTCTGAAACCTTTCAGTAGAAATATAAAGGTAGCAAAATTGAAAAATGAAAAACCATATGAGTAATGTATTTTGATCTTTGTGGCCTTATATAGGAAAATAGGTATATGTACTTGTAGAAGGAATTCATTGACACCAGTATCAGCAACATGTATTTGGTTTTAACAGGATGGATGCTATATGGATTCTAGACAAATCCCACATGGAAACATCCAAAATCGAACAATGTGTAATTACACTGACATTTTAATTTAACAATTAGGATTCACATTGCTGACTTAATTTCTGGAAGTGCTGACACTATCAACTTGCAATGATAATGCAAAACTTTGGGCATTTGAAGGCAGGAAATAAAGTTGAAGTGACCAGGACTTTTGAGTCAGAAGATCGTTTTGTTGCATGATGTTCATTCCCATACTACCCAAGTAACAACGTTGAAAGGGTATGATTTGAGAATGCCTGGAACATCGAACATTTTCTCTGTAGTTCTTGCATCTCATCTATTAGATTTTCACATTTCTGGACCTCTAAAAACACCATAAAAAGAAGGAAATTGAAATTGGATAAACAAGTGAAGTGCTTTATCACAGATTTTATCACAGTGCTTTATCACATTCTAGGAAAAAGAGGGTATTCATGATGTTAATTTTATGTCAGGACAAATGCCTCAATATGCATGATAAATTTAAACAGATCAATAAATGATTTATGCTTTACTTCCAACTTATCCACTTTCCATTTGAATGATCCTTATATTTTCCCTGGATAGTACTAAAAATCTGCATTATGCAAAAATGGTTCGAGAGAAATTAGGCCATTTTCAATTTTACCCATTTTTATTTAATGCTTTTGGTATTATGAGTTTATCACATTTGCAAATCAGCTCAAAAGTATTTTCTGTATGGTTTTAATTTTTACAATAAATGGTTTTAAAAATAATTTTCTTTGCCTTAACATAAGATTTTGTCCTGTAGGATGCTACTGTTACAAGACTTGTAAAATTATTGGAACTTGTAAAGTACTACATTACTCCCTTCACAAACTTGATTTGATTAATGTAACCAACCATTTCAATTAAAAATTACTTGAAGAAACTTTTTTTTTATATTTACAGGAAGAAATTCACGAATACATAGCAATTCAATCCTAGCTCACCATTGATATCAAATGTTTTAGAGGTAAAATTGCCATGAGCCAGGTGGGATACCAAACCCACACCCTCCTAACATGTCAGGTGCTCTGACAGCTTACCAGGATGTTATTAGCCTTGAAAGTTCTCCATAAAAAGCTCAGCAATTCAACTAGCAATTTTTTTGTCAAAGTGGATTAATATTTGAATTCAATAGCTTTTACAATTAAAAATCTATAAATTTTTCCTCACCTGAAGGAACTCAACTGTATATGTAGACACTTTATGAGGTAGATGAACTACCCATACATCAGGAAGAACTACAAATGTATAGCTGAAAAAAATACCAAAAACATTTTATAAAACACATTTTAATAAATATGAATGAAAATTAACATGAACTTGATTTAGAAATAAACACATACTTAGCAGCATAAAGTTCTGTAACATGAGTTACTTTATTCATGCCATATCCTAGGAATCTTTCATCATACAGGGGAAGACTCTTTGATTTTCTAGATAAAAATTATTTGAAATAAATGAGTAACATAAATGCGATCTGCAACACAGAATTCAAAATATTTTAATCAAATAATTATTTTTCATTATCTTATCACTGTAGATCTGACAACTTTTAGGAAAATAATTTTTAAATGTAGTCTATTTTATTTGAGCACCAGATATTTAATGTCTCAAATTTCTAAAAATTAATGGCACATGTAATTATTTGAATATTATTAAAATATAAATTGATGAAATCCATCGATGTTGTTGTTCTATCAGAGAAATATTCACTCTTAGTTCACCATTGATATCAAATGTTTTAGAGGTAATATTTTTATGAGCCAGGTGGGATACCGAACCCACAACCTCCTAACATGTCAGGTGCTCCGACAGCTTACCAGGATGTTATCAGGAAGTCATGGGTTTGTATCACCAGGCTCAAAGCAATTTTTCCTCTAAAACATTTGATATTGAGGTGAACTAAGAGTGAATATTTCTCTGATTATTAATATAAATTATTTTGCATTATGACATCTAAGGTATTGTTATTGAATTTTTTACAAGACAATTCAATTTGTGATTATTAAAGCAATATCAATAAGCTTTGATGGCATAATAATAAAGTACCTTTCTTAACACCTAATGTTACAATGATAATTAATCTTGTATCTGATTTAAGAGAGTAACACCCCTTTGAACAATTGCAGAATTTTAATAATTGGAGTAAAGATAAAGAAATTAAAAACGATTAATACAAAATGGGAGAAAATGAACCATTCTGCAAGAATAATTTCCGATGAAAATGCTCTGATCTGTTTTCATTCCTTCATGCCATTCCTTCTTCCTCCCTAATTTTCTATTTGAAAAAAAAAAAACTAGAAGAGTAAAAATCTATTGTATTAAATAATAAATTTTTTTTTTGCTGTTTTAATCCATTTCTTATTCTATTACATATCTCTTTATACTTTTTAGTATTGTACATATATCTTATTTCCCCCCCCCCCCCCCCCTTTAGATTTTGTTTTTGGAGGACTCATCCTCTTGCCTCAAAAATTAGTTTTTAAAAGCTCTTTATTTCTTTAAATAACAAAGGAATGCATTTTTTCCAATATCATTCATTACACTGGAAGCAAATCTGATTTTACTGTGTGGTGGTGGTGGACAGCTGCAGAGATGCCAACCTTTAAGTGTTGCATCACTTTCTTGCAAGAGATTTGCCTGCTATTTATAAATAAGTTCTTTTGATTCTGATGTGACTTTATCCACTGACCTGTTTGCTAAACAAAATAATTTGCTGTTCACAAAAATTGTGATGATGGTGACTGAAGCAAAAAAAGTTGAAACATGATTTAAATGGTTTTGGAGAGTAATGAAATGTAATAAAACTGATCACCAAGTACATCTGTTTTTTATTTTAGGCCCACATAATATTAAGTAAAATGCATGCTTATTATGCTATTCTAAACATAACTTTTGCACTTTGAAACTCCCCATTTTTTTTTCTAGATCCAGGTCTGAACATTAATAATGTTGTGCTAAATCAAGTAAGTGCATGCCATCTGTTTTGAAATAAAACCAGTCTTGATAAAACTTAATGCCACAACTCAGAACAAAATGGAGATAGCTATGACACTGTTTCATCATCCATGCATCAGCTTGACAGTTGACTAACTCTTTTCTCTTGGCCCACAATGGGGAAGTTAAAATTTCAAGGATTCTAACTGTGGTGTCAGAGAAGTGATACTAAATTACAAACCACAAAAGATATGCAATATTCTTTACTGCATGCACATGTGGTGCAGTAAAAGGCATGTGGGTAGGTGCTCTTATTGTATTATAATGACCATGGTGCATTCAATATGATTAATTATTTTAATGTGCATATGATTTTTATGATGTGCAAATTGCAAAACCATACCTTTTAACCCTTAATATGCTAAGCCTAAAAAACTTAATTGTATCATATGGCCAAGTTTTTTTTTCAATTGTGCTTAGTCAAAAAAGTGCAAAAAAAGTGATTTTTTTTGCTAATATTAATCTGCATGTAATTCTTGTTTTTATGAAAATAAAATTAGTTAATGAAAATAAAAACAAATTTAATTTTTAGTAGGGCTTTTCTAGTCATATGGTAAAAATAATCATCAGGCAATGCAAATAAAACTTTAAAAAATGCAACAAAAATAATTACAATACATATGAACATAAGGCTACTTATTTCTGAATAATAGTAAAATGAATTTTTTACTTCAAGCAAGAAATTTATTCTGTTCTGCAATTTTATCTGGGTGATATACTTTGAATATAAAAATACATGGGTTCATCCCTCCCCCAACCACACTTGAATATTAAATGCACATGGGTTTCATTGGGGTGGTTCACCTATTCACTCTTACTTTTCCTTAACTAGTTTTACTTTATTTACGTTATAATTTTATTTTGGGGATTATATTTCAGTTGAATCATAATTTTTCCTCACCCATACTCAAGAAGAGTTGTGCGTACACAACTGTTTTTTAATTGACACACCCTCTTGTGTCATAGCTTGCATGAACATGCAGTCATCAAATTATGTAAATGTACTTTCCCAGTGTGCAATACACACGTATCAGTTGCATGCCATGTGTATAGTAAGTTAAACCATTTGTTAGGATGGCAGAATGTTAGGCAGAGAGAGGAGTGGTTTTGTTAGAATGAGTGGAGTTGCTCAGATATTTTTGCAGAAGGAAGTTGCATTTTGGTGAGTCTAGATTTTTGGAAATAAACTTTATTTGCTTTATGAAATAGTTTTTGATGTTCTAATTTTTCCTCTTGAGCAGAGTTTAGAGATTTTGACTAGAATTAACTTTAATGATTGACAATTTTTTGATTAAAGTTCTTTTCCAAAACATAATGCTAATTATACTAAGAGAAGAGCCCTCATTTAAATTTATTGGCAATATTAATTGCCTGCCACCCGAGCTATCCAGAAACTAAGTAACGTACATTTTGGAGTGTTACATCACCTCATGGGTTCTATAGGAATACGATAGATTACATATTAATTAACATTATATTATATTATATTAGATCTGACCATTACCTGGTCAAAGTGTCTTAAGCTGGCCATACATGATTGGTCTTGGAGCCAAGTCGGGCCCATCAGCTCTTCCTTTCGGTCCAAGCATGAGCATGTATGGGAGGTGCAATTCGAAGGTCAAACTGTGTCAAGCCGCATTGGTCCAAGTGCAAAAGGGAAATTTTGCCCATCGGCCCTTTGCATGGCCCGAAGCTAGAGTGACTATGTGTGGGGTGGCTCGCCTTGGCCCTAGCACTACACGCATGCACTCTCACTTCCACTCATCACGTTTGCTACTAAAACAAAGCTATGTACTAACAAATGATTGTTCAGCATTATCGAATTTATTACTCGGTTCTATCGATTGTTTGGCAGTATCAATATTATTATTTTCAAAATATTGCATAAAAATTTCTCGTGGTGCAGGCCATTAATACCTTTCAAAAGAGACATTCTCTTTTGGAAGGGAATGGAAGGGAAAGGTTGCCAGTTCAGTGTGCCTTACTGATCTGGCCATCTATGGCCACTTTTTTTTCAACCCTGCTAAGGAATGGTCAACTTCACAGGGTCCTGGTGCTGACCATTTATACCTACTAGACTGCAGTAGATTATGGATTTGAGCTTGATCGTGGATCCTGGACTTGCTGCACTGTTTGGGTCTCTGTTGAGGGAGAATCTGTCACTGTGTTTTCTATTTGCTTGTGGGTTCCCAGCTCTAAGTGAACAGAGGCACGGGTCACCTTATATCAGCTGGTGGATAATCCTGATGAGAGAACTCTATCTTCCTTGCACTGACTATATTACATTGCCTGTGATTAGGGGGCAGTTTGATATTTCTGGATTGTATTGGAGTTAGACAAGGGTGCATTTTGTCTCCTTTTCTCTTTAGTTTGGTTATTGATTATGTTATGTGAAATTCTTTGCAATGGAAAGATTTTGGTCTTAAATGGTGTAGAAATTTCATAATTTCTGATTTAGATTAGGCAGATGATTTAGTCCTGTTGGTTAATGATGTTGATGAGATGAATTCTTTCATTAGGACTGTTGATGAGACCAAAATTGCTCTCCCACAAAAGGGCTGATTTCCATGCTAAGGAAGTCCTTTTTGCTTCTGTATCCAAGACCTCATTCATTTTCAGGAATTTGAAGAAATGATACAAGATCAAATTTTTTTACTGAAAAACTACAGAAATATAAAATAAAATTTATTATATATCCTAATGTGATGTTAAATAAAATATCTATATGAACAACTTAGTTGTAAGCTGGCCATCCGATAAAGCTTGACTCTGAAAAATTGATGGATAGAACTGACCAAAAGATTTTTGGTCAAATTTACAAAAATAAAGCTATTGAAATAAAAACTAAGATTTAAATATAAAAAAAGAGTAAATACTAACTTTACAAAGGGTATCCAATATATTGTAACAACACTGAAACAATCTATTATGTAGCCATTTATGATAACATGGGAACAGAGATAGTATGGGTGAGCCACCTGCATCCTCAGCTGCAGGTAGTTGAACCGTCACTTAGTTGCAGCTGCAGCCAGTCTTGAAAAGCCTAAGAAGGCAGTTTTTACTTACAGTTTTGAATTTAAGTGCAGGAAAGACACATAGAATGCTGGGATAAATGATATAAATAATAATAATAATAAAAAATCCTGGAAATATCAAAATAGGTTTAATGCAGAAAAGAATGTAAAACCAGGTGGTACGTACTTTGTAATTACTCCCCAAATCTTCCGTTCTTAAAAATGGCAGCTTTTTCGTTAATTTTTCAGGAGTTTTTTTAAACTTTAACGAAAAATTTGTTGGTAATAATTCCAATCAAACTTAGGAGCTTAAATCAGGGGATTGCTTCAGCAAAAAGTAACATTAACAAGAAAATTTTTTAGTTCAATAAAATGTGCATCAAATGAAAAAAAAAATATTATTTTTCAAGTCTGAATCATATATTTTTATAAGATATATATAAGAAAATTTAAAAATGGCAATTTTTTTATTGTTTTTTTTTTGGTTGTACTAAAAACATATATAGTTAATGTATGCATACGACATGGACACTGGATTGTGCATGTCATGTGCATATCTGATTGGAAGGGCTAAAGGACTGTGGCTGCCCAGATTACCTGATTTGATTCCTTGATTTTTATTTATGAGGATTCTTGAAGGAAACCCTACAATAATCATCTTGGACCATTGAAAACATAGAAATCGACATAACTAATGTTATTCAAGAAATTTTCCTTAAAGTTTGAAAAAGGTATCAGCTAACCAAACAAAAAAGTCCTGGCATGTTTGGTTGCAAATAGACATTTTGAACACTTTTTGCAATGAATTATGCTCTACACTCAGTTCCCAACTAACAGGAAGGATGTGTTCTTAAAAAAAAAAACCATGCAAGATGCAATCCTGTTAGTTGGACAAGAATTTCTCATAAGAAATAATGCAAATATTGGGTAATTAATAGATTCTGAAAAAAAAAATTCATCGCCGCCACGGCGGGAATCGAACCCGCATCTCTCCAGATTCATGCCAGAGCGCGCTAACCATTGCACCATGTGTCGGACAACAAATATTTTCAGAATATGACCTTTTAAGTTTTTCTTCTTGAGACGTGACTGAGACAGCGCCATCTATACTCAAGGAGATGCAACGTTTACAATCGTTGCATTTGATTATCAGATGTTAATGAGAAGGTCGCTAACGCTACCGCGTTAAACATATAATTATATCCGACGCGTGGTGCAATGGTTAGCGCGCTCTGGCATGAATCTGGAGAGATGCGGGTTCGATTCCCGCCGTGGCGGCAATGAATTTTTTTCAGAATCTATTAATTATTGTTTCTTAACAGGGAATACTGTGCATTCACTTTGGATTGCAAATATTGGGGGATGGAGGGATGCATTACAGAATTTTAACCTAACTGATATATTTTTAATTTCATTCCTGTACTATCAATATACTTTGAGTAATGCTTTGTGTTTTTATTTCTTTAAATACATTTCATACCTTAACTCACTTTTAAGAAAAAGAAACAATAAAGAGTAGAAAAAAAAATGGCTCTAATCGACCAATAAGAAACAATCACACAAGCAATACTTACTGTAATACAATATAAGGCTCATACTTGTCATTGAAAGTATTTATTGTATATGGCTTGTCTGCTCTGTACCATTTCCAGTAATCTGTAATCCTATGAGATTCACTTGACTCTGACATTCCTGTGATTTTTTTGTTAAAGATAAACTAACAAAATTTTTCAGATTTTTACATAGCTTTCATTCACCAATTATTGTTAAATAGTAATGAAAGGGAATAGCTTTGAAGAAATGAAGAAGTGAGAGGCTGAAAAAACTGCATCAAAGTGTTATATTTTTGGGAAATATATTTCAAATTATTTAAAAAGATTTTAACTTAAATATGCAAAGTCAGCATTAATGGGGATATGAACAAAAACAATGATTTTTGCTGATTGAATAACTATTTGGAGAAGCTGCATTTGATTAACACCTCAAAACTATAAGCAGATCAAATCCATTTCAAAAGTTTGGCATTATTATTAGAAACATTCTGGTAGCATAAACATCTTATATGTAAATACAATAAACTTAGGTTTAGAAAAGGAACTAAGATGCAAAATTATGAATACTTCTTATAAAACAAAAAATTGGTGATATAGTTCCCATAACTTTAAGAATTTTTACTTTTTTAGTAAGCTGAAAAAAAAAATGTTTTACCATGAGTGGGATTAGAATAGTTCCCCTAATTTTAAATAAAGTATATGGGAACATGAAATAGTAAGCTGAAAAAATTTGTTTTGCCATGAGTGGGATTCAAACTCGTCTCACAGTATCATGCCAGGTATCTAACCACACCATCAATGGCTAATGTTTGGTTCTTCAGCTAATGTGACATAAAAACTTTCCTGCAATTTGCATTTGATTCGCTCGTGGTGCAATCTATGTTGGGAAACAGACACCTAAGTTGCCTCATATGATAGAATTTTAACATTTGTCACTCAATCTCATGGTGTTAAATCAATAATTCAGTAGTAAAGTATCTCAGGAGATGTCCTATAGACAAGGGACTCAAGAAGTAATAGGTAATGGCTAAAGTTTTTTTCTTTAGCTAATGTGACATATAAACTTTCCTGCATTTTTTATTTGATTTGCTCATGGCACCATCTATATCAGGAAATGGACAACTAAGTTGCCTCATATGATTGAATTTTAATATCTGTCAAGCCAAATTTTTTGAGCTTACTATTTCATGAGTCCCATGTCTACAGGACATCTCCTGTGATACTTTACTAATAAGTTATTGATTTAATGCCATGAGAATAAGTGAAAAATAAGCTAATGGACAAAAAAATTAGTCATCTCACGCCATAAGAGGGTTATGTCTGTTCAACACCAATAGAGGGTGCACCAGTAATAAACGGGTCCTACAAATAGTTGTGCCCTGCACTACAGGGTTCATACAATGACAAGAAATGGTTGTATGCCACATGTGTGTTAGTCACTCCAAAGATGTGAATGAGTGGCAAAAAGGTGTTATTGCATTTGGCTGAGCCAAAGGGCATAGTGTACAAGAAGTTGCTGCCTTTGCAGGTGTGTCGAAACATACTGTCCAAAAGGTCTTCCAGCAGTGGCGTACATCGCAGTCCACTGCTAATAGTCACAAGAACTATGGCAGAAAGACTGTGCTCACCAATAGGGACTGCCACAGTGTGTCACGCACTGTTAGGGCAAATCGCTTTGCAACAAAGCAGTAATTGCTCCAGTTAGTCAATGCAGGCCTACAACAAACTGTTTCTGAACAAACACTCCGAAGGGTTACGTCCTTCAGCATGCCATGGATATCTGGAGCAGAGTACCACAGAAGAGACCCATGTTACAGCTCTGCACAAGGCTGCACAGCTACAGTGGATGCGGTGCCACAGAGACTGGACTGTTGACTCTTGGAAGTGTGTGATCTGGTCGGATGAGTCACGTTTTTGCTTGTACTTGAATGATGTGAGGTGATGGATACATCATAAGCTGCATGAAGCCTTCCATGTGGACTGTGTGCAAGGTTCTGTTCAAGCTGGAGGAGGCTCTGTGATGTTCTGGGGGTGTTTCACATACGAGGAAATGGGTCCTTTGATTGTGATGACATCACACTTCAATCAGAAAGGCTATATGGAGCTAATGGACAACCACATGTTGCCTTTTGTGCAGTATCTCCACAGTGAACACCAGAAGGATATCTCAGTCTTCCAAGATGACAATTGTCGCATGTACAGGGCTTGAAGTGTGTTGGATTGGCACAACATGCATTCTGAAGCCTTCAAGTATCTCGACTGGCAGCCAAAATCCCTGGATTTGAATCCCACAGAAAACCTGTGGGACTATTTGAGGCAATGAGTGAAGTGCCGTCTCAGCCATCCGGTCAATCTGGCTAAACTGCAGCATTTGCTGCTGGAAGAGTGAATGAATATTGATGTGCACTACATTAACACTGGTGGCATCCATGCCAGACAGGATTTCAGCTGTTCTTCAGTCACACGAAGACATTACGCGCTATTAGGTGACATTCAGCCAGGGGTAACTAATTTTTTTGACCAGTGAGCTTATTAAAATTCCATCATATGAGGCAACTTAGTTATCTGTTTCTTGACATAGATGGTGCCACGAGTGAATCAAATAAAAAATGCAGTATAGTTTATGTCACATTTACTGAAGAAAAATACATTAGTCATTGATGGTGCAGTGGTTAGCATACCTGGCATGTTACTGGGAGATGTAAGTTCGAATTCCACTCAAGGCAAAAACCAATTTTTTTCAGCTTACTATTTCATGAGTCCATGTCTACAGGACATCTCCTGTGATATTTTACTACTGAATATGGGAGCATATTATGTATTTTTATTTATTTGTAACACATAAGACAGAGAAGGATCTTAGAAGCTACTCCTAGATGATATAGGCCTTCTCATACAGGAACTTACCCCACTAAGATCAAAGTCAAATTTGCCAATCATTGATGCGTTTGTTTTTGTGTGATTTTTTGCAGGCTGTGGCTGATCTGGATCTTCTTGTGAACTCAGTTAACACAACACACAAGCCTGTTGAAACAGTGGCTATTATGCCTACCTGCTCTGTCAGTTAAGTTATTCAATTACAATAAAAAACTGAATTATTTTCATAGTCATAAATTGTGCTTATAAATTATGTGCCTAACAAAGGACTCAAATAAAAACACCATAAATTTCTTATTGCTTAATTTTACTCTTTAATTTAATGATATCATTTGAACAACAACAACAACAACAACAACAACAACAACAACAACATTTGAATGAGGCCTTTAAACTGGTAAACATGTCACTATAGTTTCTGAGCTATCATTCATTATGTGCATTATCTGTTACTTTGTAGATACACAAACTACACTTTGTTCCATGCCTGGATTAGCATCGTATCTTGTTAGATATGACAGATGAAATTATAAGAATATATGCATATCACAGGGACAATATCACCCACGATGTGAGGTATATAAAGGGGAGAAGTACTATGTTGGCTATCACGTAGCAGTGCCACAGGCATAGGTGAAACAGCTGTTGCGGTGTAATTGTTGACATGTCAGTTCTCAGTGACCTCCAAAAAGGCATGATCATTGGTGTGTGTCTTGCAGGAACTTCAGTAACCAGAATGGTAGATATAGTAGGTGTAACACGAGGAACTGTATCGAAGATTATGCTACTTATCAAAAAGGACAGGGTGCCTCCAAACATGCACATTGTGGATGCCACATGAAGTTGTCAGATAGGGATAGGTGAACATTGGCACAGATTGTACAATGGAAGCAAAGACCATGGCACTACAAATATCAGCAGGGCTGAACACCAGTCTGAATGATCCTGTTTCTGTCATAACAGTTCGTCGGGAACTTCATCGTGCCTGTATTTATGGCCGTAAAGCAATCCACAAACCTCTGATTACCAACATCAATGCAGCAAAACGTGTAAGGTGGTGCAAAGCACATAAAAATGGGGATGCTGAAGAGTGGCAACATGTCATCTGGTCTGATGAATCATGCTACACATTGTTTCCCACCACTGGTAGAGTGTACATCTGGTGAAAACTTGCAGAAGTGTACCTACCCACTGTTTGGTTTTGATTGTGAAGCACGGAGGTGGATCCCTGATGCTGTGGGGTGCCATATCATAGCATTCCTTAGGGCCATTAATTATTCTACAGGGTTGTGTCACATCCACAATGTATGAATCCATTCTCAGGGATCACCTGTGCCCAATGTTGTGGGCATTGTTCCCTAATGGCCGTCCCTGGTTTCAAGCAGATAATGTACCCATGCATTGTGTGAATGTGTCAAATTGTGATTTGCAGATCACAAGGATGAGGTACAGCAACTACCCTGGCCACCTCAATATTATTGAACATTTGTGGGAATATCTGAAGTGCAAGGTCAGATCATACTTTCCACCTCCAGCATCACTGCCACAGTTGGGCCATATTTTACAAGAAGGATGGTCCCACATTCCATTACTGTATGTGCTTGACTTGTATAAGTCTATTCCACATCAAACTGTGTCTGTTCTGAACACCCAAGCTGGGCCTACAGCTTATTAATAAAATGTTCTCCATAAACAGTACATGTTTCCATTATTTTGATAAACCCCTGTATATTACTCTCTTATAATTCTGAAAGTCATAAAGATTAGATACATAGGCAGATCATTTAACTTGTGGATTGGAGTCACCACAGCAGCTTAAGTTACAGTGCAAGTTGAAACACACTATGTGGTTGAAGAAACAGCAGAACAGTACATAGTTTCTGTCTACTGTTTCTTGTTTTGGAAAGGCATTTGTTTTTGTGTGATTTCTTGCAGGCTGTGGCTGATCTGGAAACTGAGCAGTTGTGATACATTACTGTGTTCAGTGAGGCTTGAGTGATGCACAGACGGTCGTAGAAATGATTCATGTTTATGGAGAACAGTGCTTCATTGCCCATATCTTAGGTTGTCCTCCACAGAATCGCACCCATCTGTAAAGTATCTGTACTGCTTGAAAACTGCTCTTTGTTTCAAGCACTGTTCATCATACACTCAGAGTTGTCACTAGGCAATTTGCAGGTTAGATAATGGATTTCGAGGGTTGGCAAATGAAAAAACACAAAACATCAACGACTTTCATGAAAATGGAAAAAATTTTAGTAAAGCTTCAAAAGTATAGTGACATTGTATAAACCAAGCAACTAAATAGTCAGAAACATGAATCAAATGTATACTTCTTATTGGGCCCATTCTTTGATTGATTACAACTAATGTCATTTCTCAGAACACTGTTTCCCTTCTATGAATGAAATGATTTGAATATTTTCTTTGTGTTTGTCCAGGCAATTCAAAAAAATGAAAAATATTTTTTTGAGAATGGCACATCCAATGAAATATAAAAAAATTTAATCACCCCTTACTTTTTAAGAACATTTAAATATATTACTCAAAAAATGCATTGCAGAAAGAATTAATTTTCATTTCTAAAATTGTTAGAGAGACTGGTTAATATAATAAATATTAAATAAAAAAAAGCTTCAAAATATAAAAAATCAGCAAAATTTGCAACTCAGTCCTAACCCCCAAGAAGTAAAATCTAAATATACACACAGTTTCCCACACATATCTAATACATTAAGTAACATTAAAAAAAAAATACATTTTTTTACAATCACCATGAATAAAAGTATTAAAAAATTAGTAATAAACGACCATGATAAACTCCCCACTATAAATTAGAAAGAAGAAATAAATACATTGGGAAAACATACCACACATACAAGTGGCTTATGTCCAAACATACCTAACACTTCTTTAGTATAGATAATAATGAACTTAAAATAATTTAACATATACACCTCTTTAGGCACCACAAACCAAATTTCAATTACAATATGCTGAAACTATCCTTAATGTATCAGCTCACAACAGTTCCTGAGCTTAATAAGAAAACACAGAGTTGTATCAGAATAATATGACCACCTACCTAATAATGGGAATAACCACCCTTGGCTAGGATGACAGTGGCGAGACAGCATGGCATGGATGTAATGAGATCCTGGAAAGTTGCCAGAGGCACACGTGCCCATTCGGACTTCAGCAGAGCAACAGAGGTTCCGGAGATGACATGGTTGTGGGTCCATACACCTTGATCCAAATGGTCCCACAAGTGCTCTATGGGATTGAGGTTGGGCAATTTCGCCTGCCAAGGGAGAATGGAGACATCGCTGTCGTGTTCCTGGAACCAGTCACGTGCCACCTTAGTGACATGGCAGGGTGCATTGTCCTGTTGGTAGACACCATCACCACCAGGGTAAATGTCCAATATGAAGGGATGCATGTGGTCAGAGAGGATGGACAGGTGGCCATTAGCATTCAGGGACCCATCCAGTGATACCAGCGGTCCCAGGGCATACCAGGAAAACATCCCCCAGACACACACACTGCTACCACCGGCCTATACTTTACTGACAAGCGTGTCCAGGTGTTGGTTCTCATGTGTCTGACACTGTATCAGCCACTTTTGTGGAGTAGAAACCTCGATTCATCAGAGAAGGCAACCTTTTTCCACTCTTCCACTGTCCAATGGTGGTAGTCCTGTGCAAACTGCAGGCATCATTGCCAATGGACCTTGGTTAACATGGGCGTCTTTACACAGCGTTGACTGCGGAGACCCAAACCTAACAGGGTTCGCTCTACTGTTATCGGGGACATGTACCTGGGTTCCTCAGTGTTCATATGAGTCGTCAATTACTGCACTGTTGCACGTCGATTGTCCTTTACCAGTCAAAGGAGGCAACATTCTTCTCTGGGGTTGATGGCCTTTGGTGCTCCACAATTATGATGTCTGGAGGTACTCGATGTGCCAGCGGTCCATTCTTGGTACACCCTTACTTCAGCACCTCACAAACAGCCCATGAAGTCTGCTGTTTCTGAGATGCTTCCACCCTTGGTGTGGTAGCTGATGATTATTCCTTTTCGAACATCTGTCAAATCAATACCTCTGCCCATTGTGCTCACGTTATGCACTATGGCTCATCTGTCCTGGCCAGCCACTTATATCTCTGTGTGGTCGACCTTGTCATCTGCACTCTGTGACGAGCCTGGGTGGGTACACTGTGATTCCGTGTGTGGTCATATTATTTTGATACAACCGTGTATGGAAGTCTCCTGTTAAGGCCATCCAGTATGTTCTTTAATGTGCACAAGGGTATGGCTCTCCCACACATGGTACCATGGCTTAACCCTTCCAGTGTCCACATCGTCTGTATATGATTGCAGAATCCGAAATGAGAGGCCAAGGATGTACATATCCATTTTTACTAAAACAACAGCAAAATCAATTTTTTTAAAATAAAAATTGCTGCTGTAATTTTTGATATATATATTTTATAAAAATATATTAGGCTTGAAAAATAATATTTTGCATTTTAATTTGATGCATGTTTATTAAACTACAATATAAATAATTTTATAAAGCCATCTGATTGCCATTTCTTAGAAGTACTAAAAGGTATTGCCGATTTGATTGTTAATGTTCCTATTTGCGGAAGCAACCTTCTGATTAAAGCTCACAAGTTTGATTTGAACTATTATCAACAAATTTTTCCTTAAATTTTAGAAAATCTCCTAAAAATTAACAAAAAAAAAAAAACTGCTATTTTTAACAACAATAGATTTTGGAAGTAATTACAAAATACATACCACCATTTTTTTTTTCGTTTCATTCTTTTCTGTCATAAACCTATTTCAGTATTCTCAAAATTATTTTATCATTTTTTCCCAGCATTCTATGCATCTTTCCCACTCTTAAAATCGAAACTGGAAGTAAACACATCCTTCTTATAAATTCTGTGCAGCTGTATTTAATTACCTATGGCTTACTGAGGCAAACAACAGGCAGATGGCTGATATATGCTATCTCCATTCTGTGTGCTATAAGTGACACCCATTATGTTTTGATCTAGTATATTGGATGCACTTTAAAGCTAGTATTTACTTTTTTTATATTTAAACCTTAGTTTTAATTTCAGGATATTTATTTTTTTGGAAATTTGCAATCTTTTGGCCGATTGATAAGTACTGATTTTTTATAGTTATGCTACTTTGCATGGTCGTCCTACAACTTGTTGCTGTGGATATTTTAACATCGCATTAGGCTACATGCTAATTTTTATTTTATTATTTATTAATTTTCCAGTAAAACTTTGATCTGGTATCATTTTCTGAAAATAAAAGAGGTCTTGGATATGGAAGCAAATTCATTTCTGTAGATTTATTTCCATAAGTTAGTGATCTTTTGGTCAGCTGATTTATCGATCTTTTTGAATTAAGCTACATGGGAGGCCGGCTTAAAAGTTGTTGCAGATATTTTACTTAACATCCCATTAGGTTACATGCAATTTTTCTTTTATTATTTCTTCTTTTTTTAGTAAAAAAACTTTGAGCTTGTGCAGTTTTCTGAAAATGAATGTCTTGGATATGGAAGCAAAATAGACTTCCTTGCTATGGTGAAATCAGCCGTCATTTAGGAGTGTAATTTTGAGATTTCCCCTTTGTTAAACTCACTGTGAATGTTTAACCTCCCCATAAGAATATAATTTTTTTTAAAATTACGAGTTTTTATGTTTATATTGAGTGATTTTAAAGGCACCCCTCCCCTCCCATCAGTATCTTGGCTGTGCCACACAGACGATATAACATTTGTTTGTTTTTTGCTTTGGTGCACAAACTTTTCTGCACTTAACCAAGATCATCAAACTTCAACACCCAAAGAAAAAATTCATAATGTTTAGTAAAAAAAGCATCCAAGAAAGTTTTTTTTTTCTATTTCATAACCAATTCGAAATCCTGTGAAGTGAGAAGTCCAAGTCGCTTTGTATAACACAGATCATATTCAAAATATACAATATTGAAAAGAATCATTAAAAGAAATAAAAATCATATTTTAGGTTGAATATTATATTGTTCGGGAAGAAACTTCCTTTTGATAAATATATAATTGAACTATTTTTATTCATCAGGTTTTCTAAAATGTAGTCTTAATTGTATAGTGCGATTTTTCTTTTCACTATATCACATTGAAAAGGGCTTATTATAATGAATATGTTTGTAAATTTGTTTATATTATTTATTTTCATAAAATTCATAATTAAATTCTGTTTAATTTGATATATAACATGACCTGTTTCAGTTGATTGGTTATTTTCTAAAAAAATTCCAAATTTGACTTGTTTATCTGACTTAGCACAATTGGCTAATAGCTTGGAATTTTCTCAAAGTACAGTACAGTGCGAATTAGTTGGGACAAGCAAAGGAACGCTAAGTCCCTTCTGATGCAGAGTCTAAACTGCTGCAAATCTGAACTTGTTCGTAACTTTCTGCTGCAAGTCTAAACTTGCGCATGTCCCTGCAATGGACACACGTAAGTTTAGACTTGCAGCAGAGCGATATCTGCAAGTCTAGAATTGTCTGTCATGTTACTCTGCTATTATTTACACTTCCACTTTAGTCGGAATTGATATTTCATACGCTGAGGATGTGATTATGTAAGTAATTCACAATTTTCATTGGAAACTTTTATTATTAAATACATCATGGAAATCACACCTCATAAACGAGCTAAAATAATTGCTTTAGGCGAAAACACTTCACTTACTGCTAGGCAGATAGCAAAAGCAGATGGCGTCGGGAAATCCAGCATTTCACGGATCATGAAGCTGCATAAGGAGACAGGGTCCATGGACATGTCCCGTAAAGGACATCGTGAAGAAAAAGAAAAACTACCCCTAGAGATGATAGTCTAATTTGAAGAATTAGTATCAGAGACCTGAAGAAGACCAGTGGAGACACCCATCAAAAGGGAGATTGTATCTCATGAGATTAATATAGATGCTTCCACCTTACGTCGTTGCCTTCTGGAGTGTGGCTGCCAGGCTCGACACCCCTCCAAAAAGCAGCTTTTGACACCTGCTATGAAGCAAAAAAGGCTATCCTGGGCAAAGAAACATCGAGAATGGACTGTAGAGAATTGGGAAAAAGTGATATTTTCTGACGAAACCCACTTTGAGGTGCATGGCTACAGGCCAAATTTCATCCGGCTCTCACCTGGAGAACCACTTCGATCTGGCCACATCCAGCAATCCCCCAAACACCCACCCAAGATCATGTTTTGGGGATGTTTCACAGCTTCCGGGCCACAGACGCTTCACCCCATTGAAGGAATGATGGACAGCAAAAAGTACATAGGTGTTCTGGAGGTGAAAATGGTCCCAACACTGCAGAAGCTGTTTGCTAATGGCGATGGGGTATTTCAACAGGATCTGGCTCCATGCCACAATTCTAAGCTTGCTAAGAACTTCTTTACCCAGCAACATTTGAAGGTATTGGAGTGCCCAGGAAATTCACCCAATCTAAACCCCATTGAAAATTTGTGGGCCATTATTAAAGCATGCATATTTAAGATGGATTGCAGGATGAAAACTAAAATGATAGAAAGTGTCATAAAAGTGTGGTACCACGACCCTGAAGTGAAGGAGATGTGTGGAAAGCTAGTGACATCAATGGTTGAGAGGGTGAAAGAAGTAATTAAAGCTAAGGGGGGTCATATTCACTATTAACTATGACACTGCATTTTCCTATTGTTCCAACTAATTTGCACAGTACTGTATGGTACTGAGAAAAAAAATTACAAAATGAGAGAAATATTGACTTGAAATAAAAAAAAAATTTTTTTCGTTATTCAGAAATAAATAGCCTTTCTATTCATGTGCATTATAATCATTTCTGTCTATAAATGTTTTTTAAATAAATTTTTATTTGTGTTGCCAGATGCATTTTTTACTACATGACTCTAAAAAAAGTCCTACTAAAATAAAACTTATCGTCTTTATTTGTTAAATACTTTATTTTCAGAAAATCCAGAATTAAATGCTGATTATTTTGGCATATAACATGCCTTAATTCCTTTCATTAGTTATTTGGCAAAAATGCTTTAAAGTTAATTTTTTTGGCTGAGCATAGGGAAAATAGCTTGGTCTCTGGATGGAAACCAGTTTTTCAGGCTGGATACTGGAAGGGTTAATGTTGCATCTGACAGATGGTAGACTTTCCAAGACCATCAGTGTCCCTTATGGACTGAGAGTGAGAGTATTGAGGAGAAAAATCTCAATGCAGGGTCTAGTGAGACTCAAATCTGGGAACTGCAGATTATGAGCCTGCCACGCTACCGACTGAGCCAACCATATCTCACCTATGGGTTCAATAAGAAAACATAATTCATTGAGTTGATCCTGAAATACACACATACACATAATCCTCAAGCAGATGTGGGTTACGGAGGTCCAATACAAAAATGTAATTTAGTTCTCCAAACATATTTGTCTTGAGATACAGCTACTGCATTTGGCCAGTATAGGCCAATTCTAGCAAGGTTGTTCTGTTTGACATTATCTGACCACAGCATCCTATATCTTTTTCCTTTTCTGAGGCCGTTACATACACTTTATAACCTTATTTGCTAATCTATATGCATATGGGCAACATGGCCAAATCAGTGCAGTCTCTTTTTTGCACAATATACTGCCCAAATGAGGTTGAAGACTCCTTCAACTAACCTCATCATTACTTAAAAAGCCAAACCACCAAATGCACCGATTCACAACTACCATGCACCGATTCCAAAACTATTCATGAGCATTTTCTAGGATATACAGAAACAGATGACAAAACTGTTACAATATAGACAACTCAGAATTGTATGAAAAGATAAAAAAAAGAAATTGCTTAACCTGAATATAAATATAGATGACATTAGGGTTGTGATGGTCCACCCATTCACTTTTCCTTAACCAGTTTTATTTCATTTATGTTACATTTATTATTTTGGGGCTTTAATTTTCAGTTGGATATCATTCTTCTTGCCCAAGACCACTTGAGGAGTTGTGCATGCACAACTCCAACTTTTGATTGACAGTTGCTAATGCGCACGTAAGGACATGCCCCTCTTGCATCATAGCTAGCATGATCATAAGATTAGCAAATGTACTTCCCAGAGTGCAGCACACGTCAGTTGCATGCTGCAAGAATAGTAAATGACATTAGGTCACGGAGTTAGTAGGAATGAAGCTAGGAGAGTATTGCTGGTAGTAAAGATGGACCAGTTGACACGTTTTGATGTGAACTTTTAGTTGCTCATGTTTCGATGTGAACTTTTAGTTGCTCAGAATATTGTATTCATCAGTTTATTTGGTGAGTCTTGATTTTTTGGAAATAAACTTGTTTGTTTTATGAATAATTTTGACTTTGTTTTTCTCTTGAGCAGCGATAATTGATTTTGATTAGATTTAATTTTAATAATTTGACAATCTTTTTGAATTAAATTCTTTGTGAGTAAGTAACACAAAAATATACCTTTACTTAACCTTATTTGGCAAGATTAATTGCCTGGTGTCCAATACTATCTGGAAAGTTTAGTTTAAAATGGATCAGTTGAAAGGTCCAAAGAGAAGTTTAACATACTTTTGGAGGGACATAGCCAAAGCTATGATACTGTTGCAAATATTTGGGGAAAGTATAATGATGTTAAGACATGTTTTAGACAAAAACCTATGTACATTTTACTCTACACATAGCTCTCATTCTTTGAATTTGCTTGACAATGACACTGCAAAATGTAACATAGGAACTATTTCGTTCTTCAGATTAATTCTGAAATTGTACTTTTTTTTCTGCCTCTAGAAATAGGTAGAAGGTTTTAATGACATTTTTACCTGATATGATGTTGAAGAGAGTTTGCAAAACACACTGGGCATCTCTTATTGATGCTGTCAGACTGCTGTAATTCAACTTGGGAGAGATATTCGAATGACTGGCTTATGCTCAGGTAGGAATGACTAATAGATTGTAGGTGATCTTGAAATATCTGTAGAGTTCAACTCACAAAAAAAAAAATCAAATAAGAAAGCAAACTTTTTATATATGAAAGCAAGGATGAAACTCCTCTTACATAATAAGCAACAAAATTTGAAGAGGAATATTTCAGTGTAATAATAGACATAGTAATCAACTAAATAGAAGATAGAATTATCCAAATACATAGCCCCCATTCACATTTTAAATTTTTATATAATCTATGTCCTTCCACAGGTACAACTAAAAATATTTAAAACTTTGTCATAATTTAAAAGATATTCTCAAAGTAGGCAAAATATTGGACACTGATGCTGAGAAACTGTTGGAAGAATTGAAATTTCTTTGTAGGATAACTGAATCAGAAAGTGACCCACAAGATATTTTGAAAAATAATTACACCTGACATTTGGATAGAATTTATCCAAACACTGATTGTGTTATGTATTTTATTAATTATACTGGTAGCTGTGTCAAGAGCTGAAAGATATTTTTCAAAACTGAAAATAATTAAAAACCTTTGAAATCCGCTATGATAGAAAAAAAATTTATAAGACGTGCTTATGTTATTTATTAAAGCCAAAATTGAAAACTGAATTTCTTTGGAAAAAGTTAAATAATTTGCCTGAAAGAAAGCAAGTTAAATTATAGAAATATCTTTCTACATCATATCAAAGTAGAGTTTAATTAAAAAAATATATTAGAAATTACTTGAACAGTCATAACTGGCCAATACAATGATAGTACTTTTTTTTTTACTTGTAAACTCCATTAATAAATTTGCTTGAGATATTAGATTTCATGCAATTTTTGGTAATTGTGATTTAAATGTTCACTTTATTCACACAATAATGAATCTGTAATTAAGTTAAATATAAAATATAACTTGGATATTTCTGCTAATATATATTTCAATCTTTAATGCTTATAGTGCTAGTAGCAAAAAGGTAGCATTATCAGTCATTGCCTATGGGCAGCAGATTACCTAGGGACAGCTCTGCACTTACTTCAGTAATTTCTGCGGCTATCTGTGTACCACTTAAGCCTTGCCAAGCACAGTAATATATCACATACTGATGCTCAGTTTACAGATCAATCATAAGCCTGCAAAAAACACACACATAAAAACAACATATTTTCAACGTGAGAAAATCACAGAGACGAAGTACAATTCTGCTGTTGATCGTATTGCAATGTGTTTCAATTGGCACATAGTGCTCCATTGCCATTGAAGAATTACTGTGTTGCTAGATATCATGTATTAACTCATACAGAAAGCTGCTAAATGTTGGCAATGACAGTCCATGAACTAAATTACCTACTCTCATATATGAAAAGAAGAGAGGGCAAAAATTAATTATGAATGTATAACCAATGTTATGCATGATTGCCCATAAATGAAATGCATTTTATGTTTTTGGTGATTAATTGTTCCCAACCCCTGTTCCTTCTTAAGACTTCTTAAATATCTTCTAGTTTTACTTTGGTGCTTTGAAGCATAAAAAATATTGCAAGAATAATTACTGTTATTCTAATTATTTGCATTCTTAAACATGAGTAAACAAAAAATTTTAAAGTGTGAAAAAATGAGTATATTCTTTAGCAATCAAATAAGGATACTGAATGGCAAAATAAATGGATCTTCCCTATGCAGCAACTGTAAAAGCTCCTCTTTTGTTTGGGGGACACTGTCACTCTTCTACTAGGGAAAATTTAGAAAGAAATATTATTTGTACTTCTTAATATATACTGTATGTACTGATATAAATACAGGAAAATTAAAACAAAAGAAACAAATGATTATGAGAAACTTAAATTTTGCATTGCTAAAAGTTGAAAACATGGTTTTTAACCCTAAAAGTGTTGGGTTTATAAACTGAACTTACTTTGCTGCAGTTGTGTTCTCGGAAATTAAAATACACTTAGAACATCATTTTGAAGCAATTAACATAAAAAAGTAAAATTAAATATTTAATAAGCAGCAATACTGTATATAAAGCATAACTACAAAGTCCAATCACCTTTAGTGAATATGGAATGCTTATTTCTATGAAATTTAGCAATTTTAATGTCATTAAAATTTTCCAATTTAGCAGCCTCTAACAGTGGAAATTGAAATTATTGTACAGACATGCCCATTTTTGGGGCAGTCCCTGGATGTAAAACTCTGTTCTTGATGAATGTTTTAGAATCTATTTTTAGATATTATTTCAAATATTAATTAACTCTACAGTATGAGCAGATGCTGAGGAGTGGTTAACTTCAAAGGGTCCTGATGCTGACCATTTTATAACCCAGTGTACTGGTTTATGGTTTTGAGAGTGAATACCAGTCCTGGACTTGCTGCACTGGTGGGCCTCTGTTGAGGAAAAGTCTATCACTGTGTTGTCTGTTTCATTATGGGTTGCCAGACCTAAGTGAGCAGAGGTACAAAAAACCTTATATCAGCTGGTGGATAATCTTGATCAGAGGTCATCACAGGTACTTGAACCCTTACTTTAGCTAGTTGAGCATCTCCAATCCTACACTGGAATAATGTGTCTTAGGCAGGTCAGTTTCCATGTAGATTCTAGTTCTTGAAAAAGTCGACTTGTAATGGTGGGCCTGAAGTTCTTACTAACATGGGTGGCTTCAGCCTTTAGAGGTGTGGGGAACAGGTCTTTATCCCATGCCTGTTATTAGGGGGCAGTTTGATATTTTTGGCCCTATCTCTCTCAATAAACCTAGTTCCATTAAAAAATCCTATTAGTCATTTTCTCTCTGCAAGTACGTGAAATGTGAGGATGTTATATAGAGATTATTCTGTTGACGTCTTCACACAGGAATTTCAGCATTATAACCCAGATATTCTGGGATTGCAAGAGACCAGATGGATAAGTAAAGGTTAGATACTTGAAAATAAATTAAATTTCTCTTTTCAGAAAGGGAAGATAGGAAGCATTTACAAGGTGTAGGTTTGCTTCACAGTACAGAGTAAAGCTCTGTCCTTGATGAATGTCCTCAGAATCCAGTGATGTTCTTCTAAGATATGATTGCATTAATGAAATATTTCTAAGAGCTAAATTTAAAACTAAGACTTTAATGTTATCTGTTGTTATGCCCATACAGATGACTCTGATGAAGATGAGAAGGATACATTTTACAGCCAGTTTCAGGATATTTTGAATTCTGTGAAGAAAGGATATATTACTCTTGTGCGAGATGACTTTAATGCTAAAGTTGGTACTGAATCTGACCTTTGGAGAGAAGTGATATGTCCTTTTGGCATTGGTAGTTGCAATGACAATTTGAAATGTCTCCTACAAGTAAATGCACTTAATAGTTTGAGAATAACTAAACACATACTACAAACACTGGGACATTTGCAAATACATATGGGTTTCACCTGATGGATTGCAGAGGAATATGATCACTCATTTATATTAACCCTTCCAGTGTCCACGTCGTCTGTATATGTTCGGAGAATCTGAATTGAGAGGCCAAGGACATATACATACGTTTTTAGTACAACAAAAAAATATTGATTTAAAAAAAAATTAAAACTGCTGTTGTAATTTTTTTTACATATAACTTATAAAAAATAAATAATTCAGGCTTCAAAAATAATATTTTGTTTTTTAATTTGATGCATATTTTATTAAACTACAGTATAAATAATTTTATAAAGCCATCTGATTGCCATTTCTTAGAAGCACTAAACAGTATTGCCAATTTGTTTGTTAACATTCCTATTTGCTGAAGCAACCTTCTGATTTAAGCTCACAAGTTTGATTTGAACTATTATCAACAAATTTTTCCTTAAATTTTCGAAAATCTCCTAAAAATTAACAAAAAAAAAAACTGTTATTTTTAAAAACAATAGATTTTGGAAGTAATTACAAAATACATACCGCCATTTTTTTTGCTTCATTCTTTTCTATCATATACCTATTTCAGTATTCCCAAGTTATTTTTATCATTTTTCCCAGCATTCCATGCATCTTTCCTGCCTTCAAATCGAAACTGAAAGTAAACACATCCTTCTTAGAAATTCTGGTTGCACCTGCATTTAATTAGTTATGCTTCACTGAGTCAAACAAGATGCAGATGGCTGACATGATATCTCCGTTCCATGTCCTATATATAAGTATTGTTTACAGTTTTGGCCCAGCATATTGGATACGCTTTGTAAAGTTAGTATTTTTTTTACATTTAAACCTTAGTTAGTTTTCATTTCAGTAGATTTATTTTCGGAAATTAGCAAACTTTCGGCTGATCGAAAGTATTGATTTTTTTCACAGTTATGTTATATCGTATGGCCGGCCTACAACTTGTTGCTGTGGATATTTTAACATCACATTAGGCTATAATTTTTATTTTATTATTTATTGCCTTTCCAGTAAAACTTTGATATAGTATGATTTTCTGAAAAAAAAATGAGGTCTTGGATATGAAAGCAAATTCAGTTCTGTGGTTCGAGCCCTGGATTAGGCATGGATGTGTGTGTCATTTTTCTGCTGAGGTCCTGCCATCCTCTCAGATCTCCTACTGTGGCATATAAACTAACAGGCTCCTGTCACCTCTGTGGCAAGCAGCTGCTTGAGGGGGTATTTATTTTTATTTATTTTATATTTACTTCCGTTAGTTAGCAATCTTCAATCGGCTGATTTATTGATCTTTCCAAGTTATGCTAGATTGGAGGCTGGCTTAAAAGTTGTTGCAGATATTTTATTTAACATTCCATTAAGTTATGTGTAATTTTTCTTTTATTACTTCTTGTTTTTTTAATAAAAACACTTTGAGCTTGTACCGTTTTCTGAAATTGGATGTCTTAGATACGGAAGCAAAATAGACTTCCTTGCTTACAGAAATCGGCCATCATTTGGGAGGGCAATTTCAGGAAGGGCTGGTCCTTGGTGCACAAACCTTTCTGATTTTGCCAATATCGTGAAACTTCAACACCCAAAGAAAAAATTCATAATATTTAGTAAAAAAAAAGCAGCCAAGGAAGTTTTTTTTCTATTTCATAACCAGCTCAGAAAATCCTGTGATTGTGAGAAGGCCAAGTCACGATGTATAACACTGGCTGTGTCAAAATATACGATACTGAAAAGAATCATTAAAAGAAATGAAAATCATATTTCAGGTTGAATATATTATTCGGGAGGAAATTTCCTTTCGATAAATATATAATTGAACTATTTTTATTCAGCAGGATTTCCAAAATGAAGCCTTAATTGTATACTGCAATCTTTTTTTTTACCTATCACATTGAAAAAGTCTTATTAAAATCAATATGCTTGCAAATTTGTTTATATTATTTATTTTTATAAAATTTGTAATTCTGTTTAATTTGGTATATAACATGACCTATTTCCTTTGATTGGTTATTTAAAAAAAAAATTCTAAAGTTGACTTGTTTATGTGACTCAGCACAATTGGTTAAAAGCTTGGAATTTTCTCAAAGTATGGTACCAAGAAAAAAAATTACAAAATGAGAGAAATATTTACCTAACATCAAAAAATTATTTTTTTGTTATTCAGAAATATATAGTTATTCTATTCATGTACATTGTAATCATTTCTGTCTACTAGTTTTTTTTTAAATAAATTTTTATTCGTGTTGCCAGATGCATTTCTTTACTACATGATTCTAAAAAAGTCCTATTAAAATAAAACATATCGTTTTTTTTTTTGTTAAACACTTGATTTTCAGAAAATCGAGAATTAAATGTTGATTAATTTGGTACATAACATAATTCCTTTTATTAGTTATTTGGCAAAAAAGTTCTAAAGTTTTTTTGGCTGAGCATAGTGAGAAAATAGCTTGGCCCTTGGATGGAAACCTGTTTTTCAGCCTGGACACTGGAAGGGTTAATTAACAGCAAATGGGCTAGTTTGGTTAGGAATACCAGATCATACAGGGGAACTGAAATTGGGTCTGACCATTATCAGGTCAAAAATAATGATAGATAACTTATAAACGAAGCTTAAGAAATGTGCTAAGCTTAAGAGAATTGCCTTTAACACCGAAGTTCTGAAAGATCCTGATATAGACAAAGCATACTTTGACAGGCTACTTAGTTATTATGGCAATTGCAGTTTACTTACTACTGAGGTACAACTACATGGTACTTACTACAATGGGATTAGTTTACACAGGGTTTCCTTGAAAATAACAGTACTGTTTTGGGTAAAAGGAGCAGAGGAGACAAAATTATTTGAGTGATAAAGCAGTGGAGATTATTTTTAAAGAAGAAACTAAAGAAAAAAATTGAATCAACACCCTACTAGTCTAAAATGACAGAATTACTCAGAACTTAATCAACATGTAAAGGATCAGTTAACAGCTGATAAGAATTTTTGGCTTGATAGCTTGGCTGACAAAGCAGAGGATGCAGCAGCTACACAGCACAGAGCAAAGGGTTGCACCAGATATTTAATCTTTTGTGTCGGTAGAAACAGGCTACCCGTACAGGGATTGAGGAATAAACATGATAAGATCAGTAAAGAAGATGATTCTTTCATGGTTGGGTGGGCTGAGCATTTCACAGTTGTTGAAAAATTGTGGTTAGTTCTATTTGCATTGTTTGCAATGGGAATAGATAAATTGTTGGCTTTAATGTTGGTCCTATATCACATTTGAACTTACTTACCTGTAAATTAATACTGCATAAAAATGAAATCAGTGAAATATTTAAAGAAGGGAATGTTTCTGTTATCATATGTCTGACATTAATTTAGAATATATTTTATGGTAAAGGTGTTTGTTCCTAAAGATTTAGAGGAGCTATTATTATCCCTATTTAAAAAATGATCACAGTTCTTGTGATAATTATAGGGGAATCAGTTTGCTTTCTGTTCCAGGTAAATTTCTTTGCATTATTGTGCTCAACAGAATTAAGAATTAGCTTGAAGAACAATTGCATGATGAATAGTATGTTTTAGATAAGGTAGAAGATGTACAGATCAGATATTTTCACTTAAGCAGATTGTTGAGAAATTTTTTGAGTTCAGAAACGTGGTTACTAGTTTTATAGATTTCAAAAAGGCTTTTGACTGTGTTGATCAACATAATTTGTGGTTGATGGTTATATCATGTAGAGTACCTGACAATTAATTAGCAAAATGAAAGCTCTCTATAATAACACTGAGTCACGTGTGAAAGTTAACGCTTGTAACAATTAGCCTTAAATAATCTAGAGATTTCAAAATTTCTGATTTACATTATTTGGATGATTTGGCCTTGTTGGCCAATGATGTTGATGAAAGGAATTCTTTAATTAGGACTGCTGATAAGTAGCTTTGGTGATAAACAGAGGGAAAACTAAAGTAATGAAAATTGGGCAGTAGATGGTGTTTTGATTGCTTTGAATGGTTTTACTCTTGAGCAAGTGTCTCATTTTAATTATCTTGGGAGATGTTTAACAGATACTGGTGATATGGTGGTTGGGGCTGTTTTACCTCTGAGCAGCCCTTTTTTGCACACAGTGGGCTAAATGGCCTGGTTGGTTGTTGGTTGGTTGTTTTACCTCTGAGCGGCACTTTTTTGCACACCATGGGCTAAATGGCCAGGTCACATGGACCCCGAAGGCTCAGAGAAGGTTGGGGGAGGGGACCCACTGGAACAGCTGTTGGGAGACAGATGGTAGCCTCCCGTCAAGGCCATCCAGCGTGTTCTTTAACGTGCACAGGGTATGGCTCTCCCGCACACGGGGCCACGGCTTAACGTCCCATCCGACGGACGGCGGCCTTTCCAAGCCCATCGGTGTCCCCTACTGACCGTGGGCAGGGCGGGGAATTTTGCGGAGATAAATCTCAACGCTGACCCAGCTGGGACTCGAACCTGGGAACTACAGATTACGAGCCTGGCGCGCTACCGACTGAGCCACCCCCGCCCCAAATGGCCTGGTCATAAGGACTCTGAAGGTTCAGAGAAGTTTGGGGGAGAGGACCCACTGGACTGCTATTGGGAGACAGATGATAGCCTCCTGTCAAGGCCATCCAGTGTGTTCTTTAACGTGCACAAGGTATGGCTCTCCTGCACATGGACCATGACTTAATGTCTGATCTGATGGATGGCGGCCTATCCAAGCCCATTGGTGTATCCTACTGACTGCGGGGAGGGTGGGGAGTTTTACGGAGGTAAATCTCAATGCTGGCTCAGTTATTCAAACCTGGTGCACTACCGACTGAGCAATCCCTACCCCAGGTGATGTGCAGCATGAGATAAAGAGAATAGGGACTGCTGTTGGGACCTTTAAGAATCTTTGGAGAGAGTGGAAAAATAGGCATATACACATACAGACTAAAATTAAACTGTACAATAGTTTGGTTCTTTTTAGGGTTAGTTATGGTAAAGAAACTTGGACATTTTGTAAGCAAAATAAAAGGAAACTTGATGCCTTTGATTCTAGATTCTTACACAGTATCATTGGCATTAGGTGGTTTGAATTTGCAAGTAATGATGAGGTTAGGCAAAGGAGAAGGCAATCTCCTTTGAGAAGGTTATTGTGGTTTGGTTGTTTGGGGTTTTATGGTACATTAGTGTTTTGGACTGTAATACACTAAACATAAGATTAAAAAGGCTAAAAGATGTAACCTTCAATCACAAGTTAAAAACAAACAACAACAACAACAAAAAAAGTAATGAAAGTTAAAATGCTTATGCCATTCAAGATTAAAAGCTATGCATTCCAGTAAAATATGTTTGATAGTTAAAATAGTGTCACAAAACTTGCACTTAGTGTGATGGTTCACCCATTCACTTTTACTTTACCTTAACCAGTTTTGCTTAATTTACATTATATTTATCAGTTTGGGGATTTTTATTTCCTTTTTAGTGGACTGTTCCAACCTCCTTCCGAGCTGCAGGAGTTGTGCATGAGCAACTCCAACCTTTTGACTGTTAACCGCTAAAGCGCATGTTCTAGGACACACCCTCTCTTGCGTCACAGCTTGCACGCCAGTCAGTTTATGTAAATGTCTTTCCCAGCGTGCAACATGACATGTGCAGGTTTTTGTACAACGTCGATATAACAGTGACATTAGGTCACAGAGTCGTTACTGGAAGTTAGTGACAGAAGAAGTAAGCATAGTAGAAGAAGTTAGTAGTAGAAGTTAGTTGGTGTAGTGAGATAGTGATGAGATGTAGTCGACATTTACATTTGATATTGGTGAGTTGAATATTTGGAAATAAATTTTGTTTGTTATAGAAACTTTTGAATCTTTGCTATTTTTTCTCTTGAGCAATGTTAGTAGATAATTTCTGATTGCATTTAAGATTTAACTCGACAATCATTTTTTTTTATTCTTTTTTTCTAAGTAATGCCTGCTGGTATAATATTAGAACCCTATTTTCGAATTTAAATGGCAAGTTATTATTGCCTGGCACATGAGCTATCTGGAGTTTGAATAAATATTGGATCAGATAAAAGGTCCCGAAACTTTTAAAAGTTATTAATCTTTGGCCTGTTACAGAGGTTATAAAAAGAGAGTGGTGCCCGAACAGGGACACACCAGTAAAAGATAGTGGTCCGAGAACAGGGACTGTATATATATATATGTATAGATTGTATGTTATTTAATGTGATTGTCAAAGATAGTAATTTTTGAGCTCATTAGTTATATGTACTATTTATAGATTTAACGGCAGCTTAAGCCGAAAATTTTTGTTGAGCAAGAAGCTTAACTTTTTTGTGCAATAGTCAAAGGTACTGAAGTTTCAGCGCAGTTATTGCTGATAGTTAAGATATTTATTGTATGTATGTAGAGATTAGAAGTGTCCGGACACACACACACACACAATGAATAAATTTTTTTGATAAACTTATTATTGTGTAATTTTTTGATAAGCTTAGTGTAGCTTTAGTATTGTATTGTATAGCAGTACCTTTGAGTGCTGCTCAAGACTAAAAAAGTTTCAAAATTTTGGCAGACTGCTAAACATGTCTGCTAGTAATATGGCCGATTCTGCCATAACTATTTCCGACTTAGAAAAAGTAAAAGATAGGTTGCAGGATGTAAAGAAGGAAGCAGAAGTGTTAATGAATCTGCTTAATGGACCTCGGGAGAAAAGGGGAACGACAACAACCCCTAAATTTGCTGACAATGCTATGTCAGTTCACCAATGTAGAAACTTTGAATGTAAGGTTCCATTTTCTGTTCCGTCAGAAGTAAGTCAGAAGTAAGTCAGAAGAAGTAAGTGATAGAAGAGAGTATTATCAACCGCCACAACGACAAGTTGCTAATCCATTTATTAACTATAGTCCTTATGTTAATTGGCCTTTACTTGAGATAAGGTTCGACGGTTCGAAACGTCCGTCATCATGGAGATTTGTTAAGTTCATGGAAGAGCATTTCCGTTTACATGAGGTGCCCAGCAACAAAAGGGTGGTTTTAGCAGTATCTTGTCTAACTGGATGTGCCAAACAATGGTGAAATAACGTAGGATGTCATCATGGAATAGAGTTTTGGGAAGATTTTAAAAGTGAATTCATAGAGATTTATCCAGCTTTAGCTACGAAACTGTTTTCATGAAGACAAAGGGAAGGAGATGATATTGAAAAATTTATTTGGGTTACAGTAGAGTTATATCAGCCGTATGATGCTGATGCCGCTGAAAATGACATTATAAACTGCATATTGTCCCAATTGCTTTTGCCCATTAGGGAATTTTTAGAAGTACGAAACGTAAATTCAATTTCAGCTTTAGTCAAATTGGCTCGGAAATATACTACAAGAAGAGAATCTGCAGCAACTGCATTAAACCAACAATGGATGCAATCCTCGCCAAAGCAGCGCTATCAGGTTGAGTCTCATAAAATGACTCCCGTATGACTGGAAGTTACATGGTCTTGACAATTTGCGCCGAACGGGCCTATAACTATGGAGAACGAACGAAGTAGATAATTTGTTCCACGTCAAGCTTCGAACAATGACATTAGACCTAAAACGTATGCTAAGAATAATAGAGAAACTATTAGATGTAATTTTTGTGGCCGACTAGGGCACATGGAGCAATATTGTTATAGAAGGAATGACAATTTGGGAAACTTAAATTAGGATCTTTGAAGCGAGAGGCCAAAGTTCCTCATAAAAAGTCCTCTCATGAGTTAAGACTTGCTACTGTGGGTATACATAATGTTCTACATTTACCTTTTGTGAAGCTTTATCATGACAAAACTGAATTCATAGCTCGTATTGATACAGGAGCTGATATTACATGTCTACATAAGAAAGTATGGGATAAAATTAAGAAAAGTTGTGAACTGAAATTACAACCATGGTCCTGTGGACCTTTGAACTTAGCTTGTGCTTCCGAGCAGCGTTTTCCACAAGGAACTGTCGAGTTACCTATCACTTTAAATAATGTGGAGATAAGACTTGAATTTTTAGTAATAAATGAATTATTATACGACTCCTTGATAGGAATGGAATGTGATACGAAAACACTTGTTGAATTTGATTTTGCTAATAATACTATTTCGCTCAAATCAACAACGAAAGAAAAACTTGATGTCGATCAGATAAAATTGAATATTAGGAAACATGCTGACAGCGCTCATTTAGATAATAGTGAGAGAGTTAAGTCAGAAGCTCTGCTCAATGCTAATTATGAACTTTTTAACAACAAGCCTGACAGATGTCAGATTTTGGAGCATCATATCGACACGGGCAATAGTAGACCTTTTATAGCAAACCATACAATTATCCTCCCAGTAAAGAAGAAATAGTCTCAACACAAATTAAAGAAATTCTAAAAGATGGGATAATAGAACCAAGTTTTAGCTCTTGGGCTTCACCAGTCGCCCTCGTTAAAAAGAAAACTGGCGATTTGAGATTTTGTGTGGACTATCGAAAACTAAATGCTCTTACAGTCCCTGATAGATATCCACTACCTATTATTCAGAATCTACTAACACAACTGGCTGGCAAGAAATTTATTAGCACACTAGATTTGTCTTCAGGATATTGGCAGGTGTCTGCATATCCACAAGATCGGCCCAAAATAGCTTTCCTCACAAAAGATGGATTATTCAAATTTCGTTGCTTACCATTTGGCTTATCTGGAGCACCCGCCATGTTTCATTGTCTTATGTCCATGGTTCTGGGTGATCTAAAAGGAAAAATTTGTGAAGTATACTTAGGCGACAGAGTTATTTTTGCTACTGATTTTTTGGAACATCTACATGATTTAAATTTGGTATTTGCAAGGTTAAGAGAAGCTGGACTCACCATAAAATTATCTAAATGCACATTTCTCCGAGAAGACATTCAATACCTCGGTTTCAATGTTAATGCAGATGGAGTAAGAACATTACCTAATAAGGTCGAAGCCATAGAACAATTTCCCACACCGTGCAATTTGAAACAACTTAGTAGATTTCTAGGAATGTGTGGTTGGTACCGACAATTTGTTACTAATTTTGCTAATTTGGCCAAACCTTTATGTGAATTACGCCGAAAGCGAAAACGGTTCCACTGGACACCTGTTTGTGACACAGCATTACAGACCTTAAAAGATGCATTGTGTCATGCTCCCGTGTTGGCCTTGCCGCAGTTAGGCAAACCTTTTAACATCTATACTGATGTTTCCGATGTCGGTCTCAGTGCTGTGCTGAGACAAGTACAGAATGACAATTGTGAACACGTTATCATGTATGCTAGTCGCAGTTTGAGTCACACTGAAAGAAACTATACAGTGACTGAAAAAGAATGTCTAAACATAATATGGGCTCTAGCAAAATTTAAAGTACAATTAGATACGTCTGACATTACTATTTTTACTGACCATGCTGCTTTACAATGGTTACAGACATCCACCAATTTAACAGGTTGTCTAATGCGCTAGGCATTACGCCTACAAGAATTTAATTTCAAGGTCGAGCACCAAAAGGGAAGTGTACATCAGCTACCAGATGCATTATCCCGTGTGGCCGGCAGAAGTTACACCAGAGCTGGAGGATAAGCCTTTTGCTCCCTCGCTCGCCACAATATTCCCATCGAATACAAGGAACACTTAATTAATGAACAACAAAAAGATTTATAATATGGAAATGTATATCATTATTTGAAAACTGATGAATTACCTCTAGATCCTAGTATAGCTTCAAGCATTGTTAGAAGAGCCAGACATTTTAGACTAATTAATGATATTTTGTACTGCTGCATACAACCGAGTCACACAGGCAGTTATCACCCATTTATTTCTAAGAATTTAAGAGAATATATACTCCAAGAACTACATGATGTACCTTCAGCAGGACATTTAGGTACACAAAAAACATATCAGAAGGTAGGCAAAAGATTATATTGGCCAGCTTTGAAAAAGGATGCAAAAAACCTATGTAGAAACATGCTTAATTTGTCAAACAACAAAATTCTATCAGAACTGTCCTTGTGGTCTTATGAAAAGCACAATCTCCAATGAACCCATGGAATTAGTAGGCATGGATTTAATGTGCACGTATGCACAAACGCAAGCGGAATCCCAATACATTCTAGTGTTAGTAGATTATTTTTCAAAATGGGTTGAAATATTTCTCATTAGAAATGCAACGGCGACAATAGTAGCAAAGAAATTTATAAATGAATTTATATGCATGTGCGGGGTACCCAAGAGTATAGTTTTGGACATTGGGCCCCAATTCATTTCAAATGTGCTAGCTAAAGTATGTGAAAGATTTCAAATAAAACACATATATATATACAACTACATATCCACAGTCAAATTTGACTGAAAGAATTAATCGAAATATTGGTAGAATGATAGCTGCTTACATTGAAAATAGACATAGTACCTGGGATAAATATTTGCAACAGTTTTCCTTTGCTTTACACAGTTCATTACATGAAAACACCAAATTCACACCTTTAAGGACATTTCTTGGAAGAGAGCTGACATTACCCTGGGACAAACTCATTGGCCAACCTGCATCTCCACAATCCATTGAATTTAGAATGGAACAGCATATTCGAGCCATTTCAAAGGCACAAGATAATTCCCTACAAGCACAACAAAAGCAACAAGAGGATTATAACAAAAGACGACGACATATGGAATTTAAAATAGGTGATAAGGTCTTGATTAAAACACATCATAAGAGTGATAAAGAAAGAAGATTCATAAAGAAATTTGCACCATTATATGCTGGGTCATATATTGTAAGGAAGAAACTTTCTCCTCTTCTGTATGAACTGGCCAATATGGCCACTAATGCCTCAGTAGCATACTTTAATATCGTAAACATTAAAAAATATAAAAGTTCCATAGAATTTTTCAGATCAAGAGTAGATGCTCCACAACAAAACCAGGAGAATGATGGCTCTGATGATGATGATGAATCATTACCAAGCAGACGAGAGAAAAATAGGTTAGATTATCACCTATTACATACAACAGGACAAAGACTGATAAAGCCAGATTCAGCTGTTGCATCAATGTCAAGAGCGTGATGAGATATTGACAAAACGACCAGAGCCTGCAGAGCGACAACCAGCAGCGAAGCAGTCAACATAGCAGAGATGATGTCACCAGCAAGATTTTCAGCAGTGCTTTCACCTGAGGTATTGATCGACAAAGGAAGGATGTCATCGGAAACCGACTGGATAATGATTTACCACAATGGAGTGCCAACAATGAAAATTTAAGTATATTATTATTCTTCCACTGTGGCACTTAATGATTTATAAATGTTTTATTTTCTCTGGAATAGATGAAGACAAAGAAGAATGAAATCGCTTTATTGTGATTTATATACTTAGATTTTGATATGTTTAATTTCCTGTTGAAACTTTGGAGTTTCGATATTTATTTTCAAAGAGTGAATTTACTATAGTTCGAGTTTATACAATGTGAATAGAATTTTTTTATGTATTCTTGTTCATCTGAAGTTCTAGTTGTTATATTGTATTAATGTGATTTAGTGTATTTTTGTAGATTTTTTCGTTTCAGCTGACTGAAAGCTGAAAATTGTATGTTGATATTAGAAAGTTTAGAAATTGTAAAATGTTTATGGATATGAATGATGAGAGTGAAAGAGAATTAGTGATTTAATATTTTTTCACTTTTAAGAAATATTTTGTATTGTAAAATAATGTGCATTCCAAAGTGAATTTATATATGCAAAAATGAGATTCATGTAAAAAGTGATTGGATGAAATGTTATTGTCATATATTATAAATTATTTACACATTTTTTCTTTATTCTTAGATATGATGTATGTATATGTGTTTAAATCTGTTCAGTGTCATCAGTGATATTTATGTGTCAATGATGCGTAATTTTTGGGATGACATTGGCAGCATTTATTTGTATATATATGAGCTGACCATGATGATGTGACTGCAGAATTTATTTTTATTTTTTTGAGTATCTGTTCGGAGCTGTCCCCAATGGCCAAGTCTGGTGACCGAGCTGTCACCAGCATAACTCCTTTGGGAGGGGGATGTTTAGCTCTGAAAGGGGAGGTAACTAATGATTTTTTATTTCAGCTAACTCATGATTACTGTGTCTAGGTGAAGAATTAGCGGATGATTACACTCCCGCTTGTTTGTAAAATTTGAAATTTCTTAGCTTCATAAAAATGTAGTTATCATGTGTTTGATGTAGTTAGGAGGATATAACTGCATTCCAATACCCGTTTTTTCGTGTATCATAGGCACAGAAGACTTAGCTTTCACATATTTTGATTGTGGTTAGGGGATAAGTGGAAAGCTCAGTATACCACTGCAATATATGTAATTTAATTATTCTTTCTTTAACCTTATTAGAAGCTAAGTAGACAGGAGTAGAATTAACCAGCTTTTTGTACAGGTTAAAGTTATGCCAATTTCGAGTTAGTATCAGAATGTGATACTAGGTAGTTCGTTGACGCTAGTATACAGTTAACTGCCACAGCCATTGGTATATATTTACACTAGGCAGCTTTTACACTTTTGATAGGTGGAACAGGAGGAATGTGTTGGAAAATTGTGTCGAAGTGAGAGTAGATCGTCTTATCAAAATTTGCGTAAGCATACTTTTACTTTTATTTATGTTCAACTATGTGTAAATGACATGAGAAGTGTCCTTTTATTCAAAATTTGCTCGTCAAAACCTGTTAGGTCAAATTTTGACTCCCTTTAAGAGGGGGAGTTGTGATGGTCCACCCATTCACTTTTACTTTACCTTATCCAGTTTTGCTTAATTTACGTTATATTTATCAGTTTGGGGATTTTATTTCCTTTTTAGTGGACTGTTCCGACCTCCTTCTGAGCTGCAGGAGTTGTGAGTATTGCATAACTCTGACCTTTTGACTGTTAACTGCTAAAGCGTGTGTTCAAGGACACGCCCTCTCTTGCGTCATAGCTTGCATGCTCGTCAGTTTATGTAAATATCTTTCCCGACGTGCAACATGATGTGCGGGCTTTTGTACAACACCGATATAACAGTGACATTAGGTCACAGAGTAGTTAGTGGAAGTTAGTGACAGAAGAAGTAAGTGTAGTAGAGGAAGTTAATGTAGAAGTTAGTTGGTGTAGTGAGATAGTGATGAGATGTAGTCAACATTTTCATTTGATGTTGGTGAGTTGAATTTTTGGAAATAAATTTTGTTTGTTACAGAAACTTTTGAATCTTTGCTATTTTTTCTCTTGAGCAATGTTAGTAGATAATTTTTGATTGTACACCTATCCCTTGATTTACACGGTACTCAGTTCACACAATTCACACAACACGGTCAAAAAATGCAACCAGTTTCAATTTACACGGTATCAACTGAGACATACATAGAAAGGAAATCTCAGTCAGTACCGTGTAAATCGAAACTGGTTGCATTTTTTGACCGTGCAAAGCCAAAATTTTGTGAATTGAGTACCGTGTAAATCGAGGGATAGGTGTATTTAAAACTTAGCTTGACAATCATTCTTTTGTATTCTTACTTGCTAAGTAACGCTTGCTGGTATAATATTAGAACCCTATTTTCGAATTTAAATGGCAAGTTATTATTGCCTGGCACACGAGCTATCCGGAGTTTGAATAAATATTGGATCAGATAAAAGGTCCAAAACTTTCATAAGTTATTAATCTTTGGCCCATTACATTAGGTTTGCCATCAGCCTGTAAAAGAAACGAATGTGTAATAAATGAATGAGCTAAGCAGAGCCAGCCAGTATACATAATTTGAAGTGTAATTCAAAGTTTAAAATAATACTAAGAGATAAACCTGATAAAAGAGTGTTAGTGGATAAAACTGATTATGAGTTGAAAATTAATAATACAATAATAGATTATTAATTTGGGAGTTGTATGTAAAGGGTTGAATTATATTTAAAATAATTATTATTAATGACAAGGTCGAGCAATTTGGAAATTTCGTTAATTTGAACTTGGTTAAGATTTCCAGAGTTAACCAGTGTTTGGATCAAAATTGTTTTTGCTTGGTCGACTGGAGTGTTAGGGTATAGGGAGAAGTCAAAGGAGAGCAGTTGGCATGATAGGGGATGTCTTTTAAATTTCGGATTTTTGAGAGGAAGTCTGTGGTTGAGGAGGTAGTTCTGTGGTCTGGAGGGAAAAAGTATTGAAAAAAATTTTAATAACCCTTTTTCAAGGTTGAATGTAGGTGCACAATATTTCAATATGAAGGGTCAGCAAAAATGGATGGAGGCCATGGGTAGAGGGGTGTAAAAGCAAAATTTTGTAGATTGCTTGGAATAAAGGTATTGTTCTTGAATGCTCCAACTTTTTGGGAAAGACTGCAGGTGGGATCTCTCTGTAGCACTTTAACATTTAATTCAGCTATGGTTTGTTCCATTTTTGCCTCAAAGACTGGGGTATCGATAATAAGCTGTGCAGATTTGTCAGCAGAAAGTATTCAGATGGAGGGATCATTTTTAATATTAATAAGAAGCTTGGATGTCTGGTTTATGCCAGGCATTTGGGAGAGATATGATGTTTGATGGAGTGGTTTAAATAGCTGAAACCATAGCTTATCTCTCTCAAGCTCGGGTATCCGATTGACTATACCATCCAGTTCTGTGATGATCTCTTGGGTGTGGCACTTCCATGGGGAAAACTAAATTTGGGTCCCAGTGCTAGGAGGCTGGTTTCTTCAGACATAAATTTGCAGGACAAAAGGTTTAAAAAAGGGACCAGAGGCTTGGCTGGAGGTTTACTGGTTAGGATATATTTCGTTTTTAGCTGGTTTAGCTTCTTTCATGCCTTATAGTTGTAAGGGTTTCAACTCTTTCAGTTTTTTTATGAATCCACAGTAAGGGCTCATATATAGCATGGAGGCATGAATGGTTTTAACAAACTGTAGGTGCAGTTCGTAGGTTTGTTTTTCTCATATGCAAATGTTGTGATGTGCTTTCCAAATAGAAGCTTGCAGTAACTTCATTTCAGCAGTGTGGATGATTCTTTGCTCAGCAACAGCTTTGATATTGAACTTAATTCTTAAAAAATTTGGAATTAGCTGCAAGTCCCTGCATTTAATAAGAATTTTTAAATGCAGCAGTTGGCAGGCAGAGATAATTTAGTTTAAGAAACTGGTTGTGCAGGTTCATGTCAATGCACGCTTACTAACAACTGTTAGAGAATGTAGTGGTAAACTGATAAACAATTTCATGGTATCATTATTAATATAATATATACTAAAATCGTCCTTGATGGCTTATAAGAATGGATAATGCTTTTTTTTGCTGATTAGATTTATTCACACAAGTACTACAATGTGCTATTTGCATGCTTACAGGAGCCAAATGATTTTGACTGTACTCAGCAGTCATCTTCAGGGCAACACACAGTTCCTTGGAGAGGCGAATTGCTGGTGACAAGTTAGGTTAAGCAAAAATAATACCTTTTTTTCTTGCAGACATTTCCGTTGACAAGTCCTGCAGTGGAAGGAAGTTTCAGAATGCTAGTGGAGTAACAGTCACTAGGTACTGTAGCAGCAGTTTGGTACTTTGCCAGTATCACTTAGATGTAATCACTTTACAGTAGTGAGAGTGCAGAGTAGTGAGCTGCAAACCTCTCTTTTGGGCCAGATTTGAAGACGATGTGTTTCTCATTTGGGAACACCCAGAGCAGGAACTCGCCAAATTCTTCCAACAGCACAATTCATTTTACCATACCATTTCATTTACACAAGAAAGTGAAATAAACAGAACCCTCCCATTTCTGGACCTTAATATTTGGTGAACCAACCAAGGCACTCTTAACCACCAGCGTTTTCCACAAACCTGGTTTTTTCCCAACCTTATTCCCTTTGATATCTTTGCTCTCACACAATTTAAAAGTGCCTTTTTCTATTCTGCATTTTTCAATCAATCACAGGCATGCTTTGCATGCCTGTGATTCCCCAATCAACTTGCAAAACGAAATCAACTTTATCTTTGCTGCCGGACACAGTACTGATTATACTAATACCTTTATCAACAGAATTCTTCACAAAGCTAAGCATAAATTTCACAATCACCCTCCACCACCCCTCCAACCACAGCATAATTTCACTCCCTCCATTACCTTCTCCAGTATTGCACCCCTTATCAGCAACCTCCAAAAACCTAAATGTTTCTTTCAAAACACCACCGAATCTGTTTAATATTCTAAAGCATGGCAGAGAACCCATTAACCAAGCTGACAAAGGCGGAATCTACTTCATTCTTCTAACCCCTATTTCACCTGCTGATACCCCATCTTTCTATATCGGCTGCACTAAACGCACTCTAAAACAAAGGCTAGATGAGCATAAACAGGACATTAGGAACAAAATTCCACAAACTTCTCTTGCTAAAATCGTCCTTGATGGCATGGTAGTCTCCCAGTTCGACTCTGCATTCATTGTCTCCCCCCCCCCAACTCAAAAACTCACATTACTTTCCATGAAACCCTTGAAATTTTCGCCTTCCAAGACAGATGTTGCAACTTTAACAAACCCTTCCTCCAGCAGCTTGGCACATCTTGCTACAAGACTTCCTACCACCATGAATGGCCAACTTGCTGCAACCCTACTCCCTGCTACAAAATACTAATTTGACACTTCAGCTGCACAGCATTGTTCCAATGAAGTTAGTGACTAGCACGTGGGAAAATGCTCACTGCTGTGCTCTCTTGCTATTGAGAAGGGATTATATCTAAGTGATACTGGCAAAGCAGCTGCTACCTAGAGACTGTTACTCCACTAGCATGTTGAAACTTACTTCTGCTGCAGGACTCTCATCAGTGAAAATGTCTGCAAGGAAAAAAGGTATTATTTTTTGCTTAACCTAACCTGTCACCAACAAACCACCTCTCCAAGGAATTGTATACTGCCCTAGAGATGACTGCTGAGTACAGTTGAAAGCACTCGGCTCCTACAAGCATGTAAGTAGCAAATTGCAGTACTTGTGTAAATAAATCTAACTGGCAAAAAAAGCATTATCAATTCTTATGAGTTAACAATGATGTGAAACTGTTTATCAATTTACCACTACATTCTCTACAATTACAAAATAGAAGTATATCAAACTACCTTTATTCCAAATATAATTGATTTTTCATTGGCACATCTAATGAAATATAAAAAAACTAATCACCCCTTACTTTTTAAGAACATTTAAATATATTACTCAAAAAATGCATTGCAGAAAGAATTAATTTTCATTTCTAAAATTGTTAGAGAGGCTAGTTAATATAATAAGTATTAAATTAGAAAAAGCTTCAAAATATAAAAAATCAGCAAAATTTGCAACTCAATCCTAACCCCCAAGAAGTAAAATCTAAATATACACACAGTTTCCCATACATATCTAATACATTAAATAACATTAAAAAAAAATACATTATATTACAATCACCATGAATAAAAGTATTAAAAAATTAGTAATAAACGACCATGATAAACTCCCCACTATAAATTAGAAGGAAGAAATAAATACATTGGGAAAACATACCACACATACATACAAGTGGCTTATGTCCAAACATACCTAACACTTCTTTAGTATAGATAATAATGAACTTAAAATAATTTAACATATACACCTCTTTAGGCACCACAAACCAAATTTCAATTACAATATGCTGAAACTATCCTTAATGTATCAGCTCACAACAGTTCCTGAGCTTAATAAGAAAACACACAGTTGTATCAGAATAATATGACCACCTACCTAATAATGGGAATAACCACCCTTGGCCCAGATGACAGCGGTGAGACAGCATGGCATGGATGTAATGAGGCCCTGGAAAGTTGCCAGAGGCACACGTGCCCATTCAGACTTCAGCAGAGCCACAGAGGTTCCGGAGATGACGTGGTTGTGGATCCATACACCTGGATCCAAATGGTCCCACAAGTGCTCTGTGGGATTGAGGTCGGGCGATTTCGCCTGCCAAGGGAGAATGGAGATATCGCTGTCGTGTTCCTAGAACCAGTCACGTGCCACCTTAGTGACATGGCAGGGTGCATTGTCCTGTTGGTAGACACCATCACCACCAGGGTAAACGTCCAACATGAAGGGATGCATGTGGTCAGAGAGGATGGACAGGTAGCCATTGACATTCAGGGACCCATCCAGTGGTACCAGTGGTCCCAGGGCATACAAGGAAAACATCCCCCAGACATGTGCACTGCCACCACCGGCCTGTACTTGACAACAAAGTGTCGGGTGTTGGTTCTCGTGTGTCTGATGCAGTATTCACCACTGCCCATCGCTTCTGTGGAGTAGAAACCTCGATTCGTCAGAGAAGGCAACCTTTTCCCACTCTTCCATTGTCCAATGTTTGTAGTCTCGTGCGAACTGCAGGCATCATTGCCAATGGACCTTGGTTAACATGGGCGTCTTTATGCAGCATCGAATGCGGAAACCCATATGTAACAGGGTTCACTCTACTGTTATTGGGTACACGTACCTGGTGCTCTAGCATTCATTTGATTGGTCAATTGCTGCACGATGATGTGCATCGATTACTCTTTACTAGCCGATGGAGGTGACATTCTCCTTTGGGATCGATGGCCTTTGGGGCTCCACAGTTATGACATCTGGAAGTACTCAGTGTGCCAGTTGTCCATCCTTGGTACACCCTTACTAGAGCACCTCGCGAACAGCCCACGGAGTCTGCTGTTTCCGAGATGCTTCTACCCTTGGTGCAGTAGCCGATGATCATTCCTTTTTGAACGTCCATCAAATCAATACCTCTGCCCATTGTGCTCACGTTATGCACTATGGCTCATCTGTCCTGTCTAGCCACTTATATCTCCATGTGCACTATGTGACGTGCCTGGGAGGGTACACTGATTCCATGGGTGGTCATATTATTCTGATACGACTGTGTATGATTGCAAGTACTAAATGCTATCTGACATCTGTTTGCATCTACAAAGTCAGCAAAGTAGTAACATTGATGAGTGACAATGACACCAGGACTGGTAACTATAACTGTGGTGATGTGAAAATCTACATCCAGTTAACAACAGATATGCTACATGAGTAGAAAGAAGGGACTTATATCCCCATCTTACAGCTATTGTCTGCACCAGCCAGGGCAAGAGCTCAAGGGACTGGTAAATCACTCTTTTACACTAGGCAACCTTTGATTAAAAAATAAAAAAGGATATTTGTGTACACAGTATAGGAGTAAAACCATATGTCATAAACGCAGTATCTTGGGCATTAGGTGGTTCCACTTTGTAACTAATGATGAGGTTAGGCAAAGGAGTTTGCAACCTCCTTTAAGCAGCACATTGTGCAGAGAGAGACTCCGTTGGTTTGGCCATGTTGCCCGTATGAATAATTATAGATTGGCGAATAGGGTTATGAACAGTGTGCCTAGAGGCCTCAGGAGGAGGGGGAGACCTAGGATGCGGTGGGCGGACAATGTCAAACAGGACCTTGTTAGAACTGGTGTGCAGTGGCCGGATGCAGCAGATGTAGCTCAGGACAGATATGCTTGGAGAATTAAACTGCGTGGTCTGGTTGGACCTCCGTAGCCCATGGCTGCTTGAGGATGATGATGAATAATGAGCGATAACAGCCCATCTCAAAAATAGTTGTTTAAATACAGCCAATAATCATGTACTATTAAATTTTAAAAATAATTTGGAAACATTGAAACAGTTTAAAATGGGAAAAATATATATGGCCTCACTTTCATAACAGTGATCTAGACACTCTAATATAAAAAAATGCAACTTGTAAGTGAGCAATAGGAAACCTACATGGGAAAATATAATGTAAACTAATTAATCTCTAGTCAATTAACTCACCAGAGTCAATTAACTCAACATTTATAGTGAGCTAGCAATAGGAATGCCAAAATTTGGACTCAACCCTTAGAGTTGTCAGGCTTTTGAAACTGAACTCACTGTGGTGGCCAGATTTATTTTAAAGTGTTTTCAGAAATAAAATAATTGGTTTTAGAACCTCATCTTGAAGTAACTAATGAATGGAAATATGTCATGTTATAAACCAAAAGAAAAAACATTCAACTGAGATTATAACAAAATGGCAAAAATTGGGAAAAAAAGGTGTTAAATTTTTAAAGTAAAAAAAAATTGAAAAATTTCACTGTTTTTTTATTTTAACTTTGGTAAAGCTTCATTTTTTTTTCACTTTTTTCTCTGTTATTTTAAGGAAAGTAGTGTCAAAAATATTTTGCTTTAAAAACAAGATAATTTTAATAAAAATTGAAAAATATGTCTGAAATGTGATAAAAAAATTATGAAAAAATTAAATAAAAATGTTCCAAAGCATTTAAAGTTTAACTTGAAGCACTGAAATAGAAAATTAACTGTTTCAGTATGAAGCTTCATAATATACAGAAAAGTTTAATTTTAAAATTCTGGCAGAAATTTTAGTTAAAAATCGCAATTTCCAAACCTTAATTAGTTTAATTGGTTGAAATGTAATTAAAAGTATTGCTAAAATAAGTTCTGCCTTTTGAAAATCTAATTTTGAGGCTAATTGCTTAATCTTACAGTTCTTGCGATATCTACCATTAATGATCACTAGCGATTTGTTTTTGACTGTTTCAAATTGATTATTGTTTATAACTGCAGTATGCATTGAGAAGGAATAAAAAATAATTATTCAAGCATTAGAGTAAAAAAAACTGTCTTTAATATCGAACGTCTGCTAAAATATTGACTTAAAGCCAAAGTGTGCAGTTCCTGGATGATGCAATTTCTGGTAGTAATAAAATCAATAACTTTGCATTAAAAGTTTAAAAAGCATTAAAACTCTGCTAAAGCGGAACTAGGCCAGAAGGCTGGAAATCACAACCAATAATAATATAATAATCTGTGTAGGGAATAGCAGAATGAAAGCATAAATTATCACTACTTGATGCTATTTACAGTGACTGAACTTATGTATACATTCAATGCCAACTCATAGTTTTTTTTTTTCAAGTGGAATCAACAAGTAAAAAAAATATCCAATTTAATGATGTTTTTGATATTTGATTATAACCAGTTAAAAGAACTGCCAATTTCTATTCAGAAATTTTTTTTTTCCAACCTTGTACTGTGGCGCCGTCCCATGGCCGAGTGGTTAGCACGCTTGGCTACTGATCTAAGGGACCTGGGTTCGAGCCCCGGGTAAGGCATGGATGTTCGTGTTGTTTTTCTGCTGAGGTCCTGCCATCCTCACAGACCTTCTACTATGGCATATAAACTGACAGGCTCCTGTCAGACCTCTGTGGCAAGCAGCTGCTTGAGGGGTATTTATTTATTATTGTACTGTGGCACCTAAGTTTACTTTTTAGGTCACTAGAATTTGGAAGATGATACTAATTAATATTGTTCTGACATGGAAAGGGTTAATGGCAGTTTGAAGGATCACAAAGACCTATTACTTTCTGATGCGTCATTTAAAAATTAATCGAAAAGGTTAGAAGTATTTAGGAGGTCTGAAATATCTATTTTGAATATATATAAAATATAGATGTTAGCTAAAATAAATAAATAAATAAATAAATACCCCCTCAAGCAGCTGCTTGCCACAGAGGTCTGACAGGAGCCTGTCAGTTTATATGCCACAGTAGGAGATCTGAGAGGATGGCAGGACCTCAGCAGAAAAACGACACACACATCCATGCCTAATCCGGGGCTCGAACACAGGTCCCTTAGATCAGTAGCCAAGCGTGCTAACCACTCGGCCACGGCTAAAAAAATTTTTTTCTTTCATTTTAGTTTTCTTTGATGAACTAATTGCTCCATTTTGCATTTTGTTCCTGTTTTGGTTTTGTGAACTGCCTTTTTGCAGTCATAGCAGCATAAGGTTCAAATCACCAGTAAAAGCAATCACACTATGGTATGTTTGGTTTTTAGCATTTCAGTAATTACTAGTAAAATAATAATTATACCCCATTACACCTAAGTAGAAATCTAACAAAAAGCAGGACACAAGCAAGCTTTTCTTACTATCATGTTTACAGAAGTAAATGCTATTGGTTACATTCTGAGGCCTTATTTTTAAGCACATGTCAAATATGTGTATATAAAACATAGTATAAGATGTATACGACCTGGTATCTGCAATGCTAAATAAATATCAATGTTCATATTGTTTAAGTGTTTATGAACAAATATGAAATAATACATATATTGATAAAACCGTCTGAACAAATTAACTTAAAATGAAAATGCTATTTCACTTTGTGATTGGCTGAAAATCACCATTATCTAATACATTGCTTATGGTATCATCACTACTTTTAAAGTTACTGACCATAAGTCAACAAGTATATTTTCAAAATCTTGTTCACTTATTACATCAACTGCCAAACTATAGAAACGTGTGACCTGAATTTACCCAATTTTCATCTTTATAGTAAATATTTCTTATACTTCCACAACATGCTTTAATTTGCTGTAAAAATTTCATTTCAATATTATTATATAGTCTCATTCAGTTAAATCAGCTTCATATTTGTGAGTGGAAATTTTCATATTATGATAATATAAGTGAATTTATCAATATTAATACTTTGTTTAATCCAGCAGTTCATTTCTAATGAAGAATTCTTGAACCTTTCTCCTAATAGCTGTCAAGGTAAAATGATCACATTGCAGTTTAATTACTTGTCATTGCTTACCTGAAACATGGAATATCCAATTTGCATCAAATTCTTTCATTATAAATATGAACTTTTAGGGATCAGATACTTTAAGAGATTCCACTTACAATTTCTTTTATTAGTGTTTCCACACAATATCTCAACATTCAATTTAAACTTGATTTACAATGATCTTATAAGCAGCTTTCCTTGTCTGTGTTGTTTCGGCTCTGCATACAACTTCAGTCATGTCTTCAAGAGTTGGTGGTTTCAGTTTCATTTTGTTGTTCAAATTCATAAATATCCTGATTATTAGCATTAAGTGCTAATAAAGTTGGAGTAACAAATAAAGCATATTATATCTATTTTTTTGGGACCACTGTTTTGTTGAAACCTATATATCAGGGAAATCTATACTTTTATGCAGACAAGTACACTTATAAATAGTAATGAAGTCTTTAAACTAATAGGCAAAGAGCTGTTTATTTGCATCAGGTTACAACTCATGTGAAATGGAGTATAATAAAAAACGTTTTTTAATGAGCCCTTTGCAAAAATAAAAACTCGTGTAGCTTTTACACAAAACATTTGAACATTACTGCCCTACAGTTAGAAAGCAGAAAACTGTTCTGACTCTACCAGTATCTTTCTTTTTTCAAATAAGTGGGGAGAAGAGAAAAATCCAAAATGCTTGCTATATCATAGGTCAAGCCTATGAACTTCAGTTTATAATGGTATATTGAAATATGGGTTATTTGTGTGATTCTGATAACAAAACTATTGTGGATGAAACATTTTGCAACTGATGATGCTTGTATATTAGATCAAGTAGTCAACTGGAAAGCAGATCTTATGTTAAAATCCAGAGCAGAATTTGATTTTTTCCTGCTTACCATAATTGTTTCTATAAGTATATCAAACAAATTATAAATACATTAGTAAGAAATGCAAATTACCCATGTTAAAAAAAAGGAATAAAAAATATGAAGCTAATTAGTGCTAAAAATGCTATCTTTTTCCTACACCTATTTTGTTTTATATTTGCATGTTTATTATGATAATTGATACTCTTGAAATTAGAATAAAGACTTTATTTTTATCCTACATAAAGCATGATATATAATGACAAATTTATATCCTTATATTTATTGAGGAAAAATTAAAAAAATAAAAGACTTTTTCTACCTTGGGAAGCTCTATATATTCAAATGCAGGAATCACAAAAGCAGATTTTACATTATGGGTTAGATGTTTCAAAGATGTAGCAAATCGTTGCTGGAAATCTGGAGAAGGTTGGAAGTCAGCATCAGCCAGCAATATATATTTGGTATCTGCCTGCCTTCACAAGAAAATAAAATATGCTTTTAAATACAAAATATTTATTAAACAGTTGACAAATATTAAAAACATACATTACATATCAAAAGAATCAATTATACAATATGCACTTCCATATTAGTAATTACTGTCAGTTTGACAGACTTGATTCTTTCTAGAAGACAGGCAAATTTATAAACGTATTAAGATTTTGTGGCTCTTTTCTGTTTGAAGATTTATCAAAGTAAACAGTTTAAAAATGAATACACCTGGTGAAAAAATAAAAAAAAATAAATACCCCCTCAAGCAGCTGCTTGCCACAGAGAACTATATTAAAATTGTATGAAAATATTTTCAATGACATCTTCACTTTCTTACAGGCTCACTATTGTACAGGGAATAGCAGCCCTGAGTGGATTTGATCATACTTTAACATATCTGATGTTTAGGTTCATCTTTACCCATAATTTTTCCTTTTACTTTTGTTTCTATCTTCATAGTAGACACTGTGATGCCCCCTCATTCACTTTTATTTTACCTTAACCAGTTTTGCTTAATTTACGTTATATTTATCATTTTGGGGATTTTTATTTCCTTTTTGGCATCACAGCACTCGTTTCCAAGAGTTAGGAGTTGCGTAGGCGCAACTCCGAACTTTCGATTGTCACCTGCTAAAGCGTGTGCACAAGGACATGCCCACTCTTGCGTCATAGCTTGCGCTGCCCGTCAATTTATGCAAATGTCTTTCCCGGCATGCAACATGACACATGCGGGCTTTGTACCTCTTGTTATAACTTGGTGGCATGTTGTCACAGTAGCACAAAAGATAGAGTAGAGAGAGTAGTAGAGCACAGCACAGTTTAGAGATCAGTTTTAGTTTGGAGTTTGTTGAAGCAGTTTGTAGTAAGAAATGATGTAGTATCTTCTTTATTGAAGTTTTGGTGAGTGCTTTTTGGAAATAAATTGTTTGTTATTTAAACCTTTTGAATCTTTACTAATTTTTTTTCCCTTGAGCAACGTTAGTTTGTTTTGATTAGCATTAACATAAAATTTTGACAATCACTTAATATTTTTGAATTCTTAATCATTAATGCTCGCTGGTATTTCAAACCCTAATTAAACTTTATTTTTTGGCAATTTCTCAATTATTGCCCGGCGCCCGACTCAGCTATCCGGAGCATGAAAATAATTGGATCAGACAAAGGGTCCAAACTTTAAAAGTATTTCATTTCTTTGGAACATTACAATGCTGAATCAATTAGAATTCAGGGCTAGAAATCTCCCTACCTCATCTTTCTCTGCATTTCCCTTTATTATTTCTTTCTGCAATAGGAACCTGTCTTGTCTCCAAGCTATCTGATTTATTTTTATTGGGAGCAATGAATCACACCTAAAGCTTATGAACACCTGAAAATTTTTGGCATATATTGTCTGCAATGTGAACAATATCTGCATATTGTTTATTCTTACAGAAAAAAGATTCAGAAAACCAAATTAAATGTAATTTTACTTGAAGGTATATTGTTTTAATCTTCCAGAAAACAGATACATAATGATTATGCACATGAAATTTAGGCTAATATTACTCAAGTTTATTATAATAATTCGTGTTTTGAACCTGCATTTTTGAAAAGGTTAATCTATTCCACAAGTTTTGTCAAAGGAAGTCTTACCACAGGTAAGATGACACCAGTAATGCAAATTCAATGGAAATTTCCCATTTTATGATTGCCAGTGATTAAATTTTTTGTACTATTTTTCTAAAAATTTCCAGAACACTGAGAAATTGGAACATTAGTTGTACAAATTATGCCACTAAATTTTATATGTTACATAGGGAAAATGAACCACATCCAAATTAAGTCCAATAACATTGAAGATGCCAGAATAATTTACTCAGGAAGAGTGACAACATCAAACGGAAGTAGAACTTTATCATTATAAAACCAAAGAGTACTGCTACATGTCAGTTTTAATAAATGCAAAAAAAAAAAAGATTTAAGAAACCACACATTATTACAGAAAAACCAACTGTAATTTTACTTCAGAATACTATAAATGTTTGTGTAGGTAAAAATACATGACATTTATATCATTAGTAAAAAAAATTAATGCACCAACCTATCAGATGGAAGATATGTTATGACAATGCTTAAAATAGTACTTTGCACCAACTGAATACATAGAAATGTTTAGTCTTGATTTGCTACAGAAACTTAGGATTATAAATTTACAATCCAATTTCAGAATAACATTCGATGAACAACCCTTTCACCCAAATACTCTTGTACTTTGGTGTAAACATTACTGATGTTTATATCATCTAGAACTCATAGATATATACAAATAAAAACTGAAAAACAACGCTACAGATGTCATAACTTGTGGTGTTATTCAAGCCTTGTATTTTGCATAATGTTTTATAGGAAATGGCAAATATATATAAGCAATCATTTGGTGCAATAACAGACACTGTTAACAGGTATCATTATAACAGATACTAGGACGATTCGTAAGTCTGCTTTTTGGCATGCAAAATGTGTGCAGTGACATACCAATGCATTACCCTTGCATACCTTTGAATGCAATACTATGGGAAAGTATAAAGTGCAGTGCACCAGTCCATAACTATTACAAATATCAGAGTGTTGGTTTCATCATTAAAAATGTTGTATAATAAGTGAGTTGTCTTGAAATTTGTGCAATTTTATATCATTACTGAAAAAAGGATTAAAAGCTACTGAAGCAGACTGAAAAAATGCAAAGTGGATGGTGAGGAGGCAGTTTCCATTCATGCTGCTCAAGCTTAGTTCAAGAAGTTCAAAAGTAGCAACATGAGCATTGAAAGTAAATGTGATCAGGATGGCAAATATTGGTAGCAACATTCTGTGCCACTGAAGCTGATCCATAGACAAGCACTCACAGGTTCTCATTAAACTTGGCTGTTTACTAGCAGCTATAGTGCAGCATCTGCCACACATTGGTAAGCAGCCAGGAGTTGCTGAAGTTCCTATTATTCCAATTCTACATGAACTGACTACTGAACAAACAGACACATTATTGAAGTCTGCAAAAAAAAAATCTTCATTAATCCACATGAACAAAGTTTCATTAAGCTAATTGCTATGTGTAATGAAAATAGGATATTTTTCAACAATTTGAACACCAAAAAGCAGTTGTATACCCCAGTGTGTTATATGTATGATGGAATTTTGAGGGTGTAATGTATTTTGAATTGGTTCCTGATGGATGTCTCATCAATGCCAATCTCAGCACAACTGAAATGTATGCACTCAGTGATGCTTCAACACTACCCAGAATTAGACCAAATAAACAGACATCAGGTATTCCTTCAACAAGACAAGAAACTGCACACTGCTCTTCAAACTAAGGAAAAACTTTGACAATTGGCACCTGAGCAACTTCCTCAACACTACCCAGAAATTAGTCCAAACCTAGCTCATCGTAACTACCACCTCTTAAACTCCATGGCTCATTTTCTCCAAGGTAGCCAGTTTCAACATTTCAAGAAGTTGAAAATGGTTGTTGGGAGTTTTTCCCTCTAAGGATCAAGCATGTTATCAGAGAGGAATCAAACAACTTGTTGATATGTCTATGAACTACTAAAAATTGTGGTTTATATTTTGTTGAGTACAGATTATTATATATAGTGTAATAATCATTTCTAAGTAGACAATAAAATGCATAGATTTATAAATAACCCTAGTGTACAGGAAATCATGGCAAAAGAATTTGATGATAATATACAGTTCATCAGCAATTATCCAGCATTATATAATCTTCCAACATTACCCAGTGGTCTTATTTCATCTGGAAAAATAAAGGATAATTTGATCACTGTAAAACTTCTAAAAACTACTCAATCTGATGATTGCCCATGACTTTAAAAGAACAAATTGCATATACTACTAATATAACTCAGTGAAAATGCCAATCAATATATATATATATCTTCATTTACAGGTAGTGTATATTTAGTACCCATCACTTATCCTAAATCAGACTCTTGCAGTCCTTCCAAACCTCTCGGCTACATAGGAGAAATCAAAAGAACTCTTCAAGAAAGAATAAAGGAACATCAAAGAAATAGCAAATTAATGCAGACTACTACAGCTCTTTCATCTACAGTTATACTTGAAAGAGAAAAACCTCTGTTCAAAGAAGCTTTCATTGTTAGCAGTCCTTCATCCATCTTCGTTATCATTCACAAAAAATCTATTAATTTTTGTCAATAAAAACTGTTGTTGTAATACTGACCAACTTCAACTAAATCCAGCATGGAAAATTTTATTGCAAAACTTTCCACAAAGCAATATATCTTTGCCACAGTTATTAAGAAAAAATTGACCACCAAACTATAACTCCCCAACAATCACCAGCACCTTTCGTGACTACTAACCTCACCTATCATACTGCATGACTTGTGCATCGCATCTCTGCACAAATACAATTTGAAGCAAGAAATGAGAATTTGAAATTTTACCCACTTTTATAAGTTAATTCTCTAATTATTGTATGTCTGAAGAAGTCCTAATAGTTAGGATGAAATCGATATCATCGTTTATATACTCTGTTATGCTGTTTAATAATCATCTGTTAATTTTATCCATCTTCATGATTAGTGCACAAAATTTAGTAAGTATAAACTTCTGAAATGTTGTTTAGCATTCCTACTATTCCATCTACTACACTATTCTACAAGACACCATGTAACATCAATAGATGAAATAATTATAGTGAAACAAAAAAGGGACTATTATATATGTTTGAACAAATTGAATTTTTCTGATAATTCACATAGTCCACACAAGGTGGGACTGTATAATAAATTGTCCTTTCAATGCATATTCTGGAATAAGAAACCCATAGAGCTCACAGATATCCAAACATTTTTTAAAGGAACCGAATATGTAACATGTCACAATGCCAGGTATTTATATAAAATAATCAAGACTATAAATAAAGAGTTAAAAAGGAAAATATTTATCCTACAAATATTATTAATATTGATAAAAAGATATCAAATCTGTTATTTTTTTTACCACAACTGAACTATATTTTATGAAAGCACTGTTCCAACAGTCACTTGGTAATACAGTGGACCCCCGATGTAACGTGCATGTTGGGCGGGAAACAACACCCGCATTATAAGGTGAACAGCGTTATACCGAGCGGCGCGGTGGCGACACAATAAATTTCACACTGTAAGCTTTTCTTTTACTCATCATGCATACAATAATTAAACACTATTCAAAATACATGCAGGAACTCAATACATACACAATTACTCAATATGCAGTAACAATAAAATGTGATACTCACTAATGCTGCACGGACCTGTATAAACATGTTTGAACTTACCGCGAACATCGCCCGCACTATAACCGAGTGCATGGTATAGCGAGCAACGCTATAACGAAGGTCCACTGTATCTTTAAATGTGAAAAATGACAGAAATATATAGAAGGAATATATGATACACCAATCATGTATAATAATAACCAGAATTCTTGGTATGTAGAATTCTGGTTATTAGAATGGCATCAAGAAACTAAGAGAGAATATAACATAAAGCAGATAAAAGAAATAATTGAAATGATATGACTTTATCTTTCTTTATTTCAACATTAGCACAGAGAAGAGTCCTAGAAACTACTGCTAGTTTATACAGGCCTTTTCATATAAGGACATGCCCCAGTGAGACCAAAGTCACTGCTGACCACTGCCTCAGTTAAAGGCACACAAATGCACAAATTTTGTCTTGCTGGACAGCAGCTACCTTCCTAACCACTATGCCAGTCAAGGCATTCATAAAAAAATACTCTACATTTATAAATTAATAAAAAAAAAAGCCACATCTTTATTCAATAAATTTTTCATAATCACTTCTAGCAATATAAAATTCACGTATGTTAAATATTTTGATGCTTATTAACAAAAATTCTGATTGCTGCAATAACGATATTCCTAATATTCATTCAGCTTGGAAATTATTATTTAATCATTTTCCAAAAGAGAGAGAGAATTAATCTATTATAATAAAAGAACATATGTGTATGTCTGTGGAAACCATAACTCAATGGGAAATCAGATGCTTCAAAAGTTTCAGTGTTTCTGGTTATCATTTGAGTTACTGTACCAAATTTCAAGTTGAAATTCCAAAAGGGGGGCTTGCTAAAAATAAGAACATTTACCATGCTATTCCTATGAGAAACCAAAGTGGCTGCCAAATATATTGTTGTCATTTGCTGCTTTCTAACTGTGAACTTAAGTCATAACATTTAAATGTTGTTCCCAGATCCTTCACATTCCCAATGCTACTGCTGTGACCAAAGTGAATATCAATCATGTGCAATAGGTTATTTTGGAAAATAAGAGTGTAAGAGTATATGACATAGCTGCAATAGTCAACATTAGTGTTGGTGGTGTGGAAAAAATCATCCATGAGCACCTGCTGTTCAGAAGTGTGTACATTAAGTAAATACCAAAGGCATTGACATTTTGATCAGAAGTCATTTCGTCACCATTTGTACAGAGTTTTTGCATCACTTTAGGTCTGAGGGAGATGCATTTCTGTAGCAGATTGTGACTAGTGATGAGACTTGTTTCATTATTTCACTCCAGAAACCAAGAGAGCTAGCTGTGAATGGGTCACAAGAAATTCAAGGCAGTGCTGTCTGCAAAATAGCTACCAGTGAGCAAATGTACTCTTCACATTTGATTCCAGATTGTTTGGACTCCAATTCTCAATGTGTGTTGATCTGGTGAGAATAAGGAACTTGCTAACAATCACTGTAATGTCAGAAAAAGGAGTTATTTTAGTGGTGGTGATAGTATGATGGTTGCCATCATAATGATTGGTTATACAGAGCTTCACATCTTTTTTTCATGGAGGTGATCATGGCTAAGTGATACAGAGACAAGATTTTTGGTCTCTATGTGGGGCTTTTGGTAATGCTCTGTCCTAAATTCATCTTTAAGGATATTTAATGCCCATCCTCACAATGCTCATGTGTCCAATGATTTCACTGAAAGTGAAGATACAGGATAGAGTGGCCAGCCAGATCCTCAGATCTGAATCTAATTAAGAATACCTTGGTATCCTGGTAAGGTGAACTGCAAGATGTCAACCTTTTTCCAGAAACCTAGATGAGCTCAGATCTGCTCTTGTGGAATTACTATCCCAAAACCCGATCAACAGTATGAGAATGTGTTGTACACATTGTATGGTTGTCAGGGGTAATCATAAGCCTTATTAACATCATTTATCCTCTAATTCCAACACCTCCATTATGTGAATTCATGCTTTTATACACAATACTCTTGTATACATGATTTTGTCATCATCCTACTTGCTGTTGTTCAATCATGTCATAACATCTTTCAATGCACTTAATTGTACTTGCTGCAAGCCATCTCGAGTTCCATATAGTTTTGCTCATTATCCTATAATTTAAGCACTAGTATATTTTAGTGCAATGATATATTACAAACATACATGTATTAGAAAATAATGTCATTATTGTTGCTTTCATTTTACTATTTGTATAAATAAAAAATATTAAATATGAGAGCTTACCTGATGGCAATGTTTCTTAAGCAGTTAATTGGATAATCTCCCTCAGAAGAATAACCAAATGCCACTGTAATATGGCTTTGAGGAGAAAGGTTAAGACTTTTTAATTTCTTTTGTATATAAAGCCTGAAATTTAAAACACATTTTATTTCTCAATTAAATAATTATTTTATTAATATTATTATATTAATATAACAATTTTATCACGTCAGGTTATTTTGCAGTATGCTTTTCATATTGCACTAAGAGTTAAATGGTCCGGCTGCAAAGATAAAGACTTGAGGCATAGTTTGTGAAATCAATCCATTGGAAAATTGTTAGAAACACATAAGGATCTCCAAAATATTTTAGCATAAAGTACAGCTTTTTTCGTACACCAAGTCATGTATTAATATTCCACTAGAAGCAAAGATAAAATTTAAGCCTACGGGTGTCTTTTTTTTTTCTCACAGAAAGCAGGCCCCAAGGGGAAAAACATTATGCATTTCAAAGTAAAATCAGAAATATCCAGAGATTCTTTAACCCTTCCAGTATCCATGTCATGTGTATACATTTGCAGAATCTGAAATTAGAGGCCAAGGACATATGTATACGTTTTTAGTACCCCCCCCCCCCCCCAAAAAAAAAAAAAAAAAAAAAAAAATTCAATTAAAAAAAATTGCTGTTGCAATTTTTATATATATATATCTTATAAAAAATATATAATTCAAGCTTCAAAAATAATATTTTGCTTTTTAATTTGATGCATATTTTATTAAACTACAATATAAATAATTTAATAAAACCATCTGATTGCCATTTTTTAGAAGCACTAAATGGTATTGCTGATTTGCTTGTTAACATTCCTATTTTCTGAAGCAACCTTCTGATTTAAGCTCACAAGTTTGATTTGAATTACACTGCTGGCCATTAAAAGTGCAACACCAGGAAAGACAAGATATATCAAAGCCATATTTAGTGAATACATAGCTTATATTAGAAGGATCAAATGATTACAAATACAACTTGGTTAGACTTGTGGAATACAAAGAAATCCGTATCCGGTGTAGCCACCATGAGCAGCAATAACTGCTACTACACGGTCCGGCACTGAGAGGATGAGATGTTAGATGTGTGTTTGGGGAATGTCAGTCCATGCAGTTTCGATATGTAGCCAAAGTTCATCTGTTGTAGCAGCTGCTGGTGTCTGGTGTGCTAGTCATCATGAGATCATGGACCAGACATGTTCAATTGGGACAGATTCGGTGAAGGTGCAGGCCAAGGCAGAAGTGTCACATGGTGGTTGGGTATTGTCCTGTTGGTAAATGTCATCAGAGAGCCCCTGAAGATAAGGTACCAACACCTCTGTGATGTAACGCTGACTGTTCAAAGTACCAGTAATGCATACAAGGCACATGCTTGAGTGGAGTCCAATGGCACCCCACACCATAACACCAGGGGCTGGACCTGTATGGCACTGCATCATACATGTCTCACTGAGCCTGTACCACCAGGTAGCAGTACCACCAGGTAGGAATTCGTCCATCATGGTGCTGCATACTGAAGTGGAATTCATCTGAAAAGAAGATGCGATGCCATTTGCACATCCATGCACGATGTTCTTGGCACCATTGCAGTTGCATACGCCTGTGTTGCATAGTCAGTGGTAGCCAAAGCAATGGCTGCCTAACAAAGATGCCCTGATGCTGCAGATGATGTCAAACCATACGTGCGGAACTGGTTGATGTGCAACACACCCTAACTGTTGAGCTAAGGTGTTTGATGTGTCTGTACATGTCATTCAAAGCTGTGCATAAGAGATGTCTGTCCTCTCGTTCAAGTGACAGGGCCATTGAGATCCCTCATGTCGGTGAGTTATTTCCTCCTCTACTCACTGACGCCATATTCTCATCACTGTGGCAGCATTCTGTCCAACATGAGCACTGATGTCTCGGTATGATAATATGCCTTCCCGTAATCCCACAATTCTCCCTCAATCAAAGTTGGAAACCTGGTCATATGGATGCTGTGTTCTTCGATGGGCATACTTGATCCTTTAGTGCACAAGAACTGTGAGCAAACACAATTCCAGTGCTATACACCAGCTCTTTGTAATCTCCTCTTATACCACTTAAAGGGGGCATTACTGTCACATCACACATGATGTGCTTAGGGGCTGTGCTTTGAATCATTTACATGTTCTCCCATGGACTACCCATTTTGCATATTTCGGGGCAATCTGATGAGTTCTTCCTGGTGTTACACTTTTAATGGCCAGCAGTGTATTATCAACAATTTTTTCATTAAATTTTCGAAAATCTCCTAAAAATTAACCAAAAAAAACCTGCCATTTTTAAAAACGGTAGATTTTGGAAGTAATTACAAAGTACGTACCACCATTTTCCCCTCTTTTCTGTCATAAACCTATTTCAGTATTCCCATATTATTTTTATAATTTTCCCCAGTAATCTATGTCTTTCCCACTCTTAAAATCAAAACTGGAAGTAAACACATCCTTCTTAAAAATTCTGGTTGCAGCTGCACTTAATTATGTTATGGCTCACTGAGGCAAACAAGAGGCAGATGGCTGACACATGTGCTATCTCCATTACATGTGCTATAAGTGGTCCTCATATTGTTTTTGGTCTGGCATATTGGATACCCTTTGTAAAGTTAATATTTACTTTTTTTATATTTAAATTTTAGTTTTCATTTCAGTATATTCATTTTCCGAAATTAGCGATCTTTTGGCCAATCAATAAGTACTGATTTTTCATAGTTATGCTACATCGGATGGCAGGCCTACAACTTGTTGCTGTGAATATTTTAACATCACATTAGGCTATATGTTAATTTTAATTTAATTATTTATTACTTTTCTGGTAAAACTTCAATCTGGTATCATTTTCTCAAAATAATTGAGGTCTTGGATATGAAAGCAAATTCAGTTCTGTATATTTACTTCCGTTAGTTAGCAATCTTCAATCAGCTGATTTATTGATCTTTCTGAGTTATGGTAGATCGGAGGCCAGCTTAAAAGTTGTTGCGGATATTTTATTTAACATCCCATTAGGTTATGTCTAATTTTCTTTCGCTCAATGTCTTGTATATGGAAGCAAAATAGATTTCCTTGCAAGGGAAATCAGCCATCATGTTGGAGGGCAATTTCGGGAAGGTGTCCCCGAATTAAATTTAATTTACAAGGGTCTGTAAATGGTAGCTAGGTAGTCACTGGAAGGAGAGCTATGCACCAATCCCCTGTGATGATGCATAGAATCGGCCAGGCCTAGCAACTAATGTCCGACCCCGCCTTGTGGAAGTGAACGGAAGGGGAGGGCTGCCAGATAAGTGTGGCCTACAAATCTGGACAACAATGGCTACTTTACTTTTTTTTCTACCCTGTTGAGGAGTGGTCAACTACATAGGGTCCTGGTGCTGACCACATAAACCCACTGGACTGGACTGAATTATGGCTCTGAGCTTGATTATGGATCCTGAATTTGCTGCACTGGTGGGCTTCTGTGGAGGGAATATCTTCCGCTGTGTTTTCTGTTTGTTTGTGGGTTGACAGCCCCAAGTGAATAGATTCACAGGATATGTTTATCAGCTGGTGCATAATCCTGAGCAGAGGTCATCGCAGGCACCTGAACTCTTTGCTTCTATTGGCATCGTCAAATTCTACATTGGAGGAAGTGTTCCAGTGTAGATGGCTTCAGCCATTAGTGGTGGGGGAATGGGTCTTTGCCCCTTGTCTGCGATTAGGGGGCTGTTGATATTGTCGGCATTCCCTCTCTCAATAAACATAGTTTCTTTAAACATCCCACTAACCATTTTCTCTCCATATGTGGTTGGAATGTGAGGACTCTGCGGAGAGCTTTTTCTCTTGATGTCCTCACATAAGAATTCCACCATTACAATTTAGATATTCTTGGCTTGCAAGAGACCAGATGGACTATAAAGGTCAGATTCTTAAAAATAATCTTAAATTTCTCTTTTCAGGGAGGGACGACAATAAGCATCACCAAGGCGTGGGTCTACTTCTCAGCACACGCTAGTGATGCTCTTCTAGGATATGAGTGCATTAATGAAAGGTTTCTTACAGCAAAATTTCAGATAAGCATTAAAGACCTTGAATGTTATCTGCTGTTATGCCCCCACTGAGGATGCTGATGAGGATGAGAAGGATAGGTTTTATGGACAACTTCATTTCATAACATGCATTTTATGGTCAAGAAAGGAGATATTACCCTTGTTCTTGGTGACTTCAATGCCAAAGTTGATACTGACTCTGACCTTTGGGGAGGACTAATAGGCCCTTTTGGTATTGGTAGCTGCAATGGCAATGGGCAACATCTCTTACAGGTAAGTAAACTCGATGGATTCAGAATAACTAACAATTATTACAAATATCACGACATACATAAGTACATATGGGTTTCACCTGATGGGCTGCATAAGATAATGATTGATTATATATTAGTTAACAGCAAATCGACTAGTTCTGTTAGGAATATCAGGTCTTATAGGGGAGCTGAAATTGGATTGCTGACTTAAAAAACTTGAAAGTGTCTTGCAACTTAAACTTAAAAAGTGTTGTGCTAGGGTTAAAAAATTTACTTTTAATACGGAAGCTCTGAAAGATCCAGTTATAGCCAAAGCTTACCATGATAGGTAACTTAGTCATTATGACAGTCATGGTATGCTTACTACTGAAGTTGAGGATGAATGGGATTATTTTAAACAGGCTTTTTTGGACACTAACAGTACTCTTTTAGGAAAAAAGTAGCTGAAGAGACAGAATTATCTGAGTGATAAGGCACTTGAGCTTATTTCGGAAAGAAAGAACTGCAGGAATGTCCTTAATCAGTACCCTACTAGTCCTAATAGAAAGCATTACACAGAACTTAATAAACGTGTAAAGGATCAGTTAGCTACTGATAAGAATCTTTGGCTTGATGGTTTGGCTGACAAAGCCAAGGAAGCAGTTAGACAGCACAACAGCAGAGAGCTGTACCAGATAGTTAATGTTTTGTGAGGTAGAAAACGGACAGGTATACAAGGATTGAAGGATAAACAAGGTAAGGTTATAGAAGGTGAGGATTCTGTCATGGCTAGGTGGGCTAAGCATTTCAGTGATATTCTAAACAATGCGGTTAGTTCTATTCCCATTGTTTGCAATGATGATAGATGCATTGGTGGCTTTAATGTTGGCCCTATAACGCAATCTGAAGTGATTTTGGCTGTTTCTAAACTTAAAGTACATAAATATCCAGGGGTAGATGAAATTACTACGGAAATGCTTAGAGCTGGGAATGTTTCGGTTACCACTTGGATGACTGAAATTCTGAATATCTTTTATGATAAAGGCATGGTTTCTAAGGATTTTACCAGAGTTATTGTTATCCCTATTTTCAAAAAAGGTGATTGCAGTTCTTGTGATAACTATAGGGGTATCAGCCTACTCTCTGTTCCAGGTAAAGTTCTTTCCATGATTGTGCTTAATAGAATTAAGAATCTGGTTGACAGTCAATTGCTTGATGAGCAATATGGATTCAGAAGTGGTAGGGGATGTGTGGATCAGATATTTTCACTTAGGCAGATTCTTGAGAAATGTTTAGCATTTCAGAAACCTCTGGTTGTTAGCTTTGTTGATTTCAAAAAGGCTTTCGACTCTGTTGATCGTCATAATTTGTGGTTGATTGTAAAATCATATGGTATACCTGACAAGTTAGTTAACATAATGAAAGCTCTCTATAATTACATTGAGTCATGTGTGAGAGTTGGTAAGGCTTGTACAATTGGTTTAGCATTACTTCTGGTGTTCGACAAGGGTGCATTTTGTCTCCTTTTCTCTTTAGCTTGGTTATTGATTATGTTACGCGAAATTCACTTCAAGGGAAAAATTTTGAAATGGAGTGATTATTATTGTACAAAGTAAAAGAAATGATGCAACCTAGATTCCCGAACTTAATGCTTTCAACACAATCTGGTATAACAAATATTGAATACTAAGTTATTTTTAGACAATACAGATAATAAACATTAAACTTCAAATTCATTAATTACTTCTATTATTTTTTGGTGGGGCAGTGACTCAAGTGCCCTAATGGACCAACCACCTGTTAGAACTAATATCTCAGATCATCAATGATCACCATTCACCAATAAATATAAACAGAGCATAAACAGAGATTGGGCAAGTACCCTCTCATGTAATCTTTTGAGTTTTATTGAGATGCATCTTCCCACTTCTGTCCCATGAACTGAACACAGGAAGGATAGAACGAAGTGATGTATGGTTTGCACCAAAATGGGAAATAATTCATGGAAGCAGAAAGTCACTATATGTGTAGAGAATTCAAACTATGACTCATTTACCTGTGCTTTGAAAGTTATTTATCAAAAAATTTCTAAAGTGTTTGAATTAATTGTACACAAGTTACTCTATTTTTGTCTGTTTTACAAAAGTGTTTTTTTTTTAAACTATTTTAAATGTCAGTAAAATAGTGCTGCTTAATGTATTTCTATTTCTTATTGGATTTATATATATAATACACCTATCCCTCGATTTACACGGTACTCAGTTCACACAATTTTGGCTTTGCGCGGTCAAAAAATGCAACCAGTTTCGATTTACACGGTACTGACTGAGACGTACATAGAAAGGAAATCTCAGTCAGTACCGTGTAAATCGAAACTGGTTGCATTTTTTGACCGTGCAAAGCCAAAAATGTGTGAACTGAGTACCATGTAAATCGAGGGATAGGTGTATATATATTTAATATTGGTGGTTAATGGATTTCTATATATGGCTAATATACAAGGCAGATAATTGAGGCAATATTAGTATTTTATGAAATATTCACTCTCAATTTAAAAAAAGGCAAAATATTATTAAAAGGGAAATTTACTGGTTTCAGCAGCCTAAATGACTAGCACATTTCTTATGATATTTGAAGTTTCACTTAAATTTATTATTATTTTTTGTTTGATTTAACCCTTTCTGAGTGGATATATTTCAAAGCTTGCAAGTAGTATATCTGACAATGAAAATGCATTTGTACATTGCTAGGAATAAATAAATCGAGTTGCAGATATAACCAGATAGTACTCGGGAAAGGTTAATAATTATTTGATTAACCTTCAGAATAATGTAGTTAATTATTGTTAATTATATTAACCATCAAAATAATATAGTTAAACAGCAAATTAATATAGTTAAACCCAAATTAAAAAAAAAAATTGGGACATGGAGTATCTTAGCTGAACATTTTAATATTTTAAGTTATGTACAGTATATACCTTTGCCACTCAGTATCTTCTCCATCAGTTCCTTTAGTTGGGACATAAACAGCTAATGAAACAGGGCCTTCCCAAATTCGAAGACTTCTTTCTAGAGCTGAAAGTCTATCCATAGAGACTTGAGTTACCAGAGTAACTAAGTGATGGGAATCCTTGGAACTTCACAACAAAACAATGAATACAATTCAAAATATATTACTGTGCTTTATTTCAGCAATATTAAAACTATATTAAAAATTTAAAGAGCAAAGAAGTGTTAAAAAAGTTTTGTCTATATAGATAACATACCAATGAATGTGTTAATGGCACAGAACCATAAAAAATAGCCTCTTCACTTAAGAAATCATAGCTTAGTCACTTTTAAAAGTTAAGGTTCCATTTAGTATAAGCATCCACAATATCAAATAAGATTATAAATATACAAATTTAAGTCTATTTTTGAATTTGTCAATTATATACATTAAAATCATTGAGATAGGTTTTATAGTATCTCAAATGAGAACATTTATTTTAAGCAAGTTATATCATTTCAGGTAATACTCCAAACTAATTGTCCAAAATATTTTTTGTAAAAAAAAAACACTCAGAGCTGGGTATATTTTCATCTTCATGGAAGTTTAGCAAAATTAAATGATTGTATGATAATAAAGAACATCTTGTCAGAATGTGGTTGAGAGCGAGTATTATTAGAAGTAGTTTAATTGTTTTTATCCCTTTCCATGTCACTGGCATTTGCATCTGTTTCAAACTGGCAAATGTAACATTTCCTAGTACAATTGAGAAACTTTTTTTTTTATAATAAAATTGTCTGGTTTAAATTTATATATAGATATTCTAAAAATGTATTTTTTTAAATTAATGTTTTATTTTTAATTTATTACAAATTTTAATGTACAGAATTTAAAAAAAAATTATGAAACTGATGCCAATGGCTAGAAGGCACTAACATCTGCTGATTATGTATTGGGCATATTCAAAAGTTCTCACTTATTAATTTCATTTCACACATTTATGTTCTTTACGCAAATGTACAGAGATGAATTGCAGCAGGCAGTGAATGAAGCACCAAAGAGTATTAATTTACAGTATAAGCAACAATATGTTTGGCAATTTAATTGCAAAGTACATTTTATGGGTACAGAATAAAAGTTGCAAAGTGTATTTTAAATATGCAATATTCTACTAGTGTGAAAATAGTGAATGTGCCATCAGCTGTGACTAAGAGCATTTGTAGTCTTTGGCACTGACACAGTAAAAGGATGCACATCACCACTGGTTTGAAGTATTTTGTTCTGGCAACTTTAGCTTAGAAGAGGAGGCAAATTCCAGATGACCTTCAGTAGTTGATGCCAGTCAGCAGTCAAAATAGAAGATCCACAAGAAACAGAAGCTTGAAGAAGAACTGGGATTTCATGCCAACTATATATACCGGGTGATCCAAAAGTAACAGAAAAAGTAAAAATGCAATAATTCAAAAAGTATAGACAGTAGCACGATGCAGTTTTCACAGAAATGCACAGAAAGACATGGGATTTCTTTTAATAATGAAAAATTTTATTTCCAGAAGAGTAACATTTGCCACCAAAAGGTGGCACTTCAGTTGTGTCAGTAGTTTGTACAGTAGTGCAGCACAGTTTGCAATGCAGCTAGGATTACAAATGTTCAATGTTGGGTTGGGTTGTTTTACCTCTGAGAGGCACTTTTTTTGCACACCATGGGCTAAATGGCCAGGTCACATGGACCCTGAAGGCTCAGAGAAGGTTGGGGGAGGGGACCCACTGGAACAGCTGTTGGGAGACAGATGGTAGCCTCCCGTCAAGATCATCCAGCATGTTCTTTAACATGCACAGGGTATGGCTCTCCTGCACAAGGGACCATGGGTTAATGTCCCATCTGACGGATGGCAGCATTTCCAAGCCCATGAGTGTCCGCTACTGACTGTGGGCAGGGTGGGGAGTTTTGCTGAGATAAATCTCAATGCTGACCCAACTGGGACTTGAACCTGGGAACTACAGATTATGAGCCTCGCACGCTACCGACTGAGCCATGTTCAATGTGACAGCCATCATTCATGAGAATGGCCATCAAATGTGGCACGACACTCTGCACAGCATCGAAGAGGGTTTCAGCTGTAATTACTGTCATATGATGGCAAACAGCTTCTTTCAACAATGACGTCGGCTGACTCTGTACACCACTACAGCACCACCTGTCAGTGACAAATGTAACTATTCTGGCAATAAAAATTTTCGTTATTAAAAAAAATCCCATGTCTTTCTGCGCATTTCTGTGAAAACTGCATCGTGCTACTGTCTATACTTTTTGAATTATTGCATTTTTACTTTTTCTGTTACTTTTGGATCACCCGGTATATAAGTATGTGTATCTAAGCATATTAAGGAACTTATTGAACGATAATAGTTTTTAAAGAGTAACATCATCAACTGTCATAGACAAATTTACTAAACATATTAATATTATGTGTGCACCTGGCAGATTGTAGAACTTTTTTGTATTAACTTGTTACTTAATGGCAAAAAATTAATAGAGTACAGTAATTTGAAGTGCAAAACACAATACTGTAAAAGAGATAAAAAATTGTAACAATACTGTAAAAGAGGTCCAAAGCTATGCTATTATGGGCACCAATAGGAATTCTTTTGGGAGTGGAGGGCAAAAATTTACTAATGTCAAACATAATTATTATTTTATTAATAAGTCAGAATTTTCTATACTTTACAACTTTGAAATATTAATACCAATCATAATAATGAATTGAGTAAAATATTTTGTAACTGATGTTGGCATCTTTGAGTAGTTTTATGTGTATATATATATCAAAAAAAGTGAATTGAGCCAAAATGCTCTTTGAATATTAAAATATTTACTATACACCTATGAAGATGCAGTAAAAAATACATAATCATATGCACATGCATATTCTGCCTTTCAATGTAAAAAAAAAATCCAGGAAATTGGTCATTGGAATTTTTTTCTTTCCATTTAAATAAATAAAATTAATAATATGCTTCCGAAATCAAAAGCAAAAAAAACAAGATTACATTTTGTTAATGAAAAATCTTAATTTCTGATATTTCAACATAATTAAAATTTTTTTTTGATATTTCCAGGGGAGGGGATATGGTAATTGGTACCCTACTGACAACCATATATATTGTGTTTTAGTGAGATGGCACTTTTATGAGCTGCACCAATATCACCAAACTGTTAATGCAAAATAGCAGAGTCAGCAGTTGCAAAAATTAAGTCAAGCAATCATAAAAAAATTTCAAGCTCGAGCGAACAGAAAAGGTGCTGTCTTTCAACATGACAATGTTAGACCATATGTGTTATTGATAACCTAGTTAGCTGATTTTCAGAAAAAAAAAATTGCCCACCTGCCTGTTTGTAGATATCATACTTTTTTTGTTCACAGAGATATTCTTTTTGGGTTGGATAGTTATTGAAGAAATATTATGATTCACACTTTTGGAATCTTTCTACAGTTATAAGTGTGCCCTCTATTGGTGGAAAAAGTTGAAAATTGCAAAATTTCAAACTATATTGCAAGTGCTGTAATTACATTACATATTTTAAATTTTGGTCATGAAATGTGAATATCATGACGTTTGCATTGGTAATAATTATTTTCACCTTGACCCATGAGGGGGAGGGGGACACACACACAATTTCTTTTAAAATCAAAATTGTTTTTAGACATAAATTGAAAGTTCTTTTTTGGGTTGGATAGCTTTTCATAAACTATTATAATTCACACTTTCAGAATCTCCCAAAAGTTTTAATTGCACTCTCTGGCAGTTGAAAGTTTTAAATGACTATTGTTGATGATCTCTTTAGGCTAGAAATTCACTATTTTAGTGGTGGAGTATGATGATTGAGGGGTTTACACTGACAGCAACAATTTGATCTTTCGCCACCAAGGTGGGTAGGAAAATGCAACTTTTAATTTTGAGATATAAATGAAAACTTATTTTTGAGTTGAACAGATCTGAATGAAATATGATGATTCATAATTTTCAAATGCTCCAGATGGTCTTAATTTACCTTTGTCAGAAGGCACTAAATGTAGAAAATATAAAAACTTGAAGTAATATTGCAAATGGTATATTTTATGCTAGAAATTCTGGTGATAAAATGTGTTGATGAAGAACAGAATAATTAAATCACATATGACTATCAGTTAAAGTACAACTGTTTAAAATTTGACTGCGTGCTTCTTATTTTTTATCAATTTAGCACTTAATTTTATAATTTTCAATATTTCAATATAGTAATAATAAATAAATTATTTTACAAACACTGGATGATTTTCTCCTTAACCCCAGGAATAAGAAATCCAACTTTTCATTTTAAGGGAAAACTGAGATATGCTATTTGCATTTTATAAAGCTAATAATATATTATTATTTACATCTTCCAATCACCCATTAGTATGAACTAATACTGTTAAAGGGTGCAAAATTCAGAAAATATTAAACTTCATTTTCTCTGGAAACAAGCATCATATATTTGTCAGAAGCAATATGTTATCTTTCTAGTAAAGTTGAATTAAAATGTGAAGTACTCCATCATCCACTTTTTTCCTAAGACATTGCACCATCAGATTTTAATTTATTCCTGAGTCTACAGAATTTCTTAAATGAAAAATCATTTCCTAATTTTGAGGGTGCCCAAACTGATGCTGGCAAAATTTTTTGCTCCAAATCAGAATGTTTCTATCAGAGAGGAATCTCCAAGATTATGAGAATAAGGAAAAAGATCATACAAAACAACTGACACTATCTAATTGATTATATCAATAATTTAAAAAAAAAAAGCTTGAGTTTATTTCCCATACTGGGCACAATTTTTCCATAGATCCAAAATATCTAGCAAATAGAACTGAAAATCAAAACTAATTTTGATGCCAATGCATTGGTAAAAACAGCTAGTTTAGCTTGCAGAGTGGAATTTTTTTCCCCCACAAATTTTGCATTCTGGCAAATTTTGTAGCACATTAAGGGGTCCAATAAAAAAAAATAAAAAATAAATACCCCCTCAAGCAGCTGCTTGCCACAGAGGTCTGACAGGAGCCTGAGTTTATATGCCAGAGTAGAAGGTCTGAGAGGATGGCAAAGCCCTCAGCAGAGAAACGACACAAACAGCCATGCCTTACCCAGGGCTCGAACCAGATCCCTTAGATCAGTAGCCAAGCGTGCTAACCACTCGGCCATGGGACGGCATGAGATAGATTTAAAATAATTCCAAACATTTGTATGCATAAAAGATGCTAATAATCACAATTTGAAATTTTGCCATTCACTTTCACATATAAGCTCTGTAAAATTTTTGTACATGAAATGAATGTTTTCAAGTTTGGTAGAAATTGCTTCATTTAACAAGTACTTTGAGTTTTCTACTCTTTAGGTTTTAAATCTGCTTTTCCTCTTTATAGAACTATTTTCATCATTTGACTTTAAATAACAACAATTTTAAATGTTAACTGTATCTGAAGTGAGTTATAATATTTATTAAAATTTCTTATAAAAACCAGCAGGAGTGTTGTCATTTTATTCAATAACTTCAGGAGCATTTGAATAGTATATTAAAACGATACAATGAGTAATAGAAATTGTTTTTACATTTACTATTTAGTACTTACATTAAAAATGATATTTTTATGCTAATTTTTTTTTCATAACAATATTTTGAACTTGGTCAGAACTGGTTAGATATTTTACACTTTGCTACGTAAACATTAGGATTTTCAAAAGGTGAATAGACTATGAAACATGAACACATATTACATTTTTTAAATTTGAATATATATTTAATTTCTCTCTTTTTGTCAGTTTTTTTTAATTATTTGTTTTGAAAAAAAAAAAAGAAACTTTATCCAGCACTAAGTTGTTAAACCTGTTATTTGCTAACTCATTGTGCTTGAATACTGTCCCACATATTACAAGATGAAAATTCCAAACAGATGAAAAGATGCCTGATACATGCAATTATATCAATTATGGTAATCAACAAATTACTGGAAATAAAAGAAAATTAGAAGAATAGCTTATTGCCTCTGACAGATATGGGATGCTAGTTTTCAAAGAGAATGGATTTTTTTCATTTTCCATCTTCAGAATTATCTAATATTGGAAATTTGAACTAATGGATGATTGGGAAAAGGCAAAGAATAATATTTTATTAGTACCTATACAACACAAAAAGAATTTCTCACATCTCTTAAAAAGTTGCACCTGATGTAAGTTGATGAATTGCAAATGCAGTGTGCAACCACTGATCGAGCACATCATGTTTCCAATGCATCCTGCTACTATGGACAGTATCTTCCTGACGACATGCTAAAGTGGATCTGTGAAAGCATGAACTCCTGTGAGGAACAGTACGCACTCCAAACTTTTCTCCCTTGTACAACTGAAGAGGCTGTCTCTCAAGAAGAAGGCAGTAACAAAACCAATATAGGTAAGACTAATTCACCCAAACTGCACAACACTGATATATGATTTCAATTTACATTAGTTGTCAATAAGCTGAATATTTTTCTCAATACCACATGGCTAGTATAATACCTACACTATTTATAAATAAAAATAAATACCCCCTCAAGCAGTGGCTTGCCATAGAGGTCTGACAGGAGCCTGTCAGCTTATATACACCATGGTAGAAGGTCTGAGAGGATGGCAGGACCTCAGCAGAAAAACAACATGAACATCCATGCCTTACCCAGGACTCAAACCCAGGTCCCTTAGATCAGTAGCCAAGCATGCTAACCACTTGGCCATGGGACGGCCACAGTTTATAGAGTAATATTAATCTTAATTTAATATATTGGAACACTTAAATTTAGCAGCTATGGTATGGAAGTATTAGGTAAAGTGGCAATTTCAACATTTATAAAATCAGGATGTCACTTAAAAATGTTTTTCTGGTAGAACTTAGTATGCAACTATCTTTCAAAATAGTAAAAAAGCATTTTTTTTCTTATAGTTTATTGGAAATTTTTGAGAATTTTACAATTTTGATAATTAACATGAATAAAAAAACAAATTTTAAATGCAACTGTAAGGAACTTTACACAGTGTTAACTATTAAATATAAAAATTAACTATATTTGTAATAATAAAAAAAAATATATATATAATACAGACAAGAAATGTTTTACAGTTGGAAGCTGAGAAAGATTAAAAAAAAAACTGGAAAAGAGGCAAAGAGTTATCCTTGACGCACTATATTTTATTAACATTTGTAAAGTTTGAAGACAAGTTGTGGATCATCAAGTATCTATCCCCACTTCCAATGTGAAATTTATAAGCTCCAATAAATATTTTGTGGAAAAAATTCCTGTATGTCGCCAAAATTTTTTCCACAAAATATTTATTGATTTATAGATGTTAAAAAGTCAACAGGTAATGTTTCGATTGTCATTTATGTTTATAAACTCCATATACAAGGTCTTTAAAATGATTTATACAACTTTGAAAATTAACAGCACTAGAGCAAATTAGGCAACGTTAATCGAGTACCATGCAAATAATAGCAGAAGTTAAAAACGTTCCATGCTTAACTCAACACATTCTTTGTAAACTGTTGCTGCCCACCACTTGAAAAATAGCTGTGATATGCTGGTAGTTTTTGTGTATGGGGGGGGGGGGGGGGGTATGAAATATCATGTACAATACGCGCCAAAAAAGAAATAAAGATCTGCGAATAAAATTTGATTAATGAAAAATTACAAAAATTAAAGTACTCCCCAATGGCCCTAATGCACTTCTCCATTCTCATCTTCCATACTTCAAAACATTTTTGGAAGTCCTCTTTGGGAAAGCTTATTAAGTGCTCTGTTGTATGCCTCTTTATGTACTTTACATCATCAAAATGTGTCCCTTTAATGAAATCATGCATTTCATTGTTGTAATTTGGTTTTGAGTCAAAAACTACTTCCCTGATAATTCTGAATGAGAAGGAGCATTGTTGTGATAAACACATTACATTCGATTACACATTTTCTGGCATGATAACATCCACCACAAACAGGTTTCAAGCAGACACTATTCACTTGATTCAAACATGCAAGTGGTTGTAAAACCAGAAGAAACCAGCCTAAATAAGCATTTATTCTGTTTAATCCTTCCAGTGTCAACGTCATCTGCATACATTTGCAGAATCCATAATGAGAGGCAGAGGACAGCTGTATACGTTTTTAGTACAACAAAAAAAAATTCGATTTTTTAAAAATAAAAATTGCCATTGTAAAATTTTTTAATATATATCTTACAAAAATATATTTCAGGTTTGAAAAATAATATTTTGCTTTTTCGTTTGATGCATATTTTATTAAACTACAATATAAATCATTTGTTAAAGCCATCTAATTGCCATTTCTTAGAAGCACTATATGGTATTGCTGATTTGTTTGTTAAAGTTACCCTACACTGAAGCAATCACCTGATTTTAGCTTAGAAGTTTGATTTGAACTATTATCAACAAATTTTTCCTTAAAGTTTTGAAAATCTTCTATAAATTAACAAAAAAAAAACCTGATATTTTTAAAAACGGAAGATTTTGGAAGCAATTGCAAAGTACATACCATTTTTATTTTACACTCCTTTCTGCCACAAACCTATTTCACTATTACTAGAATTATTTTTATCATTTATCCCAGCATTTTATGTGTCTTTCCCACCCTTCAGATTGAAACTGTATCTAACAAAAGTTTTCTTAGAAAGTAATCTGAGTTGCAGTTCCAAAGTGTTACATAGAAAGTGCAGTTGAGTGCGATGAGAACTAACTACACTGTTTAAAACATCACTGAAATGCTCAGCCCACCTAGCCATGACAGAATCCTCACCTTCTACAACCTTACCTTGTTTATCCTTCAATCCCTGCATACCTGTCGCTTTTCTACCACACAAAATCTATCTGGTATAGCTCTCTGCTGCCGTGCTGTGTAACTGCTTCCTTGGCTTTGTCAGCCAAGCCATCCAGCCAAAGATTCTTATCAGCAGCTAACTGATCCTTTACACATTAATTAAGTTCTCCTTAATACTTTCTATTAGGACTAGTAACGTATTGCTTAAGGACATTCCTGCAGTTCTTTCTTTATGAAATAAGCTCAAGTGCCAGATCACTCAAATAATTCTGCCTACTCTGCTCCTTTTTTCCCTAAAAGAGTATTGTTAATTTCCGAAAAAGCCTGTTTAAAATTGTCCCAATCTTCCTCAACTTCTGTGGTAAGCAAACCATGACTGTCATAATGACTAAGTAGCCTATCATGGTAAGCTTTAGCTATAAGTGAGTCTTTCAGAGCTTCAGTATTAAAGATAATTTTTTTAACTCTAGCACAACACATTTTAAGTTTAAGCTGCAAGACACTTTTAACAAGGGAATGGTCAGATCCAATTTCAGCTCCCCTATATGACCTGGTGTTCCTAACAGAACTAGCCCATTTGTTGTTAATTAATATGCAATCAATCATATTCTTATGCAGCCCATCAGGTGAAACCCATGTGTACTTACGTATGTCACGGTGTTTGTAATAAGTGTTAGTTATTCTGAAACCATTGAGTTTACTTACCTGTAGGAGATGTTGCCCATTGCCATTGCAACTACCAATACCAAAAGGGCCTATCATTCCTTCCCAAAGGTCAGAGTCAGTACCAACTTTGGCATTGAAGTCACCTAGAACAAGGGCAATATCTCCCTTCTTGACAGAATTCAAAATATCCCGAAGTTGTCCATAAAACCCATCCTTCTCATCCTCATCGGCATCCTCAGTGGGGGCATAACAGCAAATAACATTCAAGTCTTTAACGCTTGTCTGAAATTTTGCTGTAAGAAACCTTTCATTAATGCACTCTTTCCTAGAAGAGCATCACTAGCGTGTCTGCTGAGAAGCAGACCCACGCCTTGGTGATGCTTATTGTCGTCCCTCCCTGAAAAGAAAAATTTAAGATTATTTTTAAGAATCTGACCTTTATCTGTCCATCTGGTCTCTTGCAAGCTGAGAATATCTAAATTATAATGGTGGAATTCTTGTGTGAGGACATCAAGAGAAAAAGCTCTGTGCAGAGTCCTCACATTCCAACTACCTATGGAGAGAAAATGGTTAGTGGGATGTTTAAAGAAACTATGTTTATTGAGAGAGGGAATGCCAACAATATCAAACAGCCCCCTAATCGCAGACATGGGGCAAAGACCCTTTCTGCCACCACTAATGGCTGAAGCCATCTACACTGGAAGACTTCCTCCAATGTAGAATTTGACAATGCCATTAGAAGCAAAGAGTTGAGGTGCCTGTGATAACCTCTGCTCAGGATTATCCACCAGCTGATAAACATATCCTGTGAATCTATTCACTTGGGGCTGTCAACCCACAAACAAAGAGAAAACACAGTGGAAGATTTTCCCTCCACAGAAACCCACCAGTGCAGCAAAATTAGGATCCATAATCAACTCGGAGCCATAATTCCATTCAGGTTGGTATATATGGTCAGCACCAGGACCCTGTGTGGCTGACCACTCCTCAGCAGTGTAGAATAAAAAGAAAAGTAGACATAGTTGTCCAGATCAGTAGGCCACACTAATCTGGCAGCCCTCCCCTTCCATTCACTTCCACAAGAGAGTGTCTCTTTTGAAAGGTACTAACGGTCTGCTCCACGAGAAGGTGGGGTCAGACATTAGGTGCTAGGTCCCTTTCTCAACGATTTGGATTGGGTTGTTTTATCTTTGTGTGGCCCTTTTATATAGACAATGTCACAATGACTCCAAAGGTTCAGAATTGGGAAGGAGAACCAATGGGTATCTGTTAGGAGCCAGATGGAAGCCTCTAATCAAAGCTATCCACAATGTGGCTCTTTAAAACTTATGATTCCAAAGCTGCAAAAATGTGGCTCACCAAGCCTGCATATATGGCAGGTCAAAAATAGTGTAATAAAAGAATAATTTTTTTAAACTACAAAATTTAAACTAACTTTTATATTTAAATATATTAAATTTTTTAAAAATATATCTTCCTATATGGGCCATAAAAAAGTAGATAATAAATCTGAAGCATATTGATGGTGAAATCAGTCACTGAGTTAATATTCACTTCAAAGGAAGATAAGGCATCAGCAATTTTGTTAAGTAGGTAAATTGGTGCCCTATCTGCCTTTGAAGTGAACATGAACTCAGTGACTGATTGCACCATCGATAGGCTTTAGGTTTATTTTCTACTTTTTAGGGTCCATATAAGAAAATAGTTTTTTTTTTACATTTTTTATAATTTTTTCTTTGTCACTAAAAACACCTACCTTCAAAACTTCATTTGACATACGACTCATAAAGATTGACTACATTTTCTCTCCCTTTTAGAGTCATGTTTGAGGTAGCCCATGATATTGGAGACTTCACAAGTTTTAATTTGAGATATAACTCGTTAAAGTCGAATTGTGAAAAAATCCGCTCCCCCCTCCTTTTATCAGGGGGAGAGAATATTGAGGGGGGAATTCAAAATAATTTACAACAGTCATTATATTAACTTTAATTTGACACCTTATTCATAACTGTAGGCCACATCACATTCAGAAGATATGGCTGAATGACTTTCACATTTTTCATTTTTTAGGGGGAAAGAATGCATCGGGTGTCAATTTTTATAGCCTACGGCACTCCCCACATTAAAAGCTTTCATTTAAAGCATAATTTGTTACACATTACATTGTCCACACTCGTGTTCTGCAGATATAGGGGGACAATTGTTTTCAAATTCACACTTTTTAGGGGAGAAGAAAATATAGGGATCAATTTTTAATATCCATGACACTTCCCATGTCAGAAGCTTTCATTTGACATATTGCAGGTTACTTTCGGCATTCACATTCTGGAGAGATAGCATAAGAATAGTTTTCATATTTCCCCTTTTTAGGGGAGGGGGGAGAAAAGAAAGCATGTGGGGACAATTTTCATAGCCTATGGCATTCCATGCATCTAAAACTTTCATTTCACATATAGCTTGTTATTACTATTAATTTTTTGCAGATATAGTGGAAGTATAGTTTATAAATAAATTACAACCACAGCTACTCTATGTCAATTTAATTATCATGATATCTAGCTGCTATTTTACAAAAATTTAAAAAACTGAAAATCCCTAGGGTGATTTTACATTATTATTTGCCTCTCATCAGAGGTATATTGCATCTCCTGCAATATCCATGATTTAACACATTAAGCCTCATTTCCACTTGAAATCTACCCTTTTGTTACAAAGGTGATACAGTATGAAAAAGATAATAAATTATTATTGCCAGTTCTGTATATGCATGGGCCAGTTCAGTATCTTGTTGCTTTTTAAATGATGATCCTCCTTAGTTGACACTCAATTTAATGTCCCACACAAGGTCTACCAGTCCCTTCACCTTATACCTGTTGTTCTGCTTGGTAATTTTCTAGTCTTAATGTTCTTTGATGTTCTATTTGTGCACTTAATTATAGATAGCTGGTACAGGCATTTAAAGCTTTTTTACTCTGGTGATTTGCATTTTACCCACTTGTAGTTGTCTTTCTATTAGACTTCCATCCAGGCTTAAGGTTTACCAATCCTTCCTTTAATGTTTATCATGTGCACACAATTAAATTCACAGTCCAGTTAAGCATTTGGTGACTGTTTGCTCACCCCAGGAAGATTCAAAGTTTAAAATAAACTCCAGAGAGTTTCCAAATGTGCAAAATAATTCAACATTAAAACGTTAAGTAATTCAACATTTAAAACGTGAAAAATATTTTAGAAATGACACAACATCATGATGCGTTTCACCCTCCTACTGTCTTGGGGCTTCCTCAGGTGCAAATGCAGTCTGTTATGACTGCCTCTTGCTATTTATACTTGTCTCTCATTCAGGTTTGTTTAACTGCGCAACTCAGATGTCTGGTTGCTCATGCAGCAGGAGATTCAATGCTGCAGGCATGGTTCGCATTTCTGTGTTGCATATTGAGTCTTTATGTAGATTAATCAACAATGTTTGTGCATATTGTAACTGAAATTTTGTAGAGGGGGCAACTAAAGGTTTATATTGTGCTTTATTTACTTTTATATTATTCTCAATTATTGTTTGCACTAATGCTGTTTGGTTTTTTATTTCTAATATCATTGCTATGCTCCATCATACGTTGATCATATGTTCTGTAAGTCTTCCCTATACAATTGTGTTTTCCCTCCAGTTCATTAGTTGGATCCGATATATTAATATTATAGACTTCCCCCTCAATAGTAACTAGTTTATCTCTATCATTTATTACCAATCTTTTTATGGTTTTCAATATAGTACATGGTAAAGTTAATTGATATTTTTTTAAAACATTATTTAGTGTTTTGGTTATCCCCTTAGTATACGGAGACTATGTGCATAATTTTGGTGTCAGTTTGTTGATTAGGCTTAGGTTGCAAAGTCTTATTTTTTTGGAATTTTGCTTTAATATCTAATCTCTATACAATTTTTTAGCGTATCCAGCTTCATCTGCTGTTTCATATATGAGTTCCAATTCTTGCTTTAATACACTTATTTTTGTGCAATATTGATAAGCACAAAGAAAATAAGGAAATAGTATAGATATTTTATAGGAGATTGGGTGTGCCAAATTAAATGGTATTATGTTAGGGATAAAAGTTGGCTTTTGATATACTTCTAGCTCACAGTTTGGTACTTTCCTTTTAACCATTATATCCAAATATGGTATTTCACCATTACTTTCAATTTCATGGGTAAATTTTATTATACGTAATACACTATTAAAAGTATCTATTAATATGTGAAATTCACTTATGGGATGGTCCTCAGAAAATTAACAGGTAATTTATTATCTTTTTCATATTGTATCACCTTTGTAACAAAAGGGTAGATTTCAAGTAGAAATGAGGCTTAATGTGTTAAATCATGGATATTGCCAGGAGATACAACATACCTCTGATGAGAGGCAAATGATGTTGTAAAATCGCCCTAGGAGTATTTTCAGTTTTTTAAATTTTTGTAAAATAGCTGGTAGATATTGTGATAATTAAATTGGAAGAATAGTTTTCATATTTCCCCTGTTTTAGGGGGGGGGGGGTCAATTTTTTATAGCCTATGACACTCCCTGCATCACAAACTTTCATTTGACACATAAATCATTAAGTTTCTCCATCGCATTCGAAAGAAAGATATGGTGGGACAATTTTGACAAATCCACAAACTGACAAATATCAATGCCAAGAGCAATAGGAAGATAGGTAAAAATAGACATTTCAGAACTACTAAATAATGCTATTCTATTCAATTTCTCAACTTGATTTGTCAGAAAATAATAAATTTTTTGTTCCTTCAAATAGCTATTAGAACACTCCAGATTCACTTACTTCTTGTCAGGCATGTTCTAATTTCACCTATAAAATCTAAACTATCTGTGCAGTGTGCAAAGTGTTAATTAACTTGCTTACATTAGATTCACCCATGCATGCTTTCAGTCATTTGAAATCAAACACTGAGGGAACTTTTTTCATTGGAGAATTTCAATGATTTCCATGAAAGTATAGCAATATTATTTTTATTATTCAGTGTAGTATATTTTGTGATTTAAAATTTTTTCAATGCTTTCAAATTATTTTTACTATTTATTGGTTATATTTTATGAAATAATATAAAGGGAAAAAATTATTTTTTTTGTTCAACCTATGATTGGTTCCCTGTGGTGAACATCTGGTCATGAATTTGAAACTTTAAGTGCATATCTTCAGTCTGAAGGATATGTCTTCACTTAGCATTGTGTTTCACAAGTATTGATTTATAATATTTTTTTAACAATTTCTTACTTGTTAAAACAAATAATATGTGTTGTGATAGTCCACCCATTCACTTTTCCTTAACCAGTTTTACTTTATTTACATTATATTTATCATTTTGGGGACTATTATTTCATTTTGCACTGATCACAATTCTCTTTTCCGAGTCGTAGGAGTTGCGCATGTGCAACTCCAACTTTTGATTGTCAGCTGCTAATGTGCACGTATAGGACACGACCCCCCTTGCATTATAGCTAGTGTGATCATCAGATTATGCAAATGTTTTTCCCGCATGCAACAGACAGGTGCCGGATTACATGCAGCATATATAACTAAGTAACATTAGGTCACAGAGTTAGTAGATGTTGAATTGGAGTACGTTGAGTATGTGGAGTAGAGTATGGAGTCAGTATGAGGAGAAGTCAGTAAGAATGTGTTGTGTAGATAGAAGGAGTTGTTAGTAGAGATTTAGGTAGATGTTAATTACTCAAACTTTTTGTATTCATCAACTGATTTGGTGAGTCTTTGAATTTTTTGAAAATAAACTTTGTTTTAGCAATTTTTAAATTTTACTATTTTTCTCTTGAGCAACATTAACTGATTTTGGATTAGATTTAAACTTTAATTAAACTTGACAATCCTTTTCGAATTCTTCCTCAATAAGTAATGCTATAAATACAAAACGAATCCTATTTCAACTTTATTTGGCAAGTTAATATTGCATGGCACCCGACAAACTATCTGAAATTTTGAACAAATTTGGATCAGACAAAAGGTCCAACTTGAAAAGTTAATAATCTTTGGAGCATTATAGTGTACCAAAATCTTAAAATCAATGTTTTGTATAACGTAGATTGAGAAAATAGCAGTTGTTTTCAGAAATATTTTACTGATTCCAACAGTGATTTAGATTAATTTTTAGGCATACCTGATTCAGAAGTGGGATATCGATTCCAAGTATAGTATAATATTAATGATGTATTTTTGTTTTCTTTTGCTACTTCTAGAATTATTTATATTACTCCCCAAATATATATTACAATTAGAAAATGTAATTTGAAATTTGACTGAAAATTAAATATTTCAAATGGCAGCTATGAGACATTTGATTAGGATATTGTAATGAAAAATTCAATTTTTGAAATGCTTACTTTAGTATTATTTTTATTAAATTGTGATAATTTCAATAGAGGCATTAATAAATTCTAATTTGAAATAAATATTTTTTTGTTGCTCAAAGTTAAACTTTTCCATTAGCAGCATCAAATGCAAAATGATCTGGGATGTTCAATCTCAATTGCAGTGGTTAACTCTAGAAGCAGCAACTGCCAAACATTTGAAGTAGTTGAATTTTGAGTAGTTCTTAAAATGCAACTGTCTATTTTTAAAAAGTTGCTTAAGGCACATTTTCCTCCAGAAAGTTTCTACCATTAACAATATATATACTTACTGACTAGAGTGAAGTTAAAAGTCCAAACATTTATCTAACAGAAGTTTGAAGAAAATATATCAATAATATTCAATGCTATGCTCTATGGAACTGCATTTTGCTTACTAAATGTCTGTCATTTTGGACTATTTTATACTTCAATGTTTAGAATTAAAATAAAGTTTATTTGCTTTGAAATATTTTAAAGTTTACTTGCTTTGAAATATTTTTATTTAATTCTTTCACATATCATTTCCATTTTTAAGTCTTTTTTTATTTTTATTTAAATTATCTTGCTTTTAAAGCAAAATAAATTTTTGTGACACTATTGGAGACTGCCAAAAAAAAACATCCAAGCACATACAATATTTGCATGACAAAATTTTTTTATAAATAACTACATATATGAAAGTTTAAGTAATAATAGAAATAGTATGATTTATAGTAAAATAATAAAATACTTTAGAAAATATGGCAAAATTAACTTAAAATATTTTACTGAAGTTAAAATGGAAAAAATTAAAAAAAAAATGTTTATCATATTTTACATATCTTTCTTTAACAATTGAATTCATGGCTGTCTTTGAATAAGTAATTTAATTTAAATGTATGATAAACTTCAGACAAGAAATTCACCTACTTCTTAATAAATATTCTAATATTTTGATTCCTGACTGTGCCATCATCCAAAAAGGATGCAGTTCTGTTAGTACTCTATTTTTGTAGTAGTGGAAACTTCATTTTGTGTAATCTGTGGATGTCATTCTGACACCATCTGTTGACTACATTAGCTATCATTCTGGTTTTCTTATGAATGCTTCTTTTCAATTATTGATGTTGTATTCCAATCTATTTTATCATTTGCTTTTGCTATGCATCTGCCTAGTTCTGTATTATTTTGCTTTTTTTTTTATTGTAGCTTTGTATTCTTTCATTCTTGTTCATAGGATTCGCCGTTTCCCCAATAAAAATGTAATGTTTTTGGCATCCACATGTTATTTTGCGAATTACTCCATTTTTCTCTTATAAGTTTTTTCTTATTGTTTGATATTGGGGTATTTTTTTTATTCTGAAGTTTAGGTCTGGTGCTATTTTTATGTTGCATTTATTACTAACTCTTTGGAACTTTTCATAAAGCCTTTGTGGTAAAGGAAGAGCATCGACACTGGGCCATTGACAACTGGAAAAGGTAGCCTGGTTGGACAAATCAAAATTCCTTTTGCATCGTGCTGATGAATTAGAATTTGGTGTAAGCAGGTCATGGAGCCACCTTGTTTGGTGTCAATAGTACAGGTGGTAGTGGCAGTTTGATACATGAGGAATGTTTTCCCTAGCACACATTAGGCCCCCTGATACCCAGTGAAGGACATCTGAAGGCCATGGTTTATTTGAACATCATTGCTGACCAAGTTCATCCCTCCATGGCTAGTTTATCCTCACTCGTATTGATACATTCAGCATGATAATGCACCTATACTAACAAGGCACATATTATCACCGAACAGTTCCAGAAACATGTCGACCAGTTTTCCTTATTTCATTGGCCTGCATAGTCCCCAGATCTAAACCCTATTGAGCATCTTTATTTGCAGCAACTGTGCAACAAAATCATTTCTGCATAGTACAACATTCCTGCAAAAATTTGGAAGTTCCAAGCTCTGCCAAATTCGAACTGCTCTGAAGGCTAAAGAAAGCACAATACATTACTAGGTATATGTACCTAATAAACTGGCATCTCAGTGTATTCACAATAGTAAGGCACCATAAGAATAATTAGTTTAATTCATGATTTAAGCTGTAGTACAATTTAAAAGTACATTGATTTTTTTGGCCATATTCTTTAGACTTACTTCCAGAGCTAATTAATATATTTAATAGTGTCATGCCTTCTATAATACATACAAATCCAAGAAAAATTCTAAATTACCATATTTAGACATTCTAATAACTAGGAAAAATAAATTTTGTGAAACCACAGTATATGGAAAACCAATGAATATTCCAAATTTTATGCCTGTTGATTCAGCCCACCCCTGGAAATATAAACAATCAAGTATTTACCCACATTTTGTTCAAGCTTATCGTTATTGCTCAGAAACAATATCATTGCAAAATGAATTAACATATATTAAAACCGCAGCCAAAGAAGTTGGTTACTCACAACACATGTTAAATAAATGTGGAAAAAAAAAAAAATGCAAAATATAATGTAATAAAAAGTTCACAACCTCCACCAAACCAAGAAATCGATAAAAAAAAAACATATGCTAAAAGTTTCTGGTCTGTAAATGGTAGCTAGGTAGTCACTGGAAGGAGAGCTATGCATCAATCCCCTGTGATGATGCATAGAACCGGCCAGGCGTAGCACCTAATGTCCGACCCTGCCTTCTCGTGGTGCAGACCGTTAGTACCTTTCAAAAGAGATATTCTCTTGTGGAAGTGAACGGAAGGGGAGGGCTGCCAGATTAGTGTGGCCTACTGATCTGGACAACTATGGCTACTTTTCTTTTTTTTCTACCCTGCTGAGGAGTGGTCAACCACACAGGGTCCTGATGCTGACCATATAAACCCACTGGACTGGACAGATATATGGCTTTGAGCTTGATTATGGATCCTGATTTTGCTGCACTGGTGGGCTGTTGATATTGTCGGCATTCCCTCTCTCAATAAACATAGTTTCTTTAAACATCCTACTAACCATTTCCTCTCCATAGGTAGTTGGAATGCGAAGACTCTGCACAGAGCTTTTTCTCTTGATGTCCTCACACAAGAATTCCACCGTTATAATTTAGATATTCTCGGCTTGCAAGAGACCAGATGGACAGATAAAGGTCAGATTCTTAAAAATAATCTTAAATTTCTCTTTTCAGGGAGGGACGACAATAAGCATCACCAAGGCGTGGGTCTGCTTCTCAGCAGACACGCTAGTGATGCTCTTCTAGGATATGAGTGCATTAATGAAAGGTTTCTTACAGCAAAATTTCAGATAAGCGTTAAAGACCTGAATGTCATTTGCTGTTAAGCCCCCACTGAGGATGATCCCGATGAGGATGAGAAGGATAGGTTTTATGAACAACTTCAGGATATTTTGAATTCTGTCAAGAAGGGAGATATTACCCTTGTTCTTGGCGACTTCAATGCCGAAGTTGGTACTGACTCTGACCTTTGGGGAGGAGTAATAGGCATTTTGGTATTGATAGCTGCAATGGCAATGGGCAACTTCTCCTACAGGTAAGTAAACTCAATGGTTTCAGAATAACTAACACTTATTACAAACACTGCGACATACATAAGTACACATGGGTTTCACCTGATGGGCTGCATAGGAATATGATTGATTATATATTAATTAACAGCAAATGGGCTAGTTCTGTTAGAAATACCAGGGCATATAGGGGAGCTGACCCATTACCTTGTTAAAAGTGTCTTGCAACTTAAACTTAAAAAGTGTTGTGCTAGGGTTAAAAAATTTGCTTTTAATACTGAAGCTCTGAAAGACCCAGTTATAGCCAAAGCTTACCATGATAGGTTACTTAGTCATTATGACAGTCATGGTATGCTTACTACTGAAGTTGAGGATGAATGGGATCATTTTAAACAGGCTTTTTTGGACACTAACAGTACTCTTTTAGGAAAAAGGGAGCAGAAGAGACAGAATTATTTAAGTGATAAGGCACTTGAGCTTATTTCGGAAAGAAAGAACTGCAGGAATGTCCTTAATCAATAACCTACTAGTCCTAATAGAAAACATTACAGAGAACTTAATAAACGTGTAAAAGATCAGTTAGCTGCTGATAAGAATCTTTGGCTTGATGGTTTGGCTGACAAAGCCGAGGAAGCAGTTAGACAGCACAACAGCAGAGAGCTGTACCAGATAGTTAATGTTTTGTGTGGTAGAAAACGGACAGGTATACAGGGATTGAAGGATAAACAAGGTAAGGTTATAGAAGGTGAGGATTCTGTCATGGCTAGGTGGGCTAAGCATTTCAGTGATGTTCTAAACAATGCAGTTAGTTCTATTCCCATTGTTTGCAATGATGATACATGCATTGGTGGCTTTAATGTTGGCCCTATAACACAATCTGAAGTTATTTTGGCTGTTTCTAAACTTAAACTTCATAAATCCCCAGGGGTAGATGAAATTACTACGGAAATGCTTAGAGCTGGGAATGTTTCGGTTACCACTTGGATGACTGAAATTCTTAATATCTTTTATGGAAAAGGCATGGTTCCTAAGGATTTTAGCAGAGCTATTGTTATCCCTATTTTCAAAAAAGGTGATTGCAGTTCTTGTGATAACTATAGGGGTATTAGCCTACTCTCTGTTCCAGGTAAAGTTCTTTCCATGATTGTTGCTTAATAGAATTAAGAATCTGGTTGACAGTCAATTGCGTGATGAGCAATGTGGATTCAGAAGTGGTAGGGGATGTGTGGATCAGATATTTTCACTTAGGCAGATTCTTGAGAAATGTTTAGAGTTTCAGAAACCTTTGTTTGCTAGCTTTGTTGATTTCAAAAAGGCTTTCGACTCTGTTGATCGTCATAATTTGCGGTTGATTGTGAAATTATATGGTATACCAGACAAGTTAGTTAACATAATGAAAGCTCTCTATAATAACACTGAGTCGTGTGTGAGAGTTGGTAAGGCTTGTAGCAAATGGTTTAGCATTACTTCTGGTGTTCGACAAGGGTGCATTTTGTCTCCTTTTCTCTTTAGTTTGGTTATTGATTATGTAATGCAAAATTCACTTCAAGGGAAAGATTTTGGCCTTAAATGGGCTGGAGATACGAAAATTTCTGATTTAGATTATGCTGATGATTTAGCCCTTTTGGCAAATGATGTTGATGAGATGAACTCTTTCATTCGAGCTGTTGATGAGACTGGTAGTAGAGTAGGTTTGGTTATAAACAGAGATAAAACTAAAGTGATGAAAATTGGTCAGGCAGGCTGTGATTCAGTTAATCTGAATGGTTGCAGTCTTGAGCAGGTGTCACAGTTTAATTATCTTGGGAGCTATGTAACAGATAATGGTGATGTGCGGCATGAGATTAACAGACGAATAGGGATTGCTGCCGGGACTTTTAAGAATCTATGGAGAGTGTGGAGAAATAGGCGTATACACCTAAAGACTAAAATTAGACTGTATAATAGTTTGGTTCTTTCTAGGGTTAGTTATTGTAGTGAAACTTGGATACTTTATAAACAAGATAACAGGAAACTAGATGCTTTTGATTCTAGATGCTTATGCAGTATCTTGGGGTATTAGGTGGTTTAACTTTGTAACTAATGATGAGGTTAGGCAAAGGAGTCTGCAACCTCCTTTAAGCAGCATATTGTGCAGAGAGAGACTCCATTGGTTTGGCCATGTTGCCCGTATGAATAATTATAGATTGGCGAATAGGGTTATGAACAGTGTGCCTAAAGGCCTCAGAAAGAAGGGGAGACCTAGGATGCGGTGAGCGGACAATGTCAAACAGGACCTTGTTAGAATTGGTGTGCAGTGGCCTGATGCAGTAGATGTAGCTCAGAATAGACTTGCTTGGAGAACTAAATTGCATGGTCTGGTTGGACCTCCGTAGCCCATGGCTGCTTGAGGATGATGATGAAAAGTTTTCCATACATGAAAAAATATTACCCAATCTATACAAAATATCCCTAAAAAATATAATATTATACTTCCCATCAATGTAACCTATACAATTAAAGTTTAATAATAAACGACAGAGATAAACAACCTCCTACGGGAGGGGTTTATGAAATAATTATTCCAGATACAATGCAGGTTTTACAGGGGAAAGTAAATATATTGGAAAGACTTACAGGCAATTTAAATTAAGAATGCAAGAACATCATAAAGATATCAAAAAAGAAATAAAAAATACTGCCTTTGCACAAAAGGTATTACATAATAAATTAGAATTACATGATACTGAATATAAGCCAATTGCAGCACCAAAAACAAAATTTCAGTTGTTATACGCCAAAAAACTCTCATAAAAACCACAACCAAATCTGTAACACAGATATTCCACCCCTGTGAGCAGCATGGAATCTCCTAACTTAACATGTGGTGGGCATTTACATTACTGCATCAGATCACATAACACATGACGTTTTGAGTGAGACGGGTATAAAGGCAGATGACAGGAATGTTCAGAGGTGAGTCATGAAGATGCTAAATATATGAGTATTGGTGAAACGCATTGCTCTGTTGAGATACAGTGGAGCCTGCACTGTTTTTAATGTTTTAGAGTTAAAATGCATTGTGCAGTTATGTTTTTTAAAGTTTTAAATTATTTACATAAGTCTGAGAGTCGTGCATGGTACTGATGATATGTACCAGTGAAAAAACAGAGAAGTAATAATCCACAATAAGTGAGGAAGGACTGTAAATTATATCAATGATCTACAGGATTGATTGAATATCTGCTAATAACATCAGCTGTTAAATAACAAGAAGGTTCTTCTATAAAAATCAAATCTCCTCATGTGTGTTCCATATCAATTGCTTCTACTTCTTAACATCATGCTGTGTTTTCTACATGGACTGGTAATGCTTGGAAAATGCATTATCAACAGTGAACATCATACAGTTGACTTTAACATCCAGCAAAGGTTGATATCCACTGCCGTGTACCAGCTAACTACTTCTGGTAACTACCTTTTATCATTACTCTATTCCCTTTGTATAACTTCAAAGGTTAATAAATAAGAGTTAAAGATAATCTGAATATATGCTACCTAAGAAAAGGTGAAATGCAGTGATTCTGGCCATGGAACTTAACAGCCATAGCATAATCACCAAATCTTGTTAATGCACATCTCATTCTTTTGATTGAATATTTCAATGCACTTTTAAATTGTACTACAGCTTAAATCACAAATTAAACTAATATTCTTTGAAGCTGTGTTAGATTTATTTATAGCCATAAGAATTTACCTCAGAAATTAAGAAAAACTTAAATAAGTATTGTTTCAAATCATTTAAGAAAAGAAATATACATTTTAAAAGTGTGTGTAATGATTATTTCAATATCAGCGATGCTGAAATCTGAAACTCGTCTGAAACTCTCTAAATTATGTAATAGATGGCAATACTCATGCCATTTGGTATAAAACTCTTCACAATTGTTTCGACCCTCCTTCTGCTCTCCCTGGTAAAAATGTAACCCCCCCCCCCAGATGAATAGGGATTGTTGCCTGGACTTTTAAGAAGCTATGGAGGGTGCGGAGAAATTTGATACACCTAAAGACTAAAATTACACTGTATAATAGTTTAATTCTTTCTAGGTCAGTTATGGTAGTGAAACTTGGACATGTTAAAAACAGGATAATAGGAAACTTTATGTTTTTGATTCTAGATGCTTACACAGTATCTTGGGCATTAGGTGGTTCAACTTTGTAAGTAATGATGAGGTTAGGCAAAGGAGTCAGCAACCTCCTTTAAGCAGCATATTGTGCAGAGACTCCATTGGTTTGGCCATGTTGCCCATATGGATAATTATAGATTAGGAAATAGGGTTATGAACAATGTGTCTAAAGGCCTCAGAAAGAGAAGGAAGACCTAGGATGTGGTGGGTAGACAATATAAAACAGGACCTTGTTAAAATTGGTGTGCAGTGGCCAGATACTGCAGATGTAGCCCAGGACAGATATACTTGGAGAACTAAATTGCACAGTTTAGTTGGACCATGGTTGCTTGAGAATGATTATGATTTCAGGGGAGATCTGAAACTCTCTAAAGTATATAGTAGATAGCACACTCCATGCCACAAGCTTTCATTTAGCATAATACTCATTACAATTATTTCACCTCACTCTGGGAGCTATGTTACAGATAATGGAGATGTACAGCATGAGACTAACAGATGAATAAGGATTGCTGCCGGGACTTTTAAGAATCTATGGAGAGTGTGGAAAAATAGGCGTATGCACCTAAAGACTAAGATTAGATTGTATAATAGTTTGGTCCTTTCTAGAGTTAATTATGGTAGTGAAACTTGGACCCTTTGTAAACATGATAATAGGAAACTTGATGCTTTTTCATTCTAGATGCATTTGTAATATCTTGGGTATTAGGAGGTTCAACTTTGTAAGTAATGATGAGGTTAGGCAAAGGAGTTGACAACTCCTTTGAGCAGCATATTGTGCAGAGAGAGACTCTATTGGTTTGGCCATGTTGCCCATATGCATAATTATAGATTAGTGAATAGAGTTATGAACAATGTGCCTAAAGGCCTCAGAAAGAAGGGGAGACCTAGGATATGGTGTGTAGACAATGTCAAACAGGACTTTGTCAGAATTGGTCTCTATTGGCCAGATGCAGCAAATGTAGCTCAGGACAGATATGCTTGGAGAACTAAATTGTACAATCTGTTTAGACCTCCATAGCTCACGGCTGCTTGAGGATGATGATGATTTAGTGTAGATCTGAAACTCTCTGAAGTATATAGATGTCACTCCCCTTTGATTTTGAATAACTGCTAATGCTAAGAGTCTATGAGAGACACAGATGTTTAACCAGTAATATTAAGTCTATGGGGATTTTGAGAAACTCTAACCTGCCCACTCCAATTTGGTTGACCCCAGTGTGTTTGCACATAGCCTATATTCTTCCACCAGCTGAAATGAACCCTCATGCAAAGCTTGATGTCCTACTGTAGTGGGGAGGGGGTGGCTCAGATGGTAGCGTGCCAGGCCTGTAATCTGCAATTCCCAGGTTCGAGTCCTAACTGGGTCAGTGTTGAGATTTATCTCTGCAAAACTGCCCACCCTGCCCGACTTGTCCACAGTCAGTAGGGGACACTGATGGGCAAGGAAAGACCGCCTCCATCGGATGGGACATTAAGCCATGGCCCAGTGTGTGGGTTGGTTGGTTGGTTAGGGTTTAATGGCGCATTAGCAACTAAGGCTATAATGCACCAAACGAATGTCCAAGATGTAAAAAGATAAAAGTCATGGAACCCTCAACCAATTTTTAAAAATAAACTAGAAATTTAACGATACAAATGTAGAATAATAAAATAACAAGCAGTGAATAACAATAAACAAATGTAGAAATATTTTGTAATAATAAAAGTAACCAGGTGTAAACAACCTGGGTTAATCATTTATAAAATAATCAGTAGAGTAAAATTATAGACGAGTAAAATATCCAGTATATTTTAAAAATTGAAAAACAGCATTAAAACAACAATGTTCGGATAAAAGATGTCCGAGTGTAAGTGGCTCGGACGTAAAATCGTGAGAGTTAAAATAGAGTCGACATTCAAAGTTAAAAGCAGGACATGAAAGTAAAATATGTTTGATCGTTAAACTGGTGTCGCAAAACTCACACTTAGGTAGCCGTGTGTGGGAAAGTCATACCTGAGCACATTATAAAGAAAGTGTTGGATGGCCTTGACAGGAGACTATCATATACCTCCTAACAGCTGTTCGAGTGGGTCCCATCTCCCAACCTCTCTGAGCCTTCGGGGTCCTTTTGATCGGGCCATTTAGCCTATTGTGTGCAAAAAAGTACTGCTCAGAGGTAAAACAACACAACCTACTGCAGTAGTCTTCTGGAGGCCAGTGTATAAGCATACAAACAAACATACTTTCTTCTTTATATATTAGATTAGGTAATTATGATTTTTATAAAACAAGATAATTTTCTGCTAAATATTCCAGATTGCATAACTCTCTAAATACTGAATGAATATTGTTGGGGAAAAAAAATCAGGACTTGAATAGATTTATGATCTATAATTTATTTTTAGTCGCATTTTTTACACTAAATGCATGTTTTAAAAGTTATAGAGCTTTGAAGTTTGATTCCCATTAAAATAACATGAAAATTCCCCAATATTTTGGTAAGGCAGTGTATTTTGCTGTCAGCAATATTCATTAATTTTTCAAATCATTGAAAATAGAACTTAAGCATCTAAAACTATGAATTAGTTAACAATATCGCTATTTCTACATATTTTTATCTGTGTTTGAGCAGTAACAAAAGCATTGCTATACACATTTGTTTCTATTATGGTTGAACAATATTATCAACTGGATATGTTGTAAATTATTCAGTATCAGTATTTTCTACATCCAAATGCATTCTAGGCAGTCACTGTCATCTAATGGTCAATGCTAGAACTAGTCAGAAAGCATTTTTTCATATTTGAGGTCTAATGAACAGATTGATATAGAATAGGCATTTTTTTTTACATACTAAATCAATCAAAAATGTCCTATTAATATTAATACACTTCTCATTTTTGTTGAATATTTTATTTTCATAACAATTAATAAATGCTATTTAATTGGTACAAAATATGCCTGTTTCTTTTCATTAGTTATGTGGCAAAAAGTTCACGTTTTTGACTGAGCACAGTTAAAAAGACTGGCCACCTAGTACAGTTCAGTTTTTTATGCCTGGTACTATAAGGGTTATGTGTAAAAGATATGGCTCTCCTCACATGGGGCCAATGTTTAACATTCTATCCAATAGTTGGCAGCCTTTTCATGTCGAATTATGTTTCCTTGATGATAAAGTGAGGATTAAGCAGAGAAAATCTGAATGCAAGCACAGTGAAGACTCAGGGAACATTCAATTACAAGCCTGTTGCAGTACAGACTGAGCCAATATCTATCCCATCCCCTAATGATAATATGGCAATATAACTAAAATTTCATATTATCAACTGTCACTATGCTTTGGGGACAGGGGTGGCTCAGTCAGTCGCATGCTAGGCTTGTACTCTGCAGTTCCTAGATTTGAGTCCCATTGTACCAGTATCAAGATTTCTCTCTGCAAAACTTCCTACTTGCCCACACTTAGTAGGGATCACCAATGGGCTTAAAAAGGCCAGTCTGTAATGAGTAAGGTGGGATGTTAAGCTATGTCTCCTGTGTGTGGGAGAACCATACCCTGTACAGGCTAAAGAACACATTGAATTGCCTTTATGAGAGACTATCATGTCTCCTAACAACTGTTCAGTGGGTTCCCTTTCCCCAACCTTCTCTAAAGCCTTGAGGTTTTTGTGACCTGCCATTTGTCCTGATGTATGCAGAGGGGTGCAGCTCAGAGGTAAAACAACCCAACCCTATGCTTTGACAACCAAAGCTAGCAAGCAGCTATTAGCGTGAATTTAAACCATTTCATATTATGACTTTTTATGGTTTCATATTATACACTTATTATATGTATAATGATGTACTTCCTTTGTATAAATCCTATAGCTATCATTTGATTATCAGCAAAACATTAAAAACTAGAAGAATGCATATTGCCTCTGGCACATATGGGAATCTGTTTTCAAAGAGAATGAAGTTTTTCTTTTACCTACTGTTTCATTCCTAAAAAGTTTTAATTTGAGCTAGTAGATGGTGGGAAAAATGCAAATAATATTTCATTAGTAATTATACAACATAAAAGCATTTGTATTTTAATTCTCAAATCTAAAAACTTGTATTTCCCACAGCTCTCTCAGAAAAGTGGATACATTATTGCTGCCAATGAAACATCTCTTAAAAACTACTACTAATTTTTCAAATTTTTATTCTACACATATTATTTGTAAAACTCAATAAGAACTCTACAGTTTCATCATTTCGGGATCTGTAAAGACATTTAAATATTAAAACTACTAAGTATTTGAAAAATGCAAATTATATTTAATTATTACCAATCAAATTAAAATAGAGATTTCTAATCATCATTTTCATTGTTTCCAATGGTAACTTCATGACGTTCACATTCCACCACCAAAATTTCATATTTCTATCATTAATACATGTTGCAATATTCATTTGAAATTTTCAACCAAAATAAATACCTCCTCAAGCAGCTGCTTGCTACAGAGGTCTGACAGGAGCCTGTCAGTTTAATACACCATAGTAGAAGGAATCTGTGAAGATGGCAGGTCCTCAGCAGATATTTTGTCAACTGCACGTGGTGTTCCCAGGTGTCACCCTCCCAGGTACTGACCGCGCCCAAAGTTGCTTAACTTTGGTGATCGGACTATAACCAGTGTTTTCAGCTTGGTACTGCCGAGCAATTATAGTGTTCGAAAGATTCTGAAAGTGCAAATCATAGTGTTTTATCAGTTCCTATCTAGCCCTAAAAATATTTTTCATTTTTCTCTAAATACAAACAATTATCTGCTAAAACAAAAAAAATTCTTTCCCTCCCCCTGGATCTAAGAGATCAATTCATTGTTGCCAATGGAAACATCATAGCATTCCCATTGCACCACCAAAAATGTACACTTTCTAGTTTAAATATGTTATTTGCAATATTTGTTTGAAATTTTAGAATTTGCAAATTTTTCCTCCATTAGAGGGCACAATTATAGTTTTTGGAAGATTTAAAAAGTGTGAATCATATTATTTTATCAATTCCTATCTAACCGAAAAATTTTTTTTTCATTTATCTCTAAAAACAAACATTTATCTGTTAAAACTAAAAAGGTGTGTTTTCCCATCCCCCCTGGGTCTAAAGGGTCAAATTATTGTTGGCAATGGAAACTTCATGACCTTCACATTCCCCCACCAAATTTTCAAATTTCTAGTATAAATACATCGCTTGCAATATTCATTTGAAAATTTCAAACTTTTCCACCACTAGAGGGCATAATTATAGCTTTAGAGAGATTCAGAAAGCGCATATCATAATATTTCATCAATACCTATCCAACACAGAAAGAATTTTTAATTTACTCTGCAAACAAAAAAGCTTCATGTCTATAGATGACAAGGCGAATTCTTCAATCATACAATAAAATGGAAAATTAAAATTACCTTCGAGATGTGGGTTTAAATATTTTTTCTTGTTTGGTCACAGTTTGGCATGGCGCAGAAGAAATAGAAGCTTTAAAAGGGCATTTCATTATTGCAGTCTGTCTACTATAATGGGAAGAAGCTGCAAATGATAATATATTTCATTTAGTATTAACTGATGCTAAAGATGTACAACTTCATTATTACATACAGCACATTTAATTTGAATTATGAATCGTCAGAAAACTATTTCTTTTAATTTAAACTGGCAGTAGGTACACCATTATTTGCATATTTTGGTTTTTTGACTGTCAGTAACCAAAAGCTAAATTCTTTAAAATATTTTGCCCTAAACACTCACTTTTGAACTTTCTTTTCATAGTTCTACCCTTTGTTTCTTGACAGAATACACAAATATATGGTGTGCTTCATATTTTGGTTGAAGTACTGTATAAATCAAAAATATTTAGAAATTCACACTTGTTTTCTTCATTTTTTTATTTCACTTCATTAAACATTTTAGGGGTAAACTTCCTTTGGACAAAGCCATAAGATATCTGCAATTCAGTTGAACAGTAGTACTTCCCCACTATGAGGGAGAAAGGGTTGAGCCACAATGGTTGACCTTAACCCTGGAGGGTTGGTATAATTTGTAAAATTTAATATGGTTCTAAATCATAATTGATCAAAGCATACTTTGGATGTTAATCTGCAAAAATATATTCAGGATTCAATAGAAAAGCCAAAATATGGTTTAAACAACATCAATAGGTATGTGTGTAAAGTAACATTTCTCAATTGGTGGTACACATAACATCAGTGGGACATGAACTTGCAATAGGGGTATGTGACACATAGCATACTAGCATCCACTACTAGCAAATGACATGTGTTTCACAAAAAAAATAGGTGTAATCTTATCCTAAAACAATATATGTGGCCATTTATTTTTTTACATCAGAGGGATCTTCTATATTCTTTATGAAAGAAGTATGTGCCACTAAAAAAATTAAACCTACTGATTGGGGGTACATCATACAATAAAATTGAAAAAAAAAACTGGTCTAAAGGACCGAGAATGATTTTCACACCCACCCATAGTGAAATGCATTCCCCAAATAGCAAAAGCATTTTATTAGCAAGAATGTTCAAGATCAGCTACATGGTAAGAAGAATGCAACTGTTGAAGAATTCATTTGTGATAATCCAGAAATGCACATGTACTGGCCAAAAGCTAAAGATGCACCAATTCCTAACTTAAATTAGTCATTTGATTGAAAAACGAAAAGTGATGTAGCTATATCATGATTTGTAGATAAAGAGAAACACAATATACTTTCAGCAGCCACTTTATTAGGTATAGTTCCATGATAAGTCAATAGGGAGTCAGATTCAGAGCTGAGTAACTTTTTAAATAAGTTCTTTGAGGGAAAACATGACTGAAGATAAATTAAAGATCTGAACCATTCGATTTAAACCTCGATTTCTAATAAAATGTGTCAGCATTTAAAGAGGTACTGAAGCTGAAACATTTACCAACTTTGCTTGCTCTGAAAAAAAAAAATCATTCAAAATTGGCAAAAAATAATTATTATGCAAACTGCTAAAAAATGCTCTTCAGCTTGTTAGTAAAGTTTAATATAACAGTTACTAATTTCATTTTAACTTGTTTGCATTAACTTTTCAAATCAGTTATTAAAACTGGCATTGCTGCTGTTAAATATTTTATTTTTTGTAACTCTCTAAATACTGAATTAATATTTTGAAAATCGAGATTGAAATACATTTAATTAAGATCTTGATTAATGATTTAGATCTTGATTAATGATTAAGATCTTGATTAATGATCTTGATTAATGATTAAGATTGAAATACATTTAATTATATTCTGAAAATATTCGTTGTCCAACACGTGGTGCAATGGTTAGTGCGCTCTGGCATGAATCTGGAGAGATGCGGTTCAATTCCCGCCGTGGGGCGATGAATTTTTTTCAGAATCTATTAATTAATGTTTCTTAACAGGGAATACTGTGCATTCACTTTGGATTTTAATCATTGAGTACTTACTTGTTGAGTAAATGATTGTTCAATCTGGGTGAAACACTGTTTTTTCAATGCTCAAAACAGGAAATCACCCGAGTTTTTAATATTGAAATATTGAGCTTCTTATTAATAACATATGAATGCTTAGTTAACTAAAAATAGCATCTTTGAACACATTAGATTTATCTCCTCCTTTTATCTTATTGGTGGGAATTATATGGTGATAAGAATATTCAATTATTAAGGTTATAAGAGCAGCTAGAATGTAAGTAGCAGGTTGTGGGTATCACAGTCTCAATTTGATCAAACATAAATACACATCTACAAACATATTTCCACTGCTACCAAATTGAGATTATCTTCTGACAACTCAAATGTTGCCATTGGTGAGAAAGGAGACATCAGTAAGCATTGAAAGACCACTGTCCAGCAGAGGGAAGCTTTGACTCTATGTGCAATAGAGTAATACCCTGCCATGTGAAAGAACATTAACTTTTTATGGAAGGTTTTCTTCTGTCTTCTAACAGCTGTAAGTGAATCTCCTTCCCAGCTCTATTTTCTTGGAATCCTTGTGACCTGGCCAGTGTGTACAAAAGGGCTACTCTGAGGTAAATCTTAGTCCATATTGGATATATTATATATATATATATTTGCATGCATGTGTGGCAATGAATCTTAACTCTGGTCACATATAACTGTCAGCTTTGGTTTCCCCACACAGTTGTTGTGAGAAGCGTAATGAGAAAGGTGCAGGATTTAGATGCATTTGAGAGAGGCAGATCGTAGGTGCCCGACAGATGGGACACTCGATCTCCGAAATTGTCAGTGAACTTGGATTTTCTCGTATGACAGTTTCAAGTGTTTGGGGAATATGAAAATTCCGGCAAAAAGCAAGCACCCGGACAAACTGCAAAGGATAACCAGCTTGAATGATAGTGGGCTATGCCGTCTGACCCACATCATATGGACCAATAGGGGCCAGACATTATCTGAAATCACTTCCCATCTGAACATGGGTTCCAGCCGGGAAGTCAGTGCACAGACTGTGCATTGCTCACTTCATTGTCTTGGCTTTGGGAGCAGCCAACCTACGAGAGTCCAACAGGATGACACCGGGCTCAATGGCTTGCCTAAAGAACATCAAAACTGGAACGTCGAAAATTAGCAACGGATAGCCTGGAGTGATGAATCCTGATTTAAACTTCATCACGCCGATGGGAGACTGGGGATATGACACCAACCCCATGAAGCCATGGATCCTGCATGTCAGGTCGGAAAAGTACAAGCTGGTGGTGGCTCAGTGAAGGCCTGGGGTGTCTTCAGTTGGATGTCTGTGGGACCTTTGGTACATGTACCGACGACTCTCAATGCATCTTGGTACATAGAACTCATGGCTGACCATTTACACCCATTTATGGCCATCATGCATCCCAATGGTGATGGTGTCTACCAGCAAGACAACTGTTCATCTCACAGGTCCAGTTTGACTACTGCATGGTTGCAGGAGAATTCTGATGATTTTGAAATAATGAATTGGCCACCTAGAAGCCCAGATTTAAATCCCATCAAAAATCTTTGGGATACCATCGAGCAGAGTGTTCAGGGCCCATGTCCCATCAGTGACTAACTTGAGAGATTGTGGAAAGCTCTGGAGGATGCATGGGTCGCCATACCTGTGGAACATTTATGCAAGCTTGTGGAGTCCTTGCCTCATCATGTGATGGCCATTATCAGAGCCAGAGGGGGTCCAACATGTTATTAGATTGCTATCCCTAATTCAATGGCACTTCAGTGTATGACCAAATGTATATATATTCATATATATACAGATATATTACATAATGATGCATCTAACCTTATTACAAACAATGGGAGTAGAGATAATCGTATTGTTTATCACATCTCTGCTATGCTCAGCCCATCTAGCCATGACAGAATCCTGACCTTCAATAACTTTGCCATGTTCATCCCTCAGCCCCTATGTACTGTCTGTTTCTTCTGACACAAAACATTAACTATCTGGTATAACTCCCTGCTATTGTGCTGCTTCCTCTGCTTTGCCTGGTAAGCTACCAACCCAAAGATTCTTATCAGCTGTTAACTGGTCCTTTACAAGTTTATTAAGCTCATGATAATGCTATATGTTAGAACTCGTAGGATGCTGATTGAAATTATTCAAAGCAATTCTTTTTCTCAGAAATAATCTCTATAGCCTTAGACTGAAATAACTTTGTTTCCTCTGTTCCTTTCAAACTAAAACAGTACTATTAATTTCAAGAAAAGCTTGTTTAAACTCATTTCATTCTTTCTTAGCTTTAGCAGAAAGCAAACCATGATTGTCATAATGACTAAGTAGCCTATCATGGTATGGTTTGGGTATATCAGGATCTCTCAGACCTTCAGTGTTAAAGGCAATTTTCTTAACCTTAGCACATTTCCAAGCTTCAGTTGCAAGACGCTTTTGATCAGGTAATGGTCAGATTCAATATTGGCTTGCCTACAAAATCTAGTATTCCTAACCAAACTGGCCCATTTCTTGCTAATTAATATATCATCAATTATATTCTTATGTAGCCCATCAGGTGAAACTGATGTGCATTTATAAAAGTTCCTGTCTTTGTAGTATGTGTTAATTATTCTCAAACTACTAAGTGTACTTACCTGTAGGAGATGTACTCCATGCAATTGGAGCTGCTAATGGCAGAGGGACCTAAGAGCCCTGACTAAAGGTCAGGGTCAGTACTAACTTTAGCACTGAAGTCCCCTTACACCAGAGAAATATCTCCTTTTTGACAGAATTAAAAATATCCTGAAGTTGTCTGTAAAACTTATCTTTCTCATCAGAGTCTTCTCTAGGGGCATAACAACAGATAACATTCATCTTTAATCTTACTTTTAAATTTAATTGTAAGAAATCTTTCATTAATGCACTCATATCCTAGAAGAAATCACTAGTACATCTGCTGATAAGCAAACCTAAGCCTTGGAATGTTTCTTATCTTTCCTCTCTGAAAAGAGAAATTTAAGATTATTTTTAAGAATCTGACCTTTATCTGTCCATCTGGTCTCTTGCAAGCCAAGTATATCTAGGTTATAATGCTGAAATTCTTGTGTTAGGAGATCAAGAGAATAATCTCCAAGCAACATCTTCACATTCCACATACCTGTAGAGTGAAAACATATTAGTAAGATTTTTAAAGAAACTAGGTTTATTGAGAGAAGTAATGCCAACAACATCAAACAGCCTCCTAATTGCAGGCATGGGGCATTGATCCTGCATTACTAATTGCAGAAAAAGTTTCCTGCAATTAGTAAAGGTGGTGCCTGAAGTCCCCACTGCCAGTAGGAACTTCAGGCACCACCTTTACAAATGGACCTTTTCAAGAACCAGAATATAGATAGAAACTGGCCTGTATAAGATATATCACTCCAGGATAGGATTGGCAATGCACAACTAGTTAATGTTAGGATTCAGGTACCTGCAATGGCCTCTGATCAGGATTATCCACCAGTTGATATAAGTATCCTATGCCTCTGCTCACACAGAGCTGGCAATCCATAGGCAAACAGAAAAAGCAGCAGCAGATTTTCCCTCAACAGAGGCATGCCAGTGAGCAAGTCCAGGATCAGTAATCAAACTTAAAGCAATAAAACCAGTCGAGTGGGTATAAATGGTCAGCACCAGGAAGCTGTGTAATTGACAACTCCTTGGCAAGGCAGAAAGAAAGAAAATATGGCCAGAGATGACTAGATCAGTAGGCCACACTGATCTGGAAGCCCTCCCTCCCCTTCTGTTCCCTTCCAGAAGAGACTATCTCTTTTGCCTGCACCACAAGATGCAGTTGGACATCAGGTGCTAAGCCTGGCAGATTCTGTGCATCATCACTGGAGATTGTTACACAGCTCTCCTTCCACTGTATGCCTAGCTACCATTTACAGTAGAGTTTACTGGAAAGATTTACTCATATGAAAAATATTTACTATATTTGGCTATTAACTATTGCAATTCCCAATACTTATGAGAAACATTGGGGAAATTGGATTTCACAAGTGGTATCATAACTTCAGTCTAACAAAATGTAAAATTTTTATTTTTTTAAAAGAAATTAACTAAGAATTCCGATTTTTTTTCAGAAATTAAAACCATTAAATTTTAGAAATAAAATTATTGGTTTAAAATTACTGAAACTTGGAAAGTATTTTACTGATTATTGATTATTACTGATTAATGGAAATAGTTAATTGAAAATCACTGAAAAAATTAGATTTTTTTTGTTCTTATATCCTCACAGATCCTTCTACTGTGGTGTATTAAACTTCTTAGGCCATAATAAACTGTAACCATAATAAACCATAAACTTCTGTGACATATTAAACTTCTGAGGCCATAATTCTAGAGGCTACCATCTGTCTCAGTAGAACTTAATCTACTGAGACAGATGGTAGCCTCCCATTTAAAGTGGCAGGCTCCTGCCAGACCTCTGTGGAAAGCAGCTGCTTGAGAAGGTATTTATTTATATTGTTTTTATATACAAATAGTCCCAAGATTTGTCAGGAAATGTGTTATACAAAAATGTGAGGCATCTTGAAATAATGTTATTAATTCACTTTTTCACAGGCTCATATCTTGTAATGAGCTGTCTGAATTCAAAACATTTTATTTGGTATAATAAGTATGTGGGTATTTCTTGATATAGTTATATATAGATTTAAAATATCAAAATATACTGTTCTGCAACAGGTACATTACTATCACATGGACAACAATAACATTACCTAGCTTTCATGGGAAGCAATGCCTCTAAAACTGTAATTTTCTTCATCAAATAGTGGCATAAACATATAAAATTTGTCATTAAATTATGATTTCATTAGTCCCAACTTTACATATTTTTTATTTAAAATGATAAATATATATTATATTTTATTAAATATACGCCAAAATATTATGACCAGTGTGTCTTTATGCAAATCAAGGCACCTGCAGGTTGTTTGGGTTGTTTTACCTCTGACTGGCACTTTTTTGCACACCATGGGCTAAATGGCCAGGTCACATGGACCCCAAAGGCTCAGAGAAGGTTGGGGGAGGGGACCCACTGGAACAGCTGTTGGGAGACAGATGGTAGCCTCCCGTCAAGGCCAACCAGCATGTTCTTTAACGTGCACAGGGTATGTCTCTCCCGCACACGGGACCACGGCTTAACATCCCATCCGATGGATGGCGGCCTTTCCAAGCCCATCAGTGTCCCCTACTGACCGTGGGCAAGGCGGGTAATTTTGTGGAGATAAATCTCAATGCTGACCCAGCTGGGACTCGAACCTGGGAACTACAGATTACGAGCCTGGCGCGCTACCGACTGAGCCACCCCCACCCCGCACCTGCAGGTAAACGCCACCGCATGTGAAGGTGATGAAACAGTATAAATAACACTTGATACTGAGCTCTGTTAATCAGTGTTATTCTTGTTCTTCAGATTGGAATGGCAGAAGACTTAAGTGAGTTTGACAAAGGCCAAATTGCAATGGCCAGACGACTGGGTCAGAGCATTTCTGAGATGGCAAGGCTTGTGGGGTGCTCACAGTGAACCATAATTAGTACCTTCAGAAAGTGGTCTGAGGGATAAAACCATGAACCACCAGCAAGGTGTGGGCTGACCATGGCTCATCAATGCTAGAGGTGAACAAAAGCTATCCTGTATGGTATGAGCCAACAGAAGGGATACCATGGTGCAACTCACCCATAAATTTGAATGCTGGTGACGGGAGTAATGTGTCAGAACACACAGTACATCGAAACCTGCTGAAAACTGAAAATGGAGCTGCTCCAAGTGCCCATGCTAACCTCGGTTCACCATCGAAAGCACCTACAATGGGCATGTGAGCATCAAAACTGAACCTTGAATGATTGGAAGAAGGTCATCTGGTATGATGAATCTGTTTCCTGTTGCACCAAGTATATGGCCGGGTACTTATGCATCATTTACCTGGGAAAGTGTTGGCACCAGGATGCACAGTGGGTCAAAAACAAGCTGGTGGAAGAAGTATAATGCTTTGGGTAATGTTCTGCTTGGAAACTCTGGGTCCAGTCATTCATGTGCAGGAAACTATGACATCTACCACCTACCTAAACATCATTAAAGACCAGGTATATCCTTTCATGGTAACAGTACTCCCTTCTAGTAGAGCCTTCTTTCAGAGGATAATGTGCCATGCCAGATTGTTTGAGAGTGGTTCACAGAGACTTCCAGGTATTGCCCTGGTCTCCAAATTCCCCAGATATCAATCCAATCAAGCATCTGTGATTTGTATTGGAACAGCATATCCGATCTGCAGCAACTCAACACATAACTTACAAGAGTTAAAGGATATGCTGGTAACATGTTGGCACCAGATATCAGAAGACACCTTTAGAAATTTTGTAGCATCCATGCCTCCCTGGGTAAGAGCTGTTTTGCCGGCATGTGGTGGACCAACATCATATTAGGCAGATGGTCATAATGTTTTGGTTCATATATATATGCTGGAAAACTGGTTATTGCATGCTACCAATTTTTTCCTGCTGTGAGTAAATGGTGGAATTAAAAATAATAGGATACCGAGATGCCCAGTTTGAACTTTATAGGGAAAGGCTCAATAAAATTGGAATGTTTGAATAAAAAAAAAAACACCTCAAGCAGCTGCTTGCCACAGAGATCTGACAGGAGCCTATCAGTTTATATGCCATAGTAGAAGGTCTGTGAGGATGGCAGGACCTCAGCAGAAAAATAATACAAACATCCATGCCATACCCTGGGCTCGAACCCAGGTCCTGTAGATCAGCAGCCAAGCACGATAACCACTCAGCTATGGAACCATTATTAATTAATATATAGGTTAAAAGTAATATGCTTAATACAGAAAAATGATATAAATTTAGGCTATAATCTTTTTTCTTTTAATCAAACTATAGATCTTTATTATAAGAATGAAAACTTACTTTGTGGCAAAAGCACTGGATCTGTGAAATGCACACTGCCAGAGTAGCCATAACACATGAGCATTACTATAACACTTATGATAGATTTATTACCCACTGTATTGAAAGTTGCACTTTGGAGTGTGAGTGGTTCAATACTTAGAGGAAACTGTATTCTAGAGAATATATATTTAAAAAAAAGAATCAAAGTCAAAATCTTTATAAAATTATAATGTAGCATAGTCCATCATCTAAAACATTTTACAAGCAGCAAAAAGATGCACATAAATATATGCAGAAAAACTTTGTTACAGCAAACCTCTAAAATACTTACTATAATGAGTACTTGTTAAAACTGTAATAACATTTTCTACAATTGAACTGTGCATAAATAATTAAATCTAATTATTGCATCAAAATAAACATGCAGATCTGGAAGAGTTTTAAGTCAAAAACTTGTAAAAAATCTGTTAGAACACATAAGGAGTTGAATTTCTTTTTACAACATTTTTTAATTTCATTCCCATTGAAAGTCACTTTGCTCTGAACTTCTTAAATTCATGGTGTGACAATTTGTATAATGAATGCTACTCTACTAAAGTTGGCAACTGAATGCAAAACAAATAGATGTCTGTAGAATTATGGAAGTTCAAGGGATAAACCAAATGGAGGTGTGTGAACAGTGAGTAAAATATAATTATATGCAATTTTGGCATTCAAAATTGCTGCATGTAACTCTTGATGCTCACTGTCTCAGTCAACAATGAAAATTACTGCAACATTTTACTCAACATTTTTATCAAAAATAAAATATGGTACCCTTAAGCATTAAAGTGATTAGCAAGATATAACTTTTTAAAATTAATTACTGTTCTCTTATCAATTTATTGCTTTTTTATGTCTTTCAACCTAATGGTCATCATGGATTCTATTAAAATTGTTTAGGCAGAGCAAAATAATAAAAATTAATTTTTCCCATAATCACTGATTTACAAAACAAAAATTGTCTAGCAGGCTAAATCTACTTACTTATCAACAAGGGAGATGACACACTGTTATTCTACTTAGTTAATAAAAAATTTACAATAAATAACTGTTGTAAATGAGAGAGGATTTTACCAGTTGAAGTGCAATTTTACAATAGTCCAAAGGTTGCTGAGGCACTCAGTCAAGATTGCCTGGTTGATGTTTTAGGTTTTTCAATATGTCATCAACTTCTTTTTTTTAAATGCTGCCTTGGTGTTATAACATACTCTTGAAATTAACAGTACTACAGCCTCCCGATGTTAACAATGCTGGGGCATGTTGATGATAGTCACCACAGTTCTTGATGTGATGTCAGTCCAACTATTTTTAAATTTGATGTTATTTGCTGGTTATTGGACTAGTTGTTGAGCTGGTTATCAGATGAAGTTTTTATCTAGCCATAAAGATTGCCTGCAAAACTATTGCACTCTTTCTTTACATCCATTTGTTAAAAACATTAATAAAATCTTAAAAAGACATTAATGAAAGGGCAGACCCACTGCAATGTGGTTTCATCATTTTGACATCTTCTGACAATGTACTGCATGTGTGCTAACACAGGTCTTTAAAGGTTTGTCCATCTAGAGGTCATTCAATGATTTAAAGGTCATGTGATCCAGAAAAAATTTCCATGTTGAAGGTACATTTAATTGTGTAATTACTTAGCATGTTTATATATTACATTTAGCCCACTGTATGCAAAAAAGTATCACTTAGAGCTAAAACAACCCAAACTATCTATAGGGGGAAATGTTATATTGCAATGGTAATACAATCACATTCCCTTCCCCCCTTTTTTTAAAAAATTCTCCTGTTTGTGCATGTGAACCAGGATTGGCTACATAATGTAAATTGTTCCTACAACATGAGAAGAAATAATCAATGTACAGTCCTTTACCTCATAAAAATATTTTGAAAACACATCTCATTTTTCTTGTACCAAGAATTTATAATATTTCAGAAAATAGCATAAAAAGTGAAACTAATTTGCAATGTCTTAAAAAAATCAGAGATGTTTTGTTCAATTTGGATGATTCATCCCCAAATTTCATTTTTTTTCAATCAATCCATACTTGAGAAATTCTATTTACACGTTTAAAAGACTATTTTAACAAAAATAAATTATGCAGAAAATGTACTTTTTGGAGAAAATGGAGAGGTGGCAACTCTATATAGATCTGGAAGCAAGATATAACATTTCACCCTTTGAATTCATAACCCCAGAGATGGCATACTTAAACACTGAGACTTTGGGCCAAACCTGAAGAGGTGGTAACTCTACGGTCTGTAAATGGTAGTTAGGCATAAACTGGAAGGAGAGCTGTGTACCAATCTCCAGTAATGATGCACAGAACTGGCCAGGTCTAACACCTAATGTCCGACCCCGCCTTCTCGTGGTGCAAGGCCGTTAGTACCTTTCAAAAGAGATATTCTTTTTTGGACGGGAATGGAAGGGGAGGGCTGCCAGTTCAGTATAGCCTACTGATCTGGTCATTTATGGTCACTTTTTTCTTCTTTTTCAACCCTGCTGAGGAGTGGTCAACTTCACAGGTTCCTGGTGCTGACCATTTATCTCTACTAGACTGGACTTGTTTATGGATTTGAGTTTGATTATGAATACTGGACTTGCTGCACTGGTGTGTCTCTGTTGAGGGATTAAAATTAAGGTATCACACAGCTAAAACAGTAATAAGATTTATTCACGATTATGCTGTGGTAATTAGTTTAAAACATTTAAAGTACGGTTTTTTGGTTTTTTGGGACCAAGTCTCAAAAGTGAGAGAGTGCTTTACATCTTATAACCCAGTTATAGGTTCTACCTTAAGATTACCCATTTTTATATACAGCTTATCTATGTGGCTCTTTTCACCTAGGAGTCGCTAGAACAAAACATATAGAATAAGACATATTTACCAATTTTGCTGGTACAATTGCACTTTGCAAACATTTGCAAGAGAGATCGTTAAGTATGCTACCAGTCCGGTTTAATGGAGTACTCAAGCAGTTGTTGTTATGCTGGTATATTTGCTGTGAGACAGTCCCACCTTCTTTTTTGTCCATTCTTGAAGTTGTGTTCTGTACAAGTTCGTGTTACACCGGTTTCTTATTTCCGTTGGTAGAGTCCACAGCTATTGCTTGCACATATTCAACTGTTGATTCACTATGCTTATCGGGTAAAGCAGTCAGTTCGTTTTTGCTACTAGCACATCTCCAAAGTTTGAGTAGGTATTAAGTCTGCTCCTTCCAAGCCATTACCACTTCTATGTCAAAACTTTAAAAACTTTAAAAATGTTTTTTACGACAAACATTTAAAAACCTCACGAACCTCCCCGGTTCAGGTACTCCCTGCGATGCGTTTTGCCAACGATCTCATTTACGTGGCTTCATCAGGCGGGAGTGTTGGTAAAAGTGTGCACGATTTATAGCCAGCCTCGCTCCAATCTTGTCACCTATGGTTTGCATATTGCGTGCGCATTCCGTGACGGGCTCTGCAACAGGAGACTCCACGCTGACGGGAGGGGTGGGATCTCCGTGTTGCAGAGCACGTCACGGTGCTTGTGTATTTTTATTGTTTCTGCATATTGTAATTGGAATTTGGTTTTTGGGGCTGTTCCTGCTTTATAATTGATTTTATTAATTTTAATGTTGTTTTCAAGTATTACTTTTGAAAGTGCTGTTGTAGATTTCTTATTATTTATATCTGTAAGGTGTTCATTCATTCGTATTTTATAATATATTAGCTTCGGTATCCCAGCTAAATATATTATAAAAAGAGATACTCAGCCATACCCGCAGCAAATCGAAAATAAAAAACAATATGTCAGAACCTTTCCACACATAAAAACAATAACAAAAACATTGGAAAACACTTTAAGAAAATATAACTATAAGTTACCCATTAATATTACACACTCCATTAAAAATTTAATCTTAAATGACAGAGACCAAAAACCGCCGATGGGGGGAGTTTACGAAATAGAAATTCCTGATCCAGAAAACAAACTGGATGGTAAAAACAAATATATAGGAAAAACATACAGGCAGTATGAGGTACGAATGAATGAACACCTTACAGATATAAATAATAAGAAATCTACAACAGCACTTTCAAAAGTAATACTTGAAAACAACATTAAAATTAATAAAATCAATTATAAAGCAGGAACAGCCCCAAAAACCAAATTACAATTACAATATGCAGAAACAATAAAAATACACAAGCACCGTGACGTGCTCTGCAACACGGAGATCCCACCCCTCCCGTCAGCGTGGAGTCTCCTGTTGCAGAGCCCGTCACGGAATGCGCACGCAATATGCAAACCATAGGTGACAAGATTGGAGCGAGGCTGGCTATAAATCGTGCACACTTTTACCAACACTCCCGCCTGATGAAGCCACGTAAATGAGATCGTTGGCGAAATGCGTCGCAGGGAGTACCTGAACCGGGGAGGTTCGTGAGGTTTTTAAATGTTTGTCGTAAAAAATATTTTTAAAGTTTTTTAAGTTTTGACATAGAAGTGGTAATGGCTTGGAAGGAGCAGACTTAATACCTACTCAAACTTTGGAGATGTGCTAGTAGCAAAAACGAACTGACTGCTTTACCCGATAAGCATAGTGAATCAACAGTTGAATATGTGCAAGCAATAGCTGTGGACTCTACCAACGGAAATAAGAAACCGGTGTAACACAAACTTGTACAGAACACAACTTCAAGAACGGACAAAAAAGAAGCCGGGACTGTCTCACAGCAAATATACCAGCATAACAACAACTGCTTGAGTACTCCATTAAACCGGACTGGTAGCATACTTAACGATCTCTCTTGCAAATGTTTGCAAAGTGCAATTGTACCAGCAAAATTGGTAAATATGTCTTATTCTATATATTTTGTTCTAGCGGCTCCTAGGTGAAAAGAGCCACATAGATAAGCTGTATAGAAAAATGGGTAATCTTAAAGTAGAACCTATAACTGGGTTATAAGATGTAAAGCACTCTCTCACTTTTGAGACTTGCTCCCAAAAAACCAAAAAACCGTACTTTAAATGTTTTAAACTAATTACCACAGCATAATCGTGAATAAATCTTATCTCTGTTGAGGGAGAATCTGCCGCTGTGTTTTCTGTTTGCTTTCTGGGTTGCCAGCCCTAAGTGAACAGAGGCATGGGATACCTTATATCAGCTGGTGGATAATCCTAATCAGAGGCCATCGCAGGTACCTGAACCTCACTTAGCTAGTTGGGCATTGTCAATCCTAAACTGGAGTAATGTGTCTCAGGCAGGCCATATGGCTCTTGAAAAACTCCACTTGAAAAGGTGGTGCCGAAGTTCCTACCAGCATTGGTGACTTCAGACTTCAGCCTTTAACAGAGGGGGAACAGGTGCCTATGATCAGTGATTTAAAGGTCATGTGATCCAGAAAAAAATTTCTATATTGAGGGTACATTTAATTGTGTAATTACTTAGCATGTTTATATATTACATTTAGCCCACTGTATGCAAAAAAGTATCACTCAGAGGTAAAACAACCCAACCCATCTATAGGGGGAAATGTTATATTGCAATGGTAATACAATCACATGTCCTTCCCCCTTTTTTTAAAAAAATTCGTACCCCATGCCTGCGATCAGGGGCCTATTTGATATTGTTGGCCCTACCAATCTCTATAAACCTAGTTTCTTTAAAAATCCTACTAATCATTTTCTCTCTGCAGGAACGTGTAACGTGAGGACATTACAAGAGATTATTCTCTTGATGTCCTCATGAAGGAATTCCAGCACTATAACCTAGATATTCTAGGCTTGCAAGAGACCAGATGGACAGGTAAAGGTGAGATACTTAAAAATAACTTTAAATTTCTCTTTTCAGGGAGGGAGGATGGAAAGCATCACCAAGGCATGGGTCTCCTTCTCAGCAGACATGCTAGTGATGCTCTTCTAGGATATGATGTGGTAGTGCATTAATGAAAGGTTTCTTACAGAAAAATTTCAGACAAGCATTAAAGACTTGAATGTTATCTGTTGTTATGCCCCCACTGGGATGCCGATGAGATTGAGAAGGATAGGTTTTATGGACAACTTCAGGATATTTTGAATTCTGTCAAGGAAGGAGATATTACCCTTGTTCTAGGTGACTTTAATGTCAAAGTTGGTACTGACTCTGACCTTTGGGGAGGGGTGATTGGCCCTTTTGGTATTGGTAGCTTCAATGACAATGGGCAACGTCTCCTACAGGCAAGTGAACTCAATGGTTTCAGAATAACTAACACTTATTACAAACACCACAACATACATAAGTACACATGGGTTTCACCTGATGGGCTGCATAAGAATATGACTGATTATATATTAGTTAACAGCAAATGGGCTAGTTCTGTTAGGAATACCAGGACATATAGGGGAGCTGAAATTGGATCTGACCACTACCTTGTTAAAAGTGTCTTGCAGCTTAAACTTAAAAAGTGCTGTGCTAAGGTTAAAAATTTTACCTTTAATACTGAAGCTCTGAATGACCCAGTTACAGCTAAAGCATACCACGATAGGTTATTAGTCATTATGACAGTCATAGTTTGCTTACTGCTGAAGTTGAGGAAGAATGGAGCCATTTTAAACAAGCTTTTTTGGAAACTAACAGTATTCTTTTAGGAAAAAAGTAGCAGAGGAAACAGAATTATTTGAGTGATAAGACACTTGAGTTCATTTCAGAAAGAAGAAAGTGCAGGAATCTCCTTAATCAACACCCTTCTAGTCCTAATAGAAAGCATTACAGAGAGCTTAATAAATGTGTAAAGGATCAGTTAGCTGGTGATAAGAATCTTTGGCTTGATGGCTTGGTTGACAAAGCCGAGGAAGCAGCTGGCAGCACAACAGCAGAGAGCTGTACCAGATAGTTAATGTTTTATGTGGTAGAAAACGGACAGGCATACAGGGATTGAAGGATAAACAAGGTAAGGTTATAGAAGAGGAGGATTCTGTCATGGCTAGGTGGGCTGAGCATTTCAGTGATGTTCTAAACAATGTGGTTAGTTCTACTCCCATTGTTTGCAATGATGACAGATGCACTGGAGGCTTTAATGTTGGCCGTAAAACACAATCTGAAGTTATTTTGGCTGTTTCTAAACTTAAACTACATAAATCCCCAGGGGTAGATGAAATTACCACAGAAATGCTTAGAGCTGGGAATGTTTTGGTTACCACTTGGATGACTGAAATTCTGAATATCTTTTATGATAAAGGCATGGTTCCTAAGGATTTTACCAGAGCTACTGTTATCCCTATTTTTCAAAAAAGGTGATTGCAGTTCTTGTGATAACTATAGGGATATCAGTCTACTCTCTGTTCCAGGTAAAGTTCTTTCCATGATTGTGCTTAATAGAATTAAGAATCTGGTTGACAGTCAATTGCGTGATGAGCAATGTGGATTCAGAAGTAGTATGGGATGTGTGAAACAGATATTTCCACTTGGGCAGATTCTTGAGAAATGTTTAGCGTTTCAGAAACCTTTGGTTGCTAGCTTTGTTGATTTCAAAAAGGCTTTCGACTCTGTTGATCGTCATAATTTGTGGTTGATTGTAAAATCATATGGTATACCTGACAAGTTAGTTAACATAATGAAAGCTCTCTATAATAACATTGAGTCATGTGTGAGAGTTGGTAAGGCTTGTAGCAATTGGTTTAGCATTGCTTCTGGTGTTCGACAAGGGTGCATTTTGTCTCCTTTTCTCTTTAGCTTGGTTATTGATTATGTTACGCGAAATTCACTTCAAGGGAAAAATTTTGGCCTTAAATGGACTGGAGATACGAAAATTTCTGATTTAGATTATGCTGATGATTTAGCCCTTTTGGCAAATGATGTTGATGAGAGGAACTCTTTCATTCGAGCTGTTGACGAGACTGGTAGTAGAGTAGGTTTGGTTATTATAAATAGAGAGAAAACTAAAGTGATGAAAATTGGTCAGGCAGGCTGTGATTCAGTTAATCTGAATGGTTGCAGTCTTGAGCAGGTGTCACAGTTTAATTACCTTGGGAGCTATGTAACAGATACTGGTGATGTGCGGCATGAGATTAACAGACGAATAGGGATTGCTGCCGGGACTTTTAACGATCTATGGAGAGTGTGGAGATATAGGCGTATACACCTAAAGACTAAAATTAGATTGTATAATAGTTTGGTTCTTTCTAGGGTTAGTTATGTTAGTGAAACTTGGATGCTGTATAAACAAGATAACAGGAAACTAGATGCTTTTGATTCTAGATGCTTACATAGTATCTTGGGTATTAGGTGGTTTAACTTTATAACTAATGATGAGGTTAGGCAAAGGAGTCTGCAACCTCCTTTAAGCAGCATATTATGCAGAGAGAGACTCTGTTGGTTTGGCCATGTTCCCCATATGGATAATTATAGAATGGCAAATAGGGTTATGAACAGTGTGCCTAAAGGCCTCAGAGAGAGGGGGAGACCTAGAATGCGGTGGGCAGACAATGTCAAACAGGATCTTGTTAAAATTGGTATGCAGTGGCTGGATGCAGCAGATGTAGCTCAGGACAGATATGCTTGTAGAATTAAACTGCATGGTCTGGTTGGACCTCCATAGCCCATGGCTGCTTGATGTTGATGTTGATGATGATGATGATGATGATGACGACGACGACGACGACGACGACGACGACGACTCTAGATACAACTCTATTTTATGTTCTTTAGCAGCTTTCTTTGATTTGCCAATCAGGTTATCAGCTTTCAACTAATCATTTAAAAACTGTCTTTCTTAAACGTATCAGAGTCCTCATCAGAAAACAGCAAAAGATAATATTCAAGTCTTTAATCCTTGGTTGAAATTTAGCTGTAAGGAATCTTTCAGAAATGCAATTATATCCAAGAACATCACTCGCATTTCTGCTCAGATGGAAAAAGCTACACTTTGCAGGTGACTGCAAATCCAGAATGTCTAGATTATACCAGTGGAATTTATGTGTGAGGACATCAAGGCATTTTTAAGAGTCATATATTCCAGGTAGTTGTAGAAAGAAAACAGCTAGATTTATAGTACAAGGCAAAGACCCATCCCCATCTTCTACAAGCTTAGCCCATATGATGATGGAACTCAGACAACTAATGGAATTCTTTTACCACAGGCCCTTTTGAGCACCAGCAAGCTGATTCTGAGAAACACCACTCCAGTTAGGATTGGTGATGATAAAAACTAGGATTTAGTAGGGAATGTCCTTGTATGAGGCTTGTAAAAGCTAGGAGTAGCTTCTAGGTTTTTTCTCTGTCCTATCCTGTTGCAAAAAAAAGTATCTGCGATGGCTTCTGATCAAGATCATCTGCCATAAAATATATGATATAAAATATCTAAGTGTATCAGTTCATTTGGGGCTGCTAATTTATAAGCAAGTAAAAAACATAGTGTTAGATTTTCTTTCAATAGAAGCCCACCAGTTCAAAATGTCTATATTGTAAAATCAAAATCTTAACCAGCAGATAATCATATCAGTGAAAGTAATCAGACTGAAAGAGGTAAGATTGACTTCTCAGTAGAGATGGGAAAAAAGCAAAAGTGATAAATGAAGGTCAAACCAATCTGGTAGTCCTCCCTTTGCATTCTCCTCAAAAAATGAAATCACCTTTGAAAGGTGCTAATGGCTGGTGGCAGATTCAGAGAAATTTGACAAGGGTGGAAAGATGAAACGATAATGGAAACATCAATCATATTAAGGGATTGCATATTATGAATGAATGGAATGATTAATCCTTACAGTGCTAGGCTTTTTCCTCTCCAAAAATACAACTGAACTACTAAGCCTTATTATGAAACAACTGAACTACTGAGCCTTATTATGAAACAACTAATGTATGAAATAGTTTATATTATAAACTAAAGAAAAAAATCATTTAATTCTGAACAAAAAAAATATAAAAATTAAGAGGAAAATAATGGTAGTAAGCATAAGAAACATGTTGAAAGTTCATTTATAGTGATTTTTTAAAACTGATTAATCAGCTTCCAATACTTTAAAGGCTAACGTTAAAAAAAGCAATATATACTTTCACAAGTGTAGCAGGTACCACCCCCTAGATCCACTACTGCTAACATCCTGCACTACAAGAAAGGTGGAATTTAGGTGTTATGTCTGGCTGGTTCTATGCATCATCACAAGAAAAAGAGTACTAGCTCACCTTGCAGTTAAAGGGGTGGCTCTGTCGGTAGCACGACAGGCTTGCAATCTATAGTTCCTAAGTTCGAGAGCCAGCTGGGTCTGAGTTGAGATTTATCTCCGCATAACATCCCACCCTGCCCTCAGTTAGTAGGGGATACTGATGGGCTAGGAAAGGCCACTGCCATCGGATGGGACGTAGCCCAAAGTTTATTGAGCCACATCCCATCCGATGTCAATTTAAGTCATAGCCCTGTGTGTAAGAAAGCCATACTCTGTACACATTAAAGAACAAGCTGGATGACCTTAATGGGAAGCTACCATCTACTCCCTAATAGCTGTCCAGTGGGTCCCCTCCCCTCAACCTTCTCTGAGCTCTTGGGGTCTTTGTGACCTGGTCATTTAGCCCATTATATGCAAAAAAGTGCACTCAGAGATAAAACAACCTTCCAGTTAAGCATAGCTACCACTAATAATCTATGCATATATTAAAAAAACAATTTACCCTTGAAATAATTAGTTGAAAAAAATTGGTTGTACTGACTGGGATTCGAACCCAGGTCTCCCAGAAGCCTGCTGGGGCATTTTAACTGCTGGATCATCAAGAGCTAACCTTTTTTTCAACAAAGTGAGACCTGGGTTCAAAACTCAGTCAGGAAAACCAATTTTTTTCAACTAATTATTCAGGTGTTTTTCATCTACAGGACATTCTCCTGTGATAATATATAACTGAAAAAATAATTTATTTTTATGGTTTGCTACCGATCATTTACATTGCTGTATGATGAATATAATTTGCAAAAAGTACCAAGATGATATTCCAGACTTTTTTTTTAACCAAAATAATGCTCATTATGAATACTATGATTCTTTATATTTTGACTAAATTCAGCAGATTTACTGAGCAATTAAAATAAAACTGCATTCAAATAATAGCTATATTGTGAAAACATATCATTGGTAGTTCATAATAGTACTGATATTACTCATTAATCAATAAGTATTTTAAGACTGAAGATTAAAAAATTAAGAATATTTAATTCTTTAAATGCTTACTTCATACTTTCCATGCTTCCATCACTAAGTTTGAGAAGAGCTAGTGCTCCAAAAGTTGCTCCTACAGTCTATAGGAAACAGAAAATTAATTTTATAGCAATTTTATATCCATAATTAAAAAAGATTTGATAAAAACATCTAAATTTGGGGTTCGCAACCTTGTTGCCAATTACTACAAGTGGTGAATTGACATAAAAGTGTGGCAAATTTGAGTTTGCCATATTTTGGCTCAACAATAAAATGTAACAAAACTCTCCTCCACTCCCTTTCCAAACCTCCATTTCATCTCTTCCTTGGTTTGAGTGTAGACACAACCTTGAACGAATGACATCTACAATTTGACACTTTTTTCAGCATGCACTTGTGTCTGTTTCTAGTGTATGATTTTCACATTTTCTCCTGCTTCAGTCACACACACAAAAAAACTGTTATTAATCATTAAAACGATTCCATTTTTCTCCCCTACAGATGCATAAGTGGGTTATTCAAAAGCAAAGAGAACCAGCAGCAGATGATAATGCTGAGGTTAGTGAAGCAGATAATCTCATCAATTCAGAACTTAAGACTAAGAAATTTCAAGAAAGCTGGGATTTGAAATTTGTAGTGATGGAAATAAATGAAAAGCCAGTGTGCCTTCTGTGTGAAAAAGGTTTCAGTAAGAATAAGGCAGACAGTCTGAAGAAGCACTTTCACAACATGCACAGTGAATTTGACAATAAATTTCCAGTAAATGGCCATAGAAAATTTCTTCTTCTTCTGAGCTATAATTCAGGTTGCTTTATAGCTAGCTAATGTCACATTTCAACTAATTTTCTGATGAAATAAACTGTTTCAGGCTGCTATTCTGATCATGAAATCGATTTCAGATAGGCAATTTCACTGTCAGTGAAATTTCAGTCAGTGAAATTGTCTGCCTGAAATCAGAATGATAATGAATTGTGTTGATCATGAATTGAAATCACAATTCATGATCAGAAGAGTAGCCTGAGCAGTTTATTTTGTCGGATGAACAAGTGATATTAGCTAATTACAAAGCAGCCCGGATTATAGTTCAGAAGAAGAAAAGTTTGCAAAGTGCTGGAATTATTGAAAAATATAGAAGAGCAACTGCTTGAACAACTGAAAGTTTGTTTATGCATTTCTCTGGTCCTGGAAGAGTGAACTGATCCTATTGATATGATGCAGTTAATCATCTGGGTTCAGTTTGTGCTCCCCGATCTTAAAATTCCTGAAGAAATCCTTGTACTTTTTGGACTGTGACATCAAACATGTAGGACTGATATACTCGAAAAAAATTTTGAGGCTTCAAACAAAGTGACCTGGATCTGAAGAAACTAGCTTCTTTTGCAATGGATGGTGCACCTGCAATGACTGGAGGTAAACAGGAATTGTTAATTATAAGTTGTTACTTGTCACCAGTGGTGAAAGTAGGTTTTAATTCTTACTGGTACACTTCAAAGAATAGTTATGAGTGGAAAATCGCGCACAGGTATGATGTAATAGGTTATGAGTGGAAAATTGTGCACAGATCACTGCCCTCAAGTTATCATACTGGGGTAATGAAGTGTGTGGTGACTACTTCTCACAATGTTTCCTGTAAATAGCGAATTATTCATGGCTTTTAAATGCAAAAATAAATATATTTACACCTGAATGTTTGCAGATTCCGTTGTATTCGTGAATTATGGTCTTATTCAAAATATAATAATAATAAGACTTAGCTTTTTATCTAGTGTAATGTTTTTAAATTGATTTTATTTTTTAAAATTAAAAGTAAATGTTTTAGGAACAAAAATAAACTTTTCACTAATATTTTAATTTTTATCACTGAACTTGAATATTCTAAACCCAGATGCCAAATTTAAGGTTTTTCAGAATAATATATATCAGAGATTCAGAGTAACTTTTTTTAAAATTCAACAAATGTAAGTAAAAATGTTTCACCTCTGAGATATCCACGATGACAACAGATGTAAAATTACAGCATTCCCACATTCAAAATATGGTAGAAAAAGTTACATTTGCCAAAGTCACAAAATAAAGTTTTTTTCCTCCTCCAAGTCATGTTGTTTCAACAGGCAACCATTGTTCTCTCCCCCCCCCCCCTCTGTTGATCGTTAAAGTTGTGGTGCAGCCCAGAGGAGTGGTGTACTCTTTCAGCTTTAATCAAATGTTGACCTTATCATAGAGCTATAGAGCATGTTGTAAAATGCTTCCACTTAAATATAAGGGGGATATTGTTTTTGAGTTGTGTTGGTTAACCAATTTAGCACAAATATCGCAAATGTAAGAAAGTTAATATTTTGAAAAGTAGTTAAAAATTTTCAGCATCTAAGCAGTTCATACCTTTCTTTGATTTGTCACCCGTTTTCCCAGTTCTGCCTCTGGTGAAATTTGAGACCTATGCAGCTATGCCACATGTGAACATACATTGTCCAAGGACACTTAATGAGAGATGGCTTTGGTTGGAGTCCCTTTGTGTGTCTAGTTCTGCTCTCTTTACACAGTCTCTTTGCTAATAGTTCAAAGAGAGAAATTACTACTTGAAATATATAGCACTCCCCATTGGCACTCCCTATTGACAGAAATGGAACCTCAAATTTCAGCCAACGAAAGGGAAGGATCTGCTTTTTTCAAATAAAATGCTCAGTTGAAAGAGCATTCAAGTGTAAAAGAAATTGTTAACTGCACCATTACTGTAAAATGTCTTACCAGTACGCCGTAAAAGCAAATAATTTCTTACCAGTATGGCATACTGGTGAGTACCGACCTACTTTCACCACTGCTTGTCACTAAGTTGCAACTTTTAGAAAACAAATGAATTAAAACAAATTTCTTTAAATTTCTTTAAATATTTTTATATTTTATTATTTGTCTTAATATTTTAAATAATTTTGATTAGTTCATCATTATTTGCCCTATTTTATCATTTTCATCCTTAAATACAATTAGATATTGGTTTCATTTTATGATAAGCTATATATTTTAATTTTGAAGCCATGAGATACTTTTTAAAAGTTTATTTAGCTGCTATTGGAACTATATTTACCAATTTTTGATAATTATACAACACAAGGATCATTTTTCTGTATGGCAATGCTTGACCTCAATAATACCAATAAAAGCAACACAATACTCAACAAGATAATTGATCTTCTGTAGGTGACTGTAAGTAGCTTCAATTTTTGTACTGTGCTAATTTGGATCATATATATTTTAGTTTTACACAGTTTAATATGCTGTGATGTACATTTATATTTAATTCACAATTTGATAATATATATTTATTGGGTTTTTATTATATGCAGATCCTAATATTGGATTTTTTTTTTATTGGCAGCAAAATTATACATTTTGATTCTTTGATAACTTCATGCACATTTTGTAAGCTTTAATTCAAATTATATATGATTTTTGGGGATGGTATGGGGGGAAGCCCTAATTCATGACCCTTGAGTGTACCAGTGGTTTGACAGTACACTAAATTAAATGTTTTTTTTTTTGCTACTTAGTAACATTGTAGTTTTACTATTTTGTGTAGTTATTTGTTTCTCTTTTTCAGTGTTTCTCTGAGAAACACCATGGGAATTTAGAGATTCTCTTGTTCTAGGTTAGGAATACTGCAAAGTACCAATTGAGTTGCTAACATAAGTTTTCTACATTTATTGCAAAATATGAGTGGTTCAAATCTGATCCGGAATTCCCTTTGTTTTTATAAGCAATATTGTGGATCAATGTCAGTTTAAAACAATGATTTCACATTTTCATCCTTCACAAATTAATTACATTTCCATACACACCTAGTCATCTGCATCCTGAAAAGGTCAAGACAGGGATCATTCTTCTGCATGACAATACTTGGCCTCCATAATGCCAATAAGATCACTACAACACTCTGGGTTAAGTGATCCTAGGGGGGGATCTATCCCTCTACGGGCATATCTCCTTCAGGTTTCTGCCTCTTCAGCATATTAAAATAACATTTGGAAGGACAGAAGTTTGATAGTAACATGGCAGTACAGGTATCTGTTCTCCAGGGGCTGTAAACCTGTCCTAAAGAGTTCTATGCTGCTAAGATACTAGCACTCCCACACTGATGGAACAAGTGTACTTGGAAAGAAGAGTACCTCAATAAGACAAATTAGAAACAGGTAAGATGATTTATTGACATGCAATTATAGCCTGCTCCTAGAAAGTGAGTAGCAAAGAGCAAAAGTTAGTGGTTTGCACTGTGTATCTCTACATAGTGTGCCAGGAAGATATGGCTACTGCATAGAGCTCATGGAGAAAGATAACTGAGAATACTTCACTATAATTGAAACTATCTGAAATGTACTTCACTTAATTTAGTGATTCTTACTGTTATGGATTTCTATCAACTTCTTAACTGTTAATGCAAAAGCCTTGAGGTGTGGTCAATTTTCCAATTAGAAAGACTAAGATAGTGTAGAGTAACTGAGCTATCTGACTGTCTCTCACAAGGCAACTGAGGAATCCTAACCCACTTTACCCATGTCGGTCCAATTCATTGTAATTCATACACCGAGGCTACAGGAACTTATTATCTAAGTGTTGGTGATACTATCTAATGGTTTCTCCCATTTTTGGAAAGTGGCCACTAATTTCTGTACATCATCTTTCACTGGCAAACAAAAATGCTCTAAGGACACATGTCTGACAATTACTACACTAAATGAGGTTTATTTAACTATTAAAGAACAGAAGCCATCCTGCAGATGGTTGCAGACTTGTTCCCTAATATTTTAATCAGCAATCAGCTCCTTATATAAAAAAAACAGCATTTCAGTGCAAAGGTATTGCACTGAAATGTGTCACAATATTCTTACAAATACTAATCTATGCCTAACATTAATCCACAATGAAGTAAACACTGAGACAGACTACCCTTTTCCATGCAAATGGTTGGATCACATTTTGCAAATCCTCCTTTAGCATTGCCCTTTCATAATCAGTCTTGTTGGATCAACTCAAATATTTGAAAAGTTGCACAGTAAAGTTCCAAGGAATGTGTCTCTCTTGTTAGGAATGTGCATGACATAATGGTGAGGAGTGACCAGGTCACCAACTTAAGCAATGGGAATTGGGTCTCCCTTCTCAGATAAAGTTCTAATTTGTGGTTTTTCTGTGTACACTCAGAACTGAATGATGGGAGCTACTTTTTTGGCCACTTCTTTCTTCTGATACTTTATGGCATTCACATCAGGTGAGCTCAGAGCTAAAGCTGCAGGCAGGGTGTTTGCTATGCTATGCAAGTCCTATGCATGTAGTTTGATGATGGCATACTAGCTGACACTCAAATGATGTTTGTGTCCAATTAGCGAAGTCTGTCACCAAAGGAACTGGGCAGTGGCTTAGCCGTTCACAGTTGGGATATTAGGATTCAGTCTGTTGGTAGTGAGTGCACTGGATGATGTGCACTGGGATGATGGCTAACCAGACAAACTCTTCTTTCAACATGACAAACTCCCTGTGATCTCTCTCTCTCTCTGCCTGCTTTTCTGCTGCCAGCTGGCTAACAGTACCTCACCTTGTCTTTCATTGCAAGGGCTTTTCCTGGCTCATGTTGATTACAGCAAAGTCAAGGAAGATGTTCATGTTGTAATGCCAGGACCACAGACCTCCTGATTCATGACCAAGAGAGATACAGCTGGCAGGGACATAAATTGCCACCTTCTCATATCACTATCACCTTGATCACATTGTATTTGGGGCTGCATTTTTCTCAAATGATAATGCAGCCCCAAATACAATGCCAAAATTACCCAACCCTAGTAATTGTTTCAGCGGGAATATCCTAGTGTGTTCTAAAAGTATGATATATTACTAATTAATGCTGTAACTTGTTACCACAATTTATGGTTATAGTTATACAACATGGTAATATGTATTAGGTTGTTGCAAATGAAATGGCCAAATTGTTAGTGAAACATTCAACAACTATAAAAAAAATAAATACCCCCTCAAGCAGCTGCTTGCCACAGAGGTCTGACAGGAGCCTGTCAGTTTATATGCCATAGTAGAAGGTCTGTGAGGATGGCAAGACATCAGCAGAAAAATGAAAAATACATCCATGTCTTACCTGGGGCTCGAACCCAGGTCCCTTAGTTCAGTAGCCAAGTGGACTAACCACTCGACCAAGGGATGGCTGTAACAGCTATAACTTTATTAATCAAAATATGTATCAACAGATTCAATACTCTTCTGTCATTGTGAAAAAGTGCATTTATGCCATGGGTAAAAAAAATCAGAGTTTCTGGAAATTATGAATTCTTTGAAGGTGTTTTGAACTGCTGTCTCATTGCTAAATGTTTTCCCCACTAAGAAATTGTCAAGATGCTTGAAGAAGGGGAGTCAGTTGGCAATAGGTCTGGTGAACTTGCTGGGTGAGCAAATCTCACACTGTAAGTGATGGAGTTTCTAGATTGTTATTTGTGAGATGTGAGGACAAGCATTATCATGGAGCAGTAGGATGAAATGTTTATTGACCAATGCAGGCTGCATCTTGCATAATTTATCATGCATTTTTTGGAGTTCAGAATGATATTTCTCTGCATTTATTGTTCCACTCAGTTTTCATCATCATCATCATCATCAAGCAGCCATGGGCTACGGAGGTCCAAACAGACCGTGCAATTTAGTTCTCCAAGCAAGTCTATCCTGAGCTACATCTACTGCATTTGGCCATTGCACACCAATTCTAACAAGGTCCTGTTTGACATTGTCTGCCCACCGCATTCTAGGTCTCCCCTTCTTTCTGAGGCCTTTAGGCACACTGTTCATAACCCTATTCGCCAATCTATAATTATTCATACGGGCAACATGGCCAAACCAATGGAGTCTCTCTCTGCACAATATGCTGCTTAAAGGAGGTTGCAAAGTCCTTTGCCTAACCTCATCATTAGTTACAAAGTTGAACCACCTAATGCCCAAGATACTGCTCAAGCATCTGGAATCAAAAGCATCTAGTTTCCTGTTATCCTGTTTACAAAGTGTCCAAGCTTCACTACCATAACTAACCCTAGAGAGAACCAAACTATTATACAGTCTAATTTTAGTCTTTAGGTGTATACACCTATTTCTCCACACTCTCCATAGGTTCTTAAAAGTCCCGGCAGCAATCCCTATTCGTCTGTTAATCTCATGCCGCACATCACCATTATCTGTTACATAGCTCCCAAGGTAATTAAACTGTGACACCTGCTCAAGACTGCAACCATTCAGATTAACTGAATCACAGCCTGCCTGACCAATTTTCATCACTTTAGTTTTCTCTCTGTTTATAACCAATCCTACACTACTACCAGTCTCATCAACAGCTCGAATGAAAGAGTTCATCTCATAAACATCATTTGCTAAAAGGGCTAAATCATCAGCTAATCTGAATCAAAAATTTTTGTATCTCCAGTCCATTTCAGGCCAAAATCTTTCCCTTGAAGTAAATTTGGCATAACATAATCAATAACCAAGCTAAAGAGAAAAGGAGACAAAATGCACCCTTGTTGAACACCAGAAGTAATGCTAAACCAATTGCTACAAGCCTTACCAACTCTCACACACAACTCAGTGTTATTATAGAGAGCTTTCATTACGTTAACTAAACTTGTCAGGTATACCATATGATCTCACAATCAACCACAAATTATGACGATCAACAGAGTCGAAAGCCTTTTTGAAATCAACAAAGCTAGCAACCAGAGGTTTCTGAAACGCTAAACATTTCTCAAGAATCTGCCTAAGTGAAAATATCTGATCCACACATCCCCTACCACTTCTGAATCCACATTGCTCATCACACAATTGACTGTCAACCAGATTCTTAATTCTATTAAGCACAATCTTGGAAAGAACTTTACCTGGAACAGAGAATAGGCTAATACCCCTATAGTTATCACAAGAACTGCGATCACCTTTTTCGAAAATAGGGATAACAATAGCTCTGGTAAAATCCTTACGAACCATGCCTTTATCATAAAAGATATTCAGAATTTCAGTCATCCAAGTGATCCAACTGTCATCCAACTGAAATATTCCCAGCTCTAAGCATTTCCGTAGTAATTTCATCTACCCTGGGGATTTATGTAGTTTAAGTTTAGAAACAGCCAAAATAATTTCAGATTGTGTTATAGAGACAACATTAAAGCCACCAATGCATCTATCATCATTGCAAACAATGGGAGTAGAACTAACTACATTGTTTAGAATATCACTGAAATGCTCAGCCCACCTAGCCATGACAGAATCCTCACCTTCTATAACCTTACCTTGTTTATCCTTCAATCCTTGTATACCTGTCCGCTTTCTACCACACAAAACATTAACTATCTGGTACAGCTCTCTGCTGTTGTGCTGTCTAACTGCTTCCTCGGCTTTGTCAGCCAAACCATCAAGCCTAAGATTCTTATCAGCAGCTAACTGATCTTTTACACGTTTATTAAGTTCTCTGTAATGCTTTCTATTAGGACTAGTAGGGTATTGATTAAGGACATTCCTGCAGTTCTTTCTTTCCGAAATAAGCTCAAGTGCCTTATCATTCAGATAATTCTTCCTCTTCTGCTCCTTTTTTCCTAAAAGAGTACTGCTAGTGTCCAAAAAAGCCTGTTTAAAATGATCCCACTCTTCCTCAACTTCAGCAGTAAGCATACCATGACTGTCATAATGACTAAGTAACCTATCATGGTAAGCTTTGGCTATAACTGGGTCTTTCAGAGCTTCAGTATTAAAAGTAAATTTTTTAACCCTAGCACAACACTTTTTAAGTTTAAGTTGCAAGACACTTTTAACAAGGTAATGGTCAGATCCAATTTCAGCTCCCCTATATGACCTGGTATTCCTAACAGAACTAGCCCATTTGTTGTTAATTAATATATAATCAATCATATTCTTATGCAACCCATCAGGTGAAACCCATGTGTACTTATGTATGTCGTGGTGTTTGTAATAAGTGTTGGTTATTCTGAATCCATTGAGTTTACTTAACTGTAGGAGACATTGCCCACTGCCATTGCAGCTACCAGTACCAAAAGGGCCTATAACTTCTGCCCAAAGGTCAGAGTCAGTACCAACTTTGGCATTGAAGTCACCAAGAACAAGGGTAATATATCCTTTCTTGACAGAATTCAAAATATCCTGAAGTTGTTCATAAAACCTATCCTTCTCATCCTCATCGGCATCGTCAGTGGGGGCATAACAGCAGATAACATTCAAGTCTTTAACGCTTGTCTGAAATTTTGCTGTAAGAAACCTTTCATTAATGCACTCATATCCTAGAAGAGCATCACTAGTGTGTCTGCTGAAAAGCAGACCCATGCCTTGGTGATGCTTATTGTCGTCCCTCCCTGAAAAGAGAAATTTAAGATTATTTTTAAGAATCTGACCTTTATCTGTCCATCTGGTATCTTGCAAGCCGAGAATATCTAAATTATAATGGTGGAATTCTTGTGTGAGGACATCAAGAGAAAAAGGTCTGTGCAGAGCCCTCACATTCCAACTACCTATGGAGAGAAAATGGTTAGTGGGATGTTTAAAGAAACTATGTTTATTGAGAGAGGGAATGCAGACAATATCAAACAGCCCCCTAATCGCAGACATGGGGCAAAGACACATTCCCCCACTACTAAAGGCTGAAGCCATCTACACTGGAAGACTTCCTCCAATGTAGAATTTGACGATGCCAATAGAAGCAAAGAGTTCAGGTGCCTGCGATGACTTCTGCTCAGGATTATCCACCAGCTGATAAACATATCCTGTGAATCTATTCACTTGGGGCTGTCAACCCACAAACAAACAGAAAACACAGCGGAAGATTTTCCCTCCACAGAAGCCCACCAGTGAGGCAAAATCAGGATCCATAATCAAGCTCAGAGCCATATATCTGTCCAGTCCAGTGGGTTTATATGGTCAGCACCAGGACCCTGTATGGTTGACCACTCCTCAGCAGGGTAGAAAAAAAAGAAAAGTAGCCATAGTTGTCCAGATCAGTAGGCCACACTAATCTGGCAGCCCTCCCCTTCCGTTCACTTCCACAAGAGAGTATCTCTTTTGAAAGGTACTAACGGTCTGCACCACGAGAAGGCGGGGTCGGATATTAGGTGCTAGGCCTGGCCGGTTCTATGCATCATCACAGGGGATTTGTGCATAACTCTCCTTCCAGTGACTACCTAGCTACCATTTACAGACCCCACTCAGTTTTAGGAATGAATAATGGATAACACTGGCTGCAGACCACCAAACCGTCTCCATAACCTTCTTTGGGTGAAGATTAGGCTTGGATATGTGTTTGGGTGCTTCCGTGTGAAGTTCAGCCATCGAGCAGAACATCGATGATTGTCGTATAGGATCCATTTTTCATCACACGTTACAACTCTATGCAAAAACGGATCCCTTTGGTTTTGTGTGAGAAGGGAAGTGCACACTTGATGTGCTTTATGAGTGTCTGTTAATTCATGCAGAACCCATTTATCCACCCTCTTCCTTTCCCAATGCCTTCCAGGTGCCAGGTGTTGAATAATACACGCCTAATTTGCCTGTGATGTCTCGTGCAGTTTTGCATGTGTCAGATTTAATTAAAGCCTTCAATCGATCATTATCAATTGTGTTTTGGGTCAACCACATGGCTTATTTTAAAGGCTGATGTTGTCCGATCAGAATTTTTCAAACCAATGTTGTGTTGTCCATTTAGTAGCTGTGCCTGCACAAAATGCTGCATTGATGTTGTGAGTTGCCTATGCAGTGTTTTGTCCCAGTTTGAACCCATATAAGAAAAGAATATGAATTTGTTTCTGATCAATTGTTCCCTTTAAGCTCTTGCAATCCTCTCACCACAAAATCTACTGGAGAAATGGCTACTGTGCTATCATAAGCAGGCTTCATGATTTAATGTAACATATCACAAGCACCATCTGATAATATTTTCAGCTTCTGAAAACATCAAAAACTTTATGCATCTGCAAAATCTGCAGCATCCTCGGACGACAACCCCAGGGATCAAAATATAAGGATATTTACTCACAAGTAAGTGAATCCATTGGTCTTAAATTGCTACATATATTAATCTGTATACACTGTTATTTGATCAATCACAATTCAAGCTTGACACCAAATGGAATATCAGATAAGCACAGCTGATATACCAGAATTACATCTCCCATGGAAGATATTTTTATATCCTAAACAGATTTTAGATTCTAAGAATAACAAGAAGTATATAAAAAAAGAAAAAGTAGTTGGTATATATTAATGAGTTGAAGAGTCACAAGATGGGAGAATTTTACAGAAGTGTTAGGCTTAGATTATGTCAACTTTAAGAGGACTGACTACAGCTACTGTATAATTAGCTTTGAAAATGAACAAAGGTTCAAAACACTTTGCCAATGTATATATATCTTTTAATAGTTCTTGTATATTAAAAATTGGTATGATGATTAGTAGTTTTTTGTAACAATGTGCATCATTAGTAAAGTATATGTACTATAAACAAGGATATGTAACACCCTAAGTGGCAAAAGTATGATTTTATGGAAAATGGCTATCACTGATGAGGCAGTATGGACTGCATAGTATGGATTCCTGCAGCCAATAAATCAAGAATGTTTGGATTAAAAAAATATAAAGGTATGATGGGGGTTAGCTCAGTCAGTAGCAAACAAAGCTTGTAATTTGTAATTCTCAGGTACAATACCCAACTGTACCAGTGCTGAAATTATTCTCCACTAAATTCCCACTCTACCCTTGCTTAGAAAGGGGACACTGATGGGCTTGGAGAGGACACTGTCTGTCAGATAGGACATAAAGCTGTGGCTCTGTGTGAAACAGAGTCATACCCCCTGTGACATTAAAGAACATGCTGGATGGTCACGACAAGAAACTTCTGTCTCCTAACAGTTGTCAGTGGGTCTCATTCCCTAACTTTCTGAATATTTGGAGTCCTTGTGACCAGAAGTTGGTATATATTAATCGTAATATTAATATTTAGACCAATGTGTGCAAAAAAAAAAAGTGCCACTTGGAGGTAAAACAATGCAACAGGCTTGATGGGGAAAAAAGCATGAAACAAAACTGGTGAAGGTAATATATTATTATAGAATATCGTAGGGTGTCACTTTTCCACAATATGGTATAAACTATATGGCAACTAGTTAAAGTGTTGATTAGCAATATATCTTACTTTTAGAGGGTATAGTAGGTGCTATGAAAACATAATTATGTATACCATTGTATATTTCTATCCATGCAGAGACTTTATCTTAGTGAGCATAAACTTATACAAGAAAATCTGAATGTGAAGATATGAAATTTTATGTGTTGATTTTAGGTATGAAATCAAACTGCTGTTTAAAGGGGGAGGGGGGAACAAAGAGTACTTTGTTGTTCTCTGTCCTATGTGCTACAAAGAAAAAGATTCCTTGACTATTCTCTAATACTTTATACTTTTGACTATTCTCAAAATATTCCATGTTATTTTAAAAAAATTTCTTACTTGAGGTTCCAACTGATCTGCTGTTGCAGTTACAGAAAGCTCCAACCCATGGATATGAGTATCTTTTAAGAAAGAAATATATTGATAGACTGCACGAATTCCATCTGGTTTGCAGCTAGTACTAAAACCCTATTTAAAATAATATTAAAAAAATTAATAACATTTAAGTTAAATAAAGTTTCATAATTGAAATGAATTTCATAATAAATTTTCAGTAGAAAACTTTTCCAATTAAATGTTATAACAAGAATATGAAGTATAACAATAATTATCAGATATTTGCACTAGGGTGTGCAGATATCACAGTGCAGAAGGATCATGCTTTTCTGGAACAATACAGAGACATTTTTTTATATTTATCCATACTGAAACATATTAGTTCTATATACTGCATAAGAATAAGGAACACAAATTTTACTACCAATTACAAACAATATAGGCAGATACCCAGGTTTTAGTTTCGAATAAGACTTGAGTAGGGTTTCAAAATTACTAAAATATTCCACCAAACAGAGAAGGTTAAAATGTTATTCTATAATCTATATATTAAATTAAATGGTTATTAATATATAGATCTATATTAAAATATGTAATCTATATAATAATCTTATTAATATATAGCTCTCTATTAAAATGTTATTCTATATTCTATATGGAAAAATTGCATGGTTTTTATTAAATCTATTTTTAGTGTTGGATGTAAAATATGGGGCTAAATTAAAATTATACAAAGACAACTGTTTTGTATTTCAAAGCAGGCAGACAAGTTTTAGATATTACAGATTAGTATACATAAAACAACATGATTTTTGCTCCCCTGCAGCAGCATCACTAACTTTGGTGAGTGTACCAGGCAAAGACTGTTCTCTCAAAGTGATAAATATAACAGTCAAGCTTATAACTTACAGAGATTTTAAAATGAACCGAGTGGTTAGTGCGCTTGGCTGCTGCTCTAAGGGACCTGGGTTCGAGCCTTGGGTAAGGCATGGATGTATGTGTCATTTTTCTGCTGAGGTCCTGCAACCCTCACAGACCTTCTACGATGGCAAGTAAACTGACAGGCTCCTGTCAGACCTCTGTGGCAAGCAGCTGCTTGAGGGAGTATTTATTTTTTTATTTATTTATTACCAATGCATAATAGTACTGAATCGTTTTAGCATCTAAAGCTGCAACACAGGATACATTAATTGCCCTAACAGTGTATTGTGGAAATAAATTTTTTTATTATTGCGTTAGTATGCAAATTCTTTGGTCAGTCAAGCTGTGAGTCCCCCCCCCCCTGAACTTTAACCAATCCCACTGAAGGCATGGCTATTTAGCATGGTTCTCATTCCACATAAAATTGTAAGTCCACTTTCTGATTACTAACTGCATAGCAGACAGTATCTTGTATAGAAGTGGGAAACAAAAGAGACAAAATAGTGGTAAATCATCTCTTATATAAAAAAAATTATTTATTCAAAGAGTAAAAATGTAAACAATGTTATATAAACATCCTCCTCCTCCTCCTCCTCCTCAAGCAGCCATGGGCTATGGAGGTCCAACCAGACCGTGCAATTTAGTTCTCCAAGCAAGTCTATCCTGAGCTACATCTACTGCATCTGGCCACTGCACACCAATTCTAACAAGGTCCCGTTTGACATTGTCTGCCCACCACATCCTAGGTCTCCCCTTCTTTCTGAGGCCTTTAGGCACACTTTTCTTAACCCTATTCACCAATCTATAATTATTCATACGAGCAATGTGGCCAAACCAACAGAGTCTCTCTCTGCACAATATGCTGCTTAAAGGAGGTTGCAAACTCCTTTGCCTAACCTCCTCATTAGTTACAAAGTTGAACCACGTAATGCCCAAGATACTGTGTAAGCATCTGGAATCAAAAGCATCTAGTTTCCTGTTATCATGTTTACAAAGTGTCCAAGTTTCACTACCATAACTAACCCTAGAAAGAATCAAGCTATTATACAGTCTAATTTTAGTCTTTAGGTGTATACGCCTATTTCTCCACACTCTCCATAGATTCTTAAAAGTCCCGGCAGCAATCCCTATTCGTCTGTTAATCTCATGCCGCACATCACCAGTATCTGTTACATAGCTCCCAAGATAATTAAACTGTGACACCTGCTCAAGACTGCAACCATTCAGATTAACTGAATCACAGCCTGCCTGACCAATTTTCATCACTTTAGTTTTCTCTCTATTTATAAAAACCAAACCTACTCTACTACCAGTCTCATCAACAGCTCGAATGAAAGAGTTCATCTCATCAACATCATTTGTCAAAAGGGCTAAATCATCAGCATAATCTAAATAAGAAATTTTCGTATCTCCAGTCCATTTAAGGCCAAAATCTTTCCATTGAAGTGAATTTCGCGTAACATAATCAATAACAAAACTAAAGAGAAAAGGAGACAAAATGCACCCTTGTCGAACACCAGAAGTAATGCTAAACCAATTGCTACAAGCCTTACCAACTCTCACACATGACTCAGTGTTATTATATAGAGCTTTCATTATGTTAACTAACTTGTCAGGTATACCATATGATCTCACAATCAACCACAAATTATGATGATCAACAGAGTCGAAAGCCTTTTTGAAATCAACAAAGCTAGCAACCAGAGGTTTCTGAAACGCTAAACATTTCTCAAGAATCTGCCTAAGTGAAAATATCTGATCCACACATCTCCTACCACTTCTGAATCCACATTGCTCATCACACAATTGACTGTCAACCATATTCTTAATTCTATTATGCACAATCATGGTAAGAACTTGACCTGGAACAGAGAGTAGGCTGATACCCCTATAGTTATCACAAGAACTGCAATCACCTTTTTTGAAAATAGGGATAACAATAGCTCTGGTAAAATCCTTACGAACCATGCCTTTATCATAAAAGATATTCAGAATTTCAGTCATCCAAGTGGTAACCGAAACATTCCCAGCTCTAAGCATTTCCGTAGTAATTTCATCTACTCCTGGGGATTTATGTAGTTTAAGTTTAGAAACAGCCAAAATAACTTCAGATTGTGTTATAGAGCCAACATTAAAGCCACCAAAGCATCTATCATCATTGCAAACAATGGGAATAGAACTAACCGCATGGTTTAGAACATCACTGAAATGCTCAGCCCACCTAGCCATGACAGAATCCTCCCCTTCTATAACCTTACCTTGTTTATCCTTCAATCCTTGTATACCTGTCCATTTTCTACCACACAAAACATTAACTATGTGGTACAGCTCTCTGCTGTTGTGCTGTCTAACTGCTTCCTCGGCTTTGTCAGCCAAACCATCAAGCCAAAGATTCTTATCAGCAGCTAACTGATCTATTACACATAATATTAAGTTCTCTGTAATGCTTTCTATTAGGACTAGTAGGGTATTGATTAAGGACATTCCTGCAGTTCTTTCTTTCTGAAATAAGCTCAAGTGACTTATCACTCAGATAATTCTACCTCTTCTGCTCCTTTTTTCCTAAAAGAGTACTGTTAGTGTCCAAAAAAGCCTGTTTAAAATGATCCCACTCTTCCTCAACTTCAGCAGTAAGCATACCATGACTGTCATAATGACTAAGTAACCTATCATGGTAAGCTTTGGCTATAACTGGATCTTTCAGAGCTTCAGTATTAAAAGTAAATTTTTTAACCCTAGCACAACACTTTTTAAGTTTAAGTTGCAAGACACTTTTAACAAGGTAATGGTCAGATCCAATTTCAGCTCCCCTATATGCCCTGGTATTGCTAACAGAACTAGCCCATTTGCTGTTAATTAATATGTAATCAATCATATTCTTATGCAGCCCATCAGGTGAAACCCATGTGTACTTATGTATGTCGTGGTGTTTGTAATAAGTGTTGGTTATTCTGAATCCATTGAGTTTACTTAACTGTAGGAGACATTGCCCATTGCCATTGCAGCTACCAATACCAAAAGGGCCTATTACTCCTCCCCAAAGGTCAGAGTCAGTACCAACTTTGGCATTGAAGTCACCAAGAACAAGGGTAATATCTCCTTTCTTGACAGAATTCAAAATATCCTGAAGTTGTTCACAAAACCTATCCTTCTCATCCTCATCGGTATCCTCAGTGGGGGCATAACAGCATATAACATTCAAGTCTTTAACGCTTGTCTGAAATTTTGCTGTAAGAAACCTTTCATTAATGCACTCATATCCTAGAAGAGCATCACTAGCGTGTCTGCTGAGAAGCAGACCCACGCCTTGGTGATGCTTATTGTCGTCCCTCCCTGAAAAGAGAAATTTAAGATTATTTTTAAGAATCTGACCTTTATCTGTCCATCTGGTCTCTTGCAAGCCGAGAATATCTAAATTATAATGGTGGAATTCTTGTGTGAGGACATGAAGAGAAAAAGCTCTGTGCAGAGTCCTCACATTCCAACTACCTATGGAGAGAAAATGGTTAGTGGGATGTTTAATGAAACTATGTTTATTGAGAGAGGGAATGCCGACAATATCAAACAGCCCCCTAATCGCAGACATGGAGCAAAGACCCGTTCCCCCACCACTAAAGGCTGAAGCCATCTACACTGGAAGACTTCCTCCAATGTAGAATTTGACGATGCCAATAGAAGCAAAGAGTTCAGGTGCCTGCGATGACCTCTGCTCAGAATTATCCACCAGCTGATAAACATATACTGTGAATCTATTCACTTGGGGCTGTCAACTCAAAAATAAACAGAAAACACAGCGGAAGATTTTCCCTCCACAGAAGCCCACCAGTACAACAAAATCAGGATCCATAATCAAGAGCAGAGACACATATCTGTCCAGTCCAGTGGGTTTATATGGTCAGCTCCAGGACCCTGTGTGGTTGACCACTCCTCAGCAGGGTAGAAAAAAAAAAAGAAAAGTAGCCATAGTAGTCCAGATCAGTAGGCCACACTAATCTAGCAGCCCACCCCTTCCGTTCACTTCCACAAGAGAGTATCTCTTTTGAAAGGTACTAACGGTCTGCACCACGAGAAGGTGGGGTCGGACATTAGGTGCTAAGCCTGGCCTGTTACATAAATGTTATCTAAATTATTAAGTATCTTGAAACTTCTAAGGAACTTGATGCAATATTGTGAATGGCTTTGTCATAATCAAATTATAATCTCTCTACACACAAAAAAAGAAACGTTCTTCGAATAAATCTTGACCTAAAGATGATCTTCAACAACTTTTTTAAACTTTTAGCATGGAATTCTTCCACAAGAAACTTGTATATATGACAAAGTTAACATGGACTTATAAGCAAAGCATAATAATGAATAAAATGAACAATGGCTGGTTAATTCATATATGGTATTTGGTCCTTGACATATTATCATTAATGCTCTTCATCTTTCTCTAAAATATAGTCTTGATAATGAATAGCAAATTGGCAAAATCCCTCATAAAGTTCTTCATGATTACTGTTGGTGAGTTTGGCCAATTCAATTACAGCATTATCTTGATTTGTTCAATTTTTGATGTTTCAAAAATCTTGGGATCCAGCAAAGCAATTTCTTTCATCAGTTTTCCATTAGGATTGAAGCATGTATTAATTTGTTGTAGTGCATGTCAGAAATAAAGTTAAAAATGCTGATTTCAAAGTACTTAAATGGAGATACTCCAACTTGTCTGGCTTCATAAATAACTAGTTCACCCACCTGAACATTTTTGCTACTGTAATTTGTTTTATAGGAATATCTTGTTCAATAGTAATAAATTTTGGAATCACTTATCTTGTGATGATTATTGGTGGCACCATTTTGCTATTGGCGATTGCCATCCCTTACTACCACCATAGTAGTATCATTCTCTGATGTTAGAAGGTTCGTAATAAATTCCTTGCTCTCTCCAAAACAATTAGAACAGAGAATTAGTCTGAAGCCTGAATAGCGATTTCTTGGCAAGAAAATCATTTCTCTGGGGTCTAGTCATGATGTTGTTTACTACATGTTGGACTGGCATGTGGGAGGGATTGTGAGAAGAAAAACAAATCATCAATCATCTGACATGATCATGAATCATCTAGCAATTCCTCTCTAGTGAAGCCTTCTGCAAACATTTTAGAAGCAGTGCATAATAGTACTGAATCGTTTCAGCATCTAAAGCTGCAACACAGGAGACATTAATTGCCCTAATAGTGTATTGTGGAAATAAATCATTTTCATTATTGTGTTAGTGTGGAAATCCTTACGTCAGTCAAACTGTGATCCTCCCTCCCTACCACCAGCTTTATCCAATCCCACTGAAGGCATGAATATCACAATGGTTGTTGAAAGGCTCCAGAAAGAATTGCCTGGCTGATATCATTCTATGACATCAGGCTGTTAGTGCAAGATAGTGGTCATTCTGCATTGTTGTCAATGATCACAATCACAGAGTTAACTGTTAACATTTTAAAAGTCTATAAGTCAATAAATTTTGTGGAAAAAATTTTGCTGACATACGGGGCTTGAACCCGCATCTCTCCAGAAAAGTGCCAGAATATTCTAACTATTTGAACTAATGCCAGCTGTCTTTTTTTCCCACTAAACATGACTATCACTTTTCCTGGGATTTCAGCACCTACTTTTGCTGCCATCATTTATCCATAGACATTTAAAAAGTCAACACTTAACTCTGTGATTGTCAATTATTGCTAAAATCAATAATAATACTAATAGTACGATGTGACTTTATTATTTATTTCCATCTTACTCAGTGCACTAAAAAGGAAGTAGCTGCCACAAAAGATAATAGATGGCGCAAAAAGTAGGAGCTGAAAATCCCAGGAAAAGCGAGAGTCATACTTAGTGGAAAAAAAGAGTTAGCATTAGTTCAAATGGTTTGGATACCCTGGCATGTTTCTGGAGAGATGCAGGTTTGAGTCCCATATGTCGGAGAAATTTTTTCCACAAAGTTTACTGATCTGTAGATGTTTAAAAAGTTAACAGTTAACTCTGTGATTGTCAATTATTGTTAAAATCATTAATAATAGTGTGATTTCATTATTTATTTCACTCTTGCTCTGGTCTACATGACCTTGCTCTTGTCTACAACTAAAATCTCCTATCATTAGAATATTTATAGTCTTGAAAGCACTGATGTGCTAGGACTTTATAGTCTTAGCACGTCAGCCTGGAATTGGCCAGACCCTAAAATGTGTAAAAGCATCCACATAATATTTAGACATATTTTGTGATAATATACTATTAAAGCTGTAGGGCAGTTTAAAGATATATACCTGAATTGGCTAGATACAAGGTTATAAATACCTTTAGACACTGTTTTGAAATATTGCAAAAATCCAGTTTTTTAGAGCAGAGTTATTCCCAGATGTAGAGGTTCCTTTTTTTTTTCGTTATCTTTTTCCAGGTTTATCACAGCACTTTTTAGTTCTTTGATTCAGGGGTATTATAAATTCACTATTTCACAGACAGTCCGGTTGCATGATTATGCTTCCATTTTTATTATTTGCTATTAAATGTCCAAGGACTACAATGCTTTGCTATGCACTGTGCATTTTTTTTTTAAATATCAGCAGTTTTTCTACCTTTACTATTAATATAAGTTTTAGATTAATGTTTACTGTTGGAGTTCGCAGTAACTCTTCTTAACTGTTTTTTTTTTTTATTTACGATATTCCTAAGTGTGCTGATCGGTTTCAACCAGTCACGAACAGAGATTGTTGCCAGTTGTAGGGACTATATCATTGGGTGTGTGCCATGCACACACATGTATTTCTTCCTTTTGCTGCTGCATTGATACTATTTGGGGACATTTCATTGCTTTGTGATGGTGGTGGTGGTGGGGTGAAGTCTGTTTATTGGTGTTATCATACTTCAAAGCAGAGGACTGGAAGATTTCGTTAACTGTTATATTTTTGGGGTATTTTATATTTTGCTGCCTGCTAGTCAAGTACAAGCTTCCATGGCAGGAGGAGAGGGATTGATATACTTCATCATTGCAGAATTGAGCTCTATTTTGATATATATATTGTGTCGCGAAGTTTATCTGATTATTTGGGTGGTACTGTAATAATTTTTGCTTTATCAAAGTCAGGTGTTTACTCTCTATTGTATATGGAGTGGCTAAAGCAGTACTTTGTTTTCCTGTTCTTATATCTCTCACGTGTTCTTTGAGCTGTATTATTCCTGTTCTTTTCGTTTTGTCAAAGTATGATTTATTTCACTCTGCAATATTGGGCATCATTGGAATTTTGTAAACACCACCAATTTTGATTTTTAGATCTCTATCAGTTTTAAATTTCCTCAGGATGGTATTGCTGTTGGTAACAGATACTTTATATCTATATGGCTTCATTATAATCCCATAGTATTAATCAGCCAGGGTATATTGGGGATGCTTTTGGTGTATTTGATTTCTTTTTTTATCCTCCTTTTGTGCCGGGGTAAGTTTGGTGGATTATCTGCTGTTCTTGTAAGCTAATTTTCAATATTTATAAAATTCTTAGACCCTACAGAGAAAAAATGGTAAAACAATTGCTAACTTTAAAAATCATGAAGTGCTGCCAAAACAAGTAGAAAATTGCCTGATACCCATCTATGTATCCTGCTGTGCCACAGATACAAAAGGAAGGAGTACCATTTCGACCCCTGGTCACCAAGCACCATTTGCCTACCATAAATTTAGAAATAGCCTTACATATATATTTGAAACAGTTGTATGAATCCACGGAATATACCATGAATTTGGCTGAAGACATGTTACAACATACAAAAAGTATGAAAATACAACCAAATTACAGAATGTCATCACTAGATATAGTGGCATTATTTCCAAACACACTGGTCAACAAAGTCATCAAGCTTGTACAAAACAGGATTGAAACTTACAATGAAGGTCTGAACCCTAAAACATGTGGAGTAATAAACAATACGTAACAGAAAATATACTTAAAAAATATATATATATCTAGAAAAATATGGTGTACCGAATGGGTTCCCCACTTTCAGCACTTTTGGCAGATATAGCTATTAGGCACATTGAGGAAAAAACTCTAACCTGCTGTGTAATAACACTAATAGCTGTATAATATAAAATACTGGGAATGGTATAGAGACAATATACTGCTCATTCATGATGAATGGAATGATTTCATAATGCATTTGCAAAGGGACTTAAACCAGATCTACCCAACAAATAAAATTTACCACAGAAAACAAGACAGAAGAAAAACTACCATTGCTGGACATGTAATACATCATTCAAAGCAGAAATTTGATATACAGGTCTATTACAAACCTACAGCACCAGATGTATTACAAAACAAAAAGAATGGGAAAAATACAGCTCAAAGAACACGAGAGATATAAGAACAGGAAAACAAAGTAAGCTTTAGCCATTCCGTATACAATAGAGAGTAAACACCTGACTTTGATAAAACAAAAATTATCACAGCACCACCAACAAATAATCAGATAAACATCGTGGTACAATATATATATATCAAAATAGAGCTCAATGCTGCAATGATGAAGTATATCAATCCCTCTCCTACTGCCATGGAAGCTTGTACTTGACTAGCAGGCAGCAAAATATAAAATACCCCAAAATATAACAGTAAACAAACTGTTCAAGTCCTCTGTTTTGAAGTATGATAACACCAATAAACAGACTTCACCTCCCACCGCCACTACCACCATCACAAAGCAATGAAATAACCCAATAGTATCAGGGCATCAGCAGAAAGAAGAAATACACGTGCATGCATGGCACACATCTAATGATATAGTCCCCTACAACTGTCAACAATCTGTGTTCATGACATTGACCTTGCAGTTGGTTGAAACCAGTCAGCACACTTAGGAATATTGTAAATAAAAAAAACCAGTTAAGAGTTACTGCAAACTCCAACAGTAAATATTAATCAAAACTTATATTAATAGTAAATGTAAAAAAACTGCTGATATTTAAAAAAATGCATAGGCATAACAAAGCATTGTAGTCTTCAGACATTTAATGGCAAATACAAAAAAATGTAAGCATAATCGTGCAACCAAACTGTCTGTGAAATAGTGAACTTATAATACCTGTGAATCAAAGAACTAAAAAATGCTGTGATAAACTTGAAAAAAGATAACGAAAAAAAAAAAGGAACCTCCACATCTGTGAACAACTCTGCTCTGAAGGATTGGATTTTGGCAATATTTCAAGACAGTATCTAAATATTAAGTAAAAAGCTGTGAAATTATTCTGCTTAAATACACACTCTGTTTGTTTAAACAACTATTGCATCCATATGTCTCTGTGCTATACAATTTTATGAAATGCTCTACTAACATGAACACAGTGCTTGCTGAAAAGGAAATGAGTGGCTCAGAATCAGAGCTGGTATGCAAATATATGTATATATGATAGTATGCAAATTTTGTCTGGTCATCTGATTATTGGGAGGCAAATGACCTTGCATATATTCTATTTCATTGACACACAAAAATATAATGCAAATAATTTCAGTCATTGTAATTTTGTGATATACAGGGTGGTTATAATTAAACTGACAGTACTCAGAGCGATGTAGAGAAGGATCTACTCAATAATAACAATGAAAAGTGGTAGATACCTTAATAAGAACATGGGGTAGAGAATTTGTGAAGAAAAAATATTAGTTAGTGCCACCAGGTGCTGTGGGAGCACTGAAAACATGGTAGAGCATGATAATTTCTCGTGACATTGCAGCCAGTCACACATAAAGAGTCGCATGAGGCACACTATAAAATTTGATGTCTTGCCTATAATAGCTGGAAGGAACCATGGGTATCTGCAAGAAGGACCGAGCTTTGCAAGTGAAACTCTTTTACCAAAACAGCAATAATGCTGCTGCTGCTGCATTATGCTATTGTTATCTGAAAGTAAAAAGGAAAGGACCTTTATTGTTTAAATGGACTGAAGAATATGATACAGAAATTCAAAGAAACAGGCGAGTTGGGTGTGGCTCTGGATAGAGGCCGGTGACCTGTGGCAGAAAGCCAGTCACACTTACTGTTGCAGAAATCCAGTCACAATCGGAGCTACCTGTAGTCAGTGCGAGGCAGGTATCCCTGCAACTTCCGTGGTAAACTTTCCCTAAAATTATATAGTCTATCCTAAAATGGTATCTTTATAAATTTCATAGGGACAGAAGCTGCAACCACATGACCCAGAACAGTGCACTGACTTCGCTTTGCGATTTCTGGCAAAGATGCAGCTCGACATGTGGCCTTTGAAAGTCTTATGGACCAATGAGGAGCATTTTTTGCTACACGGAGCAGTGAATATGCACAACTGCTGAATATGGGTGCCTCCACATTTGCATGATGTGCCCCTACACTCCGACTATGTCACTATATGGGCAGGTTTACCACAAACTTTATAATTGGACCATTTTTCATTGAGGAGATCATGCCTCAAGGCCCCATGCATCGATTGTTGAATGAACCACAGTACACAGATTTTTCTCTGCCACAAGATTATTCTGGCTTTGCAAGAAAGAAATTGCTTAGACTCCATAACCTTCATGCAGGATGGAACACCACCCCATATTGCATGTATGGCAATGCAATTGTTGCATACCACATTTGATAGGACAGAATAATTTCTCAAATGTTTTCCAATGCTTGGCCACCACGTTCCCCCAACCTAAACCCATGCGATTTTTGGCTATGGGATTATTTGAAAAGCAGAGTTTACCAAGGCAATGTTGAATCACTTGCTGAACTGAAGGCAAGAATAACACAGCATGTTGCAGCCATCCCCAAGACATGTTTCAAGCAACTGTGGACCATGCCATATTATGTTTCCAGCACATTTTGCATACAAATGGTTCACATATTGAGAATGTTGATTTGTAAAATAGAGGTTATGTTTGTTCAACTTGGCATTTTCTTTATTTTAGCGTACCTTCACCACCTGGTGGCACCAATTCTCTCCCCATGTTCTTATTAAGGTGTCCATCACTTTTTGCTGTGATCCGTTAAGTAGATGCTTCTCTACATCACTCTGAGTATGTCAGTTTAATTATAACCACCCTGTACTTTGTGAATTATGCTTAACTAATAGCCACCTCAGATTTCTGCTTCTGCAGAAACCATAAAAATTCACAACCTCAAAGCCTACAATGCTCTGTTGAACCAGATGATGCCAGTTACAATTCATCCACAAGTTGAAAAACTAACTCTGAATTGAACACTCGACATGACCCTTGACCAATTTAATTAATAAACAAATGCCCCTGTGAACTAAGTACACTCATATACTTTAGACAGAACTGTTTTTAAAAATAAATCCACATTGAAACTATAGATATTAAATTCTATGTAAGTGATATAGCATTGTGTTTTAGAATCTTCATCACTTTACAGTTATTGGGTTGTTTTACCTCCGAGCAGCACTTTTTTGCACACTATGGGCTAAATGAACAGGTCACATGGACCCCAAAGGCTCAGAGAAAGTTGGGGGAGGGGACCCATTGGAACAGCTGTTGGAAAACAGATGGGAGCCACCTGTCAAGGCCATTCAGCGTGTTCTTTAACATGCACAGGGTATGGCTCTCCTGCACACGGGGCCACGGCTTAATGTCCCATCCAATGGACGGTTGCCTTTCCAAGCCCATCAGTGTCCCCTACTGACCGTGGGCAGGGCGGGGAATTTTGCGGAGATAAATCTCAATGCTGACCCAGCTGGGACTCGAACCTGGGAACTACAGATTACAAGCCTGGCGCACTACCGACTGAGCCATTCCCACCCCATATCACTTTACATCTTTATATATTATTTATATTATATTTTTGCCTTTATGCATGGCAAAAGAGAAAAAAAAAACAGATAATTATTCCTATCATCTTAAAAGAAGCATATTTATGTGCAGGTGAGTTATGCTGTCTGGTGGTGCTTTGTTTGCAGAGATGGTATCCAGTAAAAACAATTTAAGATAATATTTTATTTATGAAACCTTCTGTAGCTTTAGCAAATATCCCCCATAATTCTCACCATGACATGATGATTCACTCACCTTGTTTTTATGTGACGAATCAAGAAAAAAAATTTTTTTTTTTTGCATATTTCAAGCACTCCATCCTTAGTCTATATAAAAGACTGAAAAGTTATGGCCCCAAAACAAAAAGATAGGAGGCATCAATTCCATTACAAGGCAGCCTGATACCACTTATTTTTGAAAAACAGGTAGATACTATATTTCATATGCCATAGGAGTGAGTAGAGCCTGCCATTTGTCATCATCAATTATAGCATGATTATGCTATGCACAAGAGTGTAATATTTCATGTTGTATCTGCAGGTGTTTAGTGACTGAAATTTTTTTGTCATTAGTGGAAAATAGGGACACCATAGATAACAATTCACGTAATACAGTGAAAGTATTCCAGTACTGTCACAGTGAGATGCATTTTACTTTGCAAAATGTGTTACCCAATGCAACAAAAAAGTGAAGAAATAAAAGAATTTAAAACTTAGTTTTAAAAATTTAGATTGCATTTCATGTTCATGATGTAAAATACTCAAGCTTTGTACAGGCATCTATATTCATTTATAAAATTTTTATATTACATATAGGAGCAGTAGTGGTGTGAAAACCTTTTTCTACTGGTCTGTAGGCATACCATGCATTTTGTACACATAATTTATTTATTCATGATATTTAGAGAAAAAAGTATTCAAATTATTATGTAATATGCTATGTAGAAAGTTCAGTGTGATGAAATCCTATATAGTCTTCATTGTATGCTGTAACTTTTTTCCTTTTATAAAATAACGAGCTCAAAAACATATACCAATGTCTACAGCCAGTGGTTTCTAAAGTGTAGGGTGTGACTAGTTGATTTTTTTTTGGGGGGGGGGGGAGGTGAGGTGAAGATTTTGTGGGAAGCTTTTATAATAAAACTGAATTGATTAAAATTTTCAAACTTTCATATATCAATTGTTTAACTTCATGTATTATTTTTAGAAACAACCTTTGCAGCTCCCCAACTGCTTCATTCAATTAAAAATATTCTCCAGTCATTATATCTCTTGCACAATTTGAAGGACATTGTCACAAACAATAGATGTTCTGAAATGAATTAGAAACCACAGCTAGTTACTACTAATTTAATTTTCATGATATTTAGCTGTACATTACAATCTGAGTTACTTACTATCTCCCCAGCCTGGAAAATACAGGTCACCTTTTACTCAATTCACAGGTATATTGTGTCTAACACAAGATCCCAGAGAGTAAGCATTAAGTTGTTATTTCTACTAAAGTCTATCTTTTAATATGGAGACATAGTAGGAGAATAATATATTACCAGTTCTGTTGGCTTTTATGCTGGTTAACACTGTTGATTCTTGGCACTGATGTTTCTGCTTCAGTGTTAGTATTTGGCAATGATGTTTTAGCCTTGATGCTACCAAAGTTGAGACATTCCAAACATGCTGTGTAATTCAGCAATATTGGATGCTGTATAGTTGATGTTGTACAACATCAACTATACAGCATTGACATTGCTGAATTACATGTACAACATCAACTATACAGCATCAACATTGCTGAATTACACTTACAACATCAACTATACAGCATCGACATTGCTGAATTACACGTACATCAACTATACAGCATTGACATTGCTGAATTACATGTACAACATCAACTATACAGCATCAACATTGCTGAATTACACGTACAACATCAACTGTACAGCATTGACATTGCTGAATTACACGTACAACATCAACTACACAGCATCGACATTGCTGAATTACACATACATCAACTATACAGCATTGACATTGCTGAATTACATGGGATATTCAGAATGTCTCAACTTTGGTAGCATCAAGGCTAAAACATCATTGCCAAATACTAACACCGAGGCAGAAACATCAGTGCCAAGAATCAACAGTGTGAATCAGCATAAAAGTCAACAGAACTGGTAATATATTATTCTCCTACTATGTCACCATTATACCAAAAGATAGACTTTAGTAGAAATAACAACTTAATGCTTACTCTCTGGGATCTTGTGTTAGACACAATATACCTGTGAAATGAGTAAAAGGTGATCTGTAATTTCCAGGCAGGGGAGATAGTAAGTGACTCAGATTGTACTGTACAGCTAATAACGTAAAATTAAATTAACAGATGTTCATTCTTGACATTTGGGAACATTGTCACATGCATATTGAACTGCTTTTTCTGACATCCATTCTCAATAATTGATTTTCCTTTCCACTGCATACACATTTAGGTGGCAGGGAAGAGCACAATTGAATCCTTGCTAAGTAGAGGTGGCACTATTATTAAAGTTTAGAAACCATTGCCTAGAGCAAAACTTTCAACCCTCCCAGTGTTCTTTCTTATCATCTGCAGATATTGACAAGGCCTGAAATAACAATACAGATATGAATACAAGGATAGATATACCTACTAGTACAATGCATGAAAATTAAATTAAAAAAATATATATAAACTGTCACTTAATTTTTAAAAAAATATATATGTTATGCAGGAATAACTTAAATCAACACCCTACTGGTCCTAACAGATCTCTTTACAAAGAACTTAATAGTGTGTGTAATAGGTGAATAAAATGTGTAAATGATCAGTTGAAAGATGATAAAAAAAACTGGCCTCATAGCTTGACTGTCAAAGCAGAGGAAGCAATTAGACAGCATAACAGCAGAAAGCTGTGCTAGATAATGTTTTATGTGTGAGGAAGAAAAAGAGAGGTACACAGGGATTGACAGGTGAGTTGGCAAAATCAGGACAACTTGGCAAAATTCGGAAACTTGGTAAAATCTTGGGTAGTTGACAAAATTCGAAGTGACTTGGCAAAATCTTGGGGAGTTGACAAAATTCAGAGTGACTTGGCAAAATCGTGGAGAGTTGGCAAAATTCAGGTGAGATGTAAAAATTGGAATTTTTTTTCTGTAAAATGACAGGCTCCTGTCAGACCTCTGTGGCAAGCAGCTGCTTGAGGAGGTATTTATTTTATTTTTTTAAAATTATGGCGAGTTGGCAAAATCTAAGGGCAGTTGGCAAAATTCAGTGACTTTGGAAAAATCTGGTGAGATGTAAAAATTGGGATTTTTTTTCTGTAAAATTGTGGCGAGATCAAGGAAATTTGGCAAAATTCGAATCCACTTGGTAAAATACGGGCGATTTGTGAAAATTGGGATTGTTTTGGTGAAATTAAGGAAAGTTGACAAAATTGAGAAAACTAGGCAAAATTTTGGGGAGTTTGAAAAATTTGAAGTGACTTGGCAAATTCAGGAGATGATTGTTTTGTGAAATTAAAGAGGTGGTAAAATCAAGGCAACTTGGAAAAAACCTAGGGAAGTTGGCAAAACTGGAAACCACTTGGTAAAGTACAGGTGAGTTGCAAAAATTGGGATTGGTTCTGTGAAATTTAGGAGAGTTGGAAAAACAAAGAACTCTTAGCAAAATCTAGAGGAGTTGTCAAAATTCGAAGCCACTTGTTAAAATACAGGGGAGTTGTGAATATTGTGCCTTTCTTGTGCAATTAAGGAGAGTTGATAAAATTGGAAGTGACTTGGCAAATTCAGGGAAGATGTAAAAATTGCGATTTTTTCTGTAAAATTACAGCGAGTTGGCAAAATGTAGGGCAGTTGCCAAAATTCGAATCTATTTATAAAATACAGGTGAGTTGTGATAATTGGGATTGGGTTTGTGAAATTAAGGATAGTTGACACAATTGAGAAAACTTGGCAAAATCTTGGGGAGTTTGCAAATTCTGAAGTGACATGGCAAATTTAAGAGAGATGTAAAGAATGGGATTGGTTTTGTGAAGTTAAGGAGAGTTGACCAAACCAAGGGAAAAAATTCACACTGACTTGCTACAATTTAGAGATGAGATGTAAATATTGGAATTATTTCTGTGGAATTATGGCTAGTTTGCAAAATTGGAAGTCAAATGCAAAATGCAGGAGAGTTGTGAAAATTGCCCATGGAACGACAATATAGGGTAAAAATGTGACAGAGACATCATCATTTGCTCAGTTGGCAAAATTTATTTTCGAGTTGGAAAACTTTTTATTTCTCCCCCCCCCCCTAGTCCCTTGCTATGCCCCTGAGGGTGCCTCAATCTTGTTGAGTAGGTAAATCAGCACCCTATCTTCCTTTGAAGTGAATACAAACTCAATGACTGATTGCACCATTGATATGTTTCAGGTTTATTTTCTACATTTTAGAGCACATATGGAAAGATAGGTATTTTTTAAATTTTTAAATTTATTTTTGTTGTCACATATACCTTCAGAAACTTTCATTTGATATGACTCATAAACATCAACCCAATTTTTGCAAGTGTTTATGGAGTAGTGTTTAAAATAAGACATGGCATTGGAGACATCACATTCTTTAATTTCAGATATGATTCGTTGTCAACCCTTACAAAAATTTGCCCCCTCCCCCCACTTTCAGCAGAGGGGAGAGAATGATGGGGGGCAACATTCGAAATAGTTTATGAAGATCATTATATGAGATTTTGTTTGACACCTAACTCTAATTGTATCGTTCAGAAGATATAGTAGAATGACTTCACACTTTACCATCTTTAGGGGGCAACAAAGCATGGGTGGGTCAATTTTTAATAGTCTATGACACTTCCCACATCAGAAGCTTTCATTTAATGCACAGACTATTACTTTCCACAGATATAGTGGAACAATCATTTTCATATTTTCCCTTTTTTAGGGGGGAAGAAAGTATGGAGGTCAATTTTTTATAGCTTATGACTCTTTCTGCATCACAAATTTTCATTTGATCGATAGCTTGTTACTTTCCGCACTCGCATTCAGGTGATAGAGGGGAACAATTGTTTTCACATTTCCCCTTTTTTAGGGGGAAAAGAAAGCACGGGGGTCAATTTTTTTATAGTCTATGAAACTCCCTGTGTTAAAAGCTTTCCTCTGAACATAAATCATTAAGTTTCTCCATCACATTCAAAAGATATGATGGAACAATTATTCTAACAAATCCACAAACTGACAAACCAACAAATGTTAAGTGAAAAGCAATAGGAAGACACGTAAAAATCCCCAGGTGTAGATGAAATTACCACTGAAATGCTTAGAGATGGGAATGTGTCTGTTGTCACTTGGCTGACTGAAATATGGAATATATTTTATGATAAAGGTGTCATGTCATTCCTAAGGATTTTACTAGAGCTATTATTATCCCTATTAAGAAAATTGATTCCAGTTTCTTGTAATTATAGGGAATCACCTACCTAGTTCTTTCCATTATTGTGCTTAATATAATAAAAAATTTAGCTGATGAACTGTGTGATGAACAACAGTTCATCAAGGAGTGTTCAGAAGAGGTAGTTCAGAAGAGGTAGGGGAAGTGTAGATCAGATTATTTTACTTATGTAAATTCTTGAGAAATGTTTAAATGAGCAAATTCTTGAGAAAAGTTTCAGAAACCTGTGGTTATTATGTTCATAGATTTTGAAAAGGTATTTGACATATATGACAATACCATATGGCATACCTGACTGGGCAGTGGCAGCTCGTGAGCTTCTAAACAGGTGGAGCCACAAAATATAAACAGAAACCAACTTGTAGCTAGAAAACATGGGATGAGTTAAAATTAAGTGCACTGGAAGAGAAATATGTGAGGCAAGAAATTAAAGTAAAATACAATATTTTTTAGCAATGCTTTTTCTCAAACCAGTGAATTAAAAATGTTCTTATCTTTTTCCTGTCTATATGATGCATTTTGAAATCTTTTGGCTAATCTGCATCAAAGCTCTTGATTTCCAATTTATCTTCGATAATGAAACATCCATTCTATTCATTGTGGCACTGCATATTTAATAGAATAGATACTAAATGTGCATATAAACTATATACATAGGTAGAATGAAACCACAAATACCAACCCCTAAAAGTTTTCTGCTGCAAAGAACTGTTTATGATTTGGTGGAAAGCCAAAGAATATCTAAGGAATTATTCAGTTTTGGCAGTTCTTTTTCTTAGCACAGACTGGAGCTGCTTAGTGATAATATGATCTATAACACTGGTTTACAAGGTTTTTATAACAACCCCTACTGGTTTTCCACCCCTACTGGTTTTCTGCTGCAAAAAACTGTTTATGATTTGGTGGAAAGCCAAAGAATATCTAAGGAATTATTTAGTTTATTTAGCTGCCTTTAACTATTTTTCAGGTGCTGATTTCAAATATGGCCTTAAAAAATAGCTAGCATGTAATTTTTATGTTATTGGTCATTTTGACTCCTATTAAGATCTTCCTATACCAACATCTCCAGGTAACTGGGAAGATACTAGATATTTTACTTTTTGTGGTTGGCAACACTGATTGCCAATTGGGAGAAAACATGTAACAGTAATCTAATCTCAGACCACCATTCTTGTTTTCATTATAGGAGGAATACATGTTGTACGTTGAATAGTGAATTTTGGCATTAAATGGCACAAAGGTAGCGTCGCAGTTGTGTTAATGTACCAGATAAATTTTATTATGCGTGTGGAAATTATATTTTAAAATCCCAGGGTCGTTCTTTGACAAAGATTGTGAAGAAAGCCTATAACTTGTATTTTAGATGTCATGTTGGAGATCAGGACAAAACATGGACTCCACATGTGTGCTGCATTTTATGCTTTGTTGGCCTGAATGAATGGTTGAAAGATTAAATTCATGCCCTTTTCAGTTCCAGTGATTTGGCATAAGCCAACTAGTCACTTGCACGATTGCTATTTTTGTTTAACTAAAGTGTCGGGCTTTTCGAAAAAGAACCAAAGCAAAATACAATATCCAAATGTGGCTTCAGCCATAAAGCCAATGCCTCATAGAGAATATCTTCCTATGGAGAAGAACACCTCCAACCAACTGGGAGGAGATGGATTCACATTCATCAGAGGGAGACTTTGAAGCACATACAGATCCTGACCTACATACACCCCTAAAAAGTTAGATGAGCCTCATCTGATTCAGCAAAATGAACTAAATGATCTTGTTTGAGACCTGGGACTTCCAATAGGTTTTAGGTTCAAGACTTCAAGAGTGGAATCTTCTGGCCAAGGATACTAGAGTTTCTCTGTTGAGAAAGAGAAATTTGGCTTTATCTGCTTATTATGAGATGCAAGATGGTTTGTGTTTCTGCACAGATATTTCAGGGCTGATCAAAGAAATTTGAACAACTCACAACCCTAAGGAATGCATCATTTATAGATTTGTCAAAATTCAGCTTAAAAGCTGTCCTTTCACATAAGGGAAACCAAAAACCTTCCATTCCAGTAACACATACTGTAGAAATGAAGGAAACTTATGAAAGCATGGAAAAAATACTCACTGCTATAAAATATGACCAGTTTAAGTGGACAATACATGGTGACTTAAAAGTCATATCTCTCTTGCTCTCGCACTTCAAGGAGGCTTCACAAAATTTTGCTGTTTTCTGTGTTTATGGGACATAAAGGAACACTACAAAAGACTAGTCCCAAAAAGATGTTTTTATTCCTGGAAAGAGTAATGTGAGGTATAAGCCTCTAGTTGACCCCTCTGATGTTCTGCTCCCACCACTACACATCAAACTGGGGCTTACGAAAAACTTTGTAAAGGCTATGGACAAAACTGGTAAAGGGTTTTTGCACTTGAAGGAAAATTTTCCAAACTAAGTGATGCCAAACTCAAAGAATGGATTTTTTTGGGCCTCAGATCAGAAAGCTACTGAATGATACTGTCTTCAAGAAAAATTAAATATGAAGGAGTGCACTGCATGGAAATCCTTCACGTCTATGGTCCATGGATTTCTGGGGAATCACAAAGAGGAAAACTACCATCAGCTCATTCAAGGTCTTCTCAAAAACTATGAAAATCTTGGATGCTGAATGTCTATGAATATCCATTTCTTGCACTCACATCTTGATTTCTTTCCCAAGAACTTAGCTGTCAGTGATGAGCAAGGGGAAAGATTTCACCAAGTATCTGAACCATGGAGGAGAGATACCAAGGCAGATGGGACACAGCATGATGGATGACTACTGCTGGTTCTTGCAGAAGGAAGATACCTCAGCACATAAAAGACAAAAATGAACTTCTTGTAAGTATAAAAGATCCTTACCCATGTTTTCTTATTTTGTGTTTCAATATTATTTGATTTACTTTATATTCAGTGATCTATAACTACGCTTCTAATTTTTTTCACTGCAATCACGTAATTAATTAATTAACGAGCTTTAAGTTGCAAGTTAATAAAATAGTCACATTTATTTTCATTTACCAGATATGCATATTCATTGAAATTTGAAATACATCAATATATAATTTTAAAAAAACTGTACGTGCTGCAGATTTTTCACAAGTATATTTAAATTCAGCACCCCAAAATTAATTAAAAACATCCTATTTGACCAATGTTATAAAAAAAGTTTCAATTTGTTGTCTTGTGTAATAAAAGATGCTTATTAAAACATCTTAAAGTACTCTGTTGCCAGGTAATAAAATTTTAAGTTTATCCTTCAAACTATTTGCAAAAAAAATATGCATATAGTTTCAAGGATAAAGTTTAAAATTTTATTAATCAATGACAGAGAACTTTAAGTTATTTTAATTATTTTCTGAGCAAGGTCTTCTTTTTAATTGTGTTCTTAATAGATCTATAGTCTGTGGTTGCCATAACTCGTCAAAAAAAGTCTATTAAAGAAAAATAGCAATCATGCAAGTGACGAGTTGGCTCATAGAACTTGGAATTTTGGCAGAAGATTAAAAGTAGGAGGAGGATGTACAGTGCAAATTACTGACAGGTTCAATAGGTAGTTAAAAATCAGCATTTTAGATAAACATCTTTGTCCTCCATTCTCTATTCTTAATCTCTTCTTATGCAATTCCTAAATTGAGAATGCCAGAAACAGTTGCCAGATCCCTCACATAATTCAGGTATTATTATATTAAAGTGTCCCAATGCAGTAAGGCCCTGAATTTTTAACCCAATATGGGGTCACACAGGTGGAACCACAGTATAAAATTTTGAACCATTTGGCAATTAACTCGGGAATTATAGGGATCAAAAACTATTGAAATGGAAATAAAACTCTAGGTAGTTTGTGTAGAAACAAAGCCATGGGCTATGAGATCACATGCTACTGTCAGCAATACTGGGAAATTCTTCTAATATCAGAATAATCCATTGAGAGACAACTAACTCAAATAACACAAATTATAGAACAATACATTTCTGTTTCACACTTAAAAAAAAAAACCCACCAGGACTAAGTATTAAAAAGACTTAAGTGTTTTATATCTTCTAAGTGCATTATGTGTAAAATATTTTAAGTATTATATCAAATAAATAATTATAATATCCCTGCTACAGATACACAAAAGAATTTTGCCATTTGAACAGCACATTTTCTAATGAAAAAATCATGAAAATGTGAGAAACTCGTGGTCAATCCAAAGTGTGATTAATAATATTTGCTATTTTTCACTATATTTTCGTATAGAGTATAACAACAAAAAATCCTCTATCATCAAGCAATAAAACTTTTATATTTTATCCTTCAAAACATTTGCATATTAAAAGGTTTCCAGGAGCAAACTCAAAAGCTTTTTGGAGCAATAACGATACTCTGTTTTCAGTAAAGTGACATTATGTATTGACATTAGGGCTGTTTAAAATTTTCGATGTCATGAAGGGTGATTCCAATATCTCGGCTGCAGATGCAGATAGACGAGTTCATTATCTCAATATCCTCATGGATGATGGTTCCATACTAGGTAAGTGCACATGTTAGCAGTGTGTGTTCTCCCAGTCTATGGTATATGTATGTTGAATTATCAGCTCGGTAGCAGCAGTTGTTAGTTTGTTTTGGCCATCATCTATCTGCTACTCTAGGAATCTCTCCTGTAGAACATATGGTTTTTTAAAATTTTTATAATTGTCAGATAATAACAGAATTATTTGGCAAATAATTTACAAATAATAGATATAAAAATATAAGGATAATTTATAAATCTAGGGGTTATTACACTGGAAAAACTATACATTCTCTACTGGGGAGATTCATAGAGCATCAGATATATATATCAGTCAAAACAAACCAAATGCACTGCCAAGCTAGTAATTCATCAAGCATCTATCATAGATTGGGAGAATGCTACACTGCTAGAATATGCATCTACTTATTATGTAACCATCGCTCATGAGGATACTAAGATGACCTCATTGTCTCGACCGCAACCAAGAAACTGGAATTACCATTCCTGTCACGTGGAAGGAACATCATGATCGACTTTTCAAGCCCATCAGTGTTACCTTTCTGACAGGAGGCAGGGTAGGGGTTTCAACAAAAAGTAAATTCATTTTGTTTTACAGGTCATGAAAATATATTTAGAATATCAAAGATGCCACCAAGTGAAAACAGGAAACATGATTCCTATAATGTATCATTTTGGATGTGACTGTTTCAAAATCAGTCAAACTGATCCAACAAGTAGTTAATTTTTATATACATGGAACTACAAAGCAAATGTACTGCTATGTCACTAATGTTGAATAAATTTATATTTCAAGTCAATCATAATAAATTTAAAACATTATGATCTGAAAGCAAAAAACTAAAATTAATAAAATTACATGTAATAAATTTCACAATTTTCACTGATTTGACTTTCTAGCTCTTTTTGGAAAATAAATACTTTTTTTTGAATACCCAGGCCACAGATGGCTTTCTGCAAGCTATTTGAGTAACCCTGACATAGATAATGTTTTTTAAACTATGATAATATGAAATTTTTTTTGCCTATGCTTGACAAACGAGAATGAAGAATTAAGCATCTGAACATTTTGCATGAAACTACACCCAAATCAGTTATGTTATTTCCATGTCATTGCAAAGGTTATTGAAGGGACCTTTTCCCTTTTTTTATTGTTTATTATTGCTTGCATATTTTTAATGAAATTGCTACAAGTTAAATACCTATTTAAAATTCAACAGGAAATCTTATTAAAAATGTGTAATCTCATTCTAAATAAACGTTTTTGAAATGTGGCAGATTTTTGTGATTTTTTAATTATTATATAATGCTGCCTTGCTTTGATCACTTATATCAGTTTGAGATTTTGATCCTCCATTTCTTTATTTGTATTTAAAATTTGCATCAGAGTTTAAGCTGGTTTTAAGTTTAAACTTGGATTCTATTACAATGGTTTCCATAAATTAAGGAAAACTCAGAAAAATTATGATAAACAAAAAACTATATGAATGATTTTAATGAAATTTGATGAAAACATGAATTACAATGCTAGTTTCAGAATGACATAAAATATTCTACACTAGAAACATTTTTTCGGTCAAAATATAACACAGGAACTTGTCCAAAAATGAGGTATCAGAATGCAATGGGCAAAGTTCTTTAATAAGAAGTGTGAAGTCCCCTTACAGCAATGTAGGCATGACAGCGATGTTCCATGCTGTTTATTATGTGAATCAGCTCAGTAGGATTCCCTACTGAGCTACTGAGCTGAAATGACCATTGTTACTTTAAAGCAATAATAAATTCCTCCTTTGTTGGTGGTGGGTTGAGGGCAGCTACAGATCTCCCTAGAGCATCCCACCCATGCTCAATCGGATTTAGCTTGGGTGATCGAGCTGGCTACTCCATGTGCATAATGGTCTCCTCTTGAAGGTATTATTCCAGTAGTCGAGCTCTGTGTGAACAAGTGTTATCAAGCTCTGTGTGGACAAGTGTTATCATCTCGTAAGATGAATGTTTCACTTATTCACCAGCGTGAGTCCAGGATGTCATCTCTATACCTTTGAGCTTTGAGGTTGCCACTAGTCAACACATAGAGGTCTGTGAATCCACCAAAGGAAATGCCACCCCAAACACATACACTACCTCTGCCGTAATCATCTCTTTGACAGATATGACTGGAATGATAGCGGGTACCTCGTTCTCTCCATACCAAACCAGAAATCCCAAAATCTTCAAATCAGTCTGGAAACACTCTGCAAGCAATATCAGGACTAGTCTGTGAAGATTACAGACCTCCATTGCTCTTCTATCCAGTTAACATGTGCATGTGCCCAATTCAACCGCTCTCCTCTGATGTCTCATGAGGGGTATACAAATTACTGGCCTTCTAGTGTACAGACTTCCCTCATGAAGACTTCTATGCACAGTAGCTGATACAACCCTCCCAGTGATCACAGCTGAAAGGGAGTACGCATCCTGCTCCTTTGTGCTGTTAACTGCAGATATCAATCTTGTATAGCGGTCATAACTCTAGCCCTTCCTCGGCTAAACCTTCAAGACATGGAATCTGTGTTAAGAAATTGATTCCACAGTCTATGGACCACAGAAGGATTCACATTCAGCCATCGTGTCACATCTGACTGACTTTGGCCGGCTTCGAGCCAGCCAATAGCTCTCCACCACAGTTCATTTGGCAAATGATGTCTCCAGGTCATTCCTACAAAATGGCTATTTGGAATTTCTTTACTCACATTTACAACACAAAATAACGATCCACTCCAAAACACACGTTTTTATGCTGCTATCCAATTATGTAAATTGACGCAATTTGTATATGATGCGCTCACTTGGCATTACTCTACTGGTTACAGGAACAAGTTTGGTGAGGATCACATAATTTATTTGAAAAATATTCACAAAATTGAATTATCATGACTTTTCTTATTTTTCCTTAATTTATGGAAACCAGTATATATAATACAGACTTGACAAAAATTACAGTAGAGCTTCACAGTGCAGTAAATAAAATTAGATTAATATCTTTAATACTCCATGACACAGTATGATAGTGTATTAAAGATATTAATCTAATTTTATACAGACTTGAATTTTTATTTAATACAGGGTGGCTTATTACAAACAATAATTGAAAAGACTGGTATATGCAATACCACCATATACAAAACATTATAATTAATTCTAACCTTTTATTTTCAAATTTTTGACAGCTGAAGTAGTTTTTAAAATGTACCTGTCAATTTGTTGACAGCTGTGCAAGCATTACATTTTCCTTCAGAAAGAGCCCTATCATTAACAACTGATAGACCATTCTTGCATTGTAGAGTGAAGTTAAAAGTCCAAACAGTCATCTACTGGTAGTTTGAAGTAAATATAATATATAAATTAAAAGGTTGCTGTTAGCATATCAAGCTATGTTTATTTACACTTACTTTGTTTCTACTAAATGTCAGAAGTTTCAGAATATTTATACTGTCACTTCTAGATTTCAGTTAAACTATTTCAAAGGATAAAAACACAACCAAGCAAATTACAAACTATTTTAGTGGATGCTGACTTTTGCCATATGGACTTTGATGATGTCATGAATAGACAAAAATATGTTTGATTGTGGAGCAGTGCATTAAATAAATTCCATGTATAATTTAAATGGCTAAATAATATTAAGTACGTTTAAAATGCCTATGATATGTAGAATAGTAAAGGAAAAAAGAGAGCTTGTTTTCCTCTTACTGGATGTCTAGAAAAATGAGGATGTCCAAAAAGTTTACACTTACTTTTTGATACATTATTTTTCCTTGCTGTTGACTAATGCAATGGCATCAGCTACCTACTTAACAGAGTGAATAACAGATGGCTGATTGGTTTAGGGCAGAGATGGAAATAAATGCACTGTATCTATGTGAGTAACTTTGTTAAAGCATAAAAGTGGATTTTGAACTGTGTAATATGATATGTGGAAATTCTGCTTCAACTGGTAGTCACATAAGTTTAAAAACTGAGCAGCTCACAAACTCACATTGCTATTTATTATACAATGTAGTATGACATGAAAATTCAAAGAATATGACAAAAATGCAAAATCTGCATTAAAAAAAATTTTATCAGAGTTAAAATTATATTTTTCATTTTATGTGAAAATGTTTATATCTTATGTATCTTTTCATTTATAAGAATTTTAGGGGAGCATAGTTTCTTTGTTTCCATGGATAACTTACCACTGCAGCATTACCATTGTTATTTTATAATGGATGGCATAAGCTTTGAGGTTAGCAGTTATGAGTTTCATTTTTACTGTTGTCACTCGTTTTTCTTCAACCACTTCCATGTTTTGCTGATGACAGTCTTTGGTAATTATTTCCTTTCAAAACTGCAGTGTTCAAAATATTCTTGGGCAAAACAGTGATACTTTATTCAATTGCATAAACATGAATAAACATTATAAAAAGTTTCTCACTAGATGTCAGAGTATTAATTTTAAACCTTAAAGTTCCTGAAACATTTTTGACTTTGAATGTTTCTAATGGTTTTATTTGAATTTGTTTATGCAGATGACAAATCAAAGCTCAGCCCAGTGTAACAGGAACTATTTATGTTTTTTTTTTGGTTTTGGACACTTTTGTCCAATTTTTATGACTATTTTTTCATTAGAGTTTATATTAGAATAAGCTCAATTTGTAAGCATGGATATTTTTTAATAAGACTTTTTCATTAAACTATCAGACTGCACAAATATATTTTTCAAAGATAATGCCAAAAAACACAAAAAACAGCATATTACATCATAAAAAAAATTAGAAATTTTTATCAGCAAAGAGCATTATTGGATAGACCACTGGTTTGAAATACAAATTGAAAAATATATCACTTTTGAAATGGAATTTTGAGGAAAATGCTTCACAGATATGGTTAAAAACATTTTTTATGATAGGTGGCAATTGGATTTTTCAAAGCTCTTTAACTTTTATTATACTACTCTTTAGGTTCTAAAACTGATTTTGTTATTTCTAGATTTATTTTTATCATTTAAACATAGATGATAATCACAGCATTACCTGTTTGACATTTTAACATCAATATATTGAATATAAATATTTTGTGGAAAAAATTTCACCGACATACGAAACTTGAACCCGCATCTCTCCAGAAACATGCTAGAGTATTCTTATCGATTGAATTGATGCCGTCTCATCTTTTTTCCACTAATTTTAAATTTTGTTGTGATATTGACATTAACACGTAAAACAGGTAACGCTGTGATTGTCATCTATGTTTAAATCATTAATAACGCTAAATAGTGTGAAGAGACTTTATTATTTCCATCTTACTCAGTGCAATATAAAAAGAAATAGTTGCCAACTGAGATCATAGATGGCACAAATGATAGGTGCCGAAATCATCAGTGAAGAGTTTAAAGTCTTAAAATTAGTGGAAAAAAGATGAGCCTACATTAGTTCAATTGGTAAGAATATTCTGGCATGTTTCTGGAGAGACACAGGTTCAAATCCCATATGTCAGCAAAATTTTTTCCACAAAATATTTATTGATATTTTTATTGTTATATTGATTTTAAAGAATGATAATTTTTAATTTTAACTTTATGTGAACTCAGCTGTAATAGATTTTTCCACCAAAACTAAAATGAAAGTAATTGAATTGTGCTTTAATGTTATGATCATTTGGATAAAAGTTTAAAGAGGTAGGATTAATAATACCATGTTATTATTTTTAAATCTTACATAGTAATTAACAAAAAATTCATTTTCAATCTAAATTTCAATTATATCAATATTTTGAACATGATTGGAAATTGCTTTTATTTTATTGCTTTATCATAAATTTAATAAAACTCTATAACACTGTATATAAGTAAAATATATAGCAGAAATAAAGCAGTATGATCAAACATTAATGGTAATGGCATATCAGGATCTGTGGTAACAAGAGTTTACAAGATGGATGCCAAAATGGTATATAAGAAGTATTTATCTATGTATCTGGTAAAGAGATATCTCCTTAACATAGAATGAACATTTTTATATCTCTATAGAATGAGATATATATCTTCAAACATATTTTTTTCCCAAGAGGGCAGCTGAAACAAGACATTTGTCTTCATGAACAATTGAAAGTTTCCAGCTGAAACTGAAAATTTAGATTTATATTAATATTTTTTTTGGGCCAATATGTTACATATACATAAAATATTTTTATCTATTAGCTCTTTTTTATATACATTCAGTAGCCACTTTATTAGGTACAGTTTCATGTTATGGCAATAGTAACTCAGACACAGAACTCAGTAATTTTTCAAATAATAATTTTTTATATGGAAAAAAATTGGACTGAAGATAATTCAAAGATCTAAATCAAATATAGTTAACACTCTATTGCCAACAGTATGCATTTGGTTATTGAGAGTAATGGAAGCTGAATTTTGACAAAAAATATGCAAACTGAAAAATATTCTTATGTGTGTTGGTAAAGTTTAGTATAATGACTATTTCTTTCATTTTGTTTTTATTAACTTTTCAGGGCAATTATTTAAACTGGCATTGCTCCTGTAAAATATTTAAATTTTTTGTAACTCTCTAAATATCAAAGGAAGCAGCGAGGGGGCAAGATAGGCTTACCAAGTTTTCGTTGGGGGATGTAATCTAAAGTAGTAATTGCAGCCTCCTCAGCTCTCTGTCAGATCTGGATCTTTTAGGACTTGATAACTTTTTGGGACTTCTGCTTCTCGACTGACTGACTGCACATTGTTGATTGATCAGGAAACCTAATTCACACCCTTTTTTATAATCAGAAGTTCAACCTAATCACTCTTTGTAGACTCCAAACTATTTTTATTATGAGTTTGCTTATTACTAATGGCAAAAGAGATATAAATCTGAGGTTGTGTTGAATTCATCATCAACATCATCCTCAAGCAGCCATCACAGGCCCTATATAGGTAGAGGTTGGCCATCTCAAAATTGGATGCCATGTTTCGTCGTCTCTTGGATTGTTTAGCGTGCAAAGCTGAATGGTATTGTACGGTACTTATAGATTCCGGAAAAGGGTAGGGTAATATTTGATACAGATTTCAGTGTTCATGATTGGAAGCACTTTAGAAAACAGTTGAAAAAGGAAAAGTAAATTTTAGGGCTTTTTTTTTTTATAAAATGATATAATTTTGCTTTGTTGTCTGTCCGTTTGTAGACATCGAACTTTTTTGTTTATACAGATAAAAAATTCTTTTTGTGTTGGATAGGTATTAATGATATATTACAATTTGCATTTTTGGAATCTCCCAAAAGTTATAACTGTGCCCTCTAATGGTGGAAAATTTTGAAAATTCCAAAATATCAAACGAATATTCCAAACGATGTAGTTATGCTAGAAGTTTGAAATTTTGGTGTTGAAATGTGAAGGTTACGAAGTTACCATTGGCAACAGTCACTTGACCCTTTAGACCTGGTGGGGGGGGGGGGGGGGGGGGGGGGGAGAATGCAACTTTTTTTTTAAATAATTTAAAATTCTCTGTCACTGAGCAATAAAATTTTAGAGTTTATCCTTCAAACTATTTGCATTTTGAAAGTTCTTAGGTTTTTTTTTTTGTTTTTAACAAAAAAGTGTATGCTTTTAGAGATAGATTAAAAATTTTTGGGGTTTGGACAGGTATTGATGAAATATTGCAATTTACATTTTGCAAATTTCCCAAAAGCTATAATTGCGAACTCTAACGGTGGAAAAAAACCCCAAAATTTCAAATGAATATTGCAAACGATGTAGTTATACTAGAAATTTTGGTTATGTAATGTGACAGTCTTAAAAATTCCATTGGCAACAATGAGTTGACCCTAAGCCCAATGTAGTAAGAAACAGAACGGTTTTGTTTTAAGAGATAACTGGAAATCTCTTTTTTAGTTGGTTACTAATGAAATGTAATTTGATCTTACCACTATATTCAGAGAGAGAGAGAAAAGCAACTTTTTAAATTTAAGAACTAAAAGACAAATACTTTTTATGTTTTATAATTACTAATAAAATACTACTATGTGCATTTCCCCCATCATACGTTAAAAAATAAATAACCCCTCAAACAGCTGTTTGTACAGAGGTCTGACACGAGTCTGTTAATTTATACACTATAGTAGAAGGTCCATGAGGATGGCGGGACCTCAGCAAAAGTAAACAACCCGAACACCCATAATTAAAACTTTTAAGGAGTGAAAAAGTGGGCAAAGGAAGAACTTCATTCTCTTTGAATAGAATCCCCATATGCGCCAAAGACGATATGCATTCTTCTACTTATTTTACACTTTCAGTACCCTCTGACAGTGGAAATTTGAACTACTGTAAAATTGAGAAAATAAACTATTAATATTTTATTAGTACTTGTAAAACACAAAAAAATGTTTTTCATTTATCTCTTAAATCAGAAAAGTTGCATTTTACCAACAGGACAAATCATTACTATTAGGGTAAACTACTTAATCATTACAATCTATGACCAAAAATTAAAGTTTCTAGCAAAAATAGATCGTTTGCAATATTTATTTAAAGATTTGGAATTTTTCAGCCACTAGAGGTCGCCTTTCGAGTTTTTATTTTTTTATTTACCCCCTTTAGCACTCTCTAACACTGGAATTCGAAAAATGTAAATAATAATATTTTTGTGGAAAAAATTTCACCCACATATGGGATTTGAACCTGCATCTCTCCAGAAACATGCCAGAGTATTCTAACCTGTTGAACTAACAGCAGATTTTTTTCACAAAAAACATTTATTGATTTATACACGTTTAAACATCTACAGGTAATGCTAAGATTGTCAAATATTGTTTAAGTCATTAATATTTTGTTAGTGCCATTTCACCACCCATCACAGATTTCAATGATCTTCGGCATAAGTGTTAGCACATTTGTCTAATTGCCCTAAATGTTTCGAGTCAAAAAAAGTTATGTAAGGAGTTATAATCTTTTAACCTAAGGGGAAAATATACAAATTGCGATTGTGACTAAAGATTTTTCTTTTTTTTTCTTTGCTTCTATGGTAAATGAGAAGACCAAACTTGGTGTACTGATGTAGATTTGCCTTATTAATTAATTCATAAAAAAAATAACGAATTTTAAAAATTTAATACAGTTTTGAAAAAGTGAAAGTTTTAAAATTTAAAAAAAAAAGTGATGTGGCCCCAAATATAGAAAATTAAAACTGACATATGCTGTACATTATAATCCATAGAAACATTGTACACAATTTGGAGTATAGTCATTTCTTTGATAATGAGAAAAAAATATTGAATTTGTACCAATTTTATCGCTAATGATGCACTTTAGGGGACCGCACTGACATTCTTGTGCATATGCTCATAGAGGCTACCAATGTGTTTATTGCTTCAAGGCCGACATTGCTGTTTGCACTCAAGCGTAACTTTGTAACTCCAACCACTCCAACAAGCATTTGGCTGCTACTTACAGCTTTATTGCTGCTATTGATAAAAGTTCACATTCTTTTCTACAGACGAGCAAATGAAAAAGCCCAATATTTAGATGGAACAAATTTAGCAATGCAAATGCTGAGTGATACATAGGGTGACCAGATTGCAATTGGTTAAAAACCAGGACACATTATTAAATGTTCTGACTTCAGTTCGTATAACTTGAAAACGGTAAATTATGCTTTATTTTTGATCAATTGTTGTATAATAATTAAGTGCTTAATGGGTTAATGTAATCTAAATAAGCAAAGATGCTCCTTCGAATTTAATGAGCAGAAAAAATTGTGCATGCGCAAGTTTGAATTCAGTTCATTTCAACAGTCATATTCATTGCTTATGAAATAAATGTTATCATAAAACACATTGATAATAAAGAATTTAGTGATAAATAATTAGAATATATAATCATTTAAACTGAAAAGGGTTAAGTCACTGACATAGTGATCAAGAGAATTGATTTTATATTTTAATATATTTCAGAAATACCAAGTGTATTAATTTTGTGAAGTCTAGTAATGAAAACAATTACAGTTTCTATTATTGGATTAAACCATCCGGTGTCCACTTATGCCTTGCATAGTTCTTCAGATAATATCAGCAAAGAAACATTTTTCCTTAGATTAAAACACGGAGGTAATCACAATTGCACCTTCAGTTTTCACATTTCAGAATAATTTTTTCCCTTAATTATTATAAACAGTTGACCAAAAATAAAGCATAATTTACTGTTTTCAAGTTATATGAACTGAAGTCAGAACATTTAATAACATGTTCCAGTTTTTACCGATTGCAATCTGGTCACCCTATGTATCATTCAATATTTGTATTGTTAAATTTGTTCCCTCTGAATATTGGGCTTTTTTGTTTGTTCATCTGTAAAAAAGGATATGAATGTTTATCAATAGCAGCATTATAGCTGTAAGTAGCTGTTGGTTGGTTGTTTTACCTCTGAGTGGCACTTTTTTGCACACTATGGACTAAATGGCCAGGTCACAAGGACCGCGAAGGCTCAGAGAAGGTTGGGGGAGGAGACCCACTGGAACAGCTGTTGTGAGACAAATGGTAGCCTCCCGTCAAGGCCATCCAGCGTGTTCTTTAACGTGCACAAGGTATGGCTCTTCCACACACGGGGTCACAGCTTAACATCCCATCCGATAGATGGCAACCTTTCCAAGCCCATCGGTGTCCCCTACTGACCGTGGGCAGAGTGGGAGATTTTTGCGGAGATAAATACTGTAAGTAGCAGAAGCTGTAAGTAGCAGGTTTTTTACATAAAAAAAAAATCTGTTCAAACTGTTAATACTAAAATAAAATTAAATTTTTATCATTTTGACTGATACTTAATATTTTATATTATGGGTTCTCAAAGTGGGGTATGCGCTAAATTTTTTTGGGGTATACCATGAGAGCTCAAAAGTCACTAGATCTAGTAAAAAAGTTGCCATGATAAAAAAAAAATTCTTTCTGGGAAAACGAAATTAAAAAGAACAGCTGTGACCAATTTCAGCAACTAGATTCACTTCTTAAAGAAAATGAGCAAATGATTGCAGACTTTGAAGACATCAGACAACAAATAATCATTCACTTAAGCACTCTTAAAACTCTTATAAGGCAGTATTTTCCATCCCCTGATGAAATGCAAATATGGATTCGAGATTCCTTCACATTTGATTTGGAAAAATATAAGCTTCCATTGTATAATAAATAAGAGTTGATTGAGATGACTTGTGACAATTAGTTTAAAAGCATTCATTCCAAAAAGCCATTGATTAGTTTTTGGACTGGAGTGGAAAAGGAATATCCGACTTTGTCAAGAATTGCAGTCAAATATTTGTTACCTTTCACAACAACTTATTTATGTGAAACTGTTTTTTCATCTTTAACTGCTTTAAAAAATAAATATAGGAACAGGCTGGATGTTGAAGATGATTTGCAACTCTACCTTAGCAAGATAACCCCAACCATTGATGGACTGTGCAAGCATAAACAAGGGCAACCATTTCATTAATTACGCAGTAAAATGTTTATAATTTTATAAGATTTGTTAAATTGTTTATGTCATCTTTTGTGATTATCGATACATGTAATTTATGAATACAGAATTTAACGTGTGTGTATATATTTTATTCCCATTGTTATACTACAACTATAGTTTAATCTATCTATACATGGGTTACGCCAGTTACATACACATTTCCAGGGAGTACGTGAAGCACAAAAGGTTAAGAACCACTGCTTTATATTATCATTAGCATATATTTACAGTGAAAACATTTCTTTTAAATGGAGACAATGAAACAATTCAGCTGAAATCACATTGAAACAATGCAGATTGTTTTCACTAATTTAAAAGAATCAAGTTTATAGCAAATGAAAAAAAAATTACCTTAGAACATATAGCCCACTTTTGATTAAAACATTTGATGTCAACTTCCCACCTAGAATGATCCATCCACCAACCAATGAGTGACATCTCATTGCTTGAAATAACTTTACTTGATAACATATTTAGAACTGATCTTTTGTTCCATATTATACTTCCTTTGTTCATTCCTAGGAAGTCATCAGTTTTCTTCCTAAAAGAAATATCACACATTTTATAAATAATAATAATAAATACCCCCTCAAACAGCTGCTTGCCACAGAGGTCTGACAGGATAGAAACTTAAAAAGTGTAAACATAATATTGTAAATATAATTAGTGACAATACTGAATATTTATACCTAGAGAATATTTTGCTAAGATGCATTTTGCCTGCTGAACTTTATTTTATCCCTTTCATGCCACACCGGCTCAAAATGGCCAAGATTTTAAATGGACTTGTCTAATCAATGATCTTCCTTTCTCTTCACTATATCCTACTTGCAGTATGAGCCAATACGATAGAGAAAAGGATGGTCTATGATTACTATTTGAATTGTCCATTTCGAGTGAAAATCAATCAATAGTAAATACACCGACCACCTATTGTGACATAGGGCAAAACTAATTTTTTAGCAAAATCATTTTTTGAATCCTGAGTGAGACTCAAACCCACATCTTCCAGTTACATGCAGTGTATTCTGACTATTGAGAGCTTAATAGCCAAAATACCTGCCATATAACTGGAAGATATATGGATTCGAGTCCTTATTGCAAAACTCATTTTTTCAGCAAAATTATTTCTTATGTGAGAATTTTTTTGTGAAACAGGTATGATCAGCTTAGCAGCCCTAAACCAGTTATACTGAGTATCTATCCACTATCAGGCTGTTTTATGTAACAGGATGATGATGATGATGATGGGTGTAGAGGAAAAATTGTCTTGAACCAGATGGGATCTGAACCCAACAACCTCCTGATGACACGTCAGGTGCCCTCGACACGCTTTTGTATTTCCTTGAAATCTTGGAACAGTGATTCTTGTAGACTGAAATGCATAACATAATTTAATGAACTAATTTTAGCACATTACATTCATTCTGTAAACCTACCAATCATCAAACATTCAAATGCCAGATAGCTTAGAAATTTGGCCCCCAGGCAATAATATACTTGCCAAAAATCAGTTCCATTTTAAGTTTGAGCATAAATAGTGATAAACTTTGTTTTTAAAAGAATGTTCAAAATAAAAATCTTAACCACAAAACTAAACTCAGATGACTGGCTACTCTGCTCAAGAAGAAAATATTAGATCAAATCAATATCAATTAAATAAAACTGCTTATTAAAATCTGACTCACCAAAATTACTGGTCAAAGAAATGCTGACACAAATCAATCCTAGTGAAACAAGCTAGTGTAAATTACATAAGCTCACACACAGAGCTGAGCCTCAAGTCCATCTACTACTGACTCACTACACGGAGCCCTCTCACTCTGAGCTGACCAAACACTAACTGCTTCTTAAGAATGCTGGCTGACATGAGCCTGCAATCAGTCAGTGAGCCACATTTTCATAATTGATCATGGCACCATAGATAGCACAAGTATTTGTGACCCAGAACTCACAGTGTTAACTTACACAGAAAAATCACATTTGCAAAAACTTAATGCATTCCATAAAATGGTCTTCTTAAAAGTTACCAACTCCAATTGCATTTCTAAAAAAAAAAGGCAAACTTGATATTGTGATAGAATTAATAAATAGTTTTGCCAATGTGTGGGATTCGAACCCACCATTGCCTTTCTTGATCAGATGGTACTAGTAGCAACAATGACAGATATTGATAGGTCACAACAGTGGAAAAATGACAGAGCCAGAGTTAGTTTAACCCTTCCCAGGTCCAGACCTGAAAAACTAATTTACATCCAGAGGTCCAGCTATTTTTTCACTCTGATCAGCCAAAAAAATTATTTTACAACTTTTTTTGCCAAATAAGTAATGAAAGGAATTGCAACTTGTTATATGCCAGGGATGGGCAGGTTTTTTAATAAGAAGAGCCACATAAAATATTTTTCATACATTTCTAAATGTTTAACAGCCACAGGAAATATTATTTTAAAATTGCATTTATAAAAAATACAACTGTATAGTAGTCCTACTCACCAAATAAGAATATATTTAATTTCTGCCTGTTAAAGACTTTGAGTTTTCATTTTTGCAGTTAATAGTTTAAAATCTGGCTGGTAGGATGTAAAAGCAGTTCTAAGAAGCTCAGTGAGGTGGCTGTTAGTGAGAATAGCACGATGTTTTGAATTGACAAATTTCATTACAGAGGAGAGAGATTCACAGCAGTAAGTTGTCCCAAAAACAGAGAGTAGTTGGAAGCCACTTTTCTGAAGATTGGGATACTTTGCTTCTGGGATTTGTTTCCAAAAGTCACTTACTAGTTACATTCTGCTACTGCTGCAAGCACGTAATTTGTGTGTACTGCATATAGAATGATGATGCAGAGTCTAGTTGCATCATCCGTACTTGTTTAAAACAAGTTTTGGTTATGTTATCATTTTCTTCATAATCTATTGAAAACGGCGATTTCAATGGTATACTTCTGAATTTTATACCTCTCAGGTCTACAGGAAGCCTACCGTTTCCTCTCCTGGATATCAAAGGGTTAATATAAAATTTTAGGAAAATTGGCAATGAAACCCAATATTGTTTTTGGAGCCACAGTTTGCTCACCTTTGTTATATGCCAAATTAATCAGCATTCAGTTCTGGATTTTCTGAAAATATAATATTTAACGAAAAAGACAAGATGATTAGTTTTATTTTAATATGGCTTTTTTATAGTCATGTAGTAAAAAAATGAATCTGGCAACACAAATAAAATTTTATTTAAAAGAAACTAATAGACAGAAATGATTATAATGCACATGAACAGTCTTGTAATTTTTTCCTTTGTATCATACTTTGAGAAAATTCCAGGCTTTTAGCTAATTGTTCTGTCAGACAAAAGTCAACTTTAGAATTTTTTTTAAAAAATAACAAATCAACAGAAATAGGTCATTATATACCAAATTAAAAATAATTTAATTAAGAATTTAATGAAAATAAATATTTTAATAATATTTAATAAAATTTTACTGGTGAAAAAATAGATTGAGCTATACAATTATGACTTAATTTTGAAAAACCTGATAAACAAAAATAGTTAAATTAATATATTTATCGAAAGCAAATTTTCTCCCAAATAATATAATATTTAATCCGATTTTATTTCTTTTAATGATTCATTTCAGTATCGTATATTTTAAACATGGCCAGTGTTATATAAAGTGACTTGGACTTCTCACATTCACGGGATTTTCAGAATTGGTTATGAAATGGAAAAAAAAACTGTCTTGGCTATTTTTTTTTGCTAAACATTATGAAATCCCAAAATTGCCCTCCCACAGGAGGACAGATTTCTGGCGAGGGAAGTCCATTTTGCTTCAATATCCCAGACCAATATTAATATCCAATTACATAACCTAATGGGATGTTAAATAAAATATCCGCAACAATTTTTAAGCCGGCTATCTGATGCACCATAACTCAGAAAGATCGATAGATCAGCTGACTAAAAACTCGATAATTTACCGAAATGAAAACTAAGGTTTTATTATAAAAAAGGATGTAAAATATTAACTTTACACAGTGAGTTTATAACTAATTTGTTAGGAGGAAGTTTTTAACCTAAATCAGCCAGGTAAACAACTTGCCTTGTGAAGTCCTTTTAGCTTCCATATACAATATCTTTCATTTTCAGGAAATGATACAAGATCAAAGTTTTTTTTACAAGAAAAAAATAATAAAAGAAATATTAACATATAATCTAATGCGATGTTAAATAATATCCACAGTGACTTGTAAAAGCTGGCCATCCAATGTAGAATAACTCCAAAAGATCAACTGATAAAAAAAAAACAATTATTTGCAGAAATAAAATAAATCTACAGAAATGAAAACGAAGGTCAATACTGACTTGATAGACGCATGGTCACATTATCCTATATCAGAGAACTCTTTCTGTCAACATTCACTAAAGAGTCACTTTACTGCATGTGTGAACATTGCACTCAACTGCACCTGCTACATGACCTACTTTAGACTGCAGGAAACTATGGAACTCAACTTGGCTTGCTTCCTTCTTTCTGAGAAAGCTTTTGTTAGTTACAGTTTTGATCTGAAGGGTGGGAAAGATGCATAGAATGTTAGGATAAATGATAAAAATAATTCTAGTACAGTAGACTCCCTCTTATCTGGCTCTTACGGTACCAGACACCTGGCCGGATGAACGAAAGGCCAGTTAGTACGAAAATTGTGTCAGAAAATAAATAAAAATGGCAAATGACAAAAATAGTAACTCTACTGTATTTTAATTAATAATTTGTTGTACAATATTAACAATTTACTCACACTCACTTGAAAAAGTCCTTGATTTTCTTTTGTTTCTTTGAACTTAACACTTTTTTACCTGCAGAGTCTTCCCATTTTTTAATAAATATCATATCAATCAGAGATGAGTCCTGTTGTTGTTCAATGTATCTTATTGCAACATCAAAAGCTTATTTTCCTTCAATATGGCTAACTTTCTGTTCTTCCTCTTCTTCATTCTCGCTTTATTTGTTTTAAATCCTGATGCTGAGGTTTCTTGCGCTGTCACAAACTTTTCCATTGAAAGAAGTTTAAAATTTACAGTCTCATCTACATTGTAGATTTGTTCTGTGCATAGGCCTTCTTCTTCAATAAGCACTAAAAGTTTTTCTCAAAATTCCTTTGCTACTAAAGGATCAGCTGATAATTTCTCACCACAAACACCAAGGTAATGAACACCATGCCATTTTTTCCAGCGGGAAAGCCATCCCTCGCTTGCTGAAAAATCTCCCCCATTATCGATTTTAGAATGAAAGATTAATGCTTTTCCTTTCAAGATTGGCCCACTGATTGGCATTCCTTTTCGACACTCTTGCATGAACCATAACCAAAGTGCATCATTGACAGTTTCATTTTTCAGCTTTTTAGAGTGCACCAAGAGGAAAGCGTTTTTTCAGACTCGAGTGCAAAAATCTTGTAAAGATTTTGTATTCCTTCTCCAGTCATTTACTGTGCTTTTACCAACACCTAGTTCATTACAAATATGCTTTACTGGATCACCTTTGTCAATATGTTATAATGCTTTTAATTTCATCTCCATCGTAATGACATTAAGCTTACATTTGCACCCACTCATTTTGTACCACACAATAACTAATAGATCACAACACACACTCCTGTATAAGCACAGTGCACTGTAATATTCACAAAGAGGAACTAAAGCAAATATATACTGTACTATAAAAACAAAACATGGTGACTTGCTTCCACTTCTTGGAACTGAAGCAAATAAACGAAACAAGTGGTGACTTGCTTCTGCTTCTTGGAATGACCGTTTAAAGTGGAGGCCAGTTCAGCTGAGACCGGATAAGAGGGAGTCTACTGTAGTAATATTTTATAAAACATTGAAAAAAAAAACTCTCCTTTATTCCTTAAAATGAAAAAGTTACATTTTTCCCACCATATTGGAAAATATGATAAAAAAAAATTACTGTTATTGTAAATACCTTGACCAACACACTCTACCACTGAAATTTCAAATTTCTACCAGCCAACAGATGCCCCTGCTCAAGAAACATATGACGCCGAAATGTAAAGTATGATACAAAAATGCAATTGTTGGTTGTTGGTGGCCTGTGGGTTCTATGATTTGCTTCTTTTGGGTAGGTAACGTGAAGTCATGTGTGTGATTTGATGTGAATGTGAGGTTATGTTTGCTTTTTTTCGCCATTTTTGCTGGATAACTCATTGGGATAACATGCTGATGTGGTCATAGGTAGGTGGATATGTGTAATATATATTTAATGAGGGATTTTTAATGATAGGGAAAATATAGGTAATTAATAGATTTCCATTATTTTTTTAATTTGGTTAAAATATGGTAAATAATAAGTTACTTAAGATATTTGGAACTGAAATTATTTAAGATTAGGAGGGAGTGTTGAAAATATTAGTCAACTATTTTTGTTTGCCTTGTCCTTTTGGAAGTGGGAGTTTGCTAACTTTTTGTAGCTATGTGTGGGTGATGTTTTTCCTAAGTTCTTTGGAGTGAGGGGAATTTGAAGGGGAAGGGAGAAGTGGTTAGAACCAGTTAAAGTGACAAAGTTTTTATAGGGAGTTAGAGTTTTAGGAGAATAGTTTTTGGTGCAACATGTACAGTGAGTTTTCAGAGGATTCTAATATAGTAGGGGGGATGAAGTATGTTTGGGGGGAAGAATGTTGGAATTTTTTGTGTGTGGGACTGAACACGGCAGTAATAACTAACATATGTATTTCATTATAATAGTTTGAGATAAATTGAGTGATTACTAGTAGTTAGGTATAGTATAGTAATTATTAGTGTATTATAGTAATATATTAATTTTGTTAGATATTTAGGAGTCTTTTAAAGTTATTATCATTTGGTGGCTTTTTTTAAATAGAAATTTTGGGAACAGCAGAATTGTTGGTGTGGAAAAATGGCAGTTTTTGATGGAGTTAGGAAGATTAATGAGTACTTTAGGGAAGGGTTCATTGAGCTATATGATGGGGAGGGGGGATATTGTTTATTGTTCATTGTTGTGTCTAATGAGATTATTGGGTTTTGGGGTCTTTTTATCTCATTTTCAAAGAAAAGATAATAGTTTCGCTTTGTTGTCTGTCTGTCTGTCCATCTGTAGACATCAGACTTTTTTTGTTTACAGAGATAAATTAAAAATTCTTTTTGTGTTGGATAGGTGTTGATGAAATAGTACAATATGCACTTTCCGAATCTCTCTAAAGCTATAATTATGCCATCTAACGGTTGAAAAAGTTGAAAATTTCAAATGAATATTTCAAGCAATGTATTTAAGTTAGAAATTTTGGTGGTGGAATGTGAAGATCACAAATTTCGCATTGCCAACAATAAGTTGATCCCTTAGATCCAGAGTGGATGGGAAAACACACCTCTAATGGTGAAAAAGATTGAAAATTTTTAAATTTCAAACAAATATTGCAACAATGTATTAATGATAGAAATGTGAAATTTTGGTGGTGGAATGTGAACATCATGAAGTTTCCATTGTAAACAATGAAAATGATAATTAGAAAACTCTTTTTTAATTTGACTAATGAAATAATATAATTCACATTTTTCAAATGTTTAAATAAATATATATATATCTTTACATATCACTGAAATGATGAAATGGCAGAGCTGTTGTCGAGTTCTACAAATAATATATATATAGAAATTTAAAAAATTAGTGGTAGTTTTTAGGAGATATTCCACCAACAGAAATAATCTACCCACTTTTCTGAGAGAGGTGTGGGAAATGCAACTTTTTGGATTTAAAAATTAAAAGATAAATATTTTTATGCTGTATAATTACTAATGAAATACTACTTGCATATTTTCCATTATCTGCTAGCTCAAATTAAAACTTTTAAGGAATGAAACAGTAGGCAAAGGAAAAACTTCTTTCTCTTTGAAAATGAGATTCTACCGTACTGGTATGAGATGCAATATGAAAAATTATAATTCAAATTTATAATTCAATTGGTGCACTGTTTCCAATTTTCTTGTGTTTTTCTGATGAGATTATTTAGTTTTGGAAGCTTTTTTACAATTCGATTGGCAATGCACTGTTTCCGATTTTCTTGTGTTTTGGTATGTGATGTCTCTGATGACATTAGTTTTAGGAGCTTTTTTTATAATTCAGATCGGTGGTGCACTGTTTCTGATTTTCATGTTTCTTGGTATGTATTGTCTCCAATGAAATTATTTAGTTTCGGGGGCTTTTTTATAATTCGGATCAGCAGTGCACTGTTTCCGATTTTCACATTTCTTGGTATGTGTTGTCTTCGATGAAATTATTTAGTTTCAGTTTTTTTTATAATTCAGATTGGCAATGCACAGTTTCTGATTTTCATGCTTTTTGGTATGTGTTGTCTCCGATGATATTTAGTTTTGGGGGATTTTTTATAATTCAGATTGGTGGTGCACTGTTTCCAATTTTCATGCTTTTTGGTATGTGTCTTCTCTGATGGCATCATTTAATTTTGGGGCTTTATTTATAATGCCAGTCAGCAGTGCATTGTTCACGATATTCTTAGTTTCGTGATTTGTGTTCGATTTGATTAATTCTGGTGATTCATTTAGCTTAATTTTTGTATGTGTGACTTGATTTATTAGTTTATGGAAATATATTTGTGGAGTGTTTTACCTATTGGGAAAAGAGGGGTGGTGGTGAGAGATTGCAGGAATTTGTAGTACATGGCAAGGCAAATGTGGAGCCAAATAGGAAGGGCAGTGTCTTAGTTTCTTTGTTTATGGAGTTTTTTTTACATTTAAATTTTTTTAGTAATTCATGGTGCTGAGGGATGTTTTTTAGTGGAATCATATTTCTTTTTATTACTTCACATTTTACCATTTAATTACTGTTACCATGTTAATGGTATTTTGCGTTTGACATAAACTCAAATTATTACAATGGTAACGAAGCAAAAAATCTTTTTCCTAGAAACCTGTTTGGGTTAGGGTCTGGGAGGTTGTGTGAATCACTGAAAAGGACTGTTTTGTTACATTGCATCAAAAAAAAAAAGGTGCTCGAGGACCATGATGTGCACAATGGCCCAAACAATTTTTATAAGGCCTAAAAGAGCCAAAGTTTCCAAAAACGAAACCATTTTGATATTGCATCTACATTTTAAGTTTCTTTTAAATGAGAAAATTTAACCCTTTGAGAGCTCCAGTGTCCATGTTGTCTTTATACTTTGAGAAACTGAATTGAGAGGCCAAGGACATATGTATCAGTTTTTAATACCAAAAAAAAAAAATCGATTTTTTAAAATAAAAATTGTTGTAATTTTTATATATATCTTATAAAAATATATAATTCAGGCTTCAAAAATAATATTTTGCTTTTTAATTTGATGTATATTTTATTAAAGTACAATATATATAAATAATTTTATAAAGCCATATGATTGTCCAAATAGACTTCCTTACTACAGAAATCAGCCATCATGTGGGAGAGCAATTTTGGGAAGGTGTCTCCCCTGTTAAACTCACGAAGAAAGTTTCACCCCCCTCCCCCTCTAGAAAAATAAAATTTTTTTAAAATTACAAAATTTTATGTTTATATTGAATGATATAACGCCATTTTGTTTTTCGCTTTTGGTGCACAAACCTTTCTGCGCTTAGTCAGGATCACCAAACTTCAACATCCAAAGAAAAAATTCATATTGTTTAGCAAAAAAAGCAGCCAATGAAGTTTTTTTCTATCTCATAACCAGTTCAGAAAATCCCGTGAATGTGAGAAATCCAAGTCATGTTGTATAACACTGGCCGTGTTTAAAATATATAAAAATAAAATAAAAAATAAATACCCCCTCAAGCAGTATACAATACTGAAAAGAATCATTAAAAGAAATAAAAATCATACTTCAGATTGAATATTATATTATTCGGAAGGAAATTTCCTTTCGATAAACATATAATTTAACTATTTTTATTCATCAGATTTTTCAAAATGAAGTTTTAATTGTATAGTGTGATCATTTTTTTACCTATCACATTCAAAAAGGCTTATTAAAATCAACATGCTTGAAAATTTGTTTATATTCTTTATTTTCATAAAATTCATAATTCTGTTTAATTTGGTATATAACATGACCTATTTCCTTTGATTGGTTATTTTTTTTAATTCTAAAGTTGACTTGTTGATATCACTCAGCACAATTGGTTAAAAGCTTGGACTTTTTTTAAAGTATGGTACCGAGAAAAAAATTACAAAACAAGAGAAATAACACCAAAAATTTTTTTTGTTATTCAGAAATATAGTTATTCTACTCATGCGCATTGCAATCATTTCTCCTCATTAGTTTTTTTAATTAAATTTTTATTTGTGTTGACAGATGCATGTTTTTCACTACACTGCTCTAAAAAAGTCCTATTAAAATAAAACATAACTTTTTTGTAAAATACTTTATTTTCAAAAATCCAGAATTAAATGCTGATTAATTTGGCATACAACATGCCATAATTCCTTTCATTAGTTATTTAGCAAAAAAAGTTCTAAAGTTAATTTTTTTGGCTGAGCATAGGGAGAAAACAACGGCCTCTGGATGGAAACCTGTTTTTCAGGCTGGACACTGGAAGGGTTAATGTATTTAAAAACCTAAGCACCTGTTATCTTCTACTAGAATATAAAGCTGACTATATGTAAATCGTCTACTAGGCATATAAATAAATTATCCCCTCACACAGCTGCTTGCCACAGAAGTCTAACAAGAATCTAATATACCATAGAGTTCTGTGAACATCTCCGCAGGAAGAATACATTCATATCATATCCAGGTCCCTTTGATCAGTAGCCAAACAGGCCTGCCACAAACAAAAGTAATAAACACTACTTATGCTTTTATCTAAATATAAAACGATATTAGTGTACTTCTTCAAAGCATACACGATTATGTAAAAATAAGAAAACATTTCAGAGAATGAAGTTAAACTGGATTGGCAAGTCAGGCGATGGATAAACAATGCTTTCTAGTTACATAGCCAAGAAGGGTGACTACTGCTATTAAAATATTTTTGGTAAACTACGATCTCAGTGGTTTTAACATATGTAACCTAAACGCGGAGTCTATAAAATGAAGCATGGGTTGGGTTGTTTTACCTCTGAGCGGAACTTTTTTTGCACACCAGGGGCTAAGATGGCCAGGTCACATGGACCCCGAAGGCTCAGAGAAGGTTGGGGGAGGGGACCCACTGGACCAGCTGTTGGGAGACAGATGGTAGCCTCCTATCAAGGCCATCCTGCATGTTCTTTAACGTGCACAGAGTATGGCTCTCCCAGCACACGGGGCCATGGCTTAACGTCCCATCCGACGGACGGCGGCCTTTGTCAAGGCCATCGGTGTCCCCTACTGACCGTGGACAGGGTGGGGAATTTTGCATAGAATATCTCAACGCTGACCCAGCTGGGACTCGAACCTGGGAACTACAGATTACGAGCCTGGCACGCTACCGACTGAGCCACCCCCTGCCCCAAAATGAGCATGGAGTTTGTATTTTTAAAGAATTGTCAAACTAACCTGTCATATTCTTCGTTTCGTTTTTTGGTTAAAATTACTTTAAAATATAAAAAAATAACATCTGTAGTATAACTAATAATCTGTAAGGTCGAAAACCGAATGCTACTTTTTCAAAAGATGTTACACTCCATATCATTGAATGTCATTTTCATTACGCATTAACATATGTTATAAACACTTACCATGTTTTTTCCTCTTCCGCAAAAAACCATATCAGATGAATATATATCACTAAAATAGATGCAAGTGAATGGAATAATATAGCAAAAAGTATCATTTGAAAAGCATTAGCTCCTCTTAACGATCGCCTCCACTTTGACAGCACCGCCATGTTCTTATTCGCGTACATTGAAACTGCCAGATCAAAATATCTGTTTGTTTTCAACGTTATTTCAGCAGACGACACTAGAGGTCCTGTATGGTTAGAACGGTGTAGAAGTTCTATATAGGTAGAGGTTAAATATCTCAAATTTGAATGCCATGTTTTGTCGTCGCTCGGATTGTTTAGCTTGCATAGCTGAATGGTATTGTACGGTATATGGATTCTAGTAAAGGGTAGGGTAATATTTGATACAGATTTCAGTGTTCCCGATTGGAAGCACTTCAGAAAACGGCTAAAAAAGGAAAAGTAAATTATATGGCTTTTAAAAAAAAAAACGATATAATTTCGCTTTGTTGTCTGTCCTTCTGTAGACATCAAACTTTTTTATTTATACAGCTAAATAAAAATATTATTTTTGTGTTAGATAGGAATTAATGATATATTACCATTTGCATTTTTCGAATCACCCAGAGATATAACTGCGCCCTCTAACGTTGGAAAAAGTAGAAAATTCCTAAATATCAAACGAATATTCCAAACGATGTAGTTACGCTAGAAGTTTAAATTATTTTTGTTTGAATGTGAAGGTTACGAAGTTACCATTAGCAACAATCACTTCACCCTTTAGACCCGAGAGAGAAAAGCAACTTTTTAAATTTAAGACAAATACCTTTTATGTTTTAAATTACTAATAAAATACTACTATGTGCATTTCACCCATAATACATTAAAAAAATAAATAACCCCTCAAGCAGCTGCTTGTACAGAAGTCTGACAGGAGCCCGTCAATTTATACGCCATATTAGAAGATCCATGAGGATGGCGGGACCTCAGCTGAAAAGCATCAACATCCATAATTAAAATTTTAAAGGAGTGAAAAAGTAGGGAAATACAGAATTTCATTCTCTTTGAAAATGAGATTCTCTTATGCGCCAGAGACGATATGTGTTCTAGTTATTTTACATTTTCAGTACCCTTTGACAGTCGAAATTTGAACTACTGTAAAAATGAGAGGATAAATTATTAATATTTTATTAGTACCTGTAAAACCCAAAAAACAAAGTTTTTCATTTTTCTCTTAAAGCAGAAAAGCTGTATTTTACCAACAGGACAAATCATTACTATTTTGCTAAACCACTTGACCATTACACCCTATGTATGACCCATTACCAAGGAGTGTCTAAGGGAGAAGAGAGCTAGCTTCCATAGACGTAATGTAAACTTTTCGATTGCAGCGCCCTCTAAACATGGCAAATTCATGTATTGCAGTGAAGCCACCTAGCCAGGAAGAGGAGCCAGTTCCTTGCGTTATTTTTCCACCGCCCAGCAAGGTCTTCAATATCTTACACCACGTGACTAATTTTACATACACTTTGACTCTGTTCAAAGTGTTCATTTCTTAAATTTATCATTATGATTTTCGTTTCACAAGGATTAGTTAAAATTATTTTCCTTAATAAAATCGCATTTTGTAAAACAAGTAGTAGCTATGCTCAACATAAAAATTTTAATATTTTGAACATTCTACTATATTTAATATATTATAATAAATTGAAATTTATGGCTTAATGCGAGACAACATGTTTTGTTTAATTATATTTTATAGAATTTAGGATATTTTCAAATAAAGTCACATCGAGTTTCTTACTTGTATAAACTGTCAATAGATGGCAGCAGGCACTTCTCGTATCAACCATAAAAAAATTACTATTAGAACAAACTGCAGACACCTATATATGTCGATATGCTCCAGGGAACACAAAATTGCAACATACATTGACTTACATGTTCGCAAGATGATTAAATGTATTAATTTATATATTCATTTTAAAAATTCTGCAAAATTACTCAAAATAAACATACAACGGCTGTTGTATGATTATTTGATTGTATGATATTACTCCTGAACGGGATAAAACACTCACTGAACAACTTTAGGGTCAGCTATCACTATGCCAAACAGCCACGGCTGTTAGACAGGTTGAAACACTGATTAAATCGCAATAAATATACCAAGAGTAAGACAAACCACAGCTGCACTGGACTAAAAATGATTGCACTGCGCATGCGCAGATCGCCCTTACAGTTGTTTTTGTGCATGCACATCAATTTGCCACGTTCAGCTTCGGTAAAATTCCGCAGAACGGCGCCACTTACGCTTGTGCGAAGCTAGCTTTCTTCTCCTTAGATCTTCTTTGCCATTACTACCCAAAAATTTAAGTTTCTAGCAAAAACGGAGCGTTTGCAATATTTATTTAAAGATTTGTTTTTTTCGAGCATTTTTTCCTGCGCTAGAGGTCGCCTTTCGAGTTTTTATATACCGCCTGTCGCACTCTCTAGAAATTCCACAGATGGGGATTCGAAAAATGTAAATATTAATATTTTTGTGGAAAAATATTTCACTTACATAAAAAAATAAAAAAAAATACCCCTCAAGCAGCTGCTTGCCACAGAGGTCTGACAGGAGCCTGTCAGTTTATATGCCATAGTAGGTCTGGGAGGATGGCAGGACCTCAGCAGAAAAACAACACACACATCCATGCCTTACCCGGGATCGAACCCAGGACACTTAGATCAGTAGACAAGCGTGTTAACCACTCGGCCATGGGACGGGATTCGAACCCGCATCTCTCGAGAAACTTGTCAGAGTATTATAACCTGTTGAACTAACGCCGGCTTTTTTCACAAAAAAAATTTGTTGATTTATAGACGTTTAAACGTCTACAGGTAACGCTGATTTATAAAATATTGTTTAAATCATTACTCTCTTGTTAGTGCCCGTAAAACAATATATATATTGTTTCGTTTATATCTTAAGAAAGTTTCATTTTCGCACCTCCTTTTGGCAAAGACAGCAAAGCTTTGTTGCCATTTGTCAACCTTCTGAACATAAAACTCTACTACCAAAATTTTTGAATTCCGTGTAAAAAGTTTGTAATATTCGTTCGAAATTTTAGCATTTTCCATCTTTTCCCATCGCTAGAGGTCGCCATTAAAGCGAATGAAATTTTTCAAAATTGCTAAACGCAATATTTGTTCGATACCTATCCAACCCAAAAATAATTTTTCATTTAGCTCCAAAAGTAAAAAAATTGATTGTCTATAGACGGACTGACAGGTGGAAAGACAGATGGACAGACAGACAGACAAACAAATATTGAAATAGACATACGACAAAGTGACACATTAGCTCGTTTTTCAAACGAACCTTAAAAGAAATTATTTGTTGATTTTCAGTTAGCTGAATTCACTTTTGCAGCCGATTGCCGTCTTCTGATGGAGTTCCTAGAAAAAAATATTCATTAATATATTTCTTTGAGTGAAATTTTTACACCCAAATGCAGCGCAGTGAGACATTCATAAAATATGGCAGCTTTTATAGACAAAAAAGTGGTAGAAATATATAAAACTATAATAACTGAGAAGTTTTAACTAGGTACACACCCTAACTCATAGGCTTTCGTCTCACGGTACGACAAAACAGGCGCTCATAAACCACGTGAATCAATCAACCAATGACAGTGAATCACCGAGACATGCCATGTGATAGAAGACATTCCACACTACCTTCTACACTGCACCAAATACACAATACATAGAATTACCCTCTTCCAGACACTCACCACACTGGGAACCACTTATTTCTCATCCCATACAATTCTTGGTCCTACTCATAATAATATAAAAAGCCACTATAGGGCCTTGGCCCAATATATCAACAGCACTGGGAGATTCCCCTAATGCCTCTCTGCCTCTCCAAAGGCCTCTACCTCTCTTTTAAAAGATCCTTGGGACACTAAAAGATCCAGATGCCAATAAAAGATCCCCATAGGACATCAAAAGACGCATTTTGGACAACTTATTCCATAGAAACTAAATAATAAAAAATATATATAGTATAAAATCATCAAAAAAAAAATCAATCTAATTATCAAAAATAAAGTCACATAAAGGAAAACTTTATTTCTATATTGGAAACTTTTATATTTCTCTTTAACCCAATAACTTATATGGAATCTCTCCCAGAACATAACATCTCTATACACATTATCATACCTAATATACATATGGAATCTCACCACATCTCCCACTACCCTTTGATGGGAACCTTAAACTACACTCCTGCCACACACCCCAAGCTCATGGCTGACCTTCTACTGGCTCTATAAAATTTAAACACTGACCACCACACTGAACACATAAATTTGATTTCCAACTCATATAACGTTGCTATATCATTTTCCTCCCTTTTCCTCCCAAAATAAATGATTATCTTTATCATACTCCTTCCCATATATATGGCTGTCACTGATCTGACTTTTCCCAGATCCACCCCTGCGCAACATTTCACTGCATGGCAGAGCAACCCAATGCTAACCTCTGGTGTTAGATAAGCATCCATAAATATTTCCTTCTCCATCTTCCTGACACAGGAGCTTTACCTATCCCACCGTCTCTGCCCCCCCTCCCATTATTTCTTCCCCCTTTGATTGACTCAAATCTACCATACTGGCAACCAACCATGGCCACAACTTCATAAAATAACATAACATTCGCCACTCGGAAAATTATAAAAAAAAATATATACACTACTTCTTCCTCTATCTCTCTCCCCCCCTTCCCCCCTCCTTCACATGACATGCAACTGGTATTTATTCTCCTTCACCCTTCTACGTCTGCCTCTCCACCACTGGGCGGCCTGCGGCCTAAAGCCCAATTGCCAATATGTACGATTGCCAGCCTTCACTGTGCTGGCCAGTCTTTGCTGTTTTCATCTGCACCCACTGCCCTTTATGCGTATGGACCTGATGATAAGGGGGCCGAGGCCCCCTTTACAAATAGGTCCAGCTTTAGGAAGAAGGATGTATAAGAAGAAGAAGAAGGCCAGCCTATAACTATATAGACATGCATCCAATGGAACTGTAGATCCCTCACAAACGAAATCCCTGACATTAAATCTATCACTGACCAACACATTGTTCCCATTCTGGCAATTAATGAGGCCAAATTGCCAGATAACTTTCAATTTAGACCCTACATAATACACAAAGCCATTACGACAAAACCTATTCAAACTCCACCACATTAGTACACAAAAAATTCCCCACACTGCATCATACCAATCACCACTAAATACACTTACATGGACATAGTTGGAGTTAATATTAAAATCCAAAACACTATCTTTAACATATACAATACATACTTTTACCCACATGAACACATAAACTCCAACACACTAATTGATGACTTCACACACATTTTTTCCCTCTCTCCAGGACCCAATATTGTTCTGCGAGATTTTAATGCCCACAACATCCTCTGGGGTAGCAAACATACCAACCTCAGGGACACAATCACTGAAACTTTCACACAACATTTCAACTTGGCTATACATAATGATGGTTCACCCACCTTCACCAGAATCCCCTATGAGTCTGTTCTTGACCTCACACTCTCTACTCCTGACATATTCTCCATCATCACTTGGCAGGTACATCACTCATCATGGAATAGTGACCATTACCCCATTTTCATCACACTACAAGGAATCAAACCCTCAGCATACAATACACATACACACATAAACTGGCACAAATGCTCCACCACTTGTGAAACCTCCATTAATACTCACACACCACACAATACCACCTCCCTTTATACATGTATTAAACAAAGCTTACAAGCAAACACATTTACAACCAAACACATGACTGGATACACCAAACATCACCCCGAAATCATCACCCAACTGCAAATAAGGAGAAAAACAAAGGACACAGCCAGGAGACACCCCACTGTACCTGCCATCAACACATTCAACAAAGCCAATGCTAAGCTGAGAAGAACAAGATTAAACGTAAAAAGAAAGGTGTGGAGAAACTTCTGTAACAACATCAGCCCCAGAACAGACTCTCCCCTAATTTGGTCAACAATAAGAACACTCAGGACCCAGGCTCAACCGTTAGCCCCTTGGCACTCATATTTATGGAAATATTCACTTTCTGCTAAACAAGGGCTAACAACATTGTAATTCAGCTAACCACCACCCCTGCCCATGCCAGCACACCTACCTACCAGTTGCATTGCACCCACATGAACGACACAATTAAACAAACGATACCATGCAAACTACCCACACTCAACACACCCTTCACACCCAACGAACTTATCACAGCCATACACCAGGCCAATAAAAAAAGCACACCTGACCCTGACAACATCACCTATAACACTATAAAAAACTTTGGCACAAAAACACTAACACATTGCTTAACATATACAATGAATGCTGGAACTCTCACACCTTCCCCACTGAATGGGAAGTTATACACATTATCCCAATTTTGAAACCACATAAACCAGTATCAGAAATTTCTTCTTATCGACCAATTGCATTAACATCATGTATACTCAAAGTTCTAGAAAGAATGGTGCTCTCCAGACTAAAATTCTTCCTCCAACAAACAAATACACTCCCCACTTGCCAAACTGGCTTTAGAGAGCACAGGTCAACCACAGATAATTTCTTTGACATTATCACATCGGCTGAACTAGACTTAAAAAAGGAATTCTTTGTTGTGTCTTTCTAGACCTCACCTCTGCTTTTGATACTGCCTCACACACCAACATACTCTATAAATTACATCAACTAGGCATCACAGGAAACATTTTTGAATTTTTTAAAAATTTCCTCACACACAGAAAAATTAAAGTCAAGCTGGGGACTACCCTATCTGACCCACATAAACTCAACAGAGGATTACCACAGGGCAGTGTGGTTTCCCATACATTATTCAACATCTTACTACATGACCTCCCAATTATTTTCAACAATAAAATCACATGCTCCATCTTTGCAGATGATATAGTGCTCTGGACCTTTGGAACTAACATCAACAGCATACAAACCACATTACAAAATGCAGTCAACCAGGTTCTTGACTTTACTACAAAATGGGACTTGCCATCTCAGCACCTAAATCTGCGGTCTTACCCATTACACGTAAACACTTACCTACCAATTCACCAAATATTACAATTGACAATTGCACCATTCCCATTGTCACCCATTACAAATATTTAGGACTAACAATAGACCATAAGCTTACCTGGAAACAACACATTAATAACGTAAAATGCACATGCATTGGAGCATACAACATATTAAATTCAATCACAAGAGTGTCATGGGGGTCCAGCGATAAAGTAATGCTATTTTCATCAAAGCATTTATCAACTCTAGACTAGAGTATGGCCTCCCAGCACTCAACACTGCTTCAAACACACAAATCAATAAAATTGAAACTATGCAAACACGCGCCATCAGACTTGCCCTGGGTCTTAAAGCTGGCTGCCCAAACCTCGCCACTTGGGCAGACGCTAACATGCCACCTCTCACAATCAAAAGACATCTCCTCACATGCAAACACTACATCAAACTTAAACACTACAATCCCACTCACCCAGCCATACTTAGAATTGAACCCATCACTAACTCTACTACCACAGCACAAAAAATAAAAAAAGCACACTTTACCCCACTTGGCAACAAATTAAACCCTATAAACCCACACAAACACTTCCCTATTGGTTACTTAAAAAACCAAACATTCACCTCACTCTACCACACATCACCAAAAAAAGAAGCTCACCTCCCCATTGAACTAAAAATTGCTGCAGACAACTTAATCACACAACTATCAGACACTGACCATACAATTTACACTAATGGATCTCATATTCCACACACCACCTCTGACTCTGCTACTTTTTACACCCCTTCCACCAAATTCTCTTATGTTATAAAATTAAATCATGCTGAAAATAGCACCTCTTCAGAGCTAGCAGCAATACATATGGCATTAAGCTAGGCCACCCACCTCAACAAACAACACATTAATATAATCACAGACTCAAGGCCTGCATTACAACTCATTAACAGACTAACAGTAGATCCATCACAGAACCATTCCTTTTTCCACGTACAAAACATAGCACACAACATTATAGGCAAGGGAAACACCCTAACATTTTACTGGAATCCCTCCCATTGCAACATGGATGCCTTACCCGGGGCTTGAACCCAGATCCCTTATATCAGTTGCCAAGCGAGCTAACCACTCAACCACGGGACGGCAAAAAAAAAAATCGATATTAGCAGCAAATCAAATAAAACCCTCATTATTGAACAAATTGTCAAGTTCAGGGAAAGAATCTTTTCAACTAAAGCAGCCCAAGGATCGAGCCATAGATTCTTATTATTATTTCAGTATAAAATATATAAGCAGTGCGCAGTCCCATGGCCGAATGGTTAGCACGCTTGGCTACTTATCTAAGGGATTTTGATTGGTTCTAGCGCCGGGTAAGCACGGACGTGTTTTTTTTTTTCTGCTGAGGTCCCACCATCCTCTCAGACCTCGTACTGTGGCGTACAAACTGATAGGCTTTGGTCAGACCTCCATGGCAAGCAGCTACTTGAGGGGTATTTATTTTTTATAAGCAGTGCCTTTCAAGGTTCAAGTAAGTTCATGGTTAAATTAGGCCTTCGTTCCTATAGAAGGCCTCATTACCAATTGCTGATTGAGTCACATGGTTCATGGTCGCCAGGTTTTGTCGTACTGTGAAACGAAATCTTACGAGTTAAGTGTGTATACCTAATTAGCGCTTTTCAGTTGTTGTAGTTTTATATATTTCTAACTTTTTTTTGCCTGTAAAAGTTTCCATATTTTGGCAATGCCTTATTGCACTGCATTTGGATATAATAATTCCACTCATAGAAATAAATTAATGACGATTTTTCAAGAAACCCCGTGAGAAGATAACAATGTGCTGTAAAAGATGAAATTAAAAAATGTTTTATATTTTTATTTTTTTCAGAATTAAAAGAAATAGTTTAAATTCAAATTATTTCGAGCCCAACAAAGTCCAAGTACGATTCATTTCTAGTTTGCATCATTGGATGTCATGGGCCATTAAGGAGGTTCTCTCAGGGACGATAATTACCCCGAATATCCGAATTGTAGCTCACGTATAAGCACTTGTTATGTCCTTGTTTAGTTGCCAAGACATTTTACGGATATATTTTTTATTTAAAAAAAAGTGTCCAAGATGTGATTACTATTGTAGGTACTTCATAATTCAGAAGTATTTTTAACTTTAGAGAACTGTTTTTTTGCATGTTCGAATACAATTTGTCCCAGTGTTAGCTGCAACGACCTCATCACTCTCGTAGGTTTGGATACATATCTGTCATAATTTTGGGGGCCGGGTCCCGAAAAACCCGCCCCCCTGGAGAGAAAACTCATGATCCGTCTACACGACACTATACGACGTGCACCGATGTGCACCATATTACTAGTTCCTGAACAACCCTCATATCACAATCGTAAGTTAAGAACTTTCATTTTAATCGCCAGAGATTGGAAATCTAAAAAAAAAGTGTAAATGAAGATATCAATGTGTGCATGCGTCTGTATTTAGTAATGGTAGGGTTACCACATATCCTCCCAGAATTTTGAAAAAACATGAAAAGTCCTCCTTTTTGTTTAAACTCATATCATGTTTCAAACTAAAAATTAAAACACTCTTTTTTGTTTTTTTATTTTCGTTTTTAAAATTTCTTGAAAAGATGACAATATAATTTACTGTTAACCGTGAAATAATTTACTGTAAATACAAATCGTGAATGCTAAATTAACTCTGTTAATGTAGTATATAAAAAATAAATAAATATTCCCTCAAGTAGCTCGCTTGTGACAGAGGCCTGACAGAAGCTTGTCAGTTTACGTGTCACAGCAGAAGGTCTGTGAGTTGGAGGGATTACAGTTGAAAGACAACACAAACATCCATTCCATAGCCGGCACTCGAACCAGGTTCCTTTGATCAGTAACCAAGCAAGATAACCACTGATCTTTAAACAACTGCAAAAAATTTTTCTTCCACCCATGAATAGATAGAGCTATGAAAGTTGAGAGCAATTTCTTATTACGACGTAAAAGACAGCGAGGTAATGAAGAACTACTTCTGATTTGTGCTATCCTTCTCACACAAGAGTATGCCCTACCAAGATCAAAATCACTGCTGACACTACCTCAGTCAGAGTTTATAGAAACAGAAAGCTTGTTTCAGAGGCATAGCGAAGAGACCATGGTTTTGGGGGGAAAGAACGGAAAATTTCCAACTCGGAAATCAAATTTTGCAAACTGAGAAAATAAGCCCTTTAAACGAGTATAATTTCGTATCAATCATGGACGTATCAGGATTTTCGTTCAGTGGGCTGGAGGTTGACGACTTACATCAATTATTACCGAGTGCCCCGATCTTTCAACCTCGCCATGATTTCACAAAGATGAATAAATACCAATTTTGCTACGTTATTTAGTGCATGCCAACTCTATTACTTTTCGCAGTCAAACCCATTTCATACATCTCACCTTCATTACCTGTATTTTAACAAGTGCCTCAAGAAGATTTGGCCAAGATTTCTAGATTTTTACAGTTTTACTAATGTTCACAAAAGTATTCCAAATTTTAACCATTGTGCCAATTACACTTCATCTCACAAAACTAATCCCATTATCACCTGTCTTCTTATTGCTTTTGACTTTGACGTTTATTGGTTTGTGTTTCTGACAAAAAGTTGTTCGACCAAATCTTCGAATGCGATGGAGAAACTTAATGATTCATTATGCCAAATTAAAGCTTGTGACTCGGGGAGTGTCAAAGGCTATATAAAACTGACCCCTCATGATATATTTCCCTCTAAAATACGAGTAATGTGAGAGTCGTTCTAGCACATCTTCCGAATGCGAGAGCCTACTGTTACTAATTTGGTGTCAAATGAAAGCTCATATAATAACAGTTGTAAACCATTTCTAATTTTTTAATGAAAATATCCCTCCCTCAAAACAAAGAGAGGAGAAATTTTCTCAGGGTTCGACTTTAGAGTCATATCACAAATTAAAAATTTGTGATGTCTCCATTTTCATGGGCTAGCTCAAACACGTCTCCGAAAGGGAGGAAAAATGTTGTTGATGTTTATGAATCATATATCAAATGAAAGTTTTTGAATGTAGGTGTTTGTAGTGGTAAAAATATAAATAAATTAAAAATTTTAAAAACTACATATTTCTCTACATGGGTCTAAAAAGTAGAGAATAAACCTAAAACGTATAGATGGTGTAATCAGTCACTGAGTTCGTTTTCATTTCAAAGGACGATAGAGCGCCGATTTACCTACAAAACAAGATTGCCGGCGCCCTATCCTCTTTTTAATCAGTGTTTAGTCATTAACAATAAGCACAACGAAGCTTTTAGTTTTTTCACATTCTTATATTTTTAATAAATTAAAAATTCTTTGTGTTTAGAATATTTTCGTCATCATCGTCATCATCCTCAACAGCCTTGGTCTACGGAGGTTCAACTAGACCATGTAATTTAGTTCTCCAAGTATATCTGTCCTGAGTTACATCTGCTACATCTGTCCACTGCACACCAATCCTAACAAGGTCCTGTTTGACATTGTCTGCCCATTGCATCCTAGGTCTTCCCCCTCTTTCTGCAGTATTTAGGCACACTGTTCTTAACCATATTCCCTAATCTATAATTATCCATAAGGGCAACAGGGTCAAACCAACAGAGTCTCTCTCTGTAGAATATGCTGCTCAAAGGAAGTTGTTAACTCATTTGTCTAACCTCATCTTTACTTACAACGTTGAACCACCTAATGCCCAAGATACTGTGTAAGCATTTAGAATCAAAAGCATCAATTTTCCTGTTGTCTTGTTCACAAAGCGTCCAAGTTTCACTACCATAACTAATCCTAGAAAAAACCGAACTATTATACAGTCTAATTTTAGTCTTTACGTGTAAACGCCTATTTCTCCACATTCTCCACAGATTCTTAAAAATCCTGGGAGCAATCCCTATTTATCTGTTAACTCATGCCCCACGTCACCAATATCTGTTAAATAGCACCCCAATTTAACTGAGACACGTCCTCAAGAGTCCAACCATTCAGATCAACTAAACCACAGCCTGCCTGATCTGTTTTCATCACTTTAGTTTTCTCTTATATTTTGTATTTCTGCTTTTTCAAAATTTTAACAAATATTTGAAATTTAAATTATTCTGACCCGAAGTTATCTGTGCTATTTTAAGCCCGAGCCAGATCAGTTCCAGCTACTCTCGGAACAGTCCGACAAAGTTCGAGCCAGAACTCATTCATTGCTTCCAAAAAGGGTACAGATGTTTGCATTGTATAACTTTGAGTGTGGCCATTCCAAAATTAAGTATGACATAGTATTAATTTGATTCCCATTTAATTTAGCCTAAATTCAAACTTATATTGGAAAGAAGTCTGCAGGAATGTCCTTAATAAACACCTTACTACTCCTAATAGAAAGCATTACAAAGAGCTTACAGTTAAGGTGTAAAGTATCAATTACCAGCTGATATAAGAATCTTTCGCTTTTCTAACAAAGTCGAGAAAGCAGTTAGACAGAACAATAGCAGAGAGCTGTACCAGATAGTTAATATTTTGTGTGGTAGAAAATGGACAGGTATACAGATATTGAAGGATAAACGAAGTAAAGTATTCAAGGGGAGGATTCTGTCATGGCTAGGTGGGCTGAGCATTTCAGTGATATTCTAAACAATGGGGTTAGTTCTATTCCCATTGTTTGCAATGATGATAGATGCATTGGTGGCTTTAATGTTGGCCCTATAACACAATCTGAAGTTATTTTGGCTGTTTCTAAGCTTAAACTATATAAATGCCCAGGGGTAGATGAAATCAACACTGAAATGTTAGAGCTGAAATTTTGAATATCTTTTATGATAAAGGATGTTCCTAAAGATTTTACCAGAGATATTATTATCCCTATTTTTAAAAAGGGTGATCTCATTTCTAGTGATAGCTACTGAGGTATCATCCTACTTGCTGTTCCAGGTAAAGGTCTTTACATAATTGTGCTTGATAGAATTAAGAATCTGGTTGATGGACAACTACTTGATGAGCAGTGTGGATTCAGAAGTGGTAGGGGATGTGTAGATCAGATTTTTTCACTTAGGTAGATTCTTGAGAAAGTTTAGAGTTTTAGAAACCTTTGGTTACTAGCTTTGTAGATTTTATAGACTTTTGACTCTGTTGATTGTGAAAATTTTTAGTTGATCTTGAGATAGTATGACATACCAGACAAGCCAATTAACATAATGAAAGCTCTGTATAATAACACTGAGTCGTGTATGAGAGTTGGTAAAGCTTGTATCAATTGGTTTACCATTACTTCTGGTGTTCGACAAGGGTGCATTTTATCTCCTTTTCTCTTTCGTTTGGTTATTGATTATGTTATGCGAAATTCACTGCAAGGGAAGTATTTAGAGCTGGAATGGTCTAGAGAAGTGTTGATGAGATGAATTCTTTCATTCGAGCTGTTGATGAGATTGGTAGTAGAGTGGGTTTGGTGATAAACAGAGAAAAAAGTAAAGTGAGGAAAATTGGTCAGGCAGGCTGTGGTTCAATTAATCTGAATGGCTGCACTCTTGAGTAGGGGAAGTTGCTTCCTTTGGGAGTTATGTAACAGATACTGGTGATGTGTGTCATGAGATTAAGAGACGAATAAAGATTGTTGCTGGGACTTTGAAGAATTTATGGAGAATGTGGAGAAATAGGCATATACACCTAAAGACTAAAATTAGACTTTATAATAGTTTGGTTCCTTCCAGACAAACCCATTGTAAACAAGACAACATGAAACTTGATGATTTTGATTCTAGTTGCTTACACATTATTTTGGGCATTAGGTGGTTCAAATTTGTAAGTAATGATGATATTAGGGAAAGGAGTCAGCAACCTCCTTTGAGCAGTAAATTGTGCAGAGAGAGACTCCATTGGTTTGGCCATGTTTCCTGTATGCATAACTATAGATTAGCATGTAGAGTTATGAACAGTGTGCCTAAAGGCTGCAAGAGTGGTAGACCTAGGAGGCAGTCAATGCCAAACAAGATCTTGTTAGAATTGGGCTACAGTGCCAGGTGCAGCAGATGTACGTTAGTAGAGATGTGTTGGAGAACTAAATTACACAACCTTGTTGGACCTCCATAGCCCATGGCTGTTTGAGGATTATATCTTCCTATGAAGTGAATACGAATTTCAGTGACTGATCGTATCATGGATATTCTTTAGGTTTATTTTCTACTTTTTAGGGCCATATAGGAAGATAGGTATTTAAAAAAAATAAATATTTCGCACTTCAAGTATATTTTACCAGGTGGGTTCGAATTTTGCCAAATTCGCTAGATTTGCCAACCCGCCATAATTTCAGACAAAAAATCCAAATTTTTTTACCACCCCAGAATTTGGAAAGTCACTTCGAATTTTAGCAATTCTCCATAATTGCACAAAAACAAGCCCAATCTTTACAGCTTGGCTGTATTTTACCAAGTGGCTTCGAATTTTCTCAACTTACCTAGATTTTGCAAACTTGTCATAATTTTAGAAAAAAAAAATCCCGATATTCTATTTGAATTTTGCCAAGAGTTCTGGATTTTGCCAACTCTCCTTAATTTCACAAAAGCAACCCATTTTTCACAACTCAATTGAATTTTACCAAGTGCCCTAGGTTTTGCAAAGTTATCTCAATTTTGCCAAGCTGCCTCGATTTTGTCAGCTCTCCTTAATTTCACAAAAAACAATCCCAAATTTCAGAACCCACTTGTGTTTTACCAAGTGGTTTCCAATTTTGCCAACTTCCCTAGATTTGATTCAAGTTGCTTCGATTTTGGCAACTTTCCTTAATTTTACAAAAACAATCCCAATTTTTACATCTCCTCTTAATTTGCCAAGTCACATCAAAGGTTTCAAACTTCTCAAGATTTTGCCAACTTTCCTTAACTTTACAAAACATATCCCAATTTTCACAACTCACCTGTATTTTACCAAGTGGATTCTAATTTTGCCAAACTGCCCTATATTTTCCCAAGAGCCCTCGATTTTTGCCACCTCATCATAATTATACAGAAAAAATACCAATTTTTACATCTCACCTGAATTATGCCAAGTCGCTAGGATTTTATCAAGTCATTCCGAATTTTGCCAACTTCCCAAGATTTTGCGAAGTTGTCCTGTATTGGCAACTCGCCATAATTTTACAGAAAAAGAAATCTCAATTGTTATATCTCATCTGAATTTTGCTGAGTCACTCTTTGTGAACTTCCCAAGATTTCTCAAAGTTGCCCCGATTTTGCCAGGTTACTTCAATTTTGACAACTACCCTAGATTTTGCCACGTTGCTCCGATTTTGCCAACTCACCTGTATTTTACCAAGCAACTTCGAATTTTGCCAACTGCCCTAGATTTTGCCAAGTTACTTCGATTTTGACAACTACCTTAGATTTCGACAAGTTGTCTAAATTTTGCTAACTTCCCATAATTTTACCAAAAAATCCAAATTTTTGCAACTCACCTAGAATTTACAAAGTCGCTCGAATTTGCAAACTTCAATTTACTTTTTTTGGGCCTTACCCCCAACCTCCAATAGCTATGTCCCGGGTTTTCCTTCTTCAACAGCAGATAGTTACTAACCATTATGTCATTTAAGTCAAAATAACTGTTGATTGCTTATCAAGTAGGAATACAAATCGGCACATCACATATTTTAAAATGTATTCAATAAGTATTATGCCTTTTTCTGACTCACTGCTAGCCGGTACTTGAAATAAACTTAGTAGGAAAAAAGTTATTTTACTTCAGGAAAGCATGTTCACAAGTAAACAGCATAATGCAATTCTAAATAATTTCTAATAAAATTCTAATAAAATTAAAAAAATTATAAAAAGCATAATGCAATTCTAAATCTGTCAGATTGTAGATGTAGTTCTTGTTGCCGTCACCTGTGTTTAAACTTAGCGTCTAGGAACAAGCACAGAGGAAGGAAGAGGAGACGCCCTAAGGCCTTGAAATTGATGCTAGAGCGATTGCGCAGCGGCCATTTTGCTGTATTCAAAACGTTAGCTCTAACTGTCGTAACAGAATGATTTCTGCTCTATAAAAAGTTGACGTTACGATTTTTATATTATATCTACATGTTCAGCATTAAGCGTGGGAATCGCCCTTAAAAGCAGATACTGGAATTTACGTTTCACTAGTAATTTTATCAAATTTATCAAAGTAAAATAAATTATATAATGTGCAAATATCTTTCTGTTGTATTCATGCCATTATAAAATTTTAGTTTTAATTCGGTTTACATGCCTTCCTGAATTTAAGCCGATTTCCCCATTTGTTTAGGCTTAATGCACTAATGAAAACATTAAATATAAACGTAATGATATGATATCATATTAATATCCCTTTTATTTTAAATTTTAGGTGATGCTTAATGTTGAGAATGGATTCTCCTTGATCAACATGTATGTGTACAAATAATTTAGAAAATAATTTTCTTTGATAACTGAAAAATTTTAGTTCAGGTTCTTAATTAAAGCACAGATATTTGCTTTAAGCAAGCAATTATAATATTGCATTAAATATATTTTCATTTGATTCTGGATTTTCAGAGTGCATTCTTATACAAATTCACAGAAAATTTTGCATTGTTTTATTTTATCACTGAGTGCCACTTTTTTCCACACAATGGGCTAAGTTGCGAGGTCACAAAGACTCCAATGGATAAGAGAAGATTGGCTAAGGTGACCCACAGGATAGCGATTAGGAGACAGATGGAAGCCTCAAGGTCATCCAGCGTTTCATTTCACTTTCACAGGACAGAACCTTCAATCCAGGGATTTTCACGGGAAACGGTGATGATGTATGATCACTCTATTCTAACGATTTGTGCATCCTGCGGCAGAACACAATGTACCATTTCATAATAAGAACTGAAAAAACTCGGCTGTCACTTTAGTAAATATTATATTAAAGTCGTCCTTTTTGCCCATCTGGCTTTACTCCGCTGTGGACCATGTTACTCTTGCCAGACTGTGTTATATAATATATATATAAAATTTTGTTAAATGAATACTGAATATTTTAATATGTTTTGTTGGCATTCCTAACTGTTTGTATTTCTTCACATATTTCATGTTTACTAACCATAGCTGTAATAATGCTAGGTTAGCAGGAAATCCATAAACGTAATCATTAATATAGTTTACGATTATTTGTAACATAAATTGAAACTGTAATAAAACCACTGTAATAATTCTAATCATGAACCATAAAATTAATTTGTTTTAAAGAGGAGATTAAAGAAACCTGCTTCAAAAAAATTCAGAGAACTCTCTTTGTCATAGTGATTTGTGTATCCTATGTCTAAGCATGATTGAATATTGATTTATAATCACTAGAAATAATCGGCTTTCAGTATGTTATTGCCATACTTTATGCCCAACTTGCTCTGCTCTGTTGTGGCTTATGGTACTGCTGCCGGATATATAGCTAGTATAGATATATATAACTCTGTGTCCTAGTATTAGCAGCTTCAACACTTGACACTTTACTGAAGCCCACAGGGTAACAGCAATTGGTTCTAAGAAGGGGGATTATCGTAGCTCTATCCTTCATTTGCACCGTATCCCAGAGTCGGACTTATGCATAAGCTAACTAAGCTACAGCTTAGTGCCTCGCAATATGAAAAAGCCTCTAAAATGGTTTTAAAGTTTTACTGTGCTGCATTAAAGCGTTTTTCAATGTTTAATGTATTGTGCAAACCCTGTTGATCTTAGCTGTAGATATATTTGTGTAATGTTTTTATTCCATTATTTTCCTGTTTCTTTATTTTCTTTAATTAATGTTTTTATTCCATTATTTTCCTTTTCTGTTACCGTCAACTTCTTTTAATCTTCCCTTCAATCAAAATAATAAATATATATATATGCATATTTAGACTTTCGAATTTTTGAGGCCTCTTAAACTTGCCATAGCTTCAGGCCTCAGAATGCCTTAAGCCCTGTTGTATACAACTTACAAATTCATGTTATTTATTTTTCAGAATATTTTTCGAAATATCAAAACCATTAATTATTTCATTTCTAATTAAAAAGTGTCGTTATTGTGAAGTGGAACAACCTAGGAGAAGCAACAGTACAATCGCTACCCGGTAGGCCTCGTGAAATGACAGAGCAGAACCGCTGAATGCTGAAGTGGGTGATGCGACAAAATCGCCTGTCCTCGGTTGCAGCACTCATCACTGAGTACCAAAATGCCTCTGGGAGCAACACCAGCCCCATAGCAGCTCGTGGTGGGTGGGTTACATGGCCGAAGCGCCGCGCACAAGCCTATAGCATCAACAAGATCAACGCCAAGCATCGGTTGGAGTGGTGTAAAGCATGGCACTGGTGGAATCTTGAGCAGTGGAACAACGTTCTCTGTAGTGATGAATCATACTTCACCGTCTGGCGGTCCGACGGACGAGTCGAGTGTGGAGAATAACAGGTGAATTCTGCCTGTCTGATTGTGTTGTGCCAACTGACAAGTTTTATGGAGAAGGCATCATGCTCTGGGGCTGTTTTTAATAGTTTGTGCTGGATCCTCTAGTTCCAGTGAACGGAACTCTGAACGCCGCTGCCTATAATGACACTCTCGACAGTTCTGTGCTCCCAACTTTATAGTAACAGTTCGGTGAAGACCCTTTCCTGTACCATCATGACAATGCCCCCATCCACAAAGCAAGGACCATGCAGGAATGGTTTGACGAGATGGGTGTGGAAGAACTTGACTGGTCTGCACAGAGCCCTGATCTCAACCCCGTGGAATACCTTTGGGATTAATTGGAACGCCGAATGAGAGCCAAGACGAACCGCCCGACATCAGTGACAGGCCTCACTATTGTTCTTGTGGCAGAATGGCAAGTAATTCTCGCAGCAACGTACCATAATCTGGTGGAAAGCCTTTGGCGCAGAGTGGAGGCTGTGATAGCAGAAAAGGGTGGACCAACGCGGTGTTAATTCCTTTCCTATTACCGGGAGATTGTGGATGAGTGAGTATCCAGATACTTTTGATCAAGTAATGTATTTTATATGAAAATATATAAAAAAAAGTTTACAGAATATGAACATTGTTTGGAAGTGTTATTACTTCCGGCTTAGTTTTAAAAAAAATTTATTTGATTGACTTTTTATGATTAACTTGTGTTATAATTCTACTGAATACAACAATGCAATTATAGTTTCAATATAATAAGAGCAAAAAATTAAATTAAGCGACGTTCAAAATAACCATTTCTCGGTATCGTTTTACTTTGAAATTATCCCACCCAAAAAGGTAGACTGGGGACACCCATTCAGTTGTAAGCTATCTCCAAGACCAATATAAGAATCCTGTGCTTTTTGTTTTCTATGGCAGACTTTTTAATCCGATGAATATATTTCCCCTACCTGTTAATCAATAACTATGTGGGATCTATAGAATAACTAGCTGGTACAGACAGACGACTGAACATCACTGCTTGTACCGCCACCTATAGCAGCAGGTCGTAAATTTCATTTTCCCGCCAACTTTTTAGATATATGGAAGTCCTACCTATCATGAAAGGAAATCAGTTGCTTTCAGTTGTTAATATATTTTTAATTATTATAAACAAATATTTATTGACTTCATGTCTTTCAACTGAAAATTAGCTTTATCATTCAGACGTCATTTTTTTCGAAACTCTGATTGGAATTTATGCTATCATATGAAATATTTTTCAGCCTTTATTTGTGATTCTCGCTGTATTTTTTATAAACAATGTCGAAGCAAAAAAATTCAATATGAAGAACCAAAACCTATAGAAAACTGGATTTTTTTATATTTGGTCATTTACTGAGATTTCACGAGATTTTTGATAAACGCCAAACAATTTTATACACTCTTAATTTTTTTGTCTTTATTAAGACAGTATAAAAAACCTAAGTACATAGGCAACAATGAGTTGATCACTTACTCCCCAGAGTAGGGAAGGCAACTTTTTGTTTCAAGAAATAATTGTTTATTTTTAGAGATGAATTGAAAATTCTTTTTTGAGTTGTGTAGGTTTTGAAAATACACTGGTGCTCAAAATTAAAGGATAATCTGTAAAAACGTATGTAGCTGCAGGTGTATGTAAAAGAATGCAGTGAAAATGGGTGAACAAGGAAAATACGCTACTCGGAAAACTATCCCGAGGAATATATACCTTAAGAAGGTGTTAAAAAGACTTCTCGCAGATTGTAACTGTTCTAGGCAAATCTTGCTTTCACTTCAGTGACATGTCCAGCTGATTATGTCCCGACCCAAAGATATCTTATGGATGATTTTCAGCGGTGGAGAGCGATTGTAAGGATGGAAGCAGGTCAAGATTCTGGAGGATTCTGAAGACTCTGATCAAGACTCTGGAGACAGTTTCAACAGACAGGACATGTTTGTTGTCGACTAGGAGTCCGTCCCAGAGCCAGAACTGCTGCAGACGATTGCTATATGAGTGTTACTGCCAGATAGAAGAGAGTGATGACCGCTAGTCAACTGTCTTTGGATACTCTTTACAGGAGACATCGTCAGAAATGCCTTTATGCCAGGAGACCTATTTTTTGTGTCCCTCTAACTCCTGCTTCCCAGTGGGCTCGTTTAACGTGAAGTCGCCAACACTTAGAGACCAGATCAGTGGGCGCATGTTATGTTCACAGATGAGTCGTGATTCAGCCTAAGTACTGATTCGTGACGTATTCGCATCTGGAGAGAACCAGGGACCCGTAACAGTCCCTCGAACATCAGGGGAAGGAACTACTCTGGTGGCTGTGGGGTGATGGATGGTGAACAGACATACAGTCCTGCAGATTTTTCCTAGTGGCATTGTTACTGCCCTGCTGTACAGAGACGAGTTCCTGAACCCATATGTCAAGTCCGTCGGTCCAGATTTTATTCTTACGGACAATAACGTCTGACCTCATCGAGCTCATGTGGTCGACATTTTTCTCAATGAAGAAGATATTCGCCGAATTGACTAGTCACCCAGATCTCCTGCCTTAATTGCTCTAGGGAGATGAATTGGAGTTTACCAGCTCCTTCTCAAAACACTCCACGAACTCAGAACAGCACTTGTCGAGGAGTAATCAATATTAATCCCTTAAGATTTCATCAATACCTTCATAAACAGTATGAGGAGTCATCATACTCCATATTAACATACCGTAAGTCGTATGTAACAGACTTTAAGTATTGTTCCATTGACTGCTTCTTCATGTTAATAGAATGATTATGATCTTAACGCATGCACATTATACAATTATGAATTTCTTCTTCTTGATTTACATTTGCAATGTAATAATAAACTTCTTTACCTAATTTCATTGCATTCCCTTAAAAATACTTCGAGTTATGTATGAATTTATACATTATCCTTTATTTTTGAGCACCGGTCAGTATTACTCTTCACACTTTACGAATCGTAAAAAATTAAAGTTCGCCCTTTAAAGGTGAAAAAAGTCGAATATCGGAAATTTTTAAACAGATAAGCGATGTTTTGATGCTGGAAATTCGAAATATTGATTGTAGAATATGGTCATGTAGTTTTGATTTGCAGCAGTAAGTTTGCCTCTTTCACACATAGGTGTGGGAAACGCAATTGTTGTATTTTAAGAGGCATTGGAAAATTATTTTTAGTTGGATTGTACTAATGAAATATTGGCATTTTAAAATTCGTTAGGTAGTTTTAATTTGCATCCTTAGAGGAACTAAACATGAAAAAGGCGTTCCTGTTAACGAAATTTATACTGTTTATATTATAAATTTCGGTGGTAGACTGTGAAGAGATAATTCAAAAGTCAAGAGCGATTTTACTGATAACAACAATCTGCCCCTTTTGTTAGAGGGGTGTGAGAAAAGCAACTTTTTTTTAAATTTACGGAATACACTTTCATTTTATAAGTATAATAGAATACTACTATTTGCAATTTCCCAATAATCCATTGTTTCGAATTAAATGTTTCAAAAGTGCAAAAGTAGGTAAAGGAAAAGATCGATTCCCTTTGAAAACGAGATTCCTATATTCGCTAGAGGCGATATGCGTTCCTCTACTTTACATGTTGAATTTTGTAACTGTAAAGGGGCAAACACGCCTCAACCAGGTCCGTCCAACCGGCAGCTCACAAAACAAATAATCAATACACTGAATCTAGCTTATTTTTTCAAATTTTTTGAGAAACGTTTTTTGGTGCATAACTAAACTTCTTTTCCAATTCACAGCAATCATCATATATGTATAGTCTTGTTTTTTAATCTAAAAATTTCTTTTTTCCTTAAAAATATAGCTTTTTTGCAATTCATTATTCATTATAAATGCATGCTTTCGCTTTTAAGAAGATAAAGAGCAATTAATAAATAATAAGAAGAATATAGTCATTTTCCCTAGTGACCATAGGGGTACTGACAGGCTCTGCAACTTCCGCATTGGGAACGGAGATGCCCTGAAAAAAAAAATATTTACACAATTTATGGGGATATTTGATATGCTACTCTTTAAAGGAATGGCCAGATTTGTTTCTTCTATAGCTTTGAACGAATCAGCTTCGTTTTCCCTCCTAGAAATTCCTCTCCATGCTGCCCATGGTCCAGAACTCATTGCCTCAAAGCCGTTCATTAGTTCTTTAGCGAATATCGATGTTAAATTCAGAGTGATACCTTCCTTAAATAATATTTACACCATATTACATTCTGATTCATTTATTCTTCAAATTTATTTTATTCTAAAATTATTCTAAGATTATATATTCTGAACTTGGTGATATAGAATTTTTTTACATTAGTAAGTTATGTTTATTTTTTTCAAATGATCTAAATTCTTTCTGTGCATGTTATTCTTATTTCCTAAATATAATTGTATTTCATTTATTTTATTTCCAATATATTGTCTACATTTATAAATATATGAATTTCAGTACTGAACTCTTGTGAGCTTTTCACTATATTCATGTAATTATATATGCATTTATGTATAAATAAAGATGTAAAAATATTATTTAATAATTAAAAATATTATTATATATATGTAATAAATATGTAAAAATATTATTTTATTCGAATAAGTGTTTTATAGGTATTTTAGTAAGGTGTAAAATTAAGGTAATATTTTAAATTAAAACACAAACCTTTGTATTTCATAGAGTAAAGTCTAGTAATTTTGGTTTTTAAGTAAAATATATGTAGATTCTAAAAATTTAAATTATTAAAAACTACAGAAAATATTAAAACAAAAATTGTAATACACTGCTCTACATTGAAAGTGTCCTACCCAGAAGGGCATGTCGTACAAACATGCAAATAGAAGGGTGGGTGTGCTCAGTTGAGGCATGCAAATGATGATAATCCGGAGTCAATGACGTGTGTGGCTCAAGAGATAAAAGGTGCAAGAAGGAACAGGGATGGTATTGTGCTTATGCAGATGGAAGTCGTGTCAACTGTTGAGATTAGGTGGTTCCGCTTGGAAATTGTTCAGTGAAGGCCGAAAATGCCTGGTACAGTGGCTCAAAAAAGTATCCGAACAGTATGGTTGATTACAGAATACAGAAAAAATATCTGGCAACGTTACCAGATATTTTTTCGTGTCATGACACGAAGGTTGCCAGATCAAGGTTATTGCCATACACCGTCGGCAGGTTTATCGTCAATTCGATGCTTTTGAGAGAGGAAGAATTATAGGCCTATGTGAAGCTGAATGGACTATACGTCGTGTCACTTCGTGTCACATGTTCATCGGGATGCACGAACTGTTGGACGCTGTTAGCAACAATGGCGAAATGAAGGTTCTAACTGTGCGTCGCAGAGAGAGTGGTGCTGTGCAGCAGACGTCAGCACGGCTTGATAGGCGCATTGTTCGACATTCTCGTTCGTCACCACAGAGCACTGCAGGTGATTTTCGATGGGCTGTGTCATCAGCCATGGACGTCCCCATAATGACCTGAATGGTAAACTGAAGGATACCTAAGGCACAATTGAGCTCTAGGCAACCGTTACGTCGACTGCCACTGACTGCAAACCATTGCAGCACTCCTCTGGTTTGGCGCCGAAGTCGTGTGAACTGGAGTCACGAATGGAACACTGTTGTATTTAGTGATAAATCCCGTTTCTGTTTGGGTGCTGATGATCGAAGGGTCTGTGTATGGCAATAACCTGGCCAGAGGACGGATCTAGCTTTTGTTCGCGACTGATACACATCCGTCAGCCAGGCATAATGGTGGGGTACTATTGGATATGACAACAGGTCACCTCTTGTCCGCATCACGGGAACACTGAGAGCTGCACGATAGGTTACTATGATTCTGCAGCCCGTTTTGTTACTGTTCCTAGGAGGCATGCAGCAGCACATATTCTAGCATGACAATGCATGTGTATACAATGCTAGGATCTCCATACATTGTTTGCAACATACTGAAGTATGGCCATGGCCAGCACGATCTCCAGAATAATTCCCAATAGAAAATCTGTGGGACCACATTGGACGATATGTGCAATCCTCTGACCGGCAAGTGCAGAATCTCGATGCATTATGGGAGCAAATCAACACTGCTTGGTGTGCAATTCCTGAGACCATATCCTTCGACTGTATGACTCCATGATACGCCGTATTGCTGCTTGTATTGCCGTTCACCGCGTTGTAACCACCAACTGAGGCAGTCATATTGTGCTGCATTATCTCATCTTCTAACCGCTGTAATTGGGTGCAAATTAAATCATGGCATGCGAATATGTATTTCTACGTGTGTATTACATTTCACCTCTAGGTGGTGAAATGTAATACACACGTCTTTCTCCTTCTAGGTGGGGCAATTTCAATGTCGTGCTGTGTGTGAAGTCCTTACAAAATTTCTATAACTGAAACTAAGTGTAAGCCCCCCCCCCTCCAAGGACATTTTTTGCACGGTGTCTTCGAGATTTTCTGGTACACCACTCTAGTAGCTATTCATGTAGATTGGATTGGACGGAACTGATCTAAACGATACTTAAAGCAGAGCGAAGGAGAATTGAGCAAATAAGTTTCCGTAATTTAAAATTTGACTAAATTACCGAAAATAAGGTATAAAATTTTTTACTTAATTCTAGATGAGTTTTTCTTCTAGGAAAAATTAAAACACTTAAACTGATTAATACCAAAGTTCGCAAACAAAAGATTTAGAACTTTGGATTTATTTCATTTCCAAGCAATTGCGCTACCTCACGTGCGACTGCATAGGACGGCATTTTCTTAGAGGTGGCAAATTTCCAAACAAACTTAGGACCATAGAAGTAGTAAAGTTTTCTGGAGTAATTATGATTTATTTTTCAACAATGACTTTCGTTTTTAAAAATGGCGTTAAATATAGCTAAATTAAGCATTAATATCTAAGTTTATAAAAAAAATATATTCCCTCAAGCAGTTGGTTGCCAAAGTTGTCTGAGAGGAGCCTGTCAGTTTATATGCCATAGTAGAAGGTCTGTGAGGATGGCGGGACCTCAGCAGAAAAACAACACACACATCCATGCCTTACCCAGAGCTTAAATTCAGGTCCGTTGATCTGCACTTGGAGAAAGGGGCGGCAACGTTCGAGTTCGCTCCGGGCGACTAAATGGCTAGCGCCATTCCTATTCCCAAGAAATTTTGGAACAAAAATGGAAGAAATAAAATTCTGTTTGGCAAATATAAACATTGATCCCAAATAGTTCGAAATTTTTGTTTCTTAAAGTAGTGTGCCTCAGCACAAATAATAGAAAATATTTTGATCTTCGTATATTTTTTTGAATGGTCTCATTATTAAATACAGTGGACTCCCGATAACGCGCTCCCCTATAACGTGAATTCGTATAACGCGACGAAAAAATTGCGACTACTACTCATACAGCGCGATAAACAGTCCCGTATTACGCGTAAGATAAATTTAACATTTTTACATAGCTTTTGATTTTTTGCTTAGAAAAGCAAATGTATACACTTACCTGTTGTTTATATATGTACAGTGAAGCTGACAGCTTTAAAAGATGTAAAGATTTATCAAAAAAGAAATATGCACATTTAAAGATATAAGAGGAAAATATTTTTATTCAACTTTTAGTTAAAATAAAAATATGCACTTCACTATTTAACATTCATTCACTATCGGAAGTATCAAGAAATAAGTTCCAACGACGCCGTCTTGTTAACATCGGTTGTACAGATTCATCGCTTGAAGAGCCCATAGTTTCGTCTTTATTTTTATCGTTATTTAAAAAAAATTCTTTTATCTCTGAGCGGCACTTTTTGCATACAGTGGGATAAATGGCCAAATCATAAGTACCCGATTGCTCAGCGGGGTTGGGGAAGGGAACACACTAGACAGCTGCTAGAAGACAGATTGAAGTCTCTCGTCAAGGTTTTCCAGCATATTCTTTAAGATACTTTATCCAGCTTGTTCCACCACACGAAACCACGGCTTATCATCCATCGAACGGACGGGAGCGTTTCCAAGCCCATCAGTGTCCCCTACAGACCGAGCGCAGGGCGTGGAAAAACCTCAAAGCTGGCCCAGTCGAGACTCGAACCTGGGAACTGAAGTCGGTAAGATTAGAGCAATCTTGGGAAAACTTTGTATTTGAACGGTCGCATAAAAAATTGAAATGGAATTGCGGCCGTAAAAAAAAGTGAAATATAACTATATTAATTATTTTAATGAGTTAATTATTTTAATCCCCGAAGTTGGATATCTCTTTCACAAATTTAATTTATTTGTCAACAGTAGTTCGCGGGTCACACAAAGCGAGGTGGCCGACCACAGTTTACCAAGGCCTGAGATAGAGGGTAGCCCATACATTGCGAAACACCTCGAGAAGAGGAGAAGGTTAGTGATTGTATTACATCGCGTACATGAAGGAGAATAGGGTCGCGGTGGCATGTTTTTAATAAATAAATATCCCCTCAAGTAGCTGCTTGCCACAGAGGTCTGACATGCGAATTGTAATATTTCATCAATACGTATCCTACTCTCATTGAGGTAGTAATACTAGAGGCGGGACTCCGATTCCCGTAGGGGCGGGGGTGGCTCAGTCGGTAGCGCGATAGGCTCGTAATCTGTAGTTGGGTTGGGTTGGGGTGTTTTACCTCTGAGCGGCACTTTTTTGCACACCATGGGATAAATGGCCAGGTCACATGGATCCCGAAGGCTCAGAGAAGGTTGGGGGAGGGGACCCACTGGAACAGCTGTTGGGAGACAGATGGTAGCCTCCCGTCAAGGCCATCCAGCGTGTTCTTTAACGTGCACAGGGTATGTCTCTCCCGCACACGGGGCCACGGCTTAACGTCCCATCCGACGGACGGCGGTTTTTCCAAGCCCATCGGTGTCCCCCACTGACCGTGGGCAGGGCGGGGAATTTTGCGGAGATAAATCTCAACGCTGACCCAGCTAGGACTCGAACCTGGGAACTACAGATTACGAGCCTGGCGCGCTACCGACTGAACCACCCCCGCCCCATTAATCTGTAGTTCCCAGGTTCGAGTCCCAGCTGGGTCAGCGTTGAGATTTATCTCCGCAAAATTCCCCGCCCTACCCACGGTCAGTAGGGGACACCGATGGGCTTGGATAAGGCCGCCGTCCGTCGGATGGAACGTTAAGCCGTGGCCCCTTATGCGGGAGAGCCATACTCTGTGCACGTTAAAGAACACGCTGGATGGCCTTGACGGGAGGCTACCATCTGTCTCCCAACAGCTGTTCCAGTGGGTCCCCTCCCCCAACCTTCTCTGAGCCTTCGGGGTCCATGTGACCTGGCCATTTAGCCCATGGTGTGCAAAAAAGTGCCGCTCAGAGGTAAAACAACCCAACCCAACCGATTCCCGTACCATTGGCAGCCATGATAACAGGCGGGTGTGCTTGCAGACTCTTAAGAAGGCAAGAATACCCATGATGCCTTGCGAATGTCTGGTAAACGACGATGAATGCTGTGAATGCTATTGAATAATGCCTACGAAATTTATTGAAATGAAGCAAACTTTGCTCTTTTTGCTTTTTTATTTCATTGAGGTTATTCTAATGCAGTAATTTAAACAACAAAATAGATTTAATTAATGCACACTTATTGATTTATATCAATATAGAAGATGCTGGAAACTGTTTCTATTTCAAATTGAGGTTTTGATTCGAAAATTTAGAAAAAATTCGATATGCTCTTAATATGTGATTAAAGCTGAACTAAATTGACTGTAAATTTAGCTGACTTTAATTTGAGCCCGTTTAAAACAGGGACAATGGTAAACATATTTTAAAATCTAATACATGATCAAATCTTTTAGCTTAAGCAAAATCTCGCAAAATTTATAGATCTTAATTGTACAAATCCGCGCCTCATTTAAAAAAATATGATATTAAAATTTTTTAATTCAGCTGAGGCAGGATATCAAATCTCTCCCCCAATAAATGACATAATTTAATTTCATTCTATAAACAACCCAAATATTGTAAGCTTTTTATTTCAGCTGAAGAAGGAATTTCAAGCCCCCCCCCCCACACAAATAACATCATTGGAATTTAATGCTATGAAAAAACAAATTTTGTAAACTTTTATTTCAGCTAAGGCAGAAGGAAATCAGAGGTCACATATACACATGACATAATTGAAATTTCATGCTATATATATAAATTAAATAATTTACAGTTTCTCTCATTTCAACTAAGGCAGAAGGAAAGACAAGCTCCCCGCCACACAAATGACATGATTGAAATTTCATGCTACAGAAACAAATATTGCAAACTTTTATTTCAGCTAGGGCAGAAGGAAATCCAAGATCACACCCACACACAAATTTCATGCAGTAAAAAAAAGAAAAAAAAAGTAAACTATTATCATTTCAGCTGAGGCAGTAGGAAATTCATATCACACACACACAAGAAATGAAATCACAGCAAAATATATTTTTGTCAATGTGTTTTGTGCAAATTTAAATGTTTGCTCTGATATTGATGCCTTTTAATTTTTCTGTCATTTGTGTCTCTAATTGGTGAAGTCTAATTTTAGCATATTCTTTTATGTTTCTTTTTCATATTATAAGCATGCTTATTAGCCGTCCCGTGGCCGAGTGGTTAGCACGCTTTGGCTACTGATTTACGGGACCTGGGTTCGAGCCCCGGATAAGGCATGGATGTATGTGTCGTTTTTCTGCTGAGGTCCTGCCATTCTCTCAGACCTTCTATTATGGCATATAAACTGGCAGGCTCCTGTCAGACCTCCGTGGCAAGCAGCTGCTTGAGGGGGTATTTATTATTTTTTTAAGCATGATTATTAACTTCCACATCCAATTACTTATTAGTGATATGACTAGCTAGTGATTTGAGCACCAACATGCATTGAGGCCTAGGCAGAACATTACCCAGATTTTTTTTAATTAGTAGGAAATGGTTGTTGTTGAGAATATAAAAATTTCTCCTCGAAGGCACTGTTCAGTAATTTTTCAATTGCACACACATACTTGAGAAGGGCGAGAAAACCTCAAGTTTTAATATTAACCTTTAAAATGACAGAACCTAATTAATCAGTTTTCAAAATTCACTACCAATAAACCTGCAACATGCTTTTTTATGCTTCCCTAACATTGTTTTCTTTCTATTATTTTTTTCCAGAATTAAATGCTTTTTCTTTTGATATGTAATATGGACTATTTCATTCATTAACGTTTCATAATAAGGCTCAAAAGTAATTATTTCTTAAAGGAAAAAAAATTGTCACTGTAAGGGTTAAAAAGTGCAGACAGAAGACTGCATTAGGTCAGAGTTAATTAATGCTAATTTACATTCTATGCAAGAAATCTTTCATAATTTTTTTTGCTATAAAGACAGCTTATAACGACATTTTCCAATTTCAGAGAAAAGAGACACAATGACCTTCATTGCTTTATTGTGATTGCTTGATATTCCCCACATGTGTTAAACACTTAAAATGTCACTGGGCATTTCATGATTGCTGCTAATGATTTTAATTTCATTGAAATTTAAACAATTGCTATTTTTCATATTAATTATCAGCCGGTTAATTATTAACTGAATGTGTGCACTTTGGAACTAAAGATCATTAGGTTATTATAATTTTCCTCTTTTGCTCTTATAGCTTAAATAAAAAGTTGAGTATGATACTGGCTGAAATTGTAAGTCAACAGAAAGTTTGAGTCAGACAAACCAACTGTTAACCTATGGGGATTTTCCAGCTATATAAAACTGAAAGAATCATAAAAATTAGAGTTTGAGAAGCTATATCTAAATTTTTATCATCATTACCATAATCTACAATAGCAGCTAGGTAGTCACTGGACGGAGAGCTATGAACCAATCCCCTGTGATGATGCATAGAACCGGCCAGGCCTGGCACCTAATGTCCGACCCCGCCTTCTCGTGGTGCGGACCGTTAGTAACTTTCAAAAGAGATACTCTCTTGTGGAAGTGAACGGAAGGGGAGGGCTGTCAGATTAGTGTGGCCTACTGATCTGGACAACTATGGCTACTTTTCTTTTTTTTTTCTACCCTGCTGAGGAGTGGTCAACCACACAGGGTCCTGGTGCTGACCATATAAACCTACTGGACTGGACAGATATATGGCTCTGAGCTTGGTTATGGATCCTGATTTTGCTGCACTGGTGGGCTTCTGTGGAGGGAAAATCTTCCGCTGTGTTTTCTGTTTGTTTGTGGGTTGACAGCCCCAAGTGAATAGATTCACAGGATATGTTTATCAGCTGGTGGATAATCCTGAGCAGAAGTCATCGCAGGCACCTGAACTCTTTGCTTATATTGGCATCGTCAAATTCTACGTTGGAGGAAGTCTTCCAGTCTAGATGGCTTCAGCCTTTAGTAGTGGGGGAACGGGTCTTTGCCCCATGTCTGCGATTAGGGGGCTGTTTGATATTGTCGGCATTCCCTCTCTCAATAAACATAGTTTCTTTAAACATCCCACTAACCATTTTCTCTCCATAGGTAGTTGGAATGTGAGAACTCTGCACAGAGCTTTTTCTCTTGATATCCTCACACAAGAATTCCACCGTTATAATTTAGATATTCTCGGTTTGCAAGAGACCAGATGGACAGATAAAGGTCAGATTCTTAAAAATAATCTTAAATTTCTCTTTTCAGGGAGGGACGACAATAAGCATCACCAAGGCGTGGGTCTGTTTCTCAGCAGACACGCTAGCGATGCTCTTCTAGGATATGAGTGAATTAATGAAAGGTTTCTTACAGCAAAATTTCAGACAAGCGTTAAAGACTTGAATGTTATCTGCTGTTATGCCCCCACTGAGGATGCCGATGAGGATGAGAAGGATAGGTTTTATGAACAACTTCAGGATATTTTGAATTCTGTCAAGAAAGGAGATATTACCCTTGTTCTTGGTGACTTCAATGCCAAAGTTGGTACTGACTCTGACCATTGGGGAGGAGTAATAGGCCCTTTTGGTATTGGTAGCTGCAATGGCAATGGGCAACGTCTCCTACAGGTAAGTAAACTCAATGGTTTCAGAATAACTAACACTTATTACAAACACCGCGACATACATAAGTACACATGGGTTTCACCTGATGGGCTGCATAAGAATATGATTGATTACATATTAATTAACAGCAAATGGGCTAGTTCTGTTAGGAATACCAGGGCATATAGGGGAGCTGAAATTGGATCTGACCATTACCTTGTTAAAAGTGTGTTGCAACTTAAACTTAAAAAGTGTTGTGCTAGGGTTAAAAAATTTACTTTTAATACTGAAGCTCTGAAAGATCCAGTTATAGCCAAAGCTTACCATGATAGGTTACTTAGTCATTATGACAGTCATGGTTTGCTTACTACTGAAGTTGAGGAAGAATGGGATCATTTTAAACAGGCTTTTTTGGACACTAACAGTACTCTTTTAGGAAAAAAGGAGCAGAAGAGGCAAAATTATCTGAGTGATAAGGCACTTAAGCTTATTTCGGAAAGAAAGAACTGCAGGAATGCCCTTAATCAATACCCTACTAGTCCTAATAGAAAGCATTACAGAGAACTTAATAAACATGTAAAAGATCAGTTAGCTGCTGATAAGAATATTTGGCTTGATGGTTTGGCTGACAAAGCCAAGGAAGCAGTTAGACAGCACAACAGCAGAGAGCTGTACCAGATAGTTAATGTTTTATGTGGTAGAAAACGGATAGGCATACAAGGATTGAAGGATAAAAAGGGTAAGGTTATAGAAGGGGAGGATTCTGTCATGGCTAGGTGGGCTGAGCATTTCAGTGATGTTCTAAACAATGTGGTTAGTTCTATTCCCATTGTTTGCAATGATGATAGATGCATTGGTGGCTTTAATGTTGGCCCTATAACACAATCCGAAGCTATTTTGGCTGTTTCTAAACTTAAGCTTCATAAATCCCCAGGGGTAGATGAAATTACTACGGAAATGCTTAGAGCTGGGAATGTTTCGGTTACCACTTGGATGACTGAAATTCTGAATATCTTTTATGATAAAGGCATGGTTCCTAAGGATTTTACCAGAGCTATTGTTATCCCTATTTTCAAAAAAGGTGATCGCAGTTCTTGTGATAACTATAGGGGTATCAGCCTACTCTCTGTTCCAGGTAAAGTTCTTTCCATGATTGTGCTTAATAGAATTAAGAATCTGGTTGACAGTCAATTGCGTGATGAGCAATGTGGATTCAGAAGTGGTAGGGGATGTGTGGATCAGATATTTTCACTTAGGCAGATTCTTGAGAAATGTTTAGAGTTTCAGAAACCTTTGGTTGCTAGCTTTGTTGATTTCAAAAAGGCTTTCGACTCTGTTGATCGTCATAATTTATGGTTGATTGTGAGATCATATGGTATACCAGACAAGTTAGTTAACATAATGAAAGCTCTCTATAATAACACTGAGTCATGTGTGAGAGTTGGTAAGGCTTGTAGCAATTGGTTTAGCATTACTTCTGGTGTTCGACAAGGGTGCATTTTGTCTCCTTTTCTCTTTAACTTGGTTATTGATTATGTAATGCGAAATTCACTTCAAGGGAAAGATTTTGGCCTTAAATGGGCTGGAGATACGAAAATTTCTGATTTAGATTATGCTGATGATTTAGCCCTTTTGGCAAATGATGTTGATGAGATAACTCTTTCATTCGAGCTGTTGATGAGACTGGTAATAGAGTAGGTTTGGTTATAAACAGAGAGAAAACTAAAGTAATGAAAATTGGTCAGGCAGGCTGTGATTCAGTTAATCTGGATGGTTGCAGTCTTGAGCAGGTGTCACAGTTTAATTATCTTGGGAGCTATGTAACAGATAATGGTGATGTGCGGCATGAGATTAACAGACGAATAGGAATTGCTGCCGGGACTTTTAAGAACCTATGGAGAGTGTGGAGAAATAGGCGTATACACCTAAAGACTAAAATTAGACTGTATAATAGTTTGGTTCTTTCTAGGGTTAGTTATGGTAGTGAAACTTGGACACTTTGTAAATTTGGTAACAGGAAACTAGATGCTTTTGATTCCAGATGCTTACGCAGTATCTTGGGCATTAGGTGGTTCAACTTTGTAACTAATGATGAGATTAGGCAAAGGAGTTTGCAACCTCCTTTAAGCAGCATATTGTGCAGAGAGAGACTCCGTTGGTTTGGCCATGTTGCCCGTATGAATAATTATAGATTGGCGAATAGGATTATGAACAGTGTGCCTAAAGGCCTCAGAAAGAAGGGGAGACCTAGGATGCGGTGGGCAGACAATGTCAAACAGGACCTTGTTAGAATTGGTGTGCAGTGGCCAGATGCAGTAGATGTAGCTCAGGATAGACTTGCTTGGAGAACTAAATTGCACGGTCTGGTTGGACCTCCGTAGCCCATGGCTGCTTGAGGATGATGATGATGATTTACCATTGAACAGTATTTGTTTCCTAATTGAATTCTCATCAAATAATAAAGTGAATATCATATGCTTCTGCTTACTCTCAGTAAAATTTTCCATGCAGAAAACTTCAATAAATCCTGGAAGGCTATCTAGAGATTTGCAGCAAGTTAAAATTGTGGAGCTATTCAGGAAGACGTTTTTCTCTTACAAATTCATAAGTCTTTTTAAAAATAAAAAAATCGAACCTCAATTTTTAATAAGCCTTTGGAGAATGAAAATATCATGGCAAACCTATTTATCTCTTGGCAATAAAATTTGCCAGTGCTTCTTTTAGCATTTTTGCTGTGAATTTCTGAACAGGTTTAAAGTTATATCTGGAAACACAGGCTTTGGTGTCTCAATGTCATCTTGATGAGCTATTGAGCATTAAACAAATCTAATATTTATTTTAAAGAAGAAGAGTCTGATTGCTTGGCTCTTAGCTGGCAATAATATCACCAAAACATTTTCTTTAAGCTTTGAATTTTATTTTGCACTGACATCAACTTTCTCTTAAATTTTATAGGACTTTTCTCTCTTACACAGTATAAGTAGGGTTTCTGAAAACTCGGGTTTTTAGGACTCGGCGAGTACGAGTCCTAAATTTTGAAAACTCGTCGAGTCCGGATCTAAATCTAAACTCAAATCAATAAGCGAAAACGTTTAATATTTTGGAATTCAATAACAATTCTCATAGCTGAAGTCTTTGTAACAAAATAAAATCACTAAAATTTGTTAAAATTATAATTATTTATTATATTGCAAGATTTTCAACTGAGATTTGTGGCATGCCAAGAAATTATAAAGAAAATGTACTCAAATTTATTTATTAATCAATTCATTTATTTTCAAAAATTTAACTTTAAAACTAAATATAACTATTTGAACATTTATTTATTTCAATTTAGTTGCTTTTTTTGGTCTTCAGGTAGAAATATTTGAGAAATACTAACGAATTAAGAGACTTGTCAGCAAGTCTCGATCTGATCGTAATACAGAAGCTGCCACTTATTGAAAATGTTCTTTCATTAGAAGTTGAAGTTGGTTTTATGGAGGAAAGTGCGTTGTACAGATCATCAAAATTACTTGTTCGTTTTCCAGTATTTCTGAAAAGCAAAAATTCTTGTTTAAGTTTGCTATAAATCTCGGATTCTTTTGGAGTTGGAGGTTCAGCTGCGTTTTTCAAAATTAAATCAAGTTCTTCCTCCATTGTCAAATTTTTTTGATTTTCAACTATTATTAATTCTTGGTCTTGCGAAGCTTCCGTTGATTCATTATCTTCTTTTTGGTAAAGTCTTTTTAATAATTGTGTGGCTAAGTCTAAAGCTGTTTAGTAGGTACAAATTTTGGATCTTTAAGCGCTTTGGACATATTCATTAAATCTATATTTACTCGCTCATCAATTCTCTTCTCCATATTTTCTAATAATTCACACGCTAGTTTAATTTTACAGTTCGAAATTTTTCTTTTCAGGTACTCCAATGTAATGCCAGCTGAATGCAGAGTCGTATCGTTTCGGATTAACTCTTCAATTGCCAATTTGGCAGGTTCAAGCGAATTCTGGAGATCTTTGAGCTCGTTAAAATCGATGTCATCAAGCATGTGTGAACAGTTGAGATCTACTAAAGCTTCCTCGATGAATTTTTGCAGTTTCACAAACCTGATTATCATATAAGCAAGAGAACTCCAACAAGTTTGACAATCTAAAACTAACTCAAGATTGTGGCCCAGTTTAGCTCTGATTTTTTCTTGTAATATTCCATTTTTAATGGAAGACAATCTAAAAAATTTAACCACTTTTCGAACGTTGTTAATTATTTGATGGATACTAACAACTTCTTCCATACCCTCCTCTGTTGTTGTTCTTATTTCAATATCCGCTCCATCAGCAAAAACATCTTCATTCTCATCCTCAGTATCAATTAATTCCTCTTCTTTTTCGCGGTTTGATTTTTTCTTATATAAAGCACACTCCAAGAGGTACTTCATGATTGAAGCACAATTGATAAAATGTTGGACACTCCTTTCCAAATTTCACCATCAAAGAAGCGCCATCTCCTGTTGTGCCAACAATGTGTTTCTCATAATTTACTTCAAACGAAGCCAAATGGTGAGTAACCACCTCAAGTAATTGTGTTGCTGTAAACGATCCGAATATAACAACTAGTCCAAGATTGTATGGTTCTTCATTTGGGGCGCCATGGAGAATTACATTGACATATTTCTTCGTTCGTGAGCTGGCCCATTCATCGAGTGTCAAGCTAAATCTTTGGTTATTTTTAATTTTCTCTGACAATTCGCCAATCATTTTATTTTTCATTGCTTTAAAATGGTCATGTATTAATTTCATTACATCAGTTTCATTTTTAGGCAACTTAAATCCACGTTTAGCAATAAATTCTCGTATAAATTCCGATCTAGTAATGGCTCTTATTGAAATTCCATCTACTGCTGCCAATTTCGAAACAATTTCTTCTAAACTTGAACGTTTTACAAAATCCATCATTGTCTTTGGTTTCTTAATTGAACATCCAACTTCAGAATCATCTTCCAGTTCACGTTTGTCCGAATTCGGATGAATATTATGAGTTTTAAGGTGCTTGAATAACGATGTTGTGCTTGAATCAACAATAGCTATATTCGTTTTACATATATTACACTCAGCTTTTTTGTTCTTCAAATGAGTGAAATATTCCCAAACTTTTGATGATTTTTTTTGTGACATCGTTTCTGAGCTGAGCAGAAAAGAAAAATAAATAAAAATTAGTAAGAAATAATAAATTGATCACATTAATCACTAATTACCTTTTCATACATAAAACAGCTTCCTAAATTATAATAATTTTCTATTCAAATTTTGAGTAAATTAACATTTAACACAGTTCAACCAAGACCGCAACAATACTAAGTGCTTGTAGACAGCCGAGATAGCGGCGAGACCACGTATATGGATAGATATATCAAGCATGGACCGACTGCGCAACTCTACCGGTCATGCAATAAAAGGAGATAGAATTTGCAGGTGTCGGATGTCTCTCTTGCTTGGTATACGGTAGTTTATATGTATATGGACGAGACTCGGCTGTTTTGTGAACTCGTGGACTCGTCGAGTATTAGAGTCGAGTCCCGAATCCGAGTAACTACCCAAATACTCGACGAGTCCGAATCGGGTACAGAAACCCTAAGCATAAGTGATCATTTTTAGAGGCAATATCTGTTCCCATTGCAATTTTTATCATATCTTCTACAAGTGTCTCTCAATACAAGCATTTGTTAGAAATGTGAGAATAAAATTGGCACAGCATCATTAATTAATCCTACTGTGCCATTTTCTGCAGCTTTATTTTTAAAACAGTAAAATGCTTGGAACAGATAGTACTAGCTACTGTTTAAAGAGAGACAGTGGAGCATCTACACTATGCAGAAAATAAAAATGTAGTCATAACCTATTTAGCCGTTATATTGTTCATACTGGTAAGTTCAACTCAATAAAGGTAAATTATAAACAACATGTACAATACATATATTCAATATTTTATTTGTAACTTTGTGTCTTTTGTTAATTTTACATTAAAAAACTATTTTAGAATTGCAAAATTTCTCGTTGCATTTTATATCTTTCTTCTTCAGAAAAATCATCTTTGCTTGTAATATTCTAAGTAACAGACAATTGAGAAACCAACCCAAGACTAATGATCTGACCTTGATAATCAATCATGTTTAAAGATTAACATCTGCTACCACAATTGGTATATTCATAACATCTGCTACCACAATTGTTACAGCCTTAACATTTCAACTCATAAAATTTTTTAGCAAATTTTTAGGCTTCATTTATCACATGCAAGGTTATAAAATCCCTATTTCAGGCGTTTCGTTTGAGAAAATTAAAAAGTGATTTGTGTTATTTGGACAAAATACAAAGCAGAAGTCTCATAAAATTAATATTTAAATTTAATATTTGTTTTTGAAACAAAATTCACGAAAATATTCTATAAATTTCATGCTGTTTCAATACGTAAATCACCTTCTTTTCATATGTAAATATTATTAGTTTCATTTATGAAAAAAATCACGAACTACATTTAATATTATACTAAGACAGAACGGTATTTTGAAATGTTTATTTATTTTTAAGTCTCTCTGTTTTAACAATTTCGATTTAAAAACATTTCACAATATTCGTAAATTACTAACCTATGAAATGGCGAATTGTTGCTTTTATAGTATTTTTCAGTAGTTAGCACACAATTCATATAAGTGAAAGAGTGCGATAATAGATTTGTTTACGCTATCCAAACACGCCTCTCTCTCTCCCTCTCTGAGGAGCAGGCTAAAGATTTTACACATGTTCATGGCGTCCGTTGACAGCACTATCTCTAGTAATATTACCTTGATGCCTACTCAAACGAAATTTTCAATTAATTTCTAAACTCCAAAATGTTATTTTCTAAAGACAAACAGATTTTCTTTCTACAAACAGATGACGACAAAATAAAATCATTATTGCGCATTTTTGTTGCTTTTTGTTTTGGTAAACGAGATTAAAATGAATAGAAGGCGACACCTGGTGCTGTGTGTGGGGGGGAGGATGGGGTTCTCAGGGGAAATACCAGAATACTTCTCGCATGGAGAGAAATTTGGTTTAGAATCGATCGGGGTCGATTTTTATGTATTTGCCCGGGCTACATTTTGTTCCCAGCCCGCCCCTGGCTGCCGACCATGTCGAGTGCCGATGTCGTCGGCGAAGAATAATCCAGTGGGCCCAGGAGCATCGACACTGGACTGTTGAGGACTGGAAAAGGTAGGCTGGTCGGACGAATCAAGTTTCCTTTTTCATCATGATGATGGATCAGTATTTGGCTTAAGTGTCATGCCTTACATTTCACAGAATGTGCGCTTGACGTATTCTTGAGACTCGATCTCTCCCGCCATATTGTTGTTTTCATCATTCCTCTTCTCTGACCTTAATTTATCCTTCAGCCTTTACTTTCCAGCACTCGTGCCAGTGAAGAAGAATACCCCAGGTTCCCATTCTAGAAGTTTCGGTGCAAGCAGCAGATCCTCACCGACAACGAACAACAGGTGCGTCATCGCGGCTGACACCCGCTGTCCAGCGGTCCCATATTCTATCCAGATGTTCCTTACCTTTTTCCCCTGGACTCTGTCAAGCGATCCAACAAAGAAAGACCACATTTTTGTTTGTGTGAGCTGTGCTTTCGCTCTCGTTCGTCAGACTCCAAGTTGTGCAGTCATCTTCCTCGCTCGTGCAGAGTCCCTCATGGATCACAACAAAAGGCATGCAAACAGAGATTGAGAGGTCATCTCTGGAGACGAGCAAGTCGAATTTGACTCACCATGCCATGAACTGAGGAAGAAGAAAGTCAATAAATGGAACTGACTTATTAAGCTGCCGGATAAGCGGAGTGTGAACCGCAGAGTTGTACTAGGACTCTACATCACCCTTGTGCCGAGGATAATGATGTATCGATATTATTTTTGCTCTTGTGCCCTTTACCCATCAGTAGCTTGAACGTTTATCGCTTAGTTTTAATCCTTACTATTGAGTTCTTTGTTATTCCTCGCTCTAACAAAATTTGAGATAACCTGAGTAAATAAATGTGTTTACCTGGAAATCTTAGCATTGTGATGTTTCCTGTGTGTATATTTCTGGTTGAAACCTAAGGAACAGTGGGCGAAAAGCTCCCTATTCAAAGTATCTGTCGGTGATGAAAAAGTTATTGTGGCTGCAGGCCCAACTTTTGGTGGAATGCTGAGTGTGCCCCTGTGGTTAACACAACACTATTATCCTCCCTGTAATCCTTTTTCATTGTTTGACCCTGACGTCCTCCCTCTCAAGTTAACAGAAGTTGCATACGATACAAACAACATGAGGCCATGAGCCATCTTATCTGGTGTCAACAATACAGGCTGGTGGTAGTGGTGTGATGATGTAGGAAACGTTTTCCTGGCTCACATTAGTCCTCCTGATACCCATCAAAAGACATTTGAAAGCCACAGCGTATTTGAATATCGTTCTGACCAAGTTCATCCATTCATGGCTACAGTTTATCTTCACTCAAATGGACAGGTTAAGGATGGTAATGCACCTGCTCACAAGACACGTATCGTCACCAAATGGTTCCAGGAACATTTCGGCAAGTTTTCCTTTCTTCTTTGGCTTGAACGGTCCCCAGATCTAAATCTTATCGAGAATCTTTGATGTGATAAGGGCTGTTCGCCGGGCGATTGTGCGCTGTCCAATTTGCAGCAACTGCGTAACAGAATCATTTCCGCATGGTACAACATTACTGCAAAACGTATCCAGCATCTTATAAGTTACATGCTCTAACGAATTTTGGATGTTCTGAAGGCCAAACGACGCGCAACATGCTACTAGGTACGTGCACCTAATAAACTGGCATTTCATTGTATATGTATTGCGTATTAAGCTCAGTGAAAGACAAACTCCCTCAAATGCATAGCAGATTAATATGTGAATTCAGAATTATTTGGCACCAAACAATTACTGCACAATGAATTCCTTTGCATTCAATTATTGGATCAAAACAAAGATTTTTATTTCCCATCTGGGGAAGAAGCATTTTTGTAATGAAGAAAAAAAAACGTTAACGGTAGTTAAACACGAAATCGAAGAGCTGGGAAAGCGCGGCATTAAGGTTGTAACGAAGACTCTTGGAACAGCACTAGTTAGGCATATGCTCGGTAGGAGCATTAGCATCGATTTTGTGTTAGAGTGGGCTTATATGGAAGTCTTCTAACTAGTTAATCCGTGGTTAGAATTACTAAGGTTATTAAGTCAGAGCTATGGGCTAAGTAGCCTTTGTAGCTCCAACAGAGTAGCTTCGGTGTCCAATAAAGCAAAGATGGTGACAAGGAATTTACGATTATGTTGCATGCTCCCAGCGAATGGGTCACTTAACTTAGGCCAAGTGATGATGAAACAAGGGATTGCATTCGGTATCTCTATTCTACTCACCAAGTATTTACGGTTGCTGTAATTTGGAAACCGTGTGAAGGAGAGGTCACTTTGGAGATCGTGACTGAAAATCCCCCTTTCCCTGTACGCAATTACTATATTACATCAGTTAACCTGGCTACCAATGAAAATTTCTAAAAAGGTTCTAATGGTAAACTATTAATTTTTAGAATTAAGTGATAAGTTCTATATGGTGCTGAGGTTATTCAGTGAATATTCTAACTCAAGGGACTATCAATTAGCCTCAATCGCGTCGGCTGGTGGATATGACTCTCATCATTCATAATCTTTGAGCTGGTCCCTCGGGTTTATATTAGCGATAATTATGCTAACACACCTATATAAATTAAGAAGGGGGTTCACACAGCTAAAAATTATTAAGATGTAATTTTAGGGATTTTCTTTTTTTATATAAGGGAGAGGAAAAGAGGATGCAGGGAAGAAATCGACCAGGCAATTGAAAGTAGGCCTAGTTCAACAAATTCAACAATTAAATCAGAAGAATAAAATGTCGCCAAGGTTATGAATCGACCATCGGAGTTCAACAAGAGTTTAAATTCTGTGAAGGATATTCCTATCTTGTAGAAATTTCAAGATTCTAATGTGAATTTTAGATCTTATGTAAAGTTTTTTTGGGATAGTAGGTTTTGAAGAGTGAAGTTAAAAAGTTTAAATATTTCTTGAAGTTCTTGGAAGAGGGCTTTTCTAAGGTCTTGATTCTTCTCGCTGTGTAGAGAAGTGCATATGCCCTCATTTTCATTGGATGCACATTTGTTATAATGTGGGCAGTTAACAAATTTAAATAGAAACCTTTTGTCATTGAGAAGACTAATTTGCTTTCATTTCCGCAGTGTAGCTGTCACTGCTCCAGTTCTAAGTCTGGTGACTTTGAATTGTTGGCTTAAGTTTATTGAGTTTAATGGAGCTTACATCTTAATCTATGGCCCTCCCATGTGTGGGTTTTGATTAATGATGATGGTGAATCTTTCTTGTTTTTCCCTCTATCTTCTTATACCATTTTTTTATTTTTCTATATATGTCGATCATGAGGAGGGATATTAATTGATATAATTGATGTTATCAGAGTCCCTAGCCAACTTGTCTGCGATTTCATTTCCTGAAATTGAGCAGTGGCTTGGAACCCATTGTATGTAAATTTTGGTTTGGTAAAAATTTGATAAATGGGGAATTTTTTCCAAAATATCATTTGTTAATTAAGGGTAAATGGAAAGTTTAGAATGTTTTTATAATAAGATCAGGGGTGACTGCAGTTACTTAAGATAACAAAAGTATTATTTTTTTTCATAGCTGCACCATTTGATGGTTTCTTGGATGGCGAGAAGTTCCCCAATGATAAATTCAGTTTCTGTTTTAATTTTGAAGCTTTTTCTGAGATTTTCTGAAGGTATGTAGACTGCAAAAGTAGCCATCTTCTCTTGAAGTGAGCCATCTGAATAAGTTTGTTTACAAAACTTGTAGTCATGGTAAATAGTTGCTAAAGTTAAACTTTTTAATTCTTTTATTGATAGTTCTGATTTTTTTACTATTCCTTCAATTGCGGTTTTAATTTTTCTTTTGAAAAATTTCCAGGATGGGGTAACGTTGTAAATGGGCTGTTTAATCTTTTGGCTACTGATCTACGGGACCTGGGTTCGAGCCCCGGGTAAGGCATGGATGTTCATGTTGTTTTTCTGCTGAGGGCCTGCCATCCTCACAGACTTTCTACTATGGCATATAAACTGACAGGCTCCTGTCAGACCTCTGTGGCAAGCAGCTGCTTGAGGGGGTATTTATTATTATTTTTTTTCATAAAGAGGATGGGCTCTGATCCAAATAGCAACATTGGCTTTGCATTTCTAATTTTCAATCTTGTCCCTTAGCTGACTGTTGTGGGAACATGAGATTGTATCGTCATTGAGAAGACAGAATTGCATAAAATGCAATTCTTTCTTCTCACTGACAGTTGGGGTGAATTATTTTCTGCATTCTGAGCAACTTTAGGGCAAATGTTAAGTTGGCCTCAAGTAAAGATTTTGAATGGTGTCCAATTTCTTGGTTCTTTCCTGGAATAATCCTGAAAGTGCAGTCCGACCATAGTCGATTTTAGGCCTGAGTATGTTGTATAATGTCAGCAAATTAACCGAGTGGTTTCCTCATGACAGCAATGACAGACACTTCAGTAATCTAAGATGATTTTTCCCTTTCTCAAAATATGTTCAATGCGAGGCTTCCATTTGAGGGTGGAGTCAATAATGAGATCCAGAAGTTTAACTTCTTTCACTTGAGTAATAAATGTTTGATTGATTTTTATATTGTAAGATGGGATTTGGCATCTTGGTCTGAGTATAGGCAAAACTGCTGTTTTTTAAGTGGAGATTTTATTTTCCACATATTACAATAATGTTCCACTGACCGAATAGCTTTTCGTAATTTGCTTTCATTTCCGCAGTGTAGCTGCCACTGCTCCAGACTGAAACACAATACCGTGGAACATACTGATCCTCCTTTCCCCCCAGAAACTCATCACCTAGCAGAAATACACACAGAACCTCAGGGTCTCACTGGGGTAAGTGACGGGGATTCGGCAGTCTAATGCCCTGTCCCACCCATTGTGGTTAGCTGGCCACTTAGCTCGGCAAGATTCCTTTTGCTGGGCAACTAACTGAACTTCTGAATGGAGACGCAACTCTGGCAAATCGGGTAAAAGGAACAAATATGAATTTAACTACTATAGGGCAATTAAAAAAATTGCCTGCGCATCATCGTTGGGTTCTTATGTTTCCATCAATCACAATGTTTTGGTTCGACAGTTTTTTACTGGGTTGTTTTCTGTTTTACCTCTGAGTGGCACATGTTTTGCACACAACAGGCTAAATGACAGGTCACAAGGACCCCTAGGGCTCAGAGAAGATTGAAGGAAGGTTATCCACTGGACATGAGACATTCCTGGGTATCGTGCCCATGTTGCTGACACTAATTCAACTGGCCTTTTCTGTGCAAGAGAATTAAAGGGATCCTTAATAGGTGGCCTTAAATAGAACCCCTGTTCTGAGGCCTCTTGAAACTGTCCACATTAAAATTCTCCATCCTATGGACAAAGCGAGCTCCGAACCAAGTTCAGGAGTTCTTAAGTGCTCTATGACACCTGGCATTTAAATCCAGATACCTATCATCTCGAGACAGGCACGTGCACAGAATTTGGTTTCGGGGGAAGAGGTCGGAGAATTTAGTTTAAGGAAAGGTTCGAGAATTTAACATCGCGGGAGGAAGGGGAGGAGCGAGAATAAGATCTGAGGAGGCTTTCCCAACACTGAAATATTGCACCTGACAAGAAAGATTAAAATGATATTCTATACGAAATAAAGTCTTATAGTTGTTTTTAAATTCATTTTTAGTGTCGGTCATATACTATGAGACTAAAATAAAATTATATAAAGAGAACTGTTTTGGATTGCAAAGCAGGTAGACAAGTTGGAGATTTCGCATAAGACGACAGGATTTTCTGGGTCGTTTTATTCTGCTTATTTATTTCTTTTATTCTGCTTATTCTATTTATTTATTTATTTTATTCTGCTTGATCTGGACCTTCCTGGTCCCTCCTCTGAGTGCTTCCCTGTCTCAAGATGTTCAGACTTTTAAGCGATCTTGTATTGGTCTCTTACGATATCATTTAGTTCCAGAATGGAAACCACCATTCAAAACGCATTCGGTCAACTGGCGCTACTAGCCACCTCCCATTCTTCCAATTTCAGAACCTTAAAGACTCATCGAAATGATTTCCTTGAGACGTTTTCAATGGAATGACAATCACCAATTTGCAATTTTGTGGGGGAACAAAAAACAATGTAAAGACCTGTCAGAGAGCATCTTTTGTACTGACAGTTCATTTGCATAATTAAAGCATTTGTAATGATTTCACCGCTGATTTACATATTCACTGCTTGATATATAAGTAACTAAATTTCCTATTTTTAATTCCACATACATTGCAAAAAAATTAAGGGAAACCGATGAGTAACTTTTGCGTGATGATTTGAAGGGGGAAGACCCATTCGCACAGCTAGTTTTACCTTTCCTTTGGTTAAAATACCTCCTGAAATTGCACCGATTATCTCGTTACTAAAATGCGGAAGCTGAATCAACGAAAACCCAACAGCGCATGAGGCGACCGAAACAAAGAATGACAACAGTACTGTCCGCAGTCAGATCCTTGTTGCCGGCAGCGTTAGCAGATGGGATTATTTTGAAGCTAGTTCTTGAGATGTGGAAGAAAAATATCAAATTGGCTTTATAACATTAATCCCTGTTTTAAAACCTATCGTTTGCAAGATGTTAACTCTTTCTAAGAAAACGTATATGAGAAGTAGAGGAATATTTTCGTTCCTCAAATCCAAGAGACAACAGGGCAATGAAATCTTAATAAAAATTAAGACTCTGGTCGGATTTCTATCTAGGAGGATCTTGATGAATTGTTCACGCAATTGAGCTTTATAATTGTGGTTGACAATATGTAGGTAATTCTGGTTGACAATATGTAGGTAATTCTGGTTGACAATATGTCTGGTTGACAATGTGTAGTTAACGCCATAACAGTAGTAGACATTTATTTTAATCACAAAATTTAAGAATATATAACCAAAACTTTTCATGGCTTTAACTTTTTATGTCTCAAATCTTTTTTTCTACAATACAGGTATGTTGTAAAGTTTTTGAATAAGCATTTTATTTTCGAATTCTTCGATTTTTTTTCAGGATTTTTCATATTTTACTTTTTTTATTCATTGAATGAGGTCGATGAAAACCTTTTTCGCTTCATTGTCTTTATCACCGCCGAAAGGTTGAAAATAGAAACCGCAAACTTCAGGAAACTAGATTAGCTTGCTCCATGTCATTAAGTGTAGTTTAAGCGTTGCAAATAATTATCTTTGCAGAGAAATCTTATATGACAAATATATGTCGCTAAAATGTATAAGGCTCACAACTGTCAAAGAATTATGAGAAAACCAAAACAAAAAAGGAGATATTACGAATTTAGATACGAAGCACTAAAGATCATTGTATCGTACAAAATTCAAAATATATTTAGTTGACTGAAAGTTAACATTTCCAAAATTGGTATTAGATATATACTAACACCGAAGAATTTCGTTTCGATAGTTGTGTTCAGGAAGTATCCGTGACGTGTGACGCATCCCTTGCCACCATCATCGCGCAGTTGTTCAGTCATCCGAGCCTTTGGTTTCCGCGTCGCCACGCATCCACTACTTTTCATGATTGTGTTTATATTTGGCCTTTGGTTTTTGTTTGTTACCTTGGTAACCAGTACATTCGGGAAAACTGAGGTTCGAGTTTATTAGTGACAGCTTGAGAACAATAAGATGAGGATCAAGATAAGAGAATATTTCTATTCCCTAGATCCCCAGATCTCCTAGATCAGTATCTCAGCTGTACAATATTTCATCGCTTTAGAATAATTCCAGGTTTAACAATTTGTTTATTATACACATCATTCCGTACAAACGATGAACATCAGGACCAAGCGATTTTAATATTCGCTCCCCATGGCACCCTCAGAATACGCTGAGAAAAAAATTGCTCAGTTTCGTGCAATCTTGCAATTAGGTAGATACTGGTTCAGTTCGGTTGGCATTTTATATCCCTGATAATAGATACTGAAATGGTAAACAAGTAGATATAAACACACGTTACAACGGTAAAATATTTCGCACGTTCATAAATGCTCGTGATAAAATTTCAGTTCCGAAGTAAAAATAGGCATTTATGTAACATTATTTTGTACTTTATTAACACTAATTGAGATAAACTTAGATTAATTTTTCATACATTTCTTTTTGGTCACGAAAACTGCTAATCGTTAATGTAGACGTACACTATTGAGTTTGAAGACGTTTTTTGAAAGAAAGCTATTTATGAACTGAATATATATTATAAATTGTATTTGTACCAACACCCAGGGCTTTATTTTGCAAAATTAGTATTTGTATGATATTTAATGAAAATATACTTAAGAATTACTATATTTTTTTTACCCCTTCAAGCAGCTGCTTGCTACAGAGGTGTGGCAGGAGCCTGTCAGTTTATACGACGTAGAGTGGTTAGCGCGCTTGGCTACTGAGCAAAGGGACCTGGGTTCGAACCCTGGATAAGGCACGATGTTTGTATTGTCTTTCTGCTGAGGTCCCGCCATCCTCACAGAGCTTCTACTATCGCGTATAAACTGACAGGCTCCTGTCAGACCTCTGTGGAAAACAATTGCTTGAGGAGTATTTATTTATTATTTTAGAAGGTTTGTGAGAATGGCAGGACCTCAGCAAAAAAGCAGCACAAACTGTCAAGAAAAGAGCCTTACCCGAAGGCTCGAACCCAGATCCCCTAGATCAGTATCCCAGCACGCTAACCACTCGGCTACGGGAAGTCTATGTAAGAGTCTACAAAGTTAAACCTGTATCTAAAAATGAGTTAAAACAAGGTTTTTACTAGTCTTTAAAAAATTTTAAATTCAGTCTAGAAAGTCAGATCTCGATGACGATTCAAAACGGGCTTCATTTCATCAAGATGTCGTCATATAGATTGCAAAGAATACAATTTTAGTGAAAGAATATAAATACAACCTGTTAGAGATGACGATTTTGTTAATATTGGAATTTCCTATTATTTTTTTATATATTCTTGATAATAAATGACATCAATTAAAGTCATTTAACTGATTTTTACTTTGGGATAATAATTAAATAACATCCCTTAACTCTATGCCACTGCTACTTCATGATATATGAAAACATTTAAAAAACTCACTCCATACCGTGTAAAACCGAATCTATTATCGTGTAAAATGAAACTGGCTGCATTTTCTTGATCGTGTAAAACTGAAACAATGTAAACACAGTACCGTGTAAATCGAGGGATAGGTTTATCATTAAAAAAAATTGTTTATCATCCCTAAAAGATTGGAATATGAATCCTTAATTTAAAAATTCTCTTATATCGGCCATTTTATGAGAATATTAAGCCTCTACAGATGAGTTGCATCTTTGCACTACACACATTGCATCTACACACTCAGCAATATTCATATATTACTGAGTATATAATTCATATATTGGCAAAAAATTTTCTTTTTTTATCTATATCGAGATGGATTGGATTATTTTGTCTCTGAGCGGGACTTTTTCGCGCACAACGGGCTAAATAAACAGGTCACAGGGACTCCAAGGGCTTAGTAAAGGTTGGGGAGGGACCCACTGGACAACTATTAGGAGACAGATGATAACCAATATCTATATTGAGATCTTAGGAGCATTTCCATTTCTACGAATTAGAACTAAGGCGTGCTGAACACTTATGTTTGATTTAAGGAAATTCTTGGTAATCCTTAGAGCGTTAAGTTTGTATTAAATAAGAACAAGAAAAAATTTGTTATTGCAGCTATCGTTGATGTGTTTCTCAACTGGGCGGGGGTGGCTCAGTCGGTAGCGCGCTAGGCTCGTAATCTGCAGTTTCCAGGTTCGAGTCCCAGCTGGGTCAGCGTTGAGATTTATCTCCTCAAAATTCCCCGCCCTGCCCACGGTCAGTAGGGGACACCGATGAGCTTAGAAAGGATGCCGTCCGTCGGATGGGATCTATAGCCCTGGTCCCGTATGCAGGAGAGCCATACTCTGTGCACGTTAAAGAACACGCTGGATGGTCTTGACGGGAGGCTACCATCTGTCTCCCAACAGGTGTTCCAGTGGGTCCCCTCCCCCAACCTACTCTGAGCCTTCGGGCTCCTTGTGACCTGGCCATTTAGCCCATGGTGTGCAAAAAAGTGCCGTTCAGAGGTAAAGCAAATCCAAACAATCCAATGTTTTCTCAACGTCCCACTATTAGACAAGTTTAGCTGTTACCCTGGTTATAAAACAATTAAAATAATTTTAATATTTCCATTCAGAATCCTGATTTAGAATTATTTTTATTCCAAATAATAAAATAATATTGTAGCGAATCCCAAAATTTTTTTTTCAAAAAAACTTGGAAACCCTTTTGTTGGGTTGTTTAGTCCTTTGTCAATACATTATGATGAAAAAGCGGTTGAAATTGTCAGATTCCAAGATCACCAATGCTCAAAATAATGTTAAAGAAGAGAATTCACTAACGTATGGCCGTAAATGGTAGCTAGGTAGTCACTGGAAGGAGAGCCATTTACCAATCCCCTGTGATGATACACAGAACAGTCCAGACCAAGAATTTAATATCCAACCCTGCCTTCTCGTTTGTCAAGCCGTTAGAACCTTTTAAAGGAGATACTCTCTTGTGGAAGTGAACAGCATGGGAGGGATCCAGAAGTGTGGCCTACTGATCTAGACAACTATGGCAATTTTTCTTTTTTTTCCTACTTTGCTAAGGACTGGCCAACCATACAGAGTCCTGGTGCTGACCATACAAACCTACTGGAGAGTACTGGAATTAGGCTCTGAGCCTGATTATGGATCCTGAATGTGCTGCACTGGTGGGCCTCTGTGAAGGGAAAATCTGCCGCTGTGTTTTCTGTTTGTTTGTGCGTTAACAGCCGCAAGGGAATAGATTCACAGGCAACGTTATATCAGCTGTTGGATGATCTTGAGCAGAGACCATCGCAAGCACCTGAACCTCTTGCTTCTACGGGCATCGTCAAATTCTACATTGGACGAAGTCTTCCATTGTAGAGGGCTTCAGCATTTAGTAGTGGGGCAACGGGTCTTTGTCCCATGCCTGCGATTAGGGGACTGTTTGATATTGTCGACATTCCCTCTCTCAATTAACATAGTTTGTATAACCATCCCATTAATAATTTTCTTTCCATAGGTAGTTGGAAGGGGTCTCCAAGGAGTGTGATTGCTTCTCAGCAGACACGCTAGTGATGCTCTTTTAGGATATGAGTACATTAACGAAAGGTTTATTATAGCTAAATTTCAGACAAGCATTAAAGACTTGAATTCTATCTGCTGTTATGCCCCCACTGAGGATGCCGATGAGGATGAGAAGGGTAGGTTTTACGGACAACTTCAGTATATTTTGAATTCTGTCAAGAAAGGAGATATTACCTTTGTTCTAGGTAACTTTAATGCCAAAATTGGTACTGACTCTGACCTTTGGGGAGGGGTGATTGGCCCTTTTGGTATTGGTAGCTGCAATGGCAATGGGCAACGTCTCCTACAGGTAAGTAAACTCAATGGTTTCAGAATAACTAACACATATTACAAACACCGTGACATACATAAATACACATGCGTTTCACCTGATGGGCTGCATAGGAATATGATTGATTATATATTAATTTACAGCAAATGGGCTAGTTCTGTTAGAAATACCAGGGCATATAGGGGAGCTGAAATTGGATCTGACCATTACCTTGTTAAAAGTGTCTTGCAACTTAAACTTAAAAAGTGTTGTGCTAAAGTTAAAAAAATTACTTTAATTTTGAAGCTCTGAAAGACTCAGTTATAGCTAAAGCTTACCATGATATATGTTGCTTAGTCATTATGACAGTCATGGTTTACTTACTACTAAACTTCAGGAAGAACGGGGCAGTTTTAAACAGGGTTTTATGGAAACTAACAGTATTCTTTTAGGAAAAAAGGAGCAGAGGAGACAGAATTATTTGAGTGATAAGGCACTTGAACTTATTTCAGAAAGAAAGAACTGCAGCACTGTCCTTAATCAATACCCTACTAGTCTTAATAGAAAGCATTACAGAGAGCTTAATAAACGTGTAAAAGATCAGTTAGCTGCTGATAAGAATCTTTAGCTTGATTGCTTGAGTGACAAAGCTGAGGAAGCAGTTAGACAGCACAGCAGCAGAGAGCTGTACCAGATAGTTAATGTTTTATGTGGTAGAAAACGGACAGGCATACAAGGATTGAAAGATAAACAAGGTAAGGTTATAGAAGGTGAGGATTCTGTCATGGCTAGGTGGGCTGAGCATTTCAGTGATGTTCTAAACAATATGGTTAGTTCTACTCCTATTGTTTGTAATGATGATAGATGCATTGGTGGCTTTAATGTTGGCCCTATAACACAATCTGTAGTTATTTTGGCTGTTTCTAAAGTTAAACTTCATAAATCCCCAGGGGTAGATGAAATTACTACAGAAATGCTCAGAGCTGGGAATGTTTCGGTTACCACTTGGATGACTGAAATTTTGAATGTATTTTATGAAAAAGGCATGGTTCCTAAAGATTTTACCAGAGCTATTATTATCCCTATTTTCAAAAGAGGTGATCGCAGTTCTTATGATTATAGGGGTATCAGTCTACTCTCTGTTCCAGGTAACGTTCTTTTCATGATTGTGCTTAATAGAATTAAGAATCTGGTTGACAGTAAATTGCGTGATGAGCAATGTGGATTCAGAAGTGGCAGGGGATATGTAGATAATATTTTTTCACTTAGGCTGATTCTTGAGAAAGTTTAGAGTTTCAAAAACCTTTGGTTACTAACTTTGTAGATTTTAAAAAGACTTTTGACTCTGTTGATCGTGAAAATTTGTAGTTGATCGTGAGATAGTATGACATACCAGACAAGCCAATTAACGTAACCAGGGTTGGGTTGGGTTGTTTTACCTCTGAGCGGCACTTTTTTGCACACCATGGGATAAATGGCCAGGTCACATTGGACCCCGAAGGCTCAGAGAAGGTTGGGGAAGGGGACCCACTGGAACAGCTGTTGGGAGACAGATGGTAGTCTCCCGTCAAGGCCATCCAGCGTGTTCTTTAACGTGCACAGGGTATGGCTCTCCCGCACACGGGGCCAAGGTTTAACGTCCCATCCGACGGACGGCGGCCTTTCCAAGCCCATCGGTGTCCCCTACTGACCGTGGGCAAGGCGGGGAATTTTGCGGAGATAAATCTCAACGCTGACCCAGCTGGGACTCGAACCTGGGAACTACAGATTACAAGCCTGGCGCGCTACCGACTGAGCCACCCCCTCCCCTAACTTAACCAGAAAGCTCTGTATAATAACACTGAATCGTGTATGAGAGTTGGTAAAGCTTGTAGCAATTGGTTTAGCATTACTTCTGGTATTCGACAAGCGTGCATTTTGTTTCCTTTTCTCTTTAGTTTGGTAATTGATTACATTTTGCGAAATTCATTGCAAGGGAAAGATTTTGACCTTAAATGGTCTGAAGTTTCTAAAATTTCTGATTTAGATTATGCTGATGATTTAGCTCTTTTGGCAAATGATGTTGATGAGATGAACTCTTTCATTCGAGCTGTTGATGAGACTGGTAGTAGAGTAGGTTTGGTTATAAACAGAGAAAACCAAAGTGATGAAAATTGGTCAGGCAGGCTGTGATTCAGTTACTCTGAATGGTTGCAGTCTTGAGCAGGTGTCACAGTTTAATTATCTTGGGAGCTATGTAACAGATACTGGTGATGTGCGGCATGAGATTAACAGACGAATAGGGATTGCTGCCGGGACTTTTAAGAATCTATGGAGAGTGTGGAGAAATAGGCGTATACACCTAAAGACTAAAATCAGACTGTATAATAGTTTGGGTCTTTCTAGGGTTAGTTATGGTAGTGAAACTTGGACACTTTGTAAACATGATAACAGGAAACTAGATGCTTTTGTTTGCAGATGATTACGCAGTATCTTGGACATTAGGTGGTCCAACTTTGTAACTAATGATGAGGTTAGGCAAAGGAGTTTGCAACCTCCTTTAAACAGCATATTGTGCAGAGAGAGACTCCGCTGGTTTGGCCATGTTTCCCGTATGGATAATTATAGATTGGCGAATAGGGTTATGAACAGTGTGCATAGAGGGTTCAGAAGGAGGGGGAGACCTAGGATGCGGTGGGCAGACAATATCAAACAGGACCTTTTTAGAATTGGTGTGCAGTGGCCGGATGCAGCAGATGTAGCTCAGGACAGATATGCTTGGAGAATTAAACTGCATGGTCTGGTCGGACCTCCGTAGCCCATGTTGAGGATGAAGAAGAAGAACATGATGATGATGATGAAGCGGCACCATTTAACAGCAGACGATACTTTCACATTGCCTTCAAATTGATGAAATATTAAAAATACGTCATACAAACTTCAGATATTTAATTTATGTTAGTGAACAAATTGTTACAAGAGTTGTGTTTTATCTATTGAAGTATTTTTTCACAAATGTCAAAAGTTGCAGACAAATGCTTCAGCTTCCATTGATTCTTTTAATATTAAAGAATATTGCAGTAAATATATTTAGAGAGATTTGAGTGACATCTTCAATTTATCGCCAATAACAGTTTTTTGCATAAAAGGTTTATTTTCAATGTTAGGGAGTATTGAAAGTGGTTTTCCATTCACATATCACGGAAGTGTCCGGACACTTTATTCAACATTTATTCAACATTCATTCAATCATTACTATGATTCTGAGTGTTGGCTCGGTACGGCACTTTCTGATGCAGGCTATGTTGATCTCCGTCTTCGGCGTGTCTCCAGATTTCATAAGATAATATATTTATTCATCATCATCGTCATCTCACAAAACACAAATGTAGAGCGATTTTATACATTTTACCCGGAAAGCTAATAGCTTATAGCTTATGCACGTGCGACAGTCACTGCTGTAATGCGATTCGTCACTAAGCAAGAGTATCAGCCTTCCCGAAGCAGCTCTCTTTCCCCGCATCACTGCAGACGCAGAAGACGATGAAATGGCTTCAGAGATAGATGAGAAAACAGATTGCGCGAATGCAGCCTCAGTTCTCGCAAGTTGTCTTCTAATCATGCTTCGCCACAAAGATGTTGGAAATCTGGCAGCTGTGTTAGATCTGTATCCTGTCGCTAATAGCTAGATCATCGGTCGATCCTCTCTTCAGGATGTTTTTTGATGCAACCAGAGCATTGGCGACAGGTTACCGTACTTTCCTGTACCCATTGTTGCCAACAGATTCCACCCTTCGGGCATCACGACCCACACACGAAAGGCAGTTTGGCCTGTTCTGACATCGTGGCGATCCGTTCAAATTCCGTCAGTCGTACAGTCGCTCAAAAAAAGTATCCGAACACTGTGGTTGATTACAGAATTCAGAAAAAATATCTGGCAACGATTTTTTTAGAAATTAGTGATCTAGCAACCTTCGTGTCACGTGATTACAGAATTCAGGAAAAATATCTGGAGCGTGTACAGCAACTGTACACGCTCCAGTTACCGTTCACAGCAAACTGGAGCGTGTGCAGTTACTGCACACGCTTCAGTTTGCTGTGAACGGTAACTGCACACGCTCAATATTTCCGTGAGTGAGCCCACACGATCTAGTATCAAAATAATATGACCACCTACAGTCGCTCAAAAAAGTATCCGAACACTATGGTTGATTACAGAATTCAGGAAAAAATTCTGGCAACGATTTCTTTTAGAAATGAGTGATCTGGCAACTTTCGTGTCACGTGACACGAAGGTTGCCAGATCACTGATTTCTAAAAAAATCGTTGGCAGATATTTTTTCTGAATTCTGTACTCAACCACAGTGTTCGGATAAAGGTATTGCACACTCTTCGTAGGTTCGTACCCCATTTTGTTTTCCTGCTGACGTTTACCCGTTTTTATAGCCTCTTTCGATCACCACATCATTAGGTAAGGACACGTTACCACGGATGACAGCGCCGATCGGTTTGATATGCAAATCGTTTACGTCCACATTAAAGATGCGTTCGGGCTCAATTTTTCGATCCCGCCCGAGCTTGAAGTTATTGCCCGAGTTCGCCCGAACCAGTTCGACAATTGATAAGTCCGAGCCCGATTTGGAGAAAAACATTCTCGTATGCATCAGAAAATATAAATACAGAAATGGATGTCGTTAATAATTGGTTTTATTTTTATTTATTAATATTTATCACAAAACTAAAACGTTAATGCGATTTCGAACGAAAAATATTAATAATGGCAGTAGAAACTGAAATTTCGTGGGTAACATCATTATAAAAGAAAAGAGCAATTCATTAATTAAAGATAGAGAATACGAAAATAATCAAAAACTATATGGTGCTTATTTCAATTAGGAAAGACTGATTAAAAGATTGAAATTATATAAAAATATTATACATTGTTTCTTTTTTTTTTCTACAATTGCGAAAAAATATTTGAAATTGAAATTACTCTGAGCCCAAGCTCCAACCCATCTTGTCCATATACGTCATAACTGAGTATGCAAATCGTCAGGTCAATCGGACCCTTCTTTCGATGTGGGTGAATTTCAACGAAGAGTACTGTAGTTAATACAATCGGCTATTATTTGTAATCAATCATTTTTTTTATATTTTACATTCACCTTAAAAGGTGGTCCGAAGCATATACGGATAATTTTATGATGTAAATATGAAAAAGCAGGATGTTTAATTTATGCCATTTGTTTTCATATATCAATAGAATTTGCAAAGGAATTGAAAAACTCGTAGCGCCCTTGGGTCATCAATCATATTTTTCACACAAAGCACTTTTTCTGTGTCGCAGTAAAATAAATGAAGGAAATTATTTTACTTTCGAATTTCTCTGAAGCTCCCATTGCACAAGAAGTGCATCGTCTCAATAGGTATAATAATTTACTATATATGTATTATCAAAAAGCAATTTACAATGAATAGAATAGAGGATGAAAATTTTGTGTGAACACAAAAATTTCCCGGCACACCATCTTGGGAACCACTGTGTTCAGAAAATGTGCTGCTTAGAAGTAACGCAAACCACCGTGTTCAGAAAATGTGCTGCTTAGAAGTAACGCAAACCATTGTGTTCAGAAAATGTGCTGCTTAGAAGTAACGCAAACCACTGTGTTCAGAAAATGTGCTGCTTAGAAGTAACGCAAACCAATCCGCTGTAGTCCCCACTGCGACTGCGTTGAGATTTTCTCCTCTAATCCTCTTTCTCTCTTTGGTGAGAAATGGCACATTGATGGACTTGAAAAGGATGCCTCTTTCAGATGGGATGCTAAGCCACGGCCCAGTATAAAGGAAAATCATACTCTGTGCACTTTACAGAGCACGACGAATGGCTTTCACTATAGGATTCCATCTGTTTCCTAACAGCTGTTCACTACATCCCCTTCTCATACTCATCTCTCAGTCATTGGGATTTTTGAGATCTAGTCATTTAGTCCATTCTGTACAAAAATCTTTCCTACAGTGCTGAAACAACACAACCTGCCGTCAGTTTAAGTATATTAGCTTCCAGTGCTCGATATGCTATCAGTACCTTCAACTTAGGTATATTAACTTCCAGTGCTCCATATGCAGTACCATCAGTTTCGGTATATTAGCTTCCAGTGGTCGATATTGTTCATCTGACGGGAATCTCAGACATGTTATGGTTCTTTAACAAACCATATAATAAAAAAAAAGATGTGAAAAACTGATTTTGAAAGCAATGAGATCATCTAGCTTTTGCGAGAAATTTTTGCTTCGAAACATTGTATTCTATGCGTTTGGCAGGATGACAGTGCTCTGCTTGCATTTTGCCAACCATGGGATTTTTGTAAACCTAAATGGAAAGGATTCATATTCGGTTTGTTTAAATAGACAACGAAGTGGGAATTTGGTTGGAAAACTGAATCACTCCCCGGGCTCCCCTCCGTCTTCTTAAGGGTTTTAGCGATAGTTTCTCGTAACAGCTTTACGCAGTGTAGGTCGCAAGCCCCTAAGCTAAAAAAAAGATAGATTCTTTATTACTAATTTACTGAAATTTTAAAATTCATGGAGAAGTCCATTGTCTTCCGCACTGGAGTACTGAGTACTTTAATATATGTATATGTATATTAACTATCACGTGGAGTTCGAGATCTGTTATGCAGATCTGCAATGGAATGGATATCCATTGCAGAAGAAATGCATCGTCTCCATTGTTAGAGAAAGGTTTACGTATTGAGCATGATTCGTCCATTTCCATTTCAACCGCTTTCGTTTCAGCTGAATTACTTTCAAGGTGCAGAGAAGAAGGTTAAAGCAGCGATCCAATGGCTGTCTACCAGCGGAGAACTCTACCGCTAGAACTATCTACCACGGAGAACTATCTATCACTTTCCTTCTTCCGATATTCATTAGTTTTTGACAGCATACATGTTCCAGCATACGAACTGCACTTATCTGTTAAGTGAAAAGCTTTCCTGAGGTCACGTATTGTCTCGCTTCATGCGTATTAACACCGCGCGTGCCAATGATCTCCATGTTTCACCCTCTCCCAGCCCTCCCACCTGATATCGGCATTCTGTCAGAGCAATGTCTTGGAGGCGTAATGACGACCAGGATGGGACGATCGCTGCAATATATATGGACGATACCAGAGATCGCTGAACTTCGGACCTAATGAGATTTTGAGAGCATTTATCTTGGCGAATTCAAATTTATTTTATTAATCGAAGATATTACGCGACCTTCGTTCAGAAGCTGCACAAAAGAAGATACTAAATTCTCGAACTCCACGTGATCGTTAATATATATGTTAAAGATCAATCGAAGATATTAACTGTAATTACGAAAAATTAGAAAACATATTTTCAATTGTTTCATTGGTTTTGCGAATCGTTTGAGTAATTTGCACAAAAGAGCATAAATAGTTTTTTTTTTGCGCAAAATCTCTTGCCACTCGAGTCTGCCAATGAGCATAAGACTCGTTAGCTAGGTTCATTGCCATTATCATGTAAAGAGCTCGAGTCCAACCTACACTTAGTAAAGAGCGATTATTATTAAGGAAAAAAAATCTATATTCTTAAAGATCCGCAGGAAAAATATTCTATTTAAAAAGGAAACATACATTTCTAATGAAAAATGAATTAAAAAAATACATTTTAAAGAATTAAAAAAATATTTTGATTAAAAAATCAAAATATACATTTTTTATGAGTACTATGAATTGGCAAAATTATTTTGTTATCACCTAAAAATGTTTAGAGAAAAAAAATTGAAGAAATTGAAAAAAGAATTGAAGAAATGAGCCAGATTGAGTAAATTGATTATTTGTTTTATGAGGCCGCGGTTGGATAGGAACGATTGCGTGTGATAATCAAATAACAACAACGGATATTTTTGATTCTGTGCCGAGTGGTTAGCGCGCTTGGCTACTGATCTACGGGACCTGGGTTCGAGCCCCGGGTAAGGCATGGATGTTCGTGTTGTTTTCTGCTGAGGTCCTGCCATCCTCTCAGACCTTCTACTATGGCATATAAACTGACAGGCTCCTGTCAGACCTCTGTGGCAAGCAGCTGCTTGAGGGGGTATTTATTATTTATTTTTATTAAATTTATTTGTCTTATCATCATATATTTCTAAAAATAGAAAATTTACCTGGCGTTGCTCATTTATGAAACACTCCAAAGTATATAGTTGATGGCACTCCGCACGTCGCAAGCTTCCGTTTAACATATCGCGAAGTGGTATTTAAAAGGTGATATTGGCTCTGTGATGCATTATTTCGTAGGGGACTGCTTTTTAATATTCACAATGAGAGAGAGAGGAGCAAGCAATGGGGAGACTATGAGACTGCGCAGTTCTCACAGATCTCAGGTAATAACCGATGCATGATTAGAACGAATTTTTGCTTTATGATTTATAATATTTAAATGTTAAACGAACTATTTTGAGTGAACCAATCATTTTGTTGATAAGTTGATCATGCATATTCAAGTAATAAATATCACCCAGACCTGTCGTGTTTCCACAATACTCGAATACGAGAAAGTAATAATTTTGCAATTAGGAATTATATTGTCTTATTTAAGTAACTGTCAGTAAAACCAAATATCTATGTCGATGAGTTATATATATATGTATTGCGTTTTGATTAAAAATAATGAGTTTGTTACGAATGGATTAAAAAAGATTGTTTTCGTGCATTCAAGAGTTAATTCTCTTTGAAGAGTCTTTGGTGTCTAACACCAAAAGCAATGCATTCCATGAAAAGAAAAAGTTGAATGTTGAAACATTTCAATTTCTAATAATAGGAAAGAAATTCATAAAGACGATTTTCTTTCTGAAAGAGAAACTTTATAAGACATCTCTCATGCAAACTATAGCTATTATTAAACTTAACACAATGGCAGGAATATGAAAACTATCCATATTGAGAAATAGTTAGCTTCTTTCTTCCGGCTTTTTGTTTCTCCCAAAGTATCTGATATTTCTTTGATATATCGTTTCATCTGTCGAATTATTTGAAAAACTTTCACAAGAGAAATCTATTGTATGGTCTCTTAATCAGCAGTTGTTTTTCATCTTAACTTTCCAACTCCAAAACGGCGACTAATATGGGCATATTAAAACATCTTTATCTTTTGTGTTAAAATGCCCAACGACTGACTTGTATTCGTCACAGAGGAGAAGCACAATGGCGTGAAATCCCTTGACAGGCTTCTGCTGTTTCAAGAGATCACGAAGGCAATCTGGCTAGTGGACAACAACTGGTGGTGACAGCAGGGAATACTTCCTTCTATCGATTGCCATTGTTCTGCATTGCTTTGCAGATTTCCTTACGCATTTAGAGACGTAAGCAAAGTGCTTTAATCATTCTTTGATATGATAAAGGAAAGGGCAGACTGAGGCTCTGAAGGACTCTCGAAAAGAAAATGGTGTTTGATTTGGGCTTTTAAAGTACTTCGCGCAGGAATCATTTTCGGGATTTAAATACATCGGCGCACTCAAGGAGAGAAAAGAGAGAATTCTTCGCCCAGAATTAAAAACAAATAACATGGAAACTTAAGATGTGAAGGAGAAAACTTGAATGTTTCTGCAGGATATACGGGAATTTTGTTTTTTTTTTCCGTGAGGTTTTGTTTCCCTTTCACGTTTTATTTATGCTGTATTGAATACTGTTCTGATATATTCTTCTCAGATTTCCGTGGGGAGTATGATGCCCAGGGGAGAAAAATTTAAAGCTAACTTTGGGAAACGGGGCATGTAGATATGAACAAGGAAACAGAGAAATTTAAATAAAATTTTTTGTTTTTTAACTTATAATTATTAAACGTTAAACGAAGGATTTTGAGTGCACTAACTGTTGAAATAATCAATTTGCTGATAAAGTAGCTCTTCAGAATCTTTTAACTAATGTTTGAAGTCTATCTCTACAGGTAATCTGTGTATTTACTATAGCTCATGCATGTTCAAGTAATAAATAGCAGCCAGATATGTCGTGTTTTCTTTCACCATAGGCAAATACAAAGAATGCAATAATTCTGTAAATAAGGAAAATATTCTTATTTGGGTAAATATAATATACCATCTATACAACAAGCTGCGATATCGTTGAGGTTTCCTATTCTTCGCTTCTTGCCACTGCCATATCCTCAGTAACAACCGATACAGAAGTTCTTAGTGAGATTACTGTGCACTAGGAGAGCTTGGAGAGACCACTGTACGACGGGATGGGTGAGAGCAATTAGGACTCAATTAGGTGGCATTGGTGAGAGCACTCTCAATTAGGTGGCATTGGGGAGACCACTACCCATCATGTTAGCTTGGGGAGACCAGTGTCGGTCAGGTGGGACTGGAGAGACCGTTGTCCATCAGATGAGTTTGCGGAGACCAGGGTATGCTCTTTTGTTTTTTCTTTTAGTGCGCATTTAAAGTAAAGTGCTATGCCCAAAGACGCTGCTTCTAAAATGCTTCGGGTTCCATATCTCTTTAAATATCACACGAATAGTGTCGAAAATTAAGAATTAGAAAGATTTGAATGAAATCTTTATCTCCAGCGACACTCTCTAAAGAGCTTATTTTCAAACTTTGGGAGGTCTGAATATGACTATTTTTAATTATATTATAATTGGGTTGTTTTACGAACTATAATATCCATCCGACGGACGATGGCCTCTTCGGGTCCATCGATGTTCTCTGCTGACTCTGGGCAGGGAGAGGATTTTTGGGGAAATATTATAACAATTTTTACTATAATAATTATTATTATTTACATATATTTTCTTGTTACGACAGATGAACGTGCTGCAATAAATTTATGATAAACGCGTCATGAACGCTCGCGTATGTTTCTGCGTGACAACTACGTAACCAATGAATTAGAACGAAGAACATCATCATCATCATCATCATCATCATCATCATCATCATCATCATCATCATCATCATCATCATCATCATCATCATCATCATCATCATCATCATCATCATCATCATGATCATCATCACCATCACCACCACCACCACCACCACCACCACCATCATCATCATCATCATCATCATCATCATCATCATCATCATCATCATCATCTTCAAGCAGCTATGGAGGTCCAACCAGACTGTTCAATTTAGTTCTCCAAGTATATCTGTCCTAAGCTACATCTGCTGCATCTGGCCATTACACACCATTTCTAACAAGGTCCTGTTTGACATTGTCTGCCCACCGCATCCTTGGTTGCTTGTCCCGCATCCGCTTCTAAGGCCTTTAGGCACACTGTTCATAACCCTATTCGCTAATCTTTAATTATACGGGCAACATGGTCAAACCAACGGAATTTCTCTCTGCACAATATGCTGCTTAAAGGAGGTTGCCGACTCCTTTGCCTGACTTCATCATATGTTACAAAGTTCAACCACCTAATGCCCAAGATACTGCATAAGCATCTAGAATCGAAAGCATCTAGTTTCCTGTTATCTTGCTTACAAAGTGTCCAAGTTTCACTACCATAACTAATCCTAGAGAGAACCAAACAATTATACAGCCCAAATTTAGTCTTTAGGTGTATTTCCCTATTTTTCCACAGTCTACATAGATTCTTAAAAGTCCCGGAAGCAATCCCCATTCGTCTGTTAATCTCATGCCGCACATCACCATTATCTGTTACATAGCTCCCAAGATAATTAAACTGTCACACCTGCTCAAGACTGCAACCATTCCGATTAAACTGAATCACAGCCTGCCTGACCAATTTTCATCACTTTAGTTTTCTCTCTGTTTATAACCAAACCTTCTCTACTACCAGTCTCATCAAGCTGCATCTGGCCACTACACACCATTTCTAAGAAGATCCTATTTGACATTGTCTGCCCACCGCATTCTAGGTCGTCTGCCCACCACATCAACATCTCGAATGAATGAGTTCATCCCATAAATATTATTTGCCAAAAGGGCTAAATCATCAGCATAATCTAAATCAGAAATATTTGTATCTCCAGCCCATTTAAGGCCAAAATCTTTCCCTTGAAGTGAATTTCGCATAACATAATCAATAACCAAGCTAAAGAGAAAAGGAGACAAAATGCACCCTTGTCGAACACCAGAAGTAATGCTAAACCAACTCTCACACACGACTCAGTGTTATTATAGAGAGCTTTCATTATGTTAACTAACTTGTCTGGTATACCATATGATTTCACAATCAACCACAAATTATAACGATCAATAGAGTCGAAAGCCTTTTTGAAATCAACGAAGCTAGCAAACAAAGGTTTCTGAAACTCTAAACATTTCTCAAGAATCTGCCTAAGTGAAAATATCTGATCCACACATCCCCTACCACTTCTGAATCCACATTGCTCATCACGTAATTGACTGTCAACCAGATTCTTAATTATATTAAGCACAATCATGGAAAGAACTTTACCTGGAACAGAGAGTAGGCTGATACCCCTATAGTTATCACAAGAACTGCGATCACCTTTTTTGAAAGTAGGGATAATAATAGCTCTGGTAAAATCCTTAGGAACCATGCCTTTATCATAAAAGATATTAAAATTTTCAGTTTTCAATTTGGTAATCGAAACATTCTCAGCTCTAAGCATTTCAGTAATAATTTCATCTAACCCTGGAGATTTATGCAGTTTAAATTTAGAAATAGCTAAAATAACTTTAGAATGCAATGTAGGAACAATATTAAGGCCACTAATGCATCTATCATCATTGCAAACAATGGGAGTAGAATTACCCACATTGTTTAGAACATCACTGAAATGCTCAGTTCACCTAGCCATGACAGAATCCTCCCCTTCTATAACCTTACCTTGTTTATCCTTCAATCCCTGTATGCCTGTCCGCTTTCTACCACACAAAACATTAACTATCTGGTACAGCTCTCTGCTGTTGTGCTGTCTAACTCCTTCCTCGGCTTTGTCAGCCAAGCCATCAAGCCAAAGATTCTTATCAGCAGCTAACTGATCCTTTACACATTTATTAAGCTCTCTGTAATGCTTTCTATTAGGACTAGTAGGGTATTGATTAAGGACATTCCTGCATTTCTTTCTTTCTGAAATAAGCTCAAGTGCCTTATCACTCAAATTATTCAACCTCCTCTGTTCCTTTTTCCTAAAAGAGTTAAGTTAGCAGTGGCACACTCAGAATTTAATCTTGGGGGGGGGGGGCACTTGCCCGTCTCGGGCAAACGAAGCTGCGCCCAGTCCCCCTGATTTGTTCGCCTTGTGTTCACAGCGGCCGTGATTCCCGAGAACTATAGGGTATTCCCACTTTATGTGAACGCTAATTCATAAGTTGTATAGAAACAGAAGACACGACACAACATAAATATAAAAAATGAATTTTAATTAGGAAAAGATTTTTGGAAAATTTTCTAGTGCTTTTTTTTTTTCTTTTTCTTTGGGGGATGTTAGGGCCCCTTGGTCTCCCCTGTGGGTGCGCTCTGACTGTTTGTTTCCAAATAAACCTGTTTAAAACGGTCCCATTCTTCCTAAACTTTAGTATTAAGTAAACCATGGCTGACATAATGACTAAGCAACGTATCATGGTAAGCTTTAGCTATAATTGGGTCTTTCAGAGCTTCAAAATTAAAGGTAAATTTTTTAACCTTAGCACAAAACGTTTTAAGTTTAAGTTGCAAGACACTTTTAACAAGGTAATAGTCAGATTCAATTTCAGCTCCCCTATATGATCCGGTATTCCTAACAGAACTAGCACATTTTCTATTAATTAATATTTAATCAATCATATTCTTATGCAGCCCATCTGGTGAAACCCATGTGTACTTATGTATGTCGCCGTGTTTGTAATAAGTGTTTGTTATTCTGAAACCATTGAGTTTATTTACCTGTAGGAGACGTTGCCCATTGCCATTGCAGCTATCAATACCAAAATGCCTATTACTCCTCCCCAAACGTCAGAGTCAGTACCAACTTTGGCATTGAAGTCACCAAGAACAAGGGTAATATCTCCTTTCTTGACAGAATTCAAAATATCCTGAAGTTGTTCATGAAACCTATCCTTCTCATCCTCATCGGCATCCTCAGTAGGGACATAACAGCAGATAACATTCAAGTCTTTAATGCTCGTCTGAAATTTTGCTGTAAGAAATCTTTCATTAATTCACTGATATCCTAGAAGAGCGTCACTAGGATGTCTGCTGAGAAGCAAACCACGCCTTGGTGATGCTAATTATCATTCCTCGTTGGAATTCTTGTGTGAGGACACCAAGAGAGTAAGCTCACATTCTAACTACCTGCGGTGATAAAAAGATTAGTGGGATGTTTAAAGAAACTATGTTTATTGAGAGAGGGAATGCCGAAAATATGAAACAGCCCCCTAATCGCAGACATGGGGCAAAGACCCGTTCCCCCACTACTAAAGGCTGAAGCCATCTACACTGGAAGACTTCCTCCAATGTAGAATTTGACGATGCCAATAGAAGCAAAGAGTTCAGGTGCCTGCGATGACTTCTGCTCAGGATTATCCACCAGCTGATAAACATATCCTGTGAATCTATTCACTTGGGGCTGTCAACCCACAAACGAACAGAAAACACAGCGGAAGATTTTCCCTCCACAGAAGCCCACCAGTGCAGCAAATTCAGGATCCATTATCAAGCTCAGAGTCTTATTTCAGTCCAGTCCAGTAGGTATATATGGTCAGCACCAGGACCGTATGTGTTTGACCACTGCTCACCACGGTTGGTAAAAAAGAAAAGTAGCCATAATTGTTCAGATCAGTAGGCCACACGTCTCTGACAGCCCTCCCATGGTGTTCACTTCCACAAGAGAGTATCTCCTTAAAGGTACTATCGGCCCGCACCACGAGAAGTTGGGGTCGGACATTAGTTGCTAGGCCTGGCCTGTTCTATGCATCGTCACAGGGGATTGGTAAGAAAGATAGATGTTGTTATGTTGGAGTTGTTGATATGTGAAAGGGGATATAATCTCAGTCTGTACACGATAAAGTGGTTAAAAAAAAGAAGTATTTGATGTGGTGAGTGCGCGGGAGGTTAAATAGTTTATTAGTTTAAATCCTACTAGTGAATTAACAAGGAAAATAAGAATGGTTTACGCCTGAACGAAAGTTTCACAAAGGACATTGCCATTACAAATGAAGAGATAAACGTTAGTCGAATAGAAAGAGCTAGTCTTAACTTTTCTGCAGGAAGAGATTAGTATTTAGTTTGTTTATAAGAATTGGTAAGGTTAATCTCGATAGTTTGCATATTTGTTTACAAACATGATTTTATTGTTCATCGAATGATAATTAGCCTTGCTTTGTGATTTGGGTGTGGATAGATATAGGATGATGGATTCTTCTGAAAGTTCATCTTTATATTGATATAGATTTTCGTACCGGTTGGCTTAGTTTGTATAAATAATTTCATCCATGCTTTGTAATAAATGGCATTGTTTTGTTATTGTCATTGACATATAAAGTATTTTCGTGAACTCACGCTCAGTGCTCATCCATTTAATTTGCAACAATACATACATCGCACTGATTGAATCAAGGGGAGGGTGGGGGGAGGGGATAATGGTAATTCTAACTATGATACAGAAGTGGTATGTCTGTGAAAATTTGGACCTAGGGGCTAATAGTGGTCATATACATAATTTATTATTATTGCAAGGTCAAATAGTGTAAGAGTAATTAATCCGTTGCATTCCACAAAAAAATATCTCTTGTGAAAGATACTAAAGGTTTGCACCACGAGAATGCGGTTATTTGACTTTAGGCACTACTAGACTTTGAAAATAATACTTTAGGCCCCAGAGCTATTGGTTCTGCATCATCCCGAGGGATTGGTCAATAACGGAGGGTAAGAAAATTCAAGAACCACTAAAAACATGTGATCTTATCAATAGGATGTTTTGTGGAAAGTGACGGCTAAATCAGAGGTCTCAAACTCAAATCACAATTCCATGTCAATTCATCGCGGTAAATTCATTGCACGTCAATTCAACGCACGTCAATTCAACACAGCGTCAATTCATCGCGCATTAATTAATCGCAACGTCAATACATCGTAGCGTTAATTCATCGCAGCATCAGTTCATAACAACTTCAATTCATCGCAGCGTCAATTCGTCGCAGTGTTAGACATGTGGTTTTATTGACTTTCTGCATCTATAGATTATTCAAATGAACTCTAGAGGCAATAATTTAGACTTTAAAAGGTTAAACATGCGTCAGGAGAATTTATTTCAGAAATTAATTAAAACCAGCATAGCAAGGATTGTTTCAAACCATTTAATAAAATATGCATTTTAAACGTTTGCGTAATGATTGTTTCAATATTAGGCGATCAATAATGATATTTATGAAAACAATTTATTGTTAAATATTCCAGCTTCCGTGATTATTTAAATACTGAACGAATGTTGAAAATCGAGGTTTAAACAGATTTAATTATAATCTGTCACTTTTTTCCATTAAATGCATATGTCAGAAGTTATAGAAGTTCGAAGTTATATTCCAGTTGAGATAAAATACTAATTCTCTATTTTAGTAAGGAAATTTTGGTTGGTATTTTGGGAGCAATTTTGGTATGTTGACCTATTGTTAAGTGAAATACCTAAAACTCATTATATATTTTATGCCCCAGCTTAGTAAGAGAGGGTTATGTTGTTTTATCTCTTAAGCGACCCCCTGGATAGCTGTTAGGAGACAGATCGAAGCCTTCCATCAAGGCTATTTAGCATGTTCTTTAATGTGCACTGGGTATGGTTTTCCTGCACACGGAGCCACGGCTTAACATCCCATCCGACTGTGGCGGCCTTTCTAAGTCCATTGATCTCCCCTTTTTGGCCGAAGCCAGTTTATCAATTACCTATTAAACCCAAAAAGAGTATTTATCTCTAAAAATAAACAATTATCACTTAAAACCAATAAATTACACTCCCCCAAGAGTAAGAGTTAAAGATCATCAATTCAGTTTCGAACAATTTACTTGGAACAGCCCTGGGCACATTACGGCCAGCCATTTCTTTTTGTCCGACCCCAGAGCTACTGATGAAAAATTCATTAATTTTGCAAAAGAGAAAAGGAAAGTATATAGGACAAGAAGTCCAACTTCGGCGGAGTGAATTCTCATCAAAATAAATGATTTTAATAAAATTATATGGTTGATGTATCTTTTTCATTTATACTGTTTATACATACGCTATTGATCGCATCATTCCATTTCAGATTCCTATGCTACCCATCACTCCATTTCAGATTCCTATGCTACCCATCACTCCATTTCAGCTTTCTAAGCGACTCTTCAGCTAAAATGTTTGCCCAGTCATGAAGTTCCTAGAACCTACCAAACAGAGAATTACTATATTATGTGAATGGGAATTTAGCTTCGAAGCACTATAATTTCTAAAATATGCATTTAATGAAAAAAAAAGTAACTGAAGATAAATTAAAGATCATAATCAAATCTATTTAAAGAGGCATGGAAGCTGAATTATTTAACAATAAATTATTTTCATAAATATCATTAATGACTGCCTTATAATTGAAATAATCATTACGCAAACTTTTAAAATGCATATTTTATTAAATGGTTTGAAAATAATATTTGTTTTGCAAATTTTAATTAATTTCTGAGGTAAATTCTCCTGACTCATGTTCAACCTTTTAAAGTCTAAATTATTGCCTCTAGAGTTCATTTGAACAATCTATAGATGCAGTAAGTCAATAAAACCACATGTCTAACACTGCGATAAATTAATGCTCGATGAATTGACGCTGCGATGAATTGACGTGCGATGAATTGATGTGTGATCAATTGACGTGCGATGAATTGATGTGTGATGAATTGATCTGCGATGAATTGGAAAAGTACATCAAAATTTGAAACATTTGAGAAATGTTGATGTCAAATCTCTTCAGTCTAAAAGTAAAAACGTTAATACTCGTAGAAGTGACAATCTTGCTGGGAAGGGAGATCAGTCCTCTTCCAACACGGCACACAAAGGATTGGTACTTACAGTTTTTTCGAGCAAAAGGCGCGTCGATCTTAAGAGGGTAGCCTCTTGTTCTTCTGTTGACAAGTTGAATATTGGAGTATTTGCGTTATAGTGAGTTACTAAGTTTATAAAGAAGTCAAACATTAGTCTTCTCTAGAGGCCCTATACAGGGTGATTCAAAACTTATCGTTCAAATTTCGTGGGGAGGTAGGGAATACGTCAGGAAACCGATTTCACATAGGAAAGTATGTCCGCAAATGTACGCATGCGTATGTAGAGGGCGCTGTGTGTACCCAACCAGTGTACAGCTCGCCCGACCACTCCCGCTGTCATCAGTGTACGAGCTGACTTACTAGTGATAAGATGAATCGTTTTACGCATCAAGAGCTAGCGGATATGCATCTCGCATATGGGGCAGCTGGCGAAAGCGGCCGCCGAGCTAGGCAAGTTTACGAAGACCGATACCCCAACAGAAGAATACCGCAGCATCAAATGTATGCACGTGTGCATCGCAATCTGCGCGAACGTGGTTCACTGCGCAGCAACATGCAGGATACGGGGAGAAGACGACTGACGCAGACTGTCAACGTCGCAGAACAAGTCCTAAAGTCCATCGAAGATAATCCGAATACCAGCACACGAGCTATTGCTCAGCAGCTTGGGGTCTCTCAGTCAGCAGTGTGGCGGATACTGCACGAGTAACGTGTGCATCCTTACCATCTGCAAAGGGTGCAGTTACTGCATCCTGACGATTATCCAAAGCGTGTGGAATTTGCACAATGGTTCATGCAGAAAGGTGCCGTGGACCCCAGTTTTCCAGCTTCTGTCCTTTTTACAGATGAAGCTTCATTCAGTCGTGAAGGTGTGTTCAATACACACAATTCACATGTGTGGGCTTACGACAACCCGCATGGTACGAGAAGTCACGCTGCGCAACATCGTTTTGCCGTAAATGTGTGGGCTGGAATCATTGGTGACTGTTTGTTGGGACCTTACTTGCTACCGCCCCGATTGGACGGCCGGAAATACCTAATATTTCTCGAGACAGTGTTACCGATTTTTCTGGGCGCTGTTCCTGCGCATATCCGCCGAGATATGTGGTATCAACATGACGGGGCTCCAGCCCATAGCACAATTGTTGCGCGTGATTACCTGAACCGAACATTCAGAGCTCGATGGATCGGTAGAGGTGGACCAATCGCTTGGCCACCCAGGTCACCTGATTTATCGCCCATGGATTTCTTTTTGTGGGGGGCCATGAAATACCATGTGTACGAGACCCCCGTCGACAGTGAAATGGACCTTGTTGCACGAATAGTGGCCGCCGCAGGCATTGTCCATGATATGCCAGGCGTTTTTGAAAATGTTCGGCGGTCAATGCAACGGCGCTGTGAATCCTGTGTCCGTGTAAATGGTCGCAATTTTGAGCACCTACTGTGAACCTGTACTTTACCTTGTTGGAATAAAAGTCACATTCGTTACCACTTAACTGTACTGTTTCCTTGTGTTCACTTTACTTGCCCATTTTGTTCATGTAGATGACGTTTGCGGACATACTTTCCTATGTGAAATCGGTTTCCTGACGTATTCCCTACCTCCCCACGAAATTTGAACGATAAGTTTTGAATCACCCTGTATAGTAGAGGTTGGCTATTTCAAAATTACATAGCTAAATGATATTGCACAGTTGGGTTGGGTTGTTTTACCTCTGAGCGGCACTTTTTTGCACACCATGGGCTAATTGGCCAGGTCACATGGACCACGAAGGCTCAGAGAAGGTTGGGGGGAGGGGGACCCACTGGAACAGCTGTTGGGAGACAGATGGTAGCCTCCCGTCAAGGCCATCCAGCGTGTTCTTTAACGTGCACAGGGTATGTCTCTCCTGCACACAGGGCCACGGCTTATCGGTGTCCCCTACTGACCGTGTCCCCTACTGACGTTTGTTCGTCGGTGTCCCCTACTGACCGTGGGCAGGACGGGGAATATATTGCACAGTACTTCTGGATTCCGGTAAAGGGTAGAGTAATATCTGATACAGATTTCAGTGTTCATGATTGGAAGCACTTTAGAAAACGGCTAAAATAGGAAAAGTAAATTTTAGGGGTTTTTTTTTGAAAAAAAAAATATATATAACTTCGCTTTGTTGTTTGTCCGTCTGTAGACATCGAACTTTTTTGTTTATACAGATAAATAAAAAAATCTTTTTTGTGTTAGATATGTATTAATGATATATTACGATTTGCATTTTTCGAATTTCCCAAAAGCTATAACTGCGCCCTCTAACGGTGGAAAAATTTGAAAATTCCAAAATATCAAACGAATATTCCAAACGATGTAGTTATGTTAGAAGTTTGAAATTTTGGTGTTGAAATGTGAAGGTTACGAAGTTACCATTGACAACAAACACTTGATCCTTTAGACCAAGGGGGGGAGGTGAATGCAACTTTTTTGTTTTAACAGAAAAGTGCATATTATAGAGATGAATTAAAAATTCTTTTTGGATTGGACAGTTGTTGCCGATTGTTGCCGATTGCCGTAATCTGATGGAGTTTCTCGGAAAAAAATATTCATTAATTTATTTCTTTGAGTGAAATCATAAAATATGATAGCTTTTATAAACAAAAAAGTGGTATAAATGTATTAAACTATAACAACTGAGAAGTTTTAACTAAGTACACACACACTAACTCATAAGCTTTCGTCTCACGGTACGACAAAACATGGCGCCCATAAACCATGTGACTCAATCAACCAATGGCAGTGAATCACTGAGGTGGCCAGCCTCTAACTATACAGGACCTCTAGTCTTCTCCACTCCAAGGAATGCAAAGAGGACCTTTCTTCATATGGCATACTGTAAAATCAAGGATGTCTTTTTATAAATCATCTCTAGGTGCGTTCCAGATTTTTGATGTCTGATATTAGATGAGGTGTCCATACAGGTGAGGCGTATTCTAGTGAGGATCTGATGAAAGTCACAAATGCACGAATTACGGAATCAATGTCACCTTTACCATAATATTTCAGAAATAAGAAAGCTTTGCGATTACCCTTTCTAACCATGTAGTTACAGTGGTTATTAAACGTTAACTTGTGATGAGAATAACACTCTTTAAGTTTTTCTGCGTCTGTACATTTGTAATTGGATCATTTGTAGAGTTGTATTTATAATGAGGATTCTTTCTTCTAAAGTACAGAACACTTGATTTGTCTTTTGATATAGGTAGCTCGTACTTTAAGCTCCTTTGGTAAATAGCGTAACAAGATATTTGTACACGAACTACATTCTTTTTTCCTTGTTGGATGTACAAAAGAAATTAATGCCTTCTGCGTGAACTTCAGGGGTGAAGATTATGGAGAACAATGCGCCTAGTATGAACCCTTGTATGCACTTTCGATGGTTCTCATGAGGATAAGCTGTTCCCAACTTGAAGTTGGTAAGGTTCGATGTAATGAGGTAATTGGTAATGTTTGGTGAGTAATGAGATTGGAGAGAAGTCTCACAATCAGACTAGGTATACCAAGGCTGAGCAATTTTTGAATCAAAAGGGATCGTTTTGATTTATCGAAATTTATTATTACTTACATTGTTGTTTTATTATTTAAATATTATATATTTAAAAAACAGAACAAAAGAAAAATTCATTTGTAGCAACTTTATTTTCGGTTGAAAGCGATATTCTCCATACCTCTCCTGAGAGGGGAAACGACAATTTGGCGGAAGTGAATAATGGGGCGGAGGGCGACAAGGCGAACGAAAACTGGGTGGACGATAATGAACGATGATAATTGGGTGAACGATGGATGTATAATAACAAAACCCCGTCTTATCCCCTATGAAAATGTCTGTTAACTGTTTGCAGCCACTAGGTTCAAACATTGCCAGAAGCTGCTTGCACGAGTCGCCTCTAGCCCTTTTTTGCTGTTCTGCCAGTTTGTGGCAGATCTTTCGAAATTTTAAATGTTGTTGAATTATTGTTTCCACATTGCCAATCGATACACTGACATCTAAACTTCTTACCTGAACGGTAATGTGGGAGTTTTCCTTAACGAGTTCACGAGCAACAGCATCGATGGTTCTCTCGTTTCATGGCCTCCTTCGTTCTTCCTTGCAAGAAAGAATTCTTCGGAGCTTTGACGTCTTCCTTTGAATTTGCGCATCCATCCCGTAATAGTGTTACATGAACAGTCATGATCGCCATATACTTGTGATAAATCGGCATGAATTTTTTTTTGCGTCGTCTTCAAGCTGTATCCTCGATAAAATGTAAAATCTCTCCCCACCTTTAGTAGGCTCCATAGCAACAACGCACAGATTTTGCAGACCTAATTTTACGCGCTGCCAGCAAAGAGCGAAATGATGATACGGTGTTTGTTTTTAACTCATAGTGACAAGTTTAGACAAGCTTCTAAATAAGTTGTAGCTCGTTAATTTCTGAGGAACGAGTGCAAATCTAAAGAATCTAAAGAACTTTTTGAATACCCTCCTTATAAATTGTTTAGATATAAAGTTAGTCGAAATTTACATCTCTTCTATATAATCCGACATTTAAAAACACGGATTTTTACACAAATCGGATCTTTTGAACCGAAAGATTTTTAAATCAAACGAACATACTTTAAGTAACCAGCAGATATAATATTTCCATATATTCTAGCTAATTCGCAATTCAATAAAGGGCTCATCTCTACCCTCTCAAATCCGACAATTAATTAGAACGTATGTTTTTCGAAGTCTAATCCGACAATTAATTAGAACGGATGTTTTTCGAAGCCTATCTCTTCTAAATAAAGCAAAAGGAAAGAACGCAGAACACGAAAGCAAACAACATAGGACCATCTTTGTTTTCATTAATCCGACATTCGATAAAACGGATATTATAAAAGTCCTTTACTTCTAAACGAAATAGTCGAAATCGTAGTAATGAAATACACGCAAAGATTTCGCAGACCCCTCTCGAAGTCGAAACAACCGATTTTTTTATCTATTATCGAAGAGCCGAAATTTCATATTTATTTTCGTTAATCTGACCTCGGTCAAAGTCGATTTTTACATTTCTGTTCTTTTTTGCATCTTGTAGATTAGGGGTTCTCAACGTGGGGTACGAGGTACAATTTTTAGGGGTACCCCGTGAGAGCTCAAACGTTTCTAGATCTAGTAAAGTTTTATTACCATTGTTATACTATAACTATAGTTTTATCTATCTCTACAAGGGTATGCCAATTACACACACATTTCCAGGGGGCACGTGCAGCATAAAAGGTTGAGAACCACTGTGGCAGATGAAGAAAATGGAAATCGAAGAGCGCGGCACAGAAAACGAAACCCCAAAGAGACTATTAGAAAACTCACTAATCCATCATTGAATAAAGCGGATTTTTAACATTTTTTTTCCAAATGAAACACTCGGAATTGTTATGGATGGAGCCGCAGTATTATTTCTTCACTAATTAAAAATAATTTTTTTTCTTCACTAATCGCCCTACAAATTAACTAAAATTTTACAAATACCTAAAATTTGTAGATCACAAACTCACAAAGGTTGGTCATTCGTGGGTTAGGTTATTAAATTGTGAACTATATGACATGTAACACACTTAACAAAGTTATTTTGTCTATAAAAATATTCTGTCCGATGTTTATTTTGTGACACCTCAGAGCACTTGATTGTTACCTCGGTTTTCTCAAAGGTTTTTTTGTTTTCTAATTTAAAAGTTCGCTTCGTATCTTATGCTGGATATGGGTTGTTTTGGGTTGGGTTGTTTTACCTCTGAGCGGCACTTTTTTGCACACCATGGGATAAATGGCCAGGTCACATGGACCCCGAAGGCTCAGAGAAGGTTGGGGGAGGGGACCCACTGGAACAGCTGTTGGGAGACAGATGGTAGCCCCCCCGTCAAGGCCATCCAGCGTGTTCTTTAACGTGCACAGGGTATGGCTCTCCCGCACACGGGACCACGGCTTAACGTCCCATCCGATGGTCGGCGGCCTTTCCAAGCCATCGGTGTCCCCTACTGACCATGGGCAGGGCGGGGAATTTTGCGGAGATAAATCTCAATGCTGACCCAGCTGGGACTCGAACCTGGGAACTACAGATTACGAGCCTGGCGCGCTACCGACTGAGCCAACCTCGCCCCTGCTGGATATGACACCACATTATGTACACATGCTATGAAATGAACCAATGGGAGGTTTTTGATAGTCGGAAATGTTGTGATAGGAAAATTTTAAATTGCATCTGTAGTGGAGTTTGCCTGTGTGGGGTGAACATTGCGGTGATCATGAAGGAAAGCGCATCTCTGTCATCGCATGTGTAGCATTTTTGCTTGCGCAGAAACTGCATTAATTAACTTCGTATTTGTTCTTCTCTTATGATTTGCTGAAAATAGGATGTTAATTTTGTTTTCAATTTGAAACACTTTGCAAAGTTTCTCTCTAATATCTGGGTGCTACGTGACGTGTCTCAATACCATTGGTGAAAATTACAATCTGTCTAGAAACATTTTTCTACCTAACAGAAAAATATCATTTTTGTCGCGTTTTGTTTACTCTATTTAACTGAAAGCGAGATGAGTATTCCTGTCAACCATTATTACACCTAGTCATGTCGAGTCAAGATCCCAAAAATAAAACAAGTTTTATATTTTTGGTCTTTCCCTATTTTGCAGCTGGGCTTGCAGTTCGACCGGTTGACGTCATGATCATTCCCCCGTTCGGGAGATTTCATGTCAACAACAAAGAGGACGCGAACTTGTGGCTTCGTCTGAGCCTGGGCTTTATCATCAGTCCGAGATAAACCTCATAATCAGCCTCAAGACATATTAAACGCCACAACTAATTTGTCATTGGCTGAAAAGAGCAAAACCGATTTAGAGCGCAAATTGTGCATAATGAGTAACGACTGTTGGTGGTCTTCACTGGATCTATATAATGAAGTGAGGTGAGGCTCCTCTCAGCTTCTTGTCTTCCAGAAGTGTCTTCTGCAAGGCGTCTCCTCTTCATCCTCCACTACAATGTCCAGCGCCACCTGCCGCTCCTCCCTCATGTGGGTGATTCTTCTCTGCTCCGTGGCCCTATCGAGGTCTCGAATGGTTACAAGAAGTGGACGATCTCACGGCTGTGGGCCAAATCCTCTCGTTTCTATTCTTTCGCTGACATCGTCGTTAGGTGAGTTTGTCTCATTTTCGTCTCTAATACTTTCTGGGTGTGTGTGTGTGTGTCTGCGCATACTCTATGGTTAATGTCGTCATTACCAGGTTACTTCGGTTGTTTTGACATTCGCCCCTCTCTGATATTGTCTGCCATCTCCATGTTTAAGTGAATGTTTCATCCAATAAATTTTAAGTCAATTACCCTAGATTTTGCCAAGTTGTCTAGCTTTTGCTAACTCCATTTAATTTTTCAAAAAAAATTCTAATTTTCACAACTCACCTAGATTATATAAAGTTTTTTCGAATCTTGCCAACTCCTATTTATTTTGCGGGGAGCCTCCCCTATCCTCCCATAGCAACGCCCCTGCTCATATGCGCCACAGGCGATATGAGTTCTAGCTCACCGATTCGTATGCATTTACATTTGTTCTGAAATAATTTCTGTGGATAAACCAATAGAATTCATAGGGATATTTTTTACATTTGTGACAGTGAGAACCACACAAACTATTTATACGATGTATAATACGAAAAAGAGATTTATCCTAAATCCTATCAATTGTAGTGTTAATTGTTATTTTCATATTGTTGCCAAGATATTATTTCAGATTTTTAGATTAATTTTTAATTTTTTAAAAATCATTTTTTACATATTTCTTCAGAGAACAATTAATGCAAAATACTCAAGCTGTCAATCATGCACTTCTATTTGCGTGTAATGCAATTGGTATAGGTTGTTGGTTGGTTGAGTTGTTTTACCTCTGAGCGGCACTTTTTTAATGAATTCTTTTGCATCACATAAATGGCCAGGTCACAAGGACCCCGAAGGCTCAAAGAAGGTTGTGGGAGGGAACCCATTGGAACAGCTGTTGAGAGACAATGGTAACCTTCCGTCAAGGCCATCCAGCGTGTTCTTTAATGTGCATAGAGTATGCCTCTCTCCCGTACAGGGGGCTACGGCTTAACGTCCCATCGGATGGACGGCGTCCTATCCAAGCCCATTGGTGTCCCCTACTGACCGAGGGCAGGGCGCGGAGTTTTGGGGAGATGCAATAACTATAATTTTATAACCAAATATTAACTAACAAAAGGAATATTCCCACCCATTAAAAGCACAATTAAAACATGACTGTTGTTATTTTCTCAAACTTTTTCAAGAAAAAGTTTTTTATGAATGAAACACTTCCAACAGTCTTCCTCACTTTTTGATGGCTTTGCTACACTCTTGGCAACAATATCAATCTGACGGAGTTTGTGGTACTTATCTAGGACTTGGCCAATGTCTTCTTCACTTGAAATCTGTTAAGTGTAGGATATTTGTGCAGCTTTGCGATGTTAACTGATACTTCCGTTGAATGCTTTCAATCGTTTAGCATATTATCACTAAGGAATAGTATCGAAAATGCTATATACATATATCTACACTGTCATCATCATCATCATCATCATCCTCAAGCAGCCATGGGCTACGGAGGTCCAACCAGACCGTGCAATTTAGTTCTCCAAGCAAGTCGATCCTGAGCTACATCTACTGCATCTGGCCACTGCACACCAATTCTAACAAGGTCCTGTTTGACATTGTCTGCCCACCGCATCCTAGGTCTCCCCTTTTTTCTGAGGCCTTTAGGCACACTGTTCATAACCCTATTCGCCAATCAATAATTATTCATACGGGCTACATGGCCAAACCAACGGAGTCTCTCTCTGCACATTATGCTGCTTAAAGGAGGTTGCCGACTCCTTTGCCTAACATCATCATTAGTTACAAAGTTGAACCACCTAATGCCCAAGATACTGCGTAAGCATCTGGAATCAAAAGCATCTAGTTTCCTGTTATCTTGTTTACAAAGTGTCCAAGTTTCACTACCATAACTAGCCCTAGAAAGAACCAAACTATTATACAGTCTGTATAATAGTTTGGTATTATACACTGTATAATAGACTGTATACACTGTACGTTGGATAATTCCCAAACAGCATTCTTTCCTTTCGAATTAATTTGGATTGGATTGCTGCGATGGACATTGGATTGCTTCTACAATTTCAAACTTCAAACAAAAAACAGAACTGTCTGTTAGTCGAATTGTTACAGTGATGTAAAGTTACATGTGATGCAAAAGAAATCTGGAAAATATTTGTCTTTTTAGATTAGCAAATTAAATGAATTTATTACGAAGTGACAGAAGAGGACAAATAAATAATAACTTATCAAGTTTTGATAAAATTATTTGATATTAATATCAAAAGGTCACTTTTCATCTCGCTTTCCCAAAATGAGATCATATTTTCACTTTGTCGACTGTCTATCTGTAGACATTAAAATATTTTTGTATTTAGATATGCCAAAAAATATAGTTGGATTGGATACGTATTGATGAAATATTATGATTCGAACTTTCCGAATCTCTCAAAAAAATTGCTTCTAGCGGTGGAAAAATTTTTAAAATTGTAAACTTTTAAACGAATATTGCAACGCTAGAAATATGAAATTTTGATGGTAGAATGTGAAGGTAAGGAGGTTTGCATTTTAAAATTTTAAAGAAAAAGTTGCCTATTACACACACTGGGGCTAGAAAGGCAATTGTTTTTCTTAAAGACGTAACTGGAAAATTCTTTTTATGTGTTACTTAATGGAATGTTATAATCTACATTTTTCAAATACTAAGTAATATGTTTATACACCCACTAGAGTAGAATGGTTTATGGCTCTGAGCTTGATTTTGGATGCTGGACTTGTTGCACTGGTGGGTCCCAGTTGAAGAAAAATCTGTCGCTGTGTTTTCTGTTTGCTTGTGGGTTGTCAGCCTTCTGCGAATAGAGGCACGGGATACCTTATATCAAATGATGGATAATCCTGATCAGTGGCTATCGCAAGTACATGAACTCTTGCTTCTATGGGCATCGCCAATTCAAAACTGGAGTAATGTGTCTCAGGCAAGTCATATGGCTCTTGAAAAGGTCCACTTGAAAAGGTGGTGCCTGAAGTTCCTACCAGCATGGGTGGCTTCAGCCTTCAGCGTTGGACAGGTCTTTGCCTCATGCCTGTGATCAGCGGCCTGTTTGATATTGTTGGCCCTACCTCTCTCAATAAACCCAGTTCCTTTAAAATCCTATTAATCATTTTCTGTCTGTAGATATGTGGAAGGTGAGGATATTACATAGAGATTATCCTCTTCATGTCCTCACGCAGGAATTCCAGCATTATAACCTAGCTATTCTAGGATTTTAAGAGACCAGATGGACAGGTAAATGTCAGATACTTAAAAATAACTTTTTTCTTTTCAAGGAGGATGGAAAGCATTTTCAAGGTATAGGTTTGCTTCTCAGCATGCACGCCAGTGATGCTCTTCTAGGATATGACTGCATTAACGAAAGATTTCTTATAGCAAATTTTAAACAAAAATTGAAACTTGAATACCATCTGTTGATACTCCCCAATAGAATATTCTGATGAGAACGAGAAGAATAAGTTTTACAGACAGTTTCAGAATACTTTGAATTCTGTGAAGAAAGGAGATATTTTTCTTGTTCTAGGTGACGTCAATGCTAAAGTTGGTACTGGCATTTAAAAGTTTCTGACGTTTGGGGAGGAGTTTTAGGTCCCTTTGGCATTGGTGATTCTAATGGCAATATGGGGACGTCTCCTACAGGAAAGTAAACTTAATGGTTTGCGAATAACCAACACATGCTACAAACACCGGGGCATTTATAAATACACATGTGCTGCACTGGATATAATAGATTATATTTTTATTGAGCAAGTGGACTAATTCGATTAGGAACACCAGACCATACATGGGAGTCAAAATTGGTCTCTCCCATTTCCTGGTCAAAGGTGTCTTGCAGCTGAAGCTTAAGAAATGTTGTGCTAAGGTTAAGAAAATTACCTTCAACACTGAAGGTCTGAAAGATCCAGATATAGCCAGGGCATACCATGATAGGATATTTAGTCATTATGACAATTGTGGTTTGCTTACTGCTGAAGTTGAGAAAGAATGGGATCAGTTTAAACAGGCTTTTCTTGAAACTACTAATATTCTTTTGGGTACAAAGGAACAGAGGAAACAAAATTATTTGAGTGATAAGACTATGGAACTTATTTCTGAATAAAGGAAGTGCAGGATTAATATGAATCAATACCCTACTAGTTCTAATAGAAAGCGTTACAGCGAGCTTAATAAACGTGTAAACAGCTGATAAGAATCATTGGCTTGATAGCTTGGCGGAGAAAACAGAGGAAGCAGTTAGACAGCACAACAGCAGGGGGTTGTTCCAGATTGTTAATGTTTTATGTGGGAAGAAACAGACAGGTTACATAGGGATTGAGGAATAATTATGGCAAGGTGGTTGAAGATGAGGATTCTGTGATGACTAGGTGGGCTGAGTATTTCAGACAAGTTCTAAATAATGCGATTATTTCTACTCCCATTGTTTGTAACGAGGATAGATGCATTACTGGCTTTTATGATGGCCCTATATCACATTCCGAAGTCGCTAATTCCTATCTCTAAATTAAAACTGCATAAATCCTCAGGGGTGGGCGAAATCACCACTGAAATGATTAGAGCTCCGAACATTTGCGTTGTCAAATGGCTGACTGAATTTCTAATATTTTTATGATAAATGTGTTGTTCCTAAGGATTTTAGTATTATTCTCCCTATTTTTAAAACAGGTGATCGCAGTTCTTGTGATAGGTATAAAAGTATCAGCTTACTTTCTGTTCCAGGTAAAGTTCTTTGCATGATTATACTTAATAGAATTAAGAATTTGGTTGATGGATAACATCGTGATGAACAGTGTGGATTCAGAAGTGGTAGGGGATGTATTGATCAAATATTTTCACTTAGGCAGATTCTTGAGAAATGTTTAGAGTTTCAGAAACCTATAGTTGATAGCTTTATAGATTTAAAATGGCTTTTGACTCTGTTGATCGACAAAATTTGTGATTGATTGTTAGATCATATGGCATAACAGACAAGTAGTTAACATAATGAAAGCTCTCTATAATAATACTGAGTCGTATGTCACAGTTGCTGAGGCTTGTAGCCACTGATTTAGCATTGCTAGTGGAGTTAGACAAGTGTGCATTTTGTCACCTTTTCTCTTTAATTTGGTTATTGATTGTGTTATGCGAAATTCAAGGGAAAGATTTTGGCCTGAAATGGTCTGGAGATTTCAAATTTTCTGATTTAGATTATGCAGATGATTTAACCCTGTTGGCTAATGATGTTAATGTGATGAATTCTTTCATTAGGGCTGTTGACGAGACTGGTAGCAGAGTAGGTTTGGTGATAAACAAAGAAAAAACTAAAGTGTTGAAAATTGGTCAGGCTGATGATGCTTTAGTTTCTTGTGAATGGATCCTTGTGCAAGTGTCTCAGTTTAATTATCTTAGGAGCTATGTAACAGACACTGGTGATGAGCGGCATGAGATAAATAGAAGAATAGGGATTGATGCTGGGACTTTTAAGAATCTATGGAGAGTATGGGAAAATAGGGTATACACCTAAAGACTACAATTTGGCTGTATAACAGTTTGGGTCTTTCTAAGGTTAGTTATGGTAGCGAAACTTGAACCCTTCGTAAGCAGGATAAAAAAAAGCTTGATTCCTTTGATTCTAGATCCTTACGCAGTTTCTTCAGTATTAGGTGGTTTAGCTTTGTAATTAATGATGAGGTTAGAAGAATGAGTCATCAACCTCCTTTGAGCAACATTTTACGCATAGAGAGATTGCATTGGTTTGGTCATGTTGTCTGTATGCATAGCTGCAGATTGGAAACAGGATTATGAACATTGTGCCTAAAGGTTTCAGGAAAAAGAGAAGTTTTAGCATGCAGTGTGAAAAAGGACCTTGTTGGAATTGGCCTGGAGTGGCCAAATGCAGCAGCTGTAGCTCATAACAGACATGTCTGAAGAGGAAAATTACACAGTCTGATAGAACCTCCCATAGCCCATGACTGCACGAGGATTTTGTATTTGTTATATAGAGGGCAATAAATATGTAAAATGCAAAACTTTAATGAATATTTCAAGGTATCTTTTTATGGTAGATATTCGAAATTATATGGTAGAGTGTGAATAGATATTCTACTGACATTAATAAGCTGCCTTCCTTTCTAAGAGGGATATAAGAAAAGCAACTTTCCAAATTAAAGTAATAAAAAACAAATACTTTTCATGTTGTATAAATATTAGTAAAATGTTGCAATTTACATTTTCCCAGTCATCTATAAGTTCGAATTAAAAGTTTTAAAGAATGCGAAAGTAAGGTTGAAGATAAACGTCATTCGCTCTGCAAACGAGATTCCCACATGCGCCAGAAGTGATAAGCATTCTTTAATTATTAATGCTAAATTTCGTTTTCCAAAAGTGAGCTAATGTTTTCATTTTTAACACTTGCCCGTCTTCAGACATTAAAAGGTGTGTTTTAAGAAAGAAAAATTATTTCGGATTTGGACAAATAATAAAAATGACATAAAATAGTGCAATTTCCTCAATCTTCCAATTGTTTAAATTTCAGTAATAAAGTATCAGAGGAAAAAGTTTCTGGGAGACGTGGGTTCGAGTCCCACTCAGGACAACCAATTGTTTTCAATTAATTATTTCGAGTGTTTAAATTTCCACTAGTGTTTCGGAAATAATGATGTATTCGCTCTCACGATGTTCAGAATGCATGCTTATCGTAGTGTGCAAACCGATCGCCTGCTAGTGGCGGTTACAGGAAGCACTTTTTGGGGAGGGAGTCGGTGAACAACCCTCAAAATGGAACTCATTGGAAGGACTGTAGTTCTCCGTCTGAGTCCATTTCCCAGGCTTTCAAAAGGCAGCCACCCCTTCTAGGTTTGAGACCGCCCACTTTTCTTGTAAGCATTCTGAATTGCTTTCGAAGAAAGAAAGGAAATTTCGATGTTAATGAAGGAATGAAAGCAATATATTTTAGGTCTAAGATGCCAAATATTCCAAGAAAAAAAAATTCAAACCTGTCCCTTTATAGTACTGTGCGAATTAGTTGTGACAAGCGAAGGAACGCTAAGTCCCTTCCGCTGCAGAGTCTAAACTGCTGCAAGTCTAAACTTGTTCGTAACCTTCTGCTGCAAGTCTATAATTGTCTGTTGTGTTACTCTGCTATTATTTACACTTCCACTTTAGTTGGAATTGATATTTCATAGGCTGAGGACGTGATTATGTAAATAGTTCACAAATTTCATTGGATACTTTTTTCTTTAAATACATCATGGACGTCACGCCTCGTAAACGAGCTAAAATAATCGCTTTAGGCGAAAACATTTCGCTTACTGCTAGGCAGATAGCAAAAGCAACTGGCGTCGGGAAATCCAGCGTTTCACGGATCATGAAGCTGCTTAAGGAGACAGGGTCCGTGGGCAGGTCTCGTACAGGACATTGTGGAAGAAAAAGAAAAACCACCCCTAGAGATGATAGTCTAATTCGAAGAATTAGTATCATAGACCCGAAGAAGACCAGTGGAGACATTAAAAGGGATATTGCGTCTCATGAGGTTAATAGAGATGCTTCCACTGTACGTTGTCGCCTTTTGGAGTGTGGCCGCCGGGCTCAACGCCCCTCCAAAAAGCAGCTTTTGACACCTGCTATGAAGCAAAAAAAGGCTATCCTGGGTAAAGAAACATCGAGACTGGACTGTGGAAAATTGAGAAAAAGGGATATTTTCCGACGAAACCCACTTTGAGATGCATGGCTACAGGTCAAATTTCGTCCGCCGCTCGCCTGGAGAATCTTTTCGATCCGGCCACATCCAGCAATCCCCCAAACACTCACCCAAGGCCATGTTTTGGGGATGTTTCACAGCTTCCGGGCCACAGACGCTTCACCCCATTGAAGGAATGATGGACAGCAAAAAGTACATAGGCGTTCTGGAGGCGAAAATGGTCCCAACACTGCAGAAGCTGTTTCCCAACGGAAATGGGGTATTTCAACAGCATCTGGCTCCATGCCACAATTCTAAGCTTGCTAAGAGCTTCTTTACCTAGCAACATTTGAAGGTATTGGAGTGGCCAGGAAATTCACCCGATCTAAACCCCATTGAAAATTTATGGACTATTATTAAAGCGCGCATATCTAAGATGGAATGCACGACGAAAACCAAAATGATAGAAAGTGTCATGAAAATGTGGTACCACGACCCTGAAGTGAAGGAGATGTGTGGAAAGCTAGTGGCATCAATGGTTGAGAGGGTGAAAGAAGTAATTAAAGCTAAGGGGGTCACAGTCACTATTAACTATGTACACTATTAAACAAATAAATATTTTAGTTGTGTCTTTGTTACTGCATTTTCCTATTGTCCCAACTAATTTGCACAGTACTATAGTTCTTACTATATCTGAAGCAAGTATATATTTTGTATAACGAATTAATTTTGCTTATGCTTACAGCAAAATTTTATCTCCAAATGTATCGACAGGTCTAGAGTTGGGGAGAGGGCAGGAAACAAGATAATTGGGCCCAGATCTCTGACCTAAGGGGCATTAAATATATGTTATTATAAATTTATATGTCAAACAAATATAAATAATGTGTAAATTGCAAAACAATATAATTTTTTAAATGATTTAAAATTTGTTTCAATCCTCCTCCTCCTCCTCCTGAAGCAGCCATGAGCTACGAAGCATGTTGTGCAATTAATTCTCCAACCATATATGTCCTAAGGTACATCTGCTGCATCTTGCCACTGTACACCTTTTGGTTTTAACAAGGTCCTATTTGATATTGTGTGCCCACCACATCCTAGGTCTCTTCCTCTTCCTGAGGCCTTTATGCACACTGTTCATAACCCTATTCGCTAATCTACAATTATGCATACGGGCAACATGACCAAACCAGCGGAGTCTCTCTCTGCACAATATGCTGCTTAAAGGAAGTTGCCGACTCCTATACCTAATCTCATCATTACTTACAAAGTTGAACCACCTAATTTCCAAGATACTGCGTAAGCATCTAGAATCAAAGGCATAAATTTCCTGTCATTTTTTTTAAAAAGGTCCAATTTTCACTACCATAACTAAGCCTAGAAATAACCAAACTCTTACAGCATAATTTTAGTCTTTAGGTGTATACCCCTGTTTTCCACACTCTCCATAGATTCTTAAAAGTCCCAGCATCAATCCTTATTCTATTTATCTCATGCCGCTCATCACCAGTATCTGTTCATAGCTCTCAAGAAAAATAAACTTGACACTTGCTTACGACTACAACCATTCAGATTAATTGAATCACAGCCTGCCTGACCAATTTTGATCACTTTAGTTTTATCTCTGTTTATAACCAAACCTACTCTACTACCAGTCTCATCAACAGCTCGAACGAAAGAGCTCATAGAAAACAACATTTGCCAAAAGGGTTTAAATCATCTGCATAATCTAAATCAGAAATTTTGAAATTTCTAGACCATTTTAGACCAAAATCTTTCTCTTTTAGTGAATTTCATGTTACATAATAAATAGCCAAACCAAAGAGAAAAGAATACAAAATGCACCCTTGTCTAACTCCACTGGCAATTCTAAACCAATTGCTACAAGCCCTGCTAACTCTCACACACGATTCAGTGTTATTATAGGGAGCTTTCATTACACTAACTAACTTGCCAGGTATTCCATATGATCTCACGATCAACCACAAATTACGTCGATCAAAAGAGACAAAACACTTTTTGAAATAAACAAAGCCAAGAACCAAAAGTTTCTGAAACTCCAAACATCTTTCAAGAATCTGCCTAAGTGAAAATATTTGATCAATACATCCCCTACTACTTCTGAATGCACACTGTTAATCACGCTGTCCTTCATCAACCAGATTCTTAATTCTATTTAGCACAATCATGCAAAATAACTTTTAAGTGGAACCGAAAGTAAGCTGACACTTCCATACTTATCACAAGAACTGCGATCACCTTTTTTAAAAATAGGGACAATAATTATTAAGAAAGATATCACTCTGAAGTTAACGTCGATCAATTTTAGAGGAAAAACTGTCTTGAGCCGAGTGTAATACGAACTCCTGATAATATGTGAGGTGCTCTGGACCACTGAGCTACCGGCCGCCGATCAAGATTTCCTCTAATTGATGCTGTGAACTTTCTACCAACAGTACAAAATTCTCTGTGTCTCACCCGACTCAAGACAATTTTTCCTCTAAAATTGATCGACGTCAAATTCAGAGTGATATCTTCTTTAATATTCATCAAATACGTCGAAAAATATCTCTTCAATTTAAAGGGATAATAATAGATCTGGTATAGTCCTTAATGCCTTTATCATAAAAGATATTCAAAATTTCAGTCATCCAAGTGGTAACCGAAACATTCCCAGCTCTAAGCATTTCCGTAGTAATTTCATCTACCCCTGGGGATTTATGAAGTTTAAGTTTAGAAATAGCCAAAATAACTTTAGATTCTGTTATAGGGCCAACATTAAAGCCTGTAATGCATCTGTCATCATTACAAACAATGGGAGTAGAACTAACCACATTATTTAGAACATCACTGAAATGTTCAACCCACCTAGCCATGACAGAATCCTCATCTTCTATAACCTTACCTTGTTTATCCTTCATTCCCTGTATACCTGTCCGTTTTCTACCACACAAAACATTAAGTATCTGGTATAGCTATCTGCTTTTTGCTGTCTAACTGCCTTCTCGGCTTTGTGAGCCAAGCCATCAAGCCAAAGATTCTTATCAGCAGCTAACTGAGTCTTTACACGTATATTAAGCTCTCTGTAATGCTTTCTATTAGGACTAGTATGGTATTGATTAAGGACTTTCCTGCAGTTCTTTCTTTCAGAAATAAGCTCATGTGCCGTATCACTGAAATAATTTTGCCTCCCCTGCTCCTTTTTTCCCTAAAAGAGTGCAAGAAAGTTTCAAGAAAAGCCTGTTTAAAACGGTCCCATTCTTCCTCAACTTCAGTAGCAAGCAAACCATGATTGTCATAATGACTAAGCAACCTATCATGGTGAGCTTTAGTTATTACTGAGTCTTTTAGAGCTTCAGTTAAAGGAAAATATTTTAAATCTTAATATAATACTTCTTTAGTTTAAATAGCAAGACACTTTTTACAAGATAATGGTCTGATACAATTTCAGTTCCCTTTATGACCTGGTATCCCTAGCCTATTTGCTGCTAATTAATATATCATCAATCATATTTTTATAGAGTCCATCTGTAAAAACCATGTGTGCTTGTGTATGTCGCGGTGTTTGTAGTAAGTGTTAGTTATTCTGAAACCATTGAATTTACTTACCTGTAGGAGACGTTGCCCATTGCCATTGCAGCTACCAATACCAAAAATGCCTATCACCCCTCCGCAAAGGTCAGAGTCAGTACCAACTTTGGCATTGAAGTCACCTAGAACAAGGGTTATATTTCCTTTCTTTTAATGCACTCGTATCCTAGAAGAGCATCACTAGCGTGTCTGCTGAGAAGTTAACCTACGCCTTGGAGATGCTTTTTATCTTCCCTCTCCGAAAAGAAAAATTTAAGATCATTTTTAAGAATCTGACCTTTATCTGTCCTTCTGGTCTTTTTAAGGCCCAGAATATCTAAATTATAACGGTGGAATTCTTGTGTGAGGACATCAAGAGAATAAACTCTGTGCAGAGTCCTCACATTCCAACTGCCTATGGAGAGAAAATGGTTAGTGGGATGTTTAAAGAACTATGTTGAGAGTGGCAATGTCGACAATGCAAACAGTACCGTAATCGCAGGCATGAGCAAGACTTGTTCCCCCACTGTTAAAGGCTGAAGCCATCTACATTGGAAGACTTCTTCCAATGTAGAATTTGATGATGCCAGTAGATGAAAAGAGTTCAGGTGCCTCCGATGACCTCTGCTCAGGATTATCCATCAGCTGATAAAACATATCCTATGAATTTTTTCATTTGAGACTATGAACCCACGAACAAACAGAAAACACAGCGGAAGATTTTCCCTGCACAGAAGCCCACCAGTGCAACAATCCAGTCCAGTAGATTTATACGGTCAGCACCAGGACCCTGTGTGGTTGACCAGTCCTCAGCAGGGTAGAAAAAAAGTAGCCATAGTTGTCCAGATCTGGAGGCACACTGATCTAGCAGTCTGCCTCTTCCGTTCACTTCCACAAGAAAATATTTCTTTTGAAAGTACTAACCGTCTGCACAACGAGAAGGCGGGGTCGGAATTTAGTTGCTAGGCCTGGCCGGTTCTATGTATCATCACTGGGGATTGGTGTATAAGTATCTTTCCAGTGACTACCTAGCTACCCTCAGTTTAATAAATGATAGAAATATTCGTTTTTCTAAAAGTCTCTGTTAAATAGATTGAGATGGCTTTCGGTTAGAGTATGGGCGCCATATTTGTGACCTGGCCGAGCTGTGTTGATTACCGTTTAAAATTTTCTACAAGGCAACACCCTGTTATTTCAGTGACCCTCTAACAGGGCACACCCTGTTAGAGGGTCACTGTGCCCTACAGTGCCACACCCTGTTAGGGGGCGAAAGGAAGGTCGATGTTCAGTTTGGAAAGGAAGCAGTCAGTCGATTATCCTCTGCTCATGAGGAGCAACCGACATTGCAAAATCAATTGGATGTCGCAGATGAAAAGTTTCATGTGCTGATCTGAATCTTTGGCATCCTTGTCAATTGACTATTTAGCCCATTGCTTAAAACTAATGTCATCACAGTGGAGCATGGCAATGATCTCGCTTGCTTTTAATGCTGAAGCAGCAGGATTACGAACTAGTTAGGAGAAAAAGTGCCAGTTGAAATTTAGAGCTCTTTTGAATTTCTTCATCCTTAGTAAGCAGGAGAAAAAATATCCAATAATAGTAACCGAATTTTGTTTGTAGAAATTTTTCCCTTAGACAAATTTAAGAGTAGCTGCTACCGATAGTGATATGAAAACTTAGTAAATTACACACTTCAGCAGGAAAATTATGAATTCTGTCAGAGAATTTCTGGAATGAATATTCACTTATGTTTGTCGTTCAGTCTTAGAACTTCTGCTTTCTTTTGTGAATTGGATATAACGTTGTTGCTTTGGTTTTGGTAGGAGAATATTATTCTTAGTTCTCAATAGATTATACTTGCTTTTAATAGCCGTAGTCAAAGTAAGGACCGACGGAAACCAGCGAGGTAAGAATAGCAGAAAATACCATTCCCATAGCTTTGTGCCCCATGTGCAGTGGCAGTTGGACCGGTCGGCCACTTAGAGAGGGAAGAACGCTCATGAGGTCTTGCAAACGTTTTGGGAATAGTGATACACGTTGCTGATTAATATTGTATGAAACGATTAAGATGAAATGGATATTAATTTTTTTGCTTCATTTTGTTCTTTTGTATTAATTGAAATGAAAAGAATAAATTTGTATTAAGCCACTTATTTCCGTTTAAAAAAATTAGGAAGTCAGAAATGAATTGCATTTCTTTGATTTTAATGTTTTATGTCCAACATTTAAAGGAAAATTCCTATATTTTTAATAACATGCTGAAATAAATTGCTTTTAATTTTAAAGAAAGGCATTACTCTGAATCAAGCAGGACGTAGAAATAAAAATTAAGAAAGTGGGGGTAGCTAAGTGGGGTGGGGGGAAGTGCGGAGGTCAACTGGCTGTATCGTTATGGAACACTATTCCTGAACAAAGTTTGTCGGTCTTAGTAATTTGTAAAACATCCTCTAAAACATGCCAGATATGCGTGTTTAATTTTTTTATCTTCTATTCCGTTTATTGACACTCTCAATGCTTTTTTTGGGTGGGTAATTCATTTAAAAATGGAGAGCATTTTTTAAAACGTATTGTTACACTTTCTCAGATGGTGGTAGTGTGAGCACAGCCCAGTAGGGTGAAAGTGGTTTTGCGTTGCGTATCTCAACACCTAACACTAAAAGATTATTGATGCTGCATTGGGACCTCGTGAAGGAAGATAAACTTCGGTCTCTCTTAACTCTTATTCAGTATTTAATAGTGACCTTAAAGCACCATCGATAATAATTTATCATCATCATTTAACAAATATGTTACTTCTAAAACTAGTTACTCCTTTTTTGGTTCTTAACTTCCTTCTCTTTGAAATTGCACCTGGGAGGACTGGCCAATTAGCCCCTGTCTGAGGCATCTCAACTGAACTATTTGACTTGACCTCAGAAGACAAATGAGGAACCCTAATACGATAATCTGCGATAGCCTTCTTTTCCCAGAGGCATCAGAATCCCCATGAGCAGACGCAATGAAGCATCTGGGACCTACCAGGCCAAGCAGATAAAACACAGCAAATCGAACAGATACCTCCATTTTGAAAAGTGACTGCTTAGCTCTGAAGTTCACCTTTGCCAAGGTATTAATATCACCGAAAAAAATCACTCGATGCTGGAAATTAACATAAGGAACTAAAATTTATTAACTATTAATGAAGAAATGCCTCCGTCCAGACGATTGCAGATGCGTTACTGATCTTTAGATCTACACTAAACTTCTTAGAAAACGAAATCATATAATGCACTTTCATAAATTCCAATGCACTCTTACCAGCTAAATTAATGCTGGTTACAACTAGGGTGAGGGAGACATTGAGACAGCCCATCTCTTGACAGTGGAGACTGCTCATCGTCTCCTGCAAGCTGTTCTAAGTAAAGATTTAAGTTAGAACATCACAAATCGTTCAATGGAAGCATTTCAAATAAGCGACTTCTCTAGTTGGACACATTCTTATGGGGGCATTTAGGAACTATCAATACATTTAAACTGAGGGAGCGGAAATGGGTTCTCTCTTCTGAGCCTCGGGTTCTGTTATTTGTGGTTGTACTGACATGGAGGGAGGCGGGTGGGGGATGCTTAGCGACGGAAACCGTTAATTTGCGCTCTTCTTTACCAAATCCACTGTGCGTGTGTGTGTGGTGGTGATAGGGATTTGAAGGGTGGTGTGGACATCGAGATTAATTAGTATGATGGTGCCTACATATGTACGTTCCTTTTAGAATCCTTAAGACCAAGGCCAAGGTAAGGAACAGAAATTTAAAAGTTGCAATTTTAAAAACATTCCTTGATACTTAAGTTAATTAAAGTTATCATAACATGATTTAATAGATATAAAATTAGGTCTTTGCAAATTTTAAATAAATGAATCATAATACACATTTCAAGGAATTTTGCATAATGTTTCATTGCAGTAATTCAAATGCAATACATGTGAGACCAGAAGATTCACAATAATCTACGATATGCAAAATATGTGGATACGAAGTTAGGCTACATTGGGTTGAAACTATTAACGTGACATTCAAAAATCAAGTAGAAGAAAGATTGAATGGACGAATATTTATTATTTTAAGAACAAATCGGAGTAAAGGAAGCTGCTCTTTGAGGATCTACGTCATTCATCGCGCTCAATTCATCGGACGTCAATTCATCGCAACTTCAGTTCATCGCAGCATCAATTGATCGCAGAGCAATTCATCGCAACGTCAGTGTTAGAAATAGGATTTTATTGATTTTCAACATCTTTGCGCAAATATCAAGCCCTTGTTTCAAACCATTTAATAAAATATGCATTTTAAACGTTTGCATAATGATTATTTCAATATTAGGCAATCATTAACGATATTTATGAAAACAATTTATTTTTGAATATTCCAGCTTCCATGCTTCTTTAAATGCTGAACGAATATTGTTGAAAATCGAGATTTAAATAGATTTGATTATGATCTATAATTTATCATCAGTCACATTTTTCCATTAAATGCATATATTAGAAGTTATAGAGCTTCGAATTTCTATTCACATTGACATAACATGGTAATTCTCTATTTCCCTAGGGCAATTTTGTTTGGAATTTTGGGGAGCTATTTTATATGTTGACCTTACCTTGAAGCAACTAAAACTCATATATTTTATGCCCCAGCTTAGTAAAAGAGGGTTATGTTGTTTTATCTCTGAACGACCCCCTGGACGGCTGTTAGGGAACTGATTGAAGCCTCCCATCAAGGCTATTTAGAGTGTTCTTTAATGTGCACTGGATATGACTTTCTTGCACACGGAGCCACGGCTTAATGTCCCATGACGGCCTTTCCAGGTCCATTGGTGTCCCTTTTTTGACATAAGCCATTTATCATATCCAACCTAAAAAAAAATTTTAATTTATCTCTAAAAACAAACAATTATCTCTTAAAACAAATAAATTGCATCCCCTTCTAAGGGTAAGAGTTAAAAAACATCAATTCAGTTTCGAACAATTTACTTGGAACAGCCCTGGGCACATTACGGCCAACCATTTCTTTTTGTCCGGCCCCAGAACTACTGAAGACAAATTAATTATTTTTGCAGAAAAGGAAAGTATATAGGACAAGAAGTCCAACTTCGAAGAAGCAAATTCTCATTAAAATAATTACTTTTAATAAAATTACATGGTTTATGTTTCTTATACTGGTTTTACATACGTTATTGTTTACATATTTCTTTGGTGGTATTATAACTTGTGAAAAATGCATTTAATAGAAAAATGTAACTGAGGAAAAATTAAAGATCATAATCAAATCTACTTAAATCTCGATTTTCAGCAATATTCGTTCAGTATTTAGAGACACGGAAGCTGGAATATTTAACAATAAATTATTTTTATAAATATCATTAATGATTGCGTAATGATTATTATTAAGCAAACTTTTAAAATGCATATTTTATTAAATGGTTTGAAACAATCCTTGCTATGCTGGTTTTAATTAATTTCTGAGGTAAAGTCTTCTGACGCATGTTTAGCCTTTTAAAGTCTAAATTATTGCTTCTAGAGTTCAATTGAACAATCTACAGATGCAGAAAGTCAATAAAACCACATTAACACTGCGATGAATTAACGCTGCGATTAATTGACGCTGTGATGAACTGACGTGGTGATGAATTGAACACAATGAATTGCACGATGACTAGAATTAACATGCGATGAATTGACGGGCACACTCTGTGAGGCACAAAGGTAAAGCTGTTGCTCTCATCTCTTTGATAAACGAATACAGTAATATTTCCTTGTTGGCAAAACTGATTAAAAAAGATAACATTAATGTGTTTAAGAACTGATGAAAAATAGTTTTTGAGTTAACTTAAATCAGCTGGGAAAGTGATATAAAGGTAACTCTTTTCTGTTTCTATTCATAACTTCAAAATTATGAAGTTAATGGTAATTAATTCAAAATTAATGGTAAGAAAAATTCAGTCGTCTCCGGAGTCAGACAATTCTTGAGGTTTCGGGGATGGTGGTTGGCTCAGTTTTGTCGAAGAAGATAGCGTAATCTGATGTCCTCAGTTTCTAGTCCTTGCTATATCTGTGTGAGAGTTTCTGTCTAATCTCTGCTCTGTCTTCACTGAGAAAGAGAGACATCAAGAGCATTGGAAAGGCTGACGGCTGGGACTTTGAGCCGTGGTCCAATGCGCAGGAAGACCATGTCTTGTAAATGTTAAAGAGCACGATGGATTACATTGACAGGAGTTCACTATTTGTCTTCCCTTCTAACCAGTACTCAACCATTGTCGCTTTATGACCTAATCATTTAGACCATTTTGTGCAGAAAAATGTTCCTAAACTAACTTGATCTTTAAACGTTGCTATACTTGTGCTTTTTATATCAGCTTGACATGAACTTTTAATGTCATCTCTTGTTTTAAAAAATTCTTGTAATTTGTTGCATAATTCTTTCTCAATAGGCAACTAACTGCATCATCGTCATTTTTTTTTATTCTTCAGGTGACACATCACCTTCTGAAATTCTGAAGCTAACAGGGGTCCGGAACGATGTGGTGGCTCTATTGAAAGCATATGACGACTGCATCCGAACAGCAGAAATAAGATACAAGAAAGCCAATCTGCCAACTGCAAGTGAAGATATAGAAAAGTTTTACTATTAAAATTTACTGGAATATTTGAAAGCATTGATGTGGCGATAAGACTAATAATTCATTTTTGTTTTCCTTTTTCTTCCCTGTAATTCCCACCCTTCCCCTTCCCGAAAGCACCTTCCTTCTGTGATGAATAGCCGCAGGTTAATCCAATTGTTAACGATCAGAATTAATGCTTCATTAAAGTAAGATATTGTGAAAAATTTACACGAAAAATAAATGTATCTTTTTTGAATGTGTGAACTTCTTTTAAATGCATTTACTTTGATAATACATTTTATACATCTTTTTTTAATCCAATAACAATAATAACTTATGTATTAAATTAACACGAAAAGCTTCAAATTGCCAAATATTATTTTTTGGCTTAAGACGTAAAGAAAAACTCAGTGAAATCTGCAGTTTTTGATACTACTTAATCCTGTAGTGATATTAAAAAATTTCTAAAGCACTTTTATAAAACTGAAACTGTACATAACTCGAAAAAAATAAAATAAAAATAAGGAGCAATCGAGTCAAAAAAATAAAAAAATAAAAAAGTCAGTGGGAAGAGGAGGGGCAAGAGACTGGATTTCCATTGCAGTATGTAATTTTCCCCTAGCAGTATTAATTTCCCCACAGTAGTATTAATTTGTCCCCTTCGTTTTAGAGATTTTTTAAAAATTTCTTGAAAAATACTTTAAATATGAACAAGTTTAATAATTGTATTCTAATTTATATTCTAATAATATTCTCAAATGGGTGGGACATTGCCAACTTGCCTTCCCCCTAGATCCGGCTCTGTATTAACTTAACTCCGTGTTTCATGAGTATATTTTTTTCTCATAAATGATTAATTTTCTCAAACACTACTGAACGTATTATCTTGAATTTCAGATTTTTTTTCCTGAAATATAGCAGTGAATACAATCATCTAGAATGCTGTACTTATTGTTGTCCCTTGCAGTTATGACAGTTATCACATGAAACGCTGTGCGGAATATAACATTTAAAGGCTGAATTTTATGTTAACATATAAAAAAACTTTCTAAAAAAGACTTATACCTTTAAAGATTTATACCTTTACATGGATAGCTAAAAAGTTACCTCAGAAGCAAAATTTTGTACCATTTCTCCGTCCTGTGGCTGAGTGGTTAGCACGCTTGGCTACTGATCTAAGGGACCTGGGTTCGAGCCCTGCGTAAGGCATGGACGTGTGTGTCATTTTTCTGCTGAGGTCCTGCCATCTTCTCAGACCTTCTACTTTGGCACATAAACTGACAGGCTCCTGTCAGACCTCTGTGACAAGCAGCTGCTTGAGGGGGTATTTAATTTATTTTTTTTATCTCCCTTAATCACACGCTGAGAAAATGGGTCACGCAGTTAGCATTAATGTAAAAGAGAGTCACGGGTCACTTAAACGCAAAATAAAATGATTAAAAGTAAGAAAAAAGAAGGATTTAACCATTGAACACAGAATGCTGAAGAAGAATATGAAAGCCATTTATTTTTGAAGAAATGGAAAGCTTATCTAAGCAATGAAAAATTATTTCCATTAATACACTTTGTCTCGCATTATTACACAGGGCTTCAGAAGTCGCCATAATTATACGTATATTTGCACTTTTGCATTATCCATACACTTGCTTCTATGCTTTTTTCTTTTTCTCTTCTCTTTGATTTCTACACACATACATACTGTACATGCATGAATAGAGAAAATCCTCATACAACCGTGGACTACACAAGTCCTACCAGACTGTAATTTTGTTCTCCAGGAATGCTACTCTATGCCAATTCTAGCAAGGCCCTGTTTGATATCGTCTGCCCATCGCATCCAAGGTCTTCCCCTTTTCCTGAAGCACCCTGTTGGTAATCCTGTTTGCCAACCTTCAGCTATGCATACTGACTCCTTCTTCTAGCCTCATAATTTCTTACAAAGTCATGTCACCTAGTGCCCAATATACTGCCCAAGTATCTAGAATCAAAAGCATCAAGTTTCTTGTTATCTTGCTTAAAAAGGGTCCTGGTTTCGCTACCATAACTAACCTTAGAAAGAATCAAACTATTATACAGCCTAATTTTAGTCTTTAGGAGTATAGCCTATTTTTCCACTCTCTCCATAGGTAAAAGTCACAGCGACACTTCCTATTTTTTTGTTTATCTGATGCCACACATCACCAGTATTTGTTACATAGATCTCAAATTAATAAAACCGAGACACTTGCTCAAGAGTGCAAAATTTCAGATTAACTGAATCACAACTCCCCTGACCAATTTTCATTATTTTAGTTTTCTCTCTGTTTGTCACGAAAACTACTCTACCATCAGCCTCATCAATAGCTCTGAGGAAAGAGTTCATCTTATCAACATCATTTGCCTAGAGGGCCAAATCATCAGTATAACCTAAATGAGAAATTTTCAGATCTATAGACCATTTAAGCCCAAAATATTCCCTTGCCGTGAATTCTGCATAACATAATCAATAACCAAATAAATGGAAGAAAAGACAAAATGCATCCTTGTCTAACTCCGCTAGCAGTGCTAAACCAATTGCTAGAAGCCTTACCAACTTTCACACACGACTCAGTGTTATTAAAGAGACCTTCATTATGCTAACTAACTTGCCAGGTATTCCACATGATCTAACGATTAGCCACAAATTATGACTAATAGAGTCAAAACTACTGTATAATACTTTAGTTTCTGAAATCTATAATGTTAGTGACCACAGGTTTCTGAAACTCTAATCATTTCCCAAAAATTTGCCTAAGTGTAAATATTTGATGACACTGGAGCGTGTACAGTTGCTGTACACGCTCCAGATATTTTTCCCGATTTCTGTAATCACGTGACACGAAGGTTGCCAGATCGCTAATTTCTAAAAATATCGTTGCCAGATATTTTTTCTGAATTCTGTAATCAACCATAGTGTTCGGATACTTTTTTGAGCGACTGTACATATCAAAATTAAAACCTCTTTAAATTGATTATACGAGTATATCATTGATATAATAAACGTATACATAATATCATCATAATTTAAGTGTGCCGCGAAAGTTTAACTATAGGTTCAAGTGTGCTATGAGATAAAAAAGGTTGAAAAACACTGACATAGTTCATCACTTCAGTTGTCTATCAACCAAATTCTTAATTTTATTAAGTTTAATCATGCAAAGAACTTTACCTGGAAGAGAAAGTAAACTAATACCCTATAATTATCACAAGAACTGCGATCACCATTTTTAAAAATAGGGAAAAATAATAGTTCTAGTAAAATACTTAGGAACAATACCTTTATCATAAAAAATATTCAAAATTCCAGTCAGCCATGAGACAACACAAATGTTCCCAGCTCTCAGCATTTCAGTGGTGATTTCATACATCCTTGGAGATTTATGCAGTGTTTATGTAGAAATAGCCAAAGCGACTTCAGAATGTGATATAAGGTCAACATTAAAGCCAGTAATGTATATATCTTCATTGCAAACAATTGGAATAGAAATAATCACATTGCTTAGAACATAGCAAGAAATGAATCTCACTCCATTTGTAGTCATTAGGTAAGTGTGAAAAAAACATCACCCATCTACCTCCAACACGAAACCCAGGTTACAACTCTGGAATTCATGTGTGGGACGTCAAGAGGATAAATAAACTGATTAATGAGATTTTGAAAGAAACTAGGTTTATTGAGAGACATAGGGCCAACGATATCAAACAGCACCCTAAACGCAGGCATGGGGCACTCTCACTTGTTCTTCCACTTGTCAAAGGGCTGAAGCTATCCATGCTGGGAAGAACATCAGGCACCACCTTTTCAAGAGAGTGTCTGGAGATACAGAGGAACAATCGTTTTCACATTTCCCATTTTTTTAAGTTGGAAGAAAGCTTGGGGATGAATTTTTTATAGCCTATAACACCCCCGCTTCACAAACTTTCATTTGACAGACAAATCATTAAGTTTGTCTGCTGCGAGTAGTGATATAAGTGGGGGTTCTGGCAATAAAACCATTTAAAATCTCATTTCCCTATATTTGCTCATATTTTCTCTCTCTATCAATCACGGAGAGATGATGATTTCGGGAGATGAGATGAATAAAAATTTCATCTGGTGAAAATATGGTGGGACAATTGGTTTGACAAACCCATAGACCGACAATTTGACAAATGACGTGCGAAAAGCGATACAAAGAGAGGCAAAAAAGAGAATGCCGAAGGTTAAGAGGACACAGGACGGCACAAAGGATTAAGAATTTATAATATGAAGGAGAAAATGCGATTGATGTTTTTTGGATTATCAATGACCAATAAGGCAATAATATCGCTTATGGTTGACAGTTTAATTTTGTGAAAGAAGGTCATCGGAAATACTACTACTTCGAAACACGTACTAAAGAAGGTCATTGGAAATAATACTAATGTTTAGAAAAACATAAAATCCATTTCGGGTATTATTATTTTATTTTTTTAGCAGAAAATATCGACTAAACAATTATTGCATCTGAACTTGCATTTTTCAGTTTTTGGTCGTTTCAGGTTAATTTAGTCTTCATTAATGAAAACCAATTATTAAGACCTGGTTAGATTTAAATTAAAACGATTTCTTTCACCTCGACCTTTCACATTCATAAAAAGAAAGCCACAAATGGTTTCTAATTCTCTTTAAGGCAAGCTCAAAATTTATAAAGTATTATTTTAGAAAACTGCAATTCCCATTTATCTGCTCTATCATACATTGCTCATGCATTTGCATACTAAAATTTATTTTATATTAAAATAATTTACAATATCTGAAAAATGTCGAAATGGAAAATAAATTATTTTTCAATGATATGGAGATACAAAGTAAAAAACAACAACAACAGCAACAAAAAAAATTAGATTAATCATCATTGAAAAACACAAAAATTTCTTCGATTAGTTAACATCTTCTTGCAAAAAAGTTAGAAATTCATCTTCTGATTTGTGCATCCTCCCACTTTCCTCTGATAAAAAGAAATCCGTATATTTAGTTTCCCTTTTCTTTTATCTAAAAAACAAAAGATGATATTTCAGTTTATGACAGAGCAATGTGCTCAAATGGAGAATAGTTCTCATCCCTACTTCAAAAACAACTGAAAATAAAATCTCAAGGTAGTTTAGTATTGTAACTAAAATGAAGGGATTTTAGCTAAGGCGCATTTAATGCGCAGATTCACATTTCTGTTCATGTGGAGTGTGATCGCAGATATTAGACTCGAGAACAGTAGTTTTCACATAGTTTTTCAAACTTATGAATTGCAAAAATTGATTTGATCTTCATAAATTTTCCAAACCTATTTCTTATCTATATCATCACTCGGAATATTACATCTCTCACCCAAGCTTTCGAGAAGAATTATTTTTTGCCATTAGAAATTGATAAGTTTGAATACCTCTTAGAAATTCCGAATAATAATGATATTTTTTATTCTGAAAATCTCCTGCCAAATGCTTTGCTTGATTATTAAAAAGAAAGCAACACAACCTATAGCTCGTTAAAAGGTCATTTTTGTTTTGCTATCTTGAGCATTTCTGCTCTGTTTGTGAGAGTTTATCCTTTAACTGCTCTTTCCTTCTTATATCCAATTTAGTCTTACACGTGTTTTGATCGTTTCGGTTACCACATGAATTTCCCAACTGAATCTTCTCTGTTTGAAAAGTTTAGCTGTTTTCAGGTTACAACAACGAATCCATTGAAAGATAAGAAATGAAGATAAATTGTTGACTGCCAACATCGGCTGAGGATACTACTAGATACACAAATAAGAGCAGCGGTGAAATCCAAGACTCAAAGAAATAGGCAGCAGGTCATGGAACACTCCCCTAATAACAGGGCCAAGACATCTCGCATTAGCGGTGAATTGATCCACACAAGATGTTTTTCAAATTTGAATGTTTGACAAAACAGTCAAATCTTATCTCTCATGCTGAGTTTCACCTCTCAAAGATTGGATTCATTATTGCTCGGTTAGATTTTTCCTTTTAAGCTCTCTTTATTTCTGAACCGTGAAAAGGACGAAGCCAGTCCATTTTTATCTCACTGCGTTGGAAGCTGGTTATGAATCAAAATGTTGTTTTGACGAAAGCCTGTGTCTACAATTTTCCTGTTTTCGTAAACAAGTTTGAGATGCATTGACTGCATTTTCTTAGAACGATTTCACAAGGACCTCAAAACCTCAGCGTTTTAAGGGAAGGGACACAGGTGAGAGATTGGAGGGGAAGAAACAAGAGTGCTATGCTTAAAATATGCACACTACACGACCAAATCAAACAAAGAAAAAATTACCTCTTAAGCCCTACAAATTAATATTCCATAGCGAATATCTGTAAACTAGTCAAAGCCTCAGCAGAAAGATAGCAGAAAAAAATGTCCATGCGTTATCCATAGCTTGAGCCCAGGTCCATTCGATCAGTAGCCAAGCTTACTAATACTAGGCTACCTTTAGTTAACAGAATTTGAAGAATCGTATTTAGTTTTTAGAGGAATTTTCAGAAAACGTTCTTACATTGAACATCCATAAAGCAGTGTTTCTCCAATTTTTTTTTTAAAAACCAAAATACTCCTTTAAAAAAATTCAAATATCATAAGCTAAAATTTTTAAACAATTTTTTTTACCATCGCAAGACATTTGTTTAAACACTTTAATCTTAGCTGGTTCTTAGACTAAATTACCTATAGGCAATAAATTTTTCATCATACATACCTATGATTCTTCATTTCTTCATAAAAGATACAAAAAATTAGATTGACTTGAAATAAGTATTTAAACCTATTAGGCTGTTTAAGTAACATAATGAAGACGGCTGTAGAGAATAAAAATTGTCTTGAGTCGAGTGGGAACCGAACCCCCGACCTCCTGAATCTGAATGAAAATGCCATGAAATGGTAAAAATAACACCTAATACTCAGCTCTGTTAATCAGTGTTATTCTTGTTCTTCACGTGGGGATAAGCGGCGGACTTAAGTGAGTTTGACAAAGGCCAAATTGTAATTGCCAGACGACTGGGTAAGACCATTTCCATGATGGACAGGCTTGTGCAGTGCTCAAGGTCAGCCGTGATTAGTGCATTAAAAAAGTGGTCCATAGAGGGAAAAACCAGGAACCGCCGGAAAAGTGTGGGGCCGACCAAGGTTCATCGATGCTAGAGGTGATTAAAGGATATCTCGTATGGTATGAGCCAACAGAAGAGATTCTGTGCCGAAACTCGCCGTAATTTTAATCCTGGTGACGGGAGTAATGTGTCACAATACACAGTACATCAAACCCTGCTGAAAATGGGGTGTAGAGCCGTAGGACGCTCCGAGTGCCAATGCTAACCTAGGATCACTGTCAAAAGCGCCAAACCAAAAACCCATGAAAGGTTGATTATATTTTTAAGAAGGTTTTTCTATATATATGGATTTTTTTCTACATATCTAATGTACATAGGATATCACAGGAAATTGAGTTGGATTTACTTCAAAACCGATACTTTTAAAACTCCTTTTGTATCACACAGCTATTTCCTGTATAATTTGAAGTAGACTTATTAGAAATTCAAAAACCTATTTTTAAAGATAACTTATATTGATACGCCTTATCACACTTACCTGAACTAACTATGGTTTATACGTTGTCCATCGTGAACATTACTGTGAACTAAAAATTAGATCACAGTGATTATACATTTAGAGTCTACCTGAGTGAAAAATTCTTCCCCGTAGCTGAACACCAACCGGAACGTTCGAATCAACACGCTAATATATGAACGTGATTCAAACCTGAATCGCATGGTAGCTGCCATCGGCTTCTAGATCCTTGCTTTAACAAACTTTATGCAAAATTGATTTTTTAACAAAATATTTCACAATGAGTGTCTGTCGCACTCGTTGTTTGAAAGAGCAGTTAGTTTTCCTCGAAATTAAGACACCAAATTTCGGTGAGTCTTCTTTCGAGCAAAACGCTGATTCACTGTCACTGCAATATCGAAAATACGATACTCGCTGTGCTCTACACGAAATCATGCCTTTGGAACTTGTCGTCTTCCTTTACGTTGTTCCTCAGACTGAATATGCAGATAGCTACTGAAAAGTACAGAGCACGTGGGAAGGGTGATTTAGCTCATGATCCCCAAAAAAGAGCCGTCTATCGGATGAAACGTAAAACTGGGACCCGTGAGACTGAGAGATTCATACCATGTACACGTTAAAGAACACGCTGGATGGCTTTGATGGAAGAGTACCATCATTCTCTGTCCAGTGGGTCCCCTCCCCCAATCTTCTCTGATTCTTCGGGGTTCTCGTGACCTGATCATTTAGACCATTGTGTGAAGAAAGTGCTCTCAGAGGTGAAACAACCCAAACCAACAACCCATGAACGGTTGTTTTTATATTTTTAATAAGGTTTTTCTATATATTTTTTTTTCTACATATTTAATGTACATAGGATATCACAGGAAAGTGAGCTGGATTTACTTCAAAACCGATACTTTTAAAACTGCTTTTGTATCACACAATATTTTCCTGTATAATTTGAAGTAGACTTATTAGACATTCAAAAACATATCTTTAAAGATAACTTATATTGATACGTCTTATCTCACTTACCTGAAATAACTATGGTTTATACGTTGTCCATCGTGAACATTACTGTGAACTAAAAATTAGATCACAGTGATTATACCTTTAGTGTCTACCTGAGTGAAAATTTGTTCCCCGTAGCTGAACACCACCCGGAACGTTCAAATCAACACACTCATATATGCCCGTGGTTCAAACCTGAATCGCATGGTAGCTGCCATCGGCTTCTAGATCCCTGCTTTAACAAACTTTATGGGAAATTAATTTTTTAACAACATATTTCCCAATGAGTGTATGTCGCACTCGTTGTTTGAAAGAGCAGTTAATTTTCCTCGAATTTAAGACACCAAACTTCGGTGAGTCTTCATTCGAGCAAAACACTGATTCACTGTCACTGTAATATCGAAAATACGATACTCGTTGTGCTGTACACGAAATCATGCCTTTGGAACTTGTCGTCTTCGTTTACGTTGTTCCTCAGACTCAATATGCAGGTAGCTACTGAAAAGTACAGAGCACGTGGGAACGCGGATTTGGCTCATGACCCCCCAAAAAAGAACGGTATATGGGATGAAACGTAAAGCTGCGACCCGTGAGACAGAGAGATTCATACCTTGTACACGTTAAAGAACACGCTGGATGGCTTTGATGGAAGAGTACAATTTTTCTCTGTCCAGTGGGTTCCCTCCCCCAATCTTCTCTGATTCTTCGGGGTTCTCGTGACCTGACCATTTAGACCATTGTGTGAAGAAAGTGCTTTCAGTGGTAAAACAACCAAAAACAAACAACCCATGAAAGGCTGTTTTTATATTTTTAATAAGGTTTTTCTATATATATATTTTTTCCTACTTGTTTAATGTACATAGGATATCACAGGAAATTGAGTTGAATTTACTTCAAAACCGATACTTTTAAAACTCCTTTTGTATCACAAAACTATTTGCTATATAATTTGAAATAGGCTTATTAGACCTTCAAAAACATATTTTTAAAGATAATTTATATTGATAAGTCTTATCACACTTACCTGAACTAACTATGGTTTATACGTTGTCCATCGTGAACATTCTGTGAACTAAAAATTAGATCACAGTGATTATACCTTTAGTGTCTACCTGAGTGAAAAACTGTTCCCCGTAGCTGAACACCAACCGGAACGTTCGAATCAACAGGCTCATATATGCCCGTGATTCAAACCTGAATCGCAAGGTAGCTGCCATCGGCTTCTAGATCCCTGCTTTAACAAACTTTATGCGAAATTAATTTTTTAACAAAATATTTCACAATGAGTGTCTGTCGCACTCGTTGTTTGAAAGAGCAGTTAGTTTTCCTCGAAATTAAGACACGAAACTTCGGTGAGTCTTCTTTCGAGCAAAACACTGATTCACTGTCACTGCAATATCGAAAATACGATACTCGTTGTGCTGTACACGAAATCATGCCTTTGGAACTTTGAACCTTTACGTCGTTCCTCAGACTGAATATACAGGTAGCTACTGAAAAGTACAGAGCACGTGGGAACGCGGCTTTGGCTCATGACCCCCGAAAAAAGAGCCGTCTATCGGATGAAACGTAAAGTTGCGACCCGTGAGACAGAATCTCTCTGTCTCACGGGTCGCAACCTGACCATTATTACACATTAAAGAACACGCTGGATGGCTTTGATGGAAGAATAAAATCTTTCTCTGTCCAGTGGGTCTCTTCCCCCAATGTTCTCTGATTCTTCGGGGTTATCGTGACCTGATCATTTAGACCATTGTGTGAAGAAAGTGTTTTCAGAGGTAAAACTACCGAAACCAACAACCCATGAAAGGTTGTTTTTATATTTTTCATAAGGTTTTCTATATATTTTTTTCCTACTTATTTAATGTACATAAGATATCACAGGAAATTGTGTTGGATTTACTTCAAAACCGATAGTTTTAAAACTTCTTTTGTACCACACAACTATTTGCTGTATAATTTTAAATAGACTTATTAGACCTTCAAAAACTTATTTTCAAAGATAACTTATATTGATACGTGTTACCACACTTACCTGAACTAACTATGGTTTATACGTTGTCCATCGTGAACATTACTGTGAACTAAAAATTAGATCACAGTGATTATACCTCTAGTGTCTACCTTAGTGAAAAATTGTAACCCGTAGCTGAACACCAACCGGAACGTTCGAATCAACACGCTAATATATGAACGTGATTCAAACCTGAATCGCATTGTAGCTGCCATCGGCTTCTAGATCCCTGCTTTAACAAACTTTATGCGAAACTAATTTTTTAACAAAATATTTCACAATGAGTGTCTGTCGCACTCGTTGTTTGAAAGAGCAGTTAGTTTTCCTCGAAATTAAGACACGAAACTTCGGTGAGTCTTCTTTCGAGCAAAACACTGATTCACTGTCACTGCAATATCGAAAATACGATACTCGTTGTGCTGTACACAAAATCATGCCTTTGGAACTTGTCGTCGTTCCTCAGACTGAATATGCAGGTAGCTACTGAAAAGTACAGAGCACGTGGGAACGCGGCTTTGGCTCATGACCCCCGAAAAAAGAGCCGTCTATCGGATGAAACGTAAAGCTGCGACCCGTGAGACAGAGAGATTCATACCTTTTACACGTTAAAGAACACGCTGGATGGCTTTTATGGAAGAGTACCATCTTTGTCTGTCCAGTGGGTCCTCTCCGCCAATCATCTCTGATTCTTTGGGGTTCTCGTGACCTGAACATTTTGATCATTGTGTGAAGAAAGTGCTTTCAGAGGTAAAACTACCCAAACCAACAACCCATGAAAGGTTGTTTTTATATTTTTAATAAGGTTTTTCTATACATTTTTTTCCTACTTTTTTAATGTACATAGGATATCAGAGGAAATTGAGTTGGATTTACTTCAAAACCGGTAGTTTTAAAACTACTTTTGTATCACACAACTATTTCCTGTATAATTTGAAGTAGACTTATTAGACCCTCAAAAACCTATTTTTAAAGATGACTTATATTGATACGTCTTATCACACTTACCTGAACTAACTATGGTTAATACGTTGTCCATCGTCAACATTACTGTGAAGTAAAAATTAGATCTCAGTGATTATACCTTTAGTGTCTACCTGAGTGAAAAATTGTTCCCCGTAGCTGAACACCTCCCGGAACGTCCGAATCAACAAGCTTATATATGCCCTTGATTGAAACCTGAATCTCATGGTAGCTGCCATCGGCTTCTAGATCCTTGCTTTAACAAACTTTATGCGAAATTAATTTTTTAACAAAATATTTCACAATGAGTGTATGTCGCACTCGTCGTTTGAAAGAGCAGTTAGTTTTCCTCGAAATTAAGACACGAAACTTCGGTGAGTCTTCTTTCGAGCAAAACACTGAATCACTGTCACTGCAATATCGAAAATACGATACTCGTTGTGCTGTACACGAAATCATGCCTTTGGAACTTGTCGTCTTCCTTTACGTCGTTCCTCAGAATGAATATGCAGGTAGCTGCTGAAAAGTACAGAGCACGTGGTAACGCGGCTTTGGCTCATGACCCCCGAAAAAAGAGCCGTCTATCGGATGAAACGTAAAGTTGCGACCCGTGAGACAGAGAGATTTGTATCTTGTACACGTTAAAGAACACGCTGGATGGCATTGATGGAAGAATAAAATCTTTCTCTGTCCAGTGGGTCCCCTCCCCCAATCTTCTCTGATTCTTCGGGGTTCCGTGACCTGACCATTTAGACCATTGTGTGAAGAAAGTGCTTTCAGAGGTAAAACTACCGAAACCAACAACCCGTGAAAGGTTGTTTTTATATTTTTAATAAGGTTTTTCTATATATTTTTTTCCTACTTATTTAATGTACATAAGATATCACAGGAAATTGAGTTGGATTAACTTCAAAACCAATACTTTTAAAACTCCTTTTGTATCACACAACTATTTGCTGTATAATTTGAAATAGACTTATTAGACCTTCAAAAACCTATTTTCAAAGATAACTTATATTGATACGTCTTACCACACTTACCTGAACTGACTATGATTTATACGTTGTCCATCGTGAACATTACTGTGAACTAAAAATTAGATCACAGTGATTATACCTCTAGTGTCTACCTGAGTGAAAAATTGTAACCCGTAGCTGAACACCACTCGGAACGTTCGAATCAACACGCTCATATATGCCCGTGATTCAAACCTGTATCGCATGGTAGCTGCCATCGGCTTCTAGATCCTTGCTTTAACAAACTTTATGCGAAATTAATTTTTTAACAAAATATTTCACAATGAGTGTCTGTCGCACTCGTTGTTTGAAAGAGCAGTTAGTTTTCCTCGAAATTAAGGCACGAAACTTCGGTGAGTCTTCTTTCGAGCAAAACACTGATTCACTGTCACTGCAATATCGAAAATACGATACTCGTTGTGCTGTACACGAAATCATGCCTTTGGAACTTTGAACCTTTACGTCGTTCCTCAGACTGAATATACAGGTAGCTACTGAAAAGTACAGAGCACGTGGGAACGCGGCTTTGGCTCATGACCCCCGAAAAAAGAGCTGTCTATCGGATGAAACGTAAAGTTGCGACCCGTGAGACAGAGAGATTCATATCTTGTACACGTTAAAGAACACGCTGGATGGCTTTGATGGAAGAATAAAATCTTTCTGTGTCCAGTGGGTCCCCTCCCCCAATCTTCTCTGATTATTCGGGGTTCTCGTGACCTAACCATTTAGATCATTGTGTGAAGAAAGTGCTTTCAGAGGTAAAACTACCGAAACCAACAACCCAAGAAAGGTTGTTTTTATATTTTTAATAAGGTTTCTCTATATATTTTTTTCCTACATATTTAATGTACATAAGATATCACAGGAAATTGAGTTCGATTTACTTCAAAACCGATAGTTTTAAAACTCCTTTTGTATCACAAAACTATTTGCTCTATAATTTTAAATAGACTTATTAGACCTTCAAAAACCTATTTTCAAACATAACTTATATTGATACGTGTTACCACACTTACCTGAAGTAACTATGGTTTATACGTTGTCCATCGTGAATATTACTGTGAACTAAAAATTAGATCACAGTGATTATACCTCTAGTGTCTACCCGAGTGAAAAATTGTAACCCGTAGCTGAACACCACCCGGAACGTTCGAATCAACACGCTCATATATGCCCGTGATTCAAACCTGAATCGCATGGTAGTTGCCATCGGCTTCTAGATCCCTGCTTTAACAAACTTTATGCGAAATTAATTTTTTAACAAAATATTTCACAATGAGTGTCTGTCGCACTCGTTGTTTGAAAGAGCAGTTAGTTTTCCTCGAAATTAAGACACGAAACTTCGGTGAGTCTTCTTTCGAGCAAAACACTGATTCACTGTCACTGCAATATCAAAAATACGATACTCGTTGTGCTGTACACGAAATCATGCCTTTGGAACTTGTCGTCTTCCTTTACGTCGTTCCTCAGACTGAATATGCAGGTAGCTACTGAAAAGTACAGAGCACGTGGGAACGCGGCTTTGGCTCATGACCCCCGAAAAAAGAGCCGTCTATCGGATGAAACGTAAAGCTGCGACCCGTGAGACAGAGAGATTCATACCTTGTACACGTTAAAGAACACGCTGGATGGCTTTTATGGAAGAGTACCATCTTTGTCTGTCCAGTAGGTCCTCTCCGCCAATCATCTCTGATTCTTTGGGGTTCTCGTGACCTGACCATTTAGATCATTGTGTGAAGAAAGTGCTTTCAGAGGTAAAACTACCCAAACCAACAACCCATGAAAGGTTGTTTTTATATTTTTAATAAGGTTTTTCTATATATTTCTTTCCTACTTTTTTAATGTACATAGGATATCACAGGAAATTGTGTTGGATTTACTTCAAAACCGATAGTTTTAAAACTCCTTTTGTATCAGACAACTATTTCCTGTATAATTTGAAGTAGACTTATTAGACCCTCAAAAACCTATTTTTAAAGATAACTTATATTGATACGTCTTATCACACTTACCTGAACTAACTATGGTTTATACGTTGTCCATCGTGAACATTACTGTGAACTAAAAATTAGATCACAGTGATTATACCCCTAGTGTCTACCTGAGTGAAAAATTGTTCCCCGTAGCTGAACACCACCTGGAACGTTCGAATCAACACGCTCATATATGCCCGTGATTCAAACCCGAATCGCATGGTAGCTGCCATCGGCTTCTAGATCCCTGCTTTAACAAACTTTATGCGAAATTAATTTTTTAACAAAATATTTCACAATGAGTGTCTGTCGCACTCGTTGTTTGAAAGAGCAGTTAGTTTTCCTCGAAATTAAGACACGAAACTTCGGTGAGTCTTCTTTCGAGCAAAACACTGATTCACTGTCAGTGCAATATCGAAAATACGATACTCGTTGTGCTGTACACGAAATCATGCCTTTGGAACTTATCGTCTTCCTTTACGTCGTTCCTCAGACTGAATATGCAGGTAGCTACTGAAAAGTACAGAGCACGTGGAAACGCGGCTTTGGCTCATGACCCCCCAAAAAAGAGCTGTCTATCGGATGAAACGTAAAGCTGCGACCCGTGAGACAGAGAGATTCATACACGTTAAAGAACACGCATCCTTGTACACGTTAAAGAACACGCTGGATGGCTTTGATGGAAGAATACCATCTTTCTCTGTCCAGTGGGTCCCGTCTCCCAATCTTCTCTGATTCTTCGGGGTTCTCGTGACCTGACCATTTAGATCATTGTGTGAAGAAAGTGCTTTCAGAGGTAAAATTACCCAATCCAACAACCCAAGAAAGGTTGTTTTTATATTTTTAATAAGGTTTTTCTATATATTTTTTTTCTACATATTTAATGTACATAGGATATCACAGGAAATTGAGTTGGATTTACTTCAAAACCGATACTTTTAAAACTCCTTTTGTATCACACAACTATTTCCTGTATAATTTAAAGTAGACTTATTAGACCCTCAAAAACCTATTATTAAAGATAACTTATATTGATACGTCTTATTACACTTATCTGAACTAACTATGGTTTATACGTTGTCCATCGTGAACATTACTGTGAACTAAAAATTACATCACAGTGATTATACCTCTAGTGTCTACCTGAGTGAAAAATAGTTCCCCGTAGCTGAACACCACCCGGAACGTTCGAATCAACACGCTCATATATGCCCGTGATTCAAACCTGAATCGCATGGTAGCTGCCATCGGCTTCTAGATCCCTGCTTTAACAAACTTTATGCGAAATTAATTTTTTAACAAAATATTTCACAATGAGTGCCTGTCGCACTCGTTGTTTGAAAGAGCAGTTAGTTTTCCTCGAAATTAAGACATGAAACTTCGGTGAGTGTTCTTTCGAGCAAAACACTGATTCACTGTCACTGCAATATCGAAAATACGATACTCGTTGTGCTGTACACGAAATCATGCCTTTGGAACTTTGAACCTTTACGTCGTTCCTCAGACTGAATATACAGGTAGCTACTGAAAAGTTCAGAGCACGTGGGATCGCGGCTTTGGCTCATGACCGCCGAAAAAAGAGCCGTCTATCGGATGAACCGTAAAGTTGCGACCCGTGAGACAGAGAGATTCATATCTTGTACACGTTAAAGAACACGCTGGATGGCTTTGATGGAAGAATAAAATCTTTCTCTGTCCAGTGGGTCCCCTCCCCCAATCTTCTCTGATTCTTCGGGGTTCTCGTGACCTGATCATTTAGACCATTGTGTGAAGAAAGTGCTTTCAGAAGTAAAACTACCGAAACCAACAACCCATGAAAGGTTGTTTTTATATTTTTCATAAGGTTTTTCTATATATTTTTTTCCTACTTATTTAATGTACATAAGATATCACAGGAAATTGAGTTGGATTTACTTCAAAACCGATAGTTTTAAAACTCCTTTTGTATCACAGAACTATTTGCTGTATAATTTTAAATAGACTTATTAGACCTTCAAAAACCTATTTTGAAAGATAACTTATATTGATACGTCTTACCACACTTACCTGAACTGACTATGATTTATACGTTGTCCATCGTGAACATTACTGTGAACTAAAAATTAGATCACAGTGATTATACCTCTAGTGTCTACCTGAGTGAAAAATTGTAACCCGTAGCTGAACACCACCCGGAACGTTCGAATCAACACGCTAATATATGCCCGTGATTCAAACCTGAATCGCATGGTAGCTGCCATCGGCTTCTATATCCCTGCTTTAACAAACTTTATGCGAACTTAATTTTTTAACAAAATATTTCACAATGAGTGTCTGTCGCACTCGTTGTTTGAAAGAGCAGTTAGTTTTCCTCGAAATTAAGACACGAAACTTCGGTGAGTGTTCTTTCGAGCAAAACACTGATTCAATGTCACTGTAATATCGAAAATACGATACTCGTTGTGCTGTACACGAAATCATGCCTTTGGAACTTGTCGTCTTCCTTTACGTCGTTCCTCGGACTGAATATACAGGTAGCTACTGAAAAGTACAGAGCACGTGGGAACGCGGCTTTGGCTCATGACCCCCGAAAAAAGAGCCGTCTATCGGATGAAACGTAAAGTTGCGACCCGTGAGTCAGAGAGATTCATATCTTATACACGTTAAAGAACACGCTGGATGGCTTTTATGGAAGAATAAAATCTTTTTCTGTCCAGTGGGACCCCTCCCCGAATCTTTTCTGATTATTCGGGGTTCTCGTGACCTGACCATTTAGACCATTGTGTGAAGAAAGTGATTTCAGAGGTAAAACTACCGAAACCAACAACCCATGAAAGGTTGTTTTTATATTTTTAATAAGGTTTTTCTATATATTTTTTTCCTACTTTCCTTTTTAATACTTTCTTACTACAAAGTATACAGCAAATAGTTGTGTGATACAAAAGGAGTTTTAAAAGTATCGGATTTGAAGTAAATCCAACTCAATTTCCTGTGATATCTTATGTACAAAGATATCACAGTAAATTGAGTTGGATTTACTTCAAAACCGATACTTTTAAAATTCCTTTTGTATCACAAAACTATTTGCTGTATAATTTGAAATAGACTTATTAGACCTTCAAAAACCTATTTTTAAAGATAACTTATATTGATACGTCTTATCACACTTACCTGAACTAACTATGGTTTATTCGTTGTCCATCGTGAACATTAGTGTGAACTAAAAATTAGATCACAGTGATTATACCTGTAGTGTCTGCCTGAGTGAAAAATTGTAACCCGTAGCTGAACACCACCCGGAACGTTCGAATCAACACGCTCATATATGCCCGTGATTCAAACCTGAATCGCATGGTAGCTGCCATCGGCTTCTAGATCCCTGCTTTAACAAACTTTATGCGAAATTAATTTTTTAACAAAATATTTCACAATGAGTGTCTGTCGCACTCGTTGTTTGAAAGAGCAGTTAGTTTTCCTCGAAATTAAGACACGAAACTTCGGTGAGTCTTCTTTCGAGCAAAACACTGTCACTGCAATATCGAAAATACGATACTCGTTGTGCTGTACACGAAATCATGCCTTTGTAACTTGTCGTCTTCCTTTACCTCGTTCCTCAGACTGAATATGCAGGTAGCTACTGAAAAGTACAGAGCACGTGGGAACGCGGCTTTGGCTCATGACCCCCGAAAAAAGAGCCGTCTGTCGGATGAAACGTAAAGCTGCGACCCGTGAGACAGAGAGATTCATACCTTGTACACGTTAAACTACACGCTGGATGGCTTTTATGGAAGAGTACCATCTTTGTCTGTCCAGTGGGTCCTCTCCGCCAATCATCTCTGATTCTTTGGGGTTCTCGTGACCTGACCATTTTGACAATTGTGTGAAGAAAGTGCTTTCAGAGGTAAAACAACCCAAACCAACAACCCATGAAAGGTTGTTTTTATATTTTTAATAAGGTTTTTCTATATATTTTTTTTCATACTTATTTAATGTACATAAGATATCACAGAAAATTGAGTTGGATTTACTTCAAAACCGATAGTTTTAAAACTCCTTTTGTATCACACAACTATTTGCTGTATAATTTGAAATAGACTTATTAGACCTTCAAAAATATATCTTTAAAGATAATTTATATTGATACGTCTTATCACACTTACCTGAACTAACTATGGTTTATAGGTTGTCCACCGTGAACATTCTGTGAACTAAAAATTAGATCACAGTGATTATACCTTTAGTGTCTACCTGAGTGAAAAATTGTTCCCCGTTGCTGAACACCACCCGGAACGTTCGAATCAACAGGCTCATATATGCCCGTGATTCAAACCTGTATCGCATGGTAGCTGCCATCGGCTTCTAGATCCCTGCTTTAACAAACTTTATGCGAAATTAATTTTTTAACAAAATATTTCACAATGAGTGTATGTCGCACTCGTTGTTTGAAAGAGCAGTTAGTTTTCCTCGAAATGAAGACACCAAACCTCGGTGAGTCTTCTTTCGAGCAAAACACTGATTCACTGTCACTGCAATATCAAAAATACGATACTCGTTGTGCTGTACACGAAATAATGCCTTTGGAGCTTGTCTTCCTTTACGTTGTTCCTCAGACTGAATATGCAGGTAGGTACTGAAAAGTACAGAGCACGTGGGAACGCTGCTTTGGCTCATGACCCCCCAAAAAAGAGCCGTCAATTGGATGAGACGTAAAACTGCGACCCGTGGGACAGAGAGATTCATACCTTGTTCAAGTTAAAGAACACGCTGGATGGCTTTGATGGAAGAGTACCATCTTTTTCTGTCCAGTGGGTCCCCTCCCCCAATCTTCTCTGATTCTTCGGGGTTCTCGTGACCTGACCATTTAGATAATTGTGTGAAGAAAGTGCTTTCAGAGGTAAAACAACCCAAACCAACAACCCATGAAAGGTTGTTTTTATATTTTTAATAAGGTTTTTCTATATATTTTTTTCCTATTTATTTAATGTACATAAGATATCACAGGAAATTGAGTTGGATTTACTTCAAAACCGATAGTTTTAAAACTCCTTTTGTATCACACAACTATTTCCTGTATAATTTGAAGTAGACTTATTAGACCCTCAAAAACCTATTTTTAAAGATAACTTATATTGATACGTCTTATCACACTTACCTGAACTAACTATGGTTTATACGTTGTCCATCGTGATCATTACTGTGAACTAAAAATTAGATCACAGTGATTATACCCCTAGTGTCTACCTGAGTGAAAAATTGTTCCCCGTAGCTGAACACCACCCGGAACGTTCGAATCAACACGCTCATATATGCCCGTGATTCAAACCTGAATCGCATGGTAGCTGCCATCGGCTTCTAGATCCCTGCTTTAACAAACTTTATGCGAAATTAATTTTTTAACAAAATATTTCACAATGAGTGTCTGTCGCACTCGTTGTTTGAAAGAGCAGTTAGTTTTCCTCGAAATTAAGACACGAAACTTCGGTGAGTCTTCTTTCGAGCAAAACACTGATTCACTGTCACTGCAATATCGAAAATACGATACTCGTTGTGCTGTACACGAAATCATGCCTTTGGAACTTGTCGTCTTCCTTTACGTTGTTCCTCAGACTGAAGATGCAGGTAGCTACTGAAAAGTACAGAGCACGTGAGAACGCTGCTTTGGCTCATGACCCCCCAAAAAAGAGCCGTATATCGGATGAAACGTAAAGCTGCGACCCGTGACACAGAGAGATTCATACCTTGTACACGTTAAGAACACGCTGGATGGCTTTGATGGAAGAATACCATTTTTCTGTGTCCAGTGGGTCTCCTCCCCCAATCTTCTCTGATTCTTCGGGGTTCTCGTGACCTGACCATTTAGGTCATTGTGTGAAGAAAGTGCTTTCAGAGGTAAAACTATCCAAACCAACAACCCATGAAAGGTTGTTTTTATATTTTTAATAAGGTTTTTCTATATATTTTTTTTCTACATATTTAATGTACATAGGATATCACAGGAAATTGAGTTGGATTTACTTCAAAACCGATAGTTTTAAAACTCCTTTTGTATCACACAACTATTTCCTGTATAATTTGAAGTAGACTTATTAGACTCTCAAAAACCTATTTTTAAAGATAACTTATATTGATATGTCTTATCACACTTACCTGAACTAACTATGGTTTATACGTTGTCCATCGTGAACATTACTGTGAACTAAAAATTAGATCACAGTAATTATACCTCTAGTGTCTACCTGAGTGAAAAATAGTTCCCCGTAGCTGAACACCACCCGGAACGTTCGAATCAACACGCTCATATATGCCCGTGATTCAAACCTGTATCGCATGGTAGCTGCCATCGGCTTCTAGATCCCTGCTTTAACAAACTTTATGCGAAATTAATTTTTTAACAAAATATTTCACAATGAGTGTCTGTCGCACTCGTTGTTTGAAAGAGCAGTTAGTTTTCCTCGGAATTTAGACACGAAACTTCGGTGAGTCTTCTTTCGAGCAAAACACTGATTCACTGTCACTGCAATATCGAAAATACGATACTCGTTGTGCTGTACACGAAATCATGTCTTTGGAAATTGTCGTCTTCCTTTACGTTTTTCCTCAGACTAAATATGCAGGTCGCTACTGAAAAGTACAGTGCACGTGGGAACGTTCTTACACGTTGAGAACGATTTTTGTTATGTAAATATTTTCCTGCAAAATATATGTTAATATAGTTCCACAAAAATCTGATATTCTGATTCGGAATATTTTAATTTGGCGTAACCAAGATCGTAGAATTTAATTTTTGGTTTCTTAATTCCCTTTTAATGCTAAGTCCCCTTTAGATAAATTAGAATCATTCGGATTAGCCAAAATAAATTTTCATTGATAACCATTTGAATTTTCTATTCGTATTGAAACTAGCAATTTTTAATGTCTTTAATGCCTAGCATCCAAAGAAGTTATGTTGAATTTTAGTTATTGCTCCTCAAAGTATATATATATACAACAATGCTTATATTTCTAAGCATTGTAGTCTTGGCTCTGTTGGTAACAGTTAGAGATATTTATTATTCAATAAAATAATGGAATCACATTACGGTCTTAATTTGATCGCATAACAATTAGTGTTTGAATCGGAAACTTTGAATCGTAATAAAATTCACTTCTCCATTAACTTTTTACCTTTTTTCAATTCAAATAACGGTATATTCTTTTGAAAGATACAGATATTGGAACGAAGAATGGAAACACTTTCGAAAACAAATACGAAAATTCGTAATATTTACAATAAGCTTTTTATAGGAAAATAGGACTGGATAAATTTACATTTCATTCAAATCTATCTAAATCCCGATTTTCAACAATATTTGTTAGGTATTTAAAGAACTATTATGGAAGCTCGAATACTTAACAGCAGCAAAGTCAGGCTTGAGAAATTTGTGTAAAATTGCAAGTTTTTGATCGAAGCATTTACATAAAATTGTAAAATATAGACTTACTTTATTGAATGGTTTGAAAAAATAATTTTTTAAGTTTTAATTAACATTTAAGATGAATTCTTTTGATTGACATCTCTATTATTCAATATTGAACCTTCAATAACTCTTTAAGTAGGATTTTCAAATGAAAGCATATGAAACGGGGAGTGTTATAGGCTATATTAAAAATTTGACCTCGTTATGCTTTCTTCCTCTCCAGAAAAGGGGAATTATGAAAAGGATTTCCGCTATATCTCCAGAACGCGACTGCCGAAAGCAACAAGCTATGCATCATACGAAAGCCGATGAAGCGAGGAGTGTCATAGACTATGCAAAATTGACCCTCCTATGCTTCTTCCGCCCTAAAAAAGGAGAAATAAGAAAACAATCGTTCCGCTATATCTTCCGAACACTAGGGCCTACAATTACCATATAGCTGTCAAATGAGAGTTCAAAGGACCATCGTAGACTGTTTCGAATTTTGCTCCCTCCCATAAAAAACGGGGTTACTATTTTTTTGGCTTCCTTCTGGTTACCTTCTGGTTAATTTACTTTGTACGTAATGATCAGATTAGGCAAAGAAGTCGGTAACTTCGTTTGAAACGCATATTGTGCAAAGAGAGACTCCGTTGGTTTGGCCATGTTGTCAGTGTGGAAAATTATAGATTAACGAATAGGGTTATGAACAGTGTGTCTAAAAGTCTCAGAAAGGGGGTGAGACCTAGAATGCGGTGGGTAGACAATTTCACACAGGACCTTGTTAGAATTGGTGTGCAGTGGCCAGATGCAGCAGATGTAGCTCAGGACAGATATGCTTGGAGAACTAAACTGTACGGTCTGGTTGGATCTGCATAGCCTATGGCTTCTTGAGAATGATGATGATATGCGTGTTTCTTTTACGGCAAAAGGACCACCATCCATAGAACTTACCATAATAATGATACCCGGATGCACATCGCCGAATGTTGAACAAACAAGGATTGTTGACCTGCTGTTGACTATACTAAGTTCGTTCCATTGACTCCGAATGTTACTGTAGAACTCTATTCCGTCAAGGCACATGAATTTCTAATGTTACAAGACGATATATAAAAGGGATAAAAGCGAAAATCAATTCTTATTGTTTATGTTAAGCAGCCATGTAGTGTATATAATACCAATATTGTTAATATTTTACATATTTTATATTTTGAACCGTAACAGGAATCTGCTATTAAATGTTTCAGGTTCAATAATTTTTTAACTATTAAAATGCATGCTAAATCGAGATTCAGCGACATTTGAGGGAGATTTTCACTTTCAGACCACTGATATTTCTCTATGGAAAACGTATTTTGATGTTAAAGAGCTATGAATGTGGCTTTCATTCGCAAAATTATTAACTTTAGTATAGAACCCTCCCAAATTATTCCATGTTATATCAATGGGGAAGCAACTTCGAATAATTTTGTATGAAAACATCTGACTGAAGATAGATTAAAATTCTCAATTAAGTTTTTTTTTTTCAGCATTAAATATTCTTTACTGAGGAGCATCGATTTTTGTTTTTATTCTGAAAGCACATAAAAATTCAATCAATTTTCATGATTTTTATCATGAGCTAGCCTTTTTTCATGTTTACTTAAAATATGCGACAAATGCTTCTAGTCACTGAAACCATTCTCATTACTCAATTTGTTTTTTCCGTCTCCAAATACTTTACAATGAAAATAAAATATATTATCCTGTGAAATGGAATACAAAAACCAGTTCCTATGATTTATTTTCTCTGTTTTCTAAAGTACGTAGATAACATGTATCACAAAATTTTCTTCTTGAAATGTCCTTTGCGAAATTCATGTTACTTAATTGGATCGTGCAATTTTCAGTTAAAATATCTACATATGTGTTAGTTAATTTCTCTGGCGAAGTTCCTGTGCAATCCCTTAGTAAATTTTGCACTCTCTTACCTTCTTTGTTTTCCTGTTCTTCTGATGCTTCAGACAACTTCTCACCTGAACAAGAGTATGGAATGTTGCTTTTAATATTATTTGAATTTTCAGAAATATTCTTTTGGGAAATCCCGTACCTCACATCTTCAGTAGACAGACTATGAGTAGAAAGATCAACCTGAAAGCCTTGCCTGCTCAATGGCATTGTCGTCAAACGGATTCAAAATCCAAAGCTTCTGCCTATGTTCAGCTTCATCGAAATTCGGAAAATATCGCTTAAATTTAATTAACAATTCGCCAAATATTCCTTTATTGATTTGATATATTCATCCAAAAATAATTTCGTTTTCGGCATATAATTCCCAAAAATATTAAAATGACAAAAAATTTCCAGATTTTGCATTATTTTCCCAGAATGCTATTATTTTAATGTTCGTACTTTATCGTGCAAGATTAATATGTTTGTATTCAAACCTTGTAACTTTACGTTAAAGTTATTAATTTTATCAAACATGCCACAAAGGTAGTCTAATCTGCAAATCCATAATTCGTCCTGAAAATATTTTATTAACTCAGATTTGATTTCTGTCCGAAAAACTAGAACTTCAGCTTTTATCTCAGATAGAAGGTTGAACAATTTTTCTCATGACCGCCATCGAATTTAAGAATCAAGTAATACAGTAATAAGTTCAGATCCCATATCGCGACTTAGCGATCGAAAAGCGCGAGAATTTAGAGGGCGATATTTTATAAGGTTAACTCCGCCTCCTTGCTATCTCTAGCATGGAGTTTAAATCTTCATTAAGCTGTTTTGAAGCCGCTGCTTCTCTGCGAGTAATACAATGAGTCCGCTATATTGAAGAGTTTCTAGATTTTAATCGAATCTATTTGACCACTATGAACACAGTTGTGCCCCACCTCATTGATACTCCATATTTTAAAATCCGTTCATTTAACAATTTAAAAATTCCTCCCTTTTTGAAAAAAAATTCAAATAGAAGTGTCGAATTCTTTAGAGTAGTATATTTATTCACGTATTCCTTCTTCATTTTGTCGTTAATGCATCTGACAAAAACCAATATGGGCAATTGGAAAGAGGTGCTGTTTTATCAAGTTGCAAAACGAATCCTTTCTTCTGAATAATTCTTTCAGTCGCCTGTTTTATTATGTCTTCTGTCGTATTTTAAATTCTTCTTCTTATTGCATCGCTCGAATTGCGTTTTTAAATTTTTAAAAATTAAGACTTCGTTTTCTCTAAACATATTTTCAGCGATTCAGATAGAAACCGAAATAGCAATGATTTCGGCTTTCTTTTTTGTTTTTGCTATCATGTGTGCATTTCATAATATGCCTTTAAAGCTTGCTGAAAGCTATTTTCCGTACATTGTCATAGCAGCACTAGATGTGTTTGTTGATAGCGTCGTAATTTCTTGTAAGATATTAAATTGTCTTTTATTGCAGGATGCGTTGTGTTAAGCGCATTGTTTATGCGCATTTCAGACTTCAAGAATCTATCTAGAAATAAAAATAAGATTACATACATACATACATACATACATACATACATACATACATTGAAGTTGATATTCATAAATGAAAAAACGATATGTCAAGGAATCTTTTGTATAAACGGCAATGGAAATCATTTCAGAACAGTCTCTTGTACATTCGTATAGTGGCGTTGTTTGCTCTACAAAAATCATCACATCGCTTTGACTTCCTGAATAAATCAATATATATTAAACTATTATTACATCAATAATATCTAACAGATTTCACTTCAATAACCAAACAACCTAAAAGCAATCTTCCCTAATAAAATAAGTTTTATTATGAAGACGTGTTTCTTTCTTCTGCAAAATAACCAAAATCATTTCGCAAGAAAATGTTTCCTCTGCACATCGTATTAATCTTTTCACTTCAGAAATGCAAAATCACTTTCACCTCACGAAAACATTTTGGATAATTCCTATTCTACTGTACTTCAATAATCAAAAGAGACGAAATTCATTTCTTCTAACCTAGAACAATTCGTCAAGCCATGTTTTATGCCAGTAACAATCTAAATTACTTCACACCAAAGTAATATTACACCGATAATGCAAGACTGGACGATGGACACAGACTACTGACTCGTTCCATAATAAGACTTTTTCGAAAAACTCCAATTTGAAAAGAAACTATCACCTGTTGCGCGACGATTTTCGGGACGTTCAAGGCTCCCGCTGCGAACCTGGTAGGCTAACTTTGAGCTCCTCGTATACTTTTCAACAATTCGTAACAGACTGCACATCATTAACAAAAGAATATGATATATATCACTTGTAATAAAGCACTATACATAAAGGAGAGAGTCTACGTCAACTGAGTGAATTCCACAAGAAAATTTTGCTGCACAAATCACCGTATCTCCTAACCTGCTGAAGAATATTACATAATTCTCAACTACTCAAACACTATTCTTTGCCTTGAGCCACTCCATGCCCCGAGTGCGCTTTACCACAGAGCGCTATACGGAAGCTGAAATTGTCTTTAAGAAAACTCAATAACTAACTTCCAAAAAGACAACGAATGATAAAAAACAGCATTTCAGAGAGATCGTTACTTCTATACGTCTTATTCCCACGTGCACTGCAAAAGCCATTACATCGCTTTCAATTTCTAAAGTAATTTTCAACAATTCCTAAGAATTTCCATTTTACTAACTAAACACACGAAGACCATTTCTTTTTAACATGGAATCGATACTTCAAGGCGCGTTTCTTTACAATCGGCAACAACGAAATGCTTTCGAAATCCAAATTTCGAAAGCATTTCGTTGTTACCTTTACGTATCATTATTTCCGTTACATAACTCATTAGATCACTTATTTTCAGATTCCCTTTTACAAATTTCGAAAGATTTGTCTTCAATAAACAAAAATCTCGAATCTCATTTCCTCCAATAAAGGGCCTTTAGGTATAAAGATGTATTTAATATCCATGAGGAAGGAAAACATTTCCCAACAAAACATATTACTTGCAATAAAACGTCGATATCAAAAGTCATTGAAACAATTTGACTTCCTGACAAAGATTGATGATTAACAGATTCCTCTTCATTTACCAGAGATATCTAATGCCATTTATTCGAAAGAAAGACTCGATGATCCATCCGTGCTTATATTTATATCAAAGATGAAAGAAAATCAGCTCAGAGCAAAGTATTCCCTAACTCATCATATGATCATTTACATATCACAAATCATCAAATCATTTTAACCCATTCTGAAGAAATTTCTCTATTTGTAATAGAGCCTACTTCATTACAAAAACACCGCAAAGCACATTTCCTTTAGCAAATATTAGATACTTCATGGGAGGTTCTTTCTTTTAAATGGCAACCGAAAACATTTCACAGCAAATTCCTATTGACATTTTGACATCATTTTTCTATTGATCATCATTTTCCTATTGATATCATTTTCCTGTTGACATCATTTTCCTATTAATCATCATTTTCTTATTGGCATCATTTGTGATATTTAAACGCATTATATCAAAAATGACCAAATCCCTTTAACCTCTTTAACTGGTATCTGAATCCTCTAATCCAGGGGTGTTCAAAACGTGGCCTGCGGGCCACTTGTGTCCCGCCGGACCTTTAATTGTGGCCCGCGAATACTTACCTGTAAGAGATGTTGTCCATTGCCATTGCAGCTACCAATACCAAAAGGGCCTATCACTCCTCCCCAAAGGTCAGAGTCAGTACCAACTTTGTCATTGAAGTCACCTAGAACAGGGTAATATCTCCTTTGTTGACAGAATTCAAAATCTCCTGAAGTTGTCCGTAAAAAGTATATTCCTCGTTCTTATCAGCAAGAGAATAATCTCTATGCAATATCCTCACATTCTATGGACCTGTGGAAAGAAAATATTTAGTAGGACTTTTAAAGATATAGGCATATGTCCCTTTTTTATTATGTGAGTTTTCATAAATATTGTCACCCGTAGGTAAAAAAGGATAAATACATAACGCTGCGATTAAGCTTACAGTTCACCTGAATGTTCTGAACTTCTGAATTCTCCCTAAAGTTGCTTTCAGGTTGAACAAACTCAGCGGAGTCAGATATCTATGCAGTTGGAAGTTTCTAAATGAAAGACAATTTATTTAGTGAATCCATTCTACAACATCTAGAAAGGACCATTTAGAAAACGTATCTGAAGGAAACAAACTATCCTGACTTCTCCTGAAAGAAAGATTAAATTGAACTTAGTTCCGAAGATCGCTGCCAGGTTTTGCCACTGCAATGAAGTCATTTAATTTAAATCTGTCAGCCATTGATTCTAGGAGAGCATTACCTGACTGGTTGCAGATCCAGTAGGAAACTATTCTTTTTTCGGTACATCAACAGAGCAGCAATATATTTCAAGTATGAACTTTAGACCGAATGATTCTAGCATTCGGTCTAACTTATTACAAATCAACGACACAGCTCTGCACAGCCATTAAGAATGATGGCAATGAACAGTACTGAAATCACAGAAATGGAATCGAACACAAAGCATTTCACAGAAATTGATGAAATCGATTCTTGTGTGAAAGAATCGAAGATATGAAAGTCGAGATTTAAATTTATCAGTAGGGTAACGTGATTTTGTTGTACATACATTTCATGAGAATTAGTAAAATGCGTTTTTTTTTAACCCATGCTCCACTCTAATGCACAGCTAGTGCAACACCTCGTAAAACTTCAGTTATGTGGAGCACAAATGAAGTTTACCATGATAATTTGAAATTGGATCATTTTCTGGGATTGCAAGAGAATGACTGACTTTATGTCGTTTGCAATATATGAAAACATCTCTATGCTCAATAGCAAAGACTCTCCTGGCATCTGATAATAATACTCAATAGTGACAATGGAACAGAAATTATTTTTTGAAGTTTACTTTCCAATGCTCCATTAACATTTCTATATTTCTACTCCACTTTCATAGAAATTAAACTATACGCGAAAACATTCTGTACTGCAATATTTTGGGCCAGGGATCATCAGCCTCATCCCTACAAAATATCTGTGGTGGTCGAGTTCAGGGATGGAAAAAAATAACAATGCAAATTTGTGATACGAGTACCTTGCAGACAAATCATAAGATTGACTTGAAATTGAACTTGAAATTGAACTTGAAATACTTGAAATTGAACAAGGTTTTGCACTCTTTGCACAAGAGGATTTCATTTGTGATACGAGTTCCTTGCAGACAAATCATAAGATTGACTTGAAATTGAACTTGAAATTGAACTTGAAATACTTGAAATTGAACAAGGTTTTGCACTCTTTGCACAAGAGGATTTCATCTGTGAATGTTACTCTCTCTCCGATAATAAGATGCCAGCCAGCCATCCTTCTTCAAATCGGAAATTGAGCCCTTAGATGTGAAAAAAGACTGACTACTTTTGTCTTTGGAATTTAACCTTCAAACCGAAGAAATTAACATAAAACACACTTATAGAATATGAATTAGGTCTATGCATTAAAGAAAAACTACAAAAATATTCAGAAATAATTTGTGCGGATTCGTTATATCGCGATCTTTTTTTTGTCTCGGCACTTGTGTGGCTTTGAAACATGCGAGGAAAAGTCAAAATCAAAATGAATGGTTGCACGTGCGTGCTAACTTTCTTTCTCGCTCAATCACATCACACACATGTACATAACGTAAAGTTACGAGCGTGGGTGAGACAAAAGAACGACGCCGGTGCCTGGTACGGTTGAGGAAGTACATCATTTGGGTCTATCCTTCAGTGCAATCTTAGCTGCAGTGTCAAACGCACGCTAATTAAATTGACTACATATTTTTTTATCCCTTCGTAATTTTTAAAATGTCAAAAAGATAATGTGAAAATTCGGTTAAGAAAATTCGCAATGTAGTGACTTTAGAAAAGAAACTAAAAATTATAGAAAGGATAGAAAGTGGTGGTAAATTTACAGTTGTAGGAAGGGATTTCAAATTCTCCGAGTCTACAGTGCGATCAATTGTGCAACAAAAAGACAAAATTAAAATGTCTGGCGAAACTGTTACTCCAATTACAGCGACGAAAGTTTCACGATCCAGAAGTTTTTTGATGATAAAAATGGAAAATTTATTAAGCAAATGGATAGAGGACCTAAATCAACACCACATGCCTGTGAGTACCCAAATCATAATGAATAAATCACTTAGTCTTTGGGATCATTTAAAATCTCAACATGGAGAAGTTTTTAAAGCAAGTAAAGGTTGGTTTGATCGGTTTAAAAAACGATCAAACTTGCATAGCCTTAAAATGATTGGCGAATCGCCTAGTGCAGACGTAGAATCAGCTGAAAAATATCCAATGGAGTTCCGTGAAATTGTGGAAAGGGGAAATTATCCACCAAATTTAATTTTTAATGTAGATGAGACGGGACTCTATTGGAAACGAATGCCAACACGTACGTTTATTTCCATAGAGGAAAAGACTGCTTCTGGATTTAAAGCAGCCAAGGATCGTCTAACTCTTCTTCTCGGCGGAAATGCATCCGGAGAATTAAAATTGAAACCATTGTTGATTTATCAATCAGAAACTCCTCGTGCCATGAAAGGTTATTCTAAAAACAATTTACCAGATTTTTGGCGAAGTAACCCTAAGGCTTGGATGACACAAAATTTATTTATGGACTGGTTTAAAACTTGTTTCTGCCCAGCAAAAAAAAATATGGCGAGGATATTGGAGTTGAACCTCGAGCTCTTTTGGTGTTGGACAATGCGCCGGGACATCCTGTGGAACTTGAGACCCTGTGCACTGGTTTTCCCGTTGAAGTGGTATTATTACCTCCGAATACTACTTCCATCTTGTAGCCTATGGATCAAGGCGCAATAGCAGCATTCAAAGCCTATTATTTAAGAAAAACGATGCGCCAACTCATTGAAGAAACTGATGGAGGTGGTAGAGATGCCATGCGGGTTTGGTGGAAACAATTTAATATTATGAAAGCTGTCAGAAACATCGACGAAGCGTGGAATGAAGTCACCCAGTCGTGTATGAAGGGTGTTTGGAAAAGGTTGCTCAGAGAAATTGTTGAAGATCACATCAATTATGAAAATGATATTCAAAATATCATCGAAGAGATTAGTCTTATAGCCACTTCCGGAGGCATCGAAGGTGTTGATGTAGATGATATTCAGACTTTGTTAGAATCACATGGCGAACCCTTAACTAATGAAGAGCTGCAGTAAATGGACTGCCATACTATGTCCAAAGAAAATGACGTCTCGGAATATGCTTCCGTGCGAAAGTTAAGTGTCAAAATCATTGAAAAGACCCTTTCTCTTCACAATCAATGCATGGAGTTGTTAGAAGAAAACGACGAAGATTACGAGCGAGTGAGTTCTGTAAAGTGTGGTTGTAACGGATTATTTGACAGTTAACGGAAAATTTTGCATAATAAACGTAGAGAGGCCAAACAAGGGAATCTAGATTCCTTTTTGCAACACGGAACAAAATGAATTATGAATTGTTATGTATGACATTTTTTGTTATTGATAATATTTAATTTATTAATAAAGTGTTTTTTCGAATTTTAAAATGATTTTTTTAAATCCCCCGTTGATCGCGAAATTTCGCTTATCGCGACCATGTCCAGAACATATCCTTCGCGATGAACGGGGGTTACCTGTATTGTTACTTTGTATGTCACAAATTCAGAAATTTTACTTCCATCTCTATGGCAGACCTGTTTCTCGTAAAATGAAATAATCAAATGACCTTTGAAATATAAATATACTGAAATAGTCATACTCACTCACTGATTGCTGTTCTGACATCCATTCAATTCAAAATTATTTTCATTTCAATAACTGTGTACCATCCCTTATTTTCTATATTCTATTCAATAATACAATTCGTCATAGAAAAAAAGAATCTTAATTATTCAATGGCTCTCTCCAGTCATATTGCGAAAAAAAAACCAAACAAGCAAACAAATAAACAAAAAACCCAGCAAAAATTGATCTATTGGTGAGAAAAAAGCTTTAACTGAAGAAAATCTTATCAATTCTCTCACAACTTTTAAGACTATTAACATATTAAATAAGAAACAAATGCTTTTGGAATTAACAAATGATTACCATACAAGTGTTTCTATAGAATCAAATTTCGGATACATATATACAAACTCTCTATTCAATTTTCAAAGCTTTCATATCAGTAAACAAGAAATCCTTCTCATTACCATCTAGGTCTGGGAATTGCACTTACTAATGAAAGATTATTCAATATGAAAGTCAACTGTGAACTATTCCTATTTGAAAGCTATTTTATGAAATTAATTTAATCTATATTTATTAATTTGTTATATTTAATTATTTTTATTTTATTATATTTAATTAATTTAATCTATATTTTAAATAACTAAAATATCACGCATAGCTGTGAAACAGTAAAGACATCCAAATCTGTTCAGTAATCAGCAAAGTTAATCTTCATATTATTTGAATTTCTGACTTATCTTTAACAGTTGCAGAATTCAAGACAAATTGAAGGGATAGCGGACCTTGTTCCTTTCCCAGGTTTTTGGTGTGATCTTTTATTTGCATGCTGAACAAAAGATGGAAATGCGAAGTCACAGAAGACACAAAATCTCAGGCGGAAATTAAAAGAGAGAAAAAAACCCCAACCATTTGTCCGTCTCGCATACTGAGTCTGACATACCATGACATATTTCTTAATATTGAAAACCTGCATGTTCGTTTGCTTTATGAAATGCTTTTTTTTTTACAGATTTACATATTAATCTTTTTTAGGCCAAAGATAATAATCCTAATATTTTAAAATTTCAATATTCAATACTTCACAGTTTTATACTTGTGAATGACATCAAAGATTGTGAAACCAAATGTTATGTGAGGTGATTGTAGGCATCATGACTCTAATCATCATGTTCCACAGATCAGAGTGTTTCAAAATGCAAGACAGGAAAAGAATCTACTACTTATTTGACAGAATCTGCTAGCTTGTTTCTCTTTATTTCTGTTTCTCTGTCTATTCTCTTCCTATCTGTCTATTTGACCAAGAATTGTTCCTAAACGATCAGAGCCAAGATTACAAAACTCACTATACAACTTCCTCTAATCATAAAGGACGGATTTTAAACTCTCAAAATTTCTTCCTCCCAAAAATATGCCCTTTAAATAACTGGTAGGAACTACTTCTAAATGGTAAGTGCTTAGGCACCATATTTGGTATACAGAGGTTAGGCACCATATTTGGTATACAGAGGTTAGGCATCATATTTGGTATACTGAAACCGCAACTTAAATCAATAAAAGAGATTGGCTCTGAATAGTCCCCCCCCCCTCCCTTAAAAATGTTCCCTTAGTTTTTTTCATTTTTCTTTTGTAAACATCGGGGAGGGATCTTCTTAAATGGTAAAGGCTGCGATAACCAAATTCGGCATAAAACTTCCTCTCATAGTAAGTTAAAGAAACTTAAGGATTTGACCAACAAACTTTCTTCCATCCGTCAACATAACACGGAGGAAGAAATTCTACTAAATGGTAAGAGTTACGAACGCCGAATTCGGTATTTAGTTTCCTCTCATTATGGCTTTAAGAAATGTGAGGTCTGACCTCCAAAGTTTCTAATCTCCCCTAAAAAAATCCTCTCCACACGCAGTTATAATACCGCGGAAGAATTCCTCCTAAGCGGTAAGAGATATTGTAGATATTGTTTGAAATGATTTCCTCTCATCATGACTCTAAGCAATCTAAGGTTTTTCTTCTCCTCTCCCATACACACACAAAAAAAAGGGGGGGGGGGATAACGTGGATTATTATCGAACCTGTCGCTTATATCGCAAATGAAAGCCTATAAAATATAAGAAGAATTTTTCACTCATCTTAAATAATTAAAAAGGTATTATTTCTGTCCCCAGCTAATAATATACAAATTATTGCTGCCGATAGAAATCTTTTGAATATCACATTCTACTACCAAAATTTGTAGTTAAGTTGTTTTTCTTCTGAGCAGCACTTTTGGCACAAAATGGGCTAACGGCCAGGTCACAAGGACCCCGAGGGTTCAGAGAAGGTTGTGGAGGGAGGGGACACACTGGACAGCTGTTAGGAGACGGATCCTCCCTTCAAGGTCATCTAACGTTGATACGTTGTTATAAGGACATCCAACCTCCCGTCAAGGTATTCCAACGTATTCAAAGTGCACAGCGTATGACTCTCCAGCACACGGAGCCATGGCTTTACGTCCCATCCGAGGGACGGCGGCCTTTCCAAGCCTATTGGTGTCTCCTACTGACAGAGAGGGGAATTTTGCGGAGATAAATCTCAACATTGGCCCAGGTGAGACTCGAACCTGCGAACTCTAGATTACGAGTCACCTCCGACCCTTTTGCACAGTAATCCGAAATTCATGATGAAGTGTCCCACTTTTCCCCTCCAAACATGGATATGTCCGCAAATAGTGACACCAATGATTGCGCTGCATCTAAGAGACCCATTCGTACAATTGCGGGTCCTGTAATGAATGGAATTAGAGAACCTAAGCGACATTGCATCAAGGGTTAGCATAGGAGAAGAGTGAAATGTGCTGAGAAGGAATGGATGCTAGCCAGAGTCGTTTAGTTTATTCAGTTAGTTTATTCAGGATACAAAAGGTCCGGTCTATGAGATCCCAGCGCTACTGAAGGAGGGAAAAGAAACTTTTGGTAAATACCTTTAATATATATTATATATATGTTAATTATTTTTCCTCACTGTTCCTGTTACTTATTAAAGGGGTGGGGTGGGGGCATGAACCCTTGTTTTCTCCCCAAAAAGCCCGATTTTTTGGGAGAAAACAAGGGTTCATGCCCCATGTATTAACAGGCAAAAAACAGCTGTCTGTATTAAGAGGCAAAACGTAGACCTCCATGAATAACTCTACACCGAAAATGCTGGTCCTAAATACCCAATAAACTTGGGTAATATAAGTTTAAATTCCTAACTGTCATGTGCATAATCACTGTTTATATATCTATTTTCTAGATATAAATCTGTGAATAAGAGTGAAGAAAAAAAACAAAGGTGAAAAGAGATCGACAACTGAGATTGAAAGTAAATTAATTCAAACTGAAGGAGACGCACTAGATAGAGAGCTACAATTGAAATCCTCACCCCCTATTCCCCATTAACAAGCCTTCGCCATATTAATGTTTTTTTTGCTACTGACATTCACTTTAATCGAGAGTATTCCCTGACTGGCAGCCATTTAAATTTTGCTCAGGTCTTGCCTTCCTCAAAGATCTTATCTATGGCGAATTAAGCCGACAAACTCCTGTCAGATATCTGTTGGGAATAATGTTAAACATCTGTTAAAAATAAATATTCTCTCAAGCAGCTGTTTGAGAGAATATTTATTTATTTATTTTTAAACGCACCTCAAGAATCTGAAGAAATTTTTCTGATATTTTTTCTTGCATACGCATTTATTAATCTGCGGCATTCGCTTTTCTCTCTACCACCAACTGTTCAATCAAATGCCAATGATAAATTGCTTTTCCACTTTTGAATCTTTAAAACTGTAAAGCTAACGATTTACAGTTACTTCACATTTTTTCTCCTTTTCTTGCTCATCTCACGTGATCACCTCTACAAATGCCATGTCTTTCAGTCCATCTTAGGGCGGGGGTGCTTCAGTCGGTAGCGCGCCAGGCTCGTAATCTGTAGTTCCCAGGTTCGAGTCCCAGCTGGGTCAGCGTTGAGATTTATCTCCGCAAAATTCCCCGCCCTGCCCACGGTCAGTAGGGGACACCGATGGGCTTGGAAAGGCCACCGTCCGTCGGATGGGACGTTAAGCCGTGGCCCCGTGTGCGGGAGAGCCATACTCTGTGCACGTTAAAGAACACGCTGGATGGCCTTGACGGGGGGGGGGGGGGGGGCTACCATCTATCTCCCAACAGCTGTTCCAGTGGGTACTGTGATGTTAACTCTTCGTTTGTAGGTCTATTGGGACCACTTAGGACGTTCCCTCGGTTCGATCGCTATACGCGACGGGTGAAAGAGTCTTTCGGATAAAATCAACGGTTTATTCACAATTGCAGAGACTCGATACTGAGGCTCCTCCCCCATAAATTAGTTCAACTTCAGACTTTACTTAAAAATAACAAAGATTTATTTAACCTTCCAAACATACTTGCTGGACGAGGACATATGCTCAATTACATAGATTACAACAACACCAGCTTACTATGCCTGTTCAGCTGTATTTACAGAGCCAATGCCGCTATTACCAGTCGGCATTTCCCAGCTTTACAACTTCTCCCCTGCACGCTCTCGAAACTCGACCGGCTCTGATGTTCTCGTCGTTGCCAAACCCTTTCTTCCTTTCTCTCTCCGCCTCACCATCTGGGGCGAGCAGCGGGGTGACCTCCGTCCCTCGGGGCACTGCTCTTCAATTAACTTTCCAGATGCCGGGACAGAGGGCCTTCCCGTAGCATATGCCTATTTTGGTGAAATCCAAAATAATGTACAAATCATGAACAAAAAAAAAGGCCTCTAGCCTGACAGGTCCACTCCCCCAACCTTCTCTGAGCCTTCGGGGTCCATGTGACCTGGCCATTTAGCCCATGGTGTGCAAAAAAGTGCTGCTCAGAGGTAAAACAACCCAACTCAGTCCATCTTTTGTTTTCACATCTTCGCTATTAGCTTGGCTTTTTGTTTTGATTACCAAAAAGACGGACGTTTCGTATCTGACTCCTTGCAATCATTAATCGCCGAAGCATTCAGGTTCAAGTAGAATTATTTCTTCTTTTTTAAAGTTTTTTGCTTTTCAAAATTTTTAATAGAAGAGTCAGTTTTTCTCATTCATTTATTTGTATTTCAATTCAGCCGATTAAGAATGTTTTGGAATTCGTTACCTTAACTCCGTGTTTCAAAACATCCATTTCGCAGTGGCGAAGCATCCATGGAAGCAATGGTTCCCTTAAAATTACCATAAGCAAAAAAAGAATTATAACTTAAATATGTGTAAACGTTTTAACATAAATGTAAAAGAATTTTCTTAACTTTAATAAGTTTATTCTAACATAAATTTTACATTTATATAATATTCTTCGAGTTTCCCTGTTATATTGTATAACTAACAGAAGCATCATTTTGTCGGACTAATTGAGCAAGGAATGTACGGAGAACATCGCTTCATCGTTATTGCATTGCGCCCAATGGAAGTCCCATTTTCGATGTTTCAATCGATCAGAAATTTTTTTTACGGACACAACCATCAGAAAGTGTTCTTATGGATTGAACTTATCTTTAGATTACATCATACCTTTCTCACTAACCACTAGAGGTCGCTAAAGTGTTCGCACGGTGCATGGAGGTAGGAAGAGAGGAAGATCCCTATCGCTTGAAAACTATTAACCCACGTCGCCATATTGATCTTACTCGTAAGCGTGCGTTGTCTACGTTAACGAATGAAATTGAGCAAAAACGTTGGCACCTCTATAGCATATTACTGCAGAAATTAACCTGCGAAATAGATAAAAGGAATAGCAATTACTTGGTAAGAAGTTTAAATATAGTTTTTCTTCCGTAATTTTTAAACTTTTTGTTATTTTAATTAAAATTGGAAAGTAGCGTAAACAACTGCTACTAATGCTATATATTACTAAAATTACTACTGGTTTGAAATGTCCCCTCACCCCCTTTTTTACCTGGAGGGTATTATTGATGAATTGCTTTTATTTGATATGTAATTTATTACGATAGATGTCCTTATGGACCTCAACAACAGTTTTTAAAAACCTCACAGACAAGTTTAATCATGGTATTCAATTACTGTCTTTATAAACATATTCAAACACAAAAAAGGACTTAAAAAAGAGCAAATTTCCATGTTCCTAATAATACTACTGTTATTAGGAAAAAAAAAGTATTCATTGAAAGCATTCACACGTGCGATGACAACTGACAGTTAAGCGAGACTCTAAGGGTAAGAAACATGGCAATTTCGGATACACTAGCTAACTATGCTAACTGTTAGTAAGGGCGCCTCCCCCTCTTCCTATCTCCATGGCACAGTGATTACTTTCCGCCATTATTACACTCGATCAAGTCACTGCAAGTCAAGTAAGTGTAACTTTTTTATTTATTTTTTAGAAAAATTAAAGACTAATCCTCCTTAATCCTTAACTGCCCTATGTCTAACTTTCCTTCATTCCAAATTATAAGTATTTCTTAATTTGTAATGTTTTGTTGGCGAAAGTTAATTGTACTGTTTTAACTGTTTTACTTGAGGCACTATCAACCTAACTGCCTCGATGCATATTTGCGATGAGATTTATAAATTTATTACAACGTTTTACTGTTCTCATCACTACCATAATAACCAGAGATATTTTTATTACTACTATAGGAATAATAGAAAACATAATATTCATACATTTTTGGGGACTAAGTGGTGTAACTTACTAATGCTACAATTCGTCAATGCTGTGTTCATTATACGAAAAATAGAACTGGTGAAACATTTCACTCACGTCAATCTTATAACCAATGTTCGTTAAGCTTAATGTTGTACCCACTGTATTGCACTATATTCAAATATATGCAATTAGATGCATTGAAAAGGTTTGAAAGTGAATAGAAATGTGTGAAAGAATATTTGAAACTCGAAAGTTTTATAAATAATCGTTCAAATATTTGAAAAACGACCTACAGGGGGAGCTTTGATACAAACTTATTAATAACCGGGTCTGCACGAATGAAATTTTTACTTTCCTCTTATTTTAACGCAGAAAGACTCGAAAAAGCATCTAGTGAATCTTTTCGTGTATAATAAAAATCAGCTTTCAACTACGTCGACATAACTCTTGTAAATGACAAGTGCCACGTGCTGGCTGATACCGGAAGGGATTGCCAGATGTTAAGTTTGTGTGGAAACTTTTGATACTAAAGTAAGAAATTTATAACAGAATTGTGCATCGTTTCGCTTTGTTTTCAGTATTCAAAAATTACTATCCAGCGAACATAATGTATGTCGCGATAGTGATTTAATTGGTAACGCTAAACGGTTAAAGAACATTGTCACAGGTCACATTGTCCAAGCCGTGGTTTTATTACTATTAAAACTCCCAAATATATTTTGAACTATTTGGTTGCAGAAGATGAACCACCTTCTCCGATAAGACGTTCGCTCAAGGAAGACGATGTTCACAATTGTTTTCAATTCCCAAGGAGTGGTAGGAGTGGACACTTTACCCGATAAAATGACTATAAATGGCCAATGCTACACCAATATCGTTTTGTCCAAAATTGTTAAGGAGATAAAGGAGCAGCGTCCAACACAGGCGTGTCAATTCCTTCTTCATTTACAATGCCAATGCTCGCAAAACCTGGCAAGTTGCGGCCTATTTGGAGCAAGACAAAATCAAACAGCTACCATATCCTTCATATTCACTAGATCTTGCTTTTGGTTGTTTCCAAAAATTAGAAAGGAACTTTCTGAGAAGCCTTTTTCAAGGGTGCAAGGCCTTGCAAAAAAAAAAAAATTCAGAGTTGCCAAGCGTTTCCCAACAGCAGTACCACCAAGCGTTCCAGAATTGGCGTAGACGTCACAATTTTTTATATATGCTGGAGGGGAGTACTTTGAAGGAGAGTAAAAGTTTCGTTGAGGTAAGTGCAATGGTTTCTGTTCTGCAGATGCATGTTTTGAACGCTCCTCGTGAAAAGAAGAAACGAGCTATTGTTTGCTTTTAATCGTCGATCGGTCATCCGCAGAGTTTCATTCCTTTTTTTTTCTTTCAAAAGAATAACGAAAAACGATTTTTTTTCCAGTTATTAATAAAATATCACTGTTTGCATTCGTAAAACATTTCTCTAGTTTTATTTTCCATCATTGAACGACACTACGATAGAAAATAAAAATTTCAAACTTGTATACAATCTGTTTATGCTGAAAACATAATGGGTAGGTGCTAGTGTGTAATACAAGAGAGAACAAGCATTTCATATCCGTCAGCGACATTTGCACTTTTGCATTTTTTCTTCTGCACCCCACAACTGAATGTTATTTGTTACAGAGTGCTTCCAACCGCCGTCAATCGATGAGAAATATAGGCAATCAGTTTTAGGTGAAAACTAGAAGAACGCATATCGCCTCTGGCGCATTTGGGAATCTCGTTTTCAAAGAGAATGAAGATTTTCCTCTACCTACTTTTTGACTCTTTTAAAGTTTTAATTTGAGCTTAGGATGGTGGGAAAATTCAAATGGTATTTTTTAGCAATTATACAACATGTAAAGAATTTGTATTTTATTTCTTAAATATAAAAAGGTGCATTTACCACACCCCTTTGGGAATAGTGGGTGCATTATTATTGTCAGTGGAATATATCTTGAAAAGCTACCACCAAAATTTCAAATTTCAGTTATATATATTATATAAATTGCAAAAAGCCATTAATAAGTTTTGCTGTTTCTACATTTAGTGATCTGTAACGATATGAATTTAAATTACCTAGGTTTTTATATAGTGTGAATCGAATCACAATATTACTCCAAGTACCACTCCAAGTAAATCAATTTTCCAATTATCATTTTATTTTTTGAATGGAAACGTGGTAACCTTTATGATATATATTATACCACTACTAAAATTTCAAATTTCTAAAATAAATACATCGTTGCAATATTTATTTAAAATTTTGGAATTTTAAAAATTTTCCACTATTAGAGAGCGCAATGACAGCATTTGGGATATTCGGAAAGTGTAAATTATAATATTTCATCAATACATATCTACCTAAAAAGAATTTTTAATTCATTTCACAGTTATTTTTTAAAACAAAAACGTCGGGTTTTCCGCCCACTCTGGGTCTAAGAGGTCAGCTCATTGTTGCCAGTGGAAACTTCATGATGTTCACATTCTGCCATCAAAATTTAAAATTTTTAGCTTAATTACGTCGTCTACAATATTGGTTTGAAAATTTGGAATTTTTCAACTTTTCCACCGTCAGAGGGCGCAATTATAGTTTTCGGTAGATTTAAAAAATGTGAATCATAATATTTCATTAATTCCTATCTAACTCAAAAAGAAATTTTCATTTAGCCTAAAAACAAACAATTATCAGCTAAAATTGAAAGGTGTGTTTTCAACCCCCTCTGGGTCTAAGGGGTCAACTTATTGTTGGCAATATAAACTTCGTGACCTTCACATTCCACCAGCAAAATTTCAAATTTCTAGCATAAATATATCGTTCGCAATATTGGTTTGAAATTTTGGAATTTTTGACTTTTTCCACTGCTGGAGGGTATAATTAGTGCTTTAAAGAGATTCGAAAAGTGCCTATCGTAATATTTCATCAATACCTAACCAACACGAAAAGAATTTTTATTTCTGTAAACAAAAAATTTCGTTCTCTACAGACAGACAGACGACAAAAGCGAAACTATTATATCGTTTTTTTTTTTTAAACGAGATAAAAAAGTGAGAGTATTCTTCAAGTAAGCTTGCTTCTATGAGCATGACAGAAGTCTATAATGAAGCAACTGAAATTTGCTAAATGTGCCAGTTATAGTCATTTTAATCCTAAAGGGAATAGGGATACAGAGAAAACGGAAACCATTCTCCCTGCACTAATACTCTTAATGAAGAGATAAAAAGCTTCAGATGTCTTTAAGATTAAGAAGGAAACAGACAGCTCATACAAGCAATACAGTGACTTAATATCAAAAAAGGTTATGAGACTAAATTTCCACAAAGTGAGATGGACTAGATCAGGGCCGGAACTAGAGGGGGGGAGAGCAATGGAATGATTCCCTCCTTTGTGAATGTTAGTAAGGCAAATGGAGGACAAAATTTATTAATCTATTTTTTTACGAATCTTTTAAAACGAAGTGGTAAATGTTATACTGCAATATAAACCCAGTCTCTTGATCTACCCTTTTACCTTTTTCCGGTTCGAATATGTCACTTCACCGCTCCCCCTTGTTTTTGTTTATATATAGCCTTTATAGATGAATTTAGTTGATCACATTTATTTTTAGGCATAACAGTAAATCACAAAATGAAGGAAAACAGAAAGCCGAAATTGCATCTGACCATTACCTCCCCTCTGTTCTAACCACCACCCTATCCTCAGTGAGGAAATGATACCACTGGGCTTGGAAAGGTCGTCGTCTTTCTGATGGGACATTAAACCATTGCTCCCATTGCTGAAGAACCGTGCCCTGTGCGCGATAAACGACGGGCTGGATGGCCTTAATTGAAGGATTATATCTGTCTGCTAACAGCAATCGGAACCCCCCAACCTTCTCTCAGACTTTCCGGTCCTTGTTACCTGGCCATATAACCTGTTCAAAAGCGCCGTTAAGAGGAAAAACAACCTGTCCCAACTAACTACGGAAAGGAATGGGATTAGAGTATACCAGAGCCTCGATCAGCCATCCATTGTATGGCGTTTTCCTTCTCCAGATAAATCAAAGGAAGAAATCACCACACAGTGGATGTTGCCCACCTCTCGCGACTAGGACGCTCGAGGTTGGATTTGGAGAGGCGCCTCCCACCCACTCTCTTCTCTTCATCACTCATCATCTTCTTCATAACACTCAAAAAGAGGTTCGAAAGTCATTCCTTCGTGCACAGCCATCACACACTCTTCATGGATGACTTCATTTTCCATGTTGAAAAATGTGGTCATAACAGTTAGTATTAGTCTCACATAATTTACTTTCCACAGTGTCAAATCATCTTTAAGATAATCGGTTTTCATCTGAAGCACAAGACCACGTTCTTCGTGTTGTCTCAATCCTTCACTTTCTTCGAAATCAACACTGGGCAGTTTTTGATATTCTTCTTCGCTAGAACCACAGCAAGAGGAATTTTCAGAATCATCACTTTCCCAGTCACGAAAGCAACCACAACACAGCACTGCCCTGAAAAAAGCGGATATCCGTCGTCTCACTCCACGAAAACATCCTTTTCCACACATAATTGCACACAAATGTATCTCAACCTATTTTGTCTTCTCGAAAACACTCTTATTTGCATAAATGTCCTCTCGAAATCTTCTCGACTCAGATCAACCTAATCTTCTGCACTCCAAGCAACAAGAATCTTTAACCACATCAACCAAAATCTGAAATTAATGTTGTTTCCCCTCAACAATTAGTCTCCATTCCTTTGTTGTCATTGTTCCCTTTGTTCGTAATGTGACGATTGGAATACATTCTTGAGTAAACAGTTATCGTTACTGTTTCGTATGTTGTGACGACATTCATACAAGATGTTTAACTTGACCCTAATTTGACGAACTGCTTATTGTTAAAATATGAAATTTGTTATTTAAATTTTCTACTCTGCATTTATTCATTATGAATAAAAACATTTTCAAAAATGTTTTTAAAATTCTGTTTGTAATCTTAATTTTTTAATGATATATTTGTACCATTTTAACCCTCAGAGCGTATGCACGGTACTATAAATGAAATCCCTATATGAATTTCCGTATTACACTCTTCTACGTACGACCTTAGAAATATTTCTATCAGGTAAAGCAACAAAATGGAATTTTGCTTGGGGGTTGGATTTGTTCTGTTTTACAACTGAACCGAATTTTTTTTAGAGGGGTGAATAGGTTAAATGACCAGGTTACAAGGATCACCAATGAACAGCTGTTAGGTCAAAAGTGGAAGCTTTCCGTTAAGGCCATCCAGCATGTCCTTAATGTGTATTAGGTATGGCTCTTCTGCACACAGGGGCCACGGCGTAACATCCCATCCGACGTACGGCGGCCTTATACAACCCCACTAAAATCCCCTTTGTAACCGAGTGCAGGATGGAGGTGAATCTCTACGCTAACACGGTTCGGACCCGACCCTGGGAACTGGAGATTAGGGGCGTAGCCAGCTACTGTCTGAGCCAGGTATGGCTATTCTGCACACAGGGGCCACGGCGTAACATCCCATCCGACGTACGGCGGCCTTATACAACCACACTAAAGTCCCCTTTGTAACCGAGGGCAGGGTGGAGGCGAATCTCTACGCTAACACGGTTCGGACTCGACCCTGGGAACTGGAGATTAGGGGCGTAGCCAGCCACTGTCTGAGCCAGGTATGGCTCTTCTGCACACAGGGGCCACGGCGTAACATCCCATCCGACATACGGCGGCCTTATACAACCACACTAAAGTCCCCTTTGTAACCGAGGGCAGGGTTGATGTGAATCTCTACGCTAACACGGTTCGGACTCGACCCTGGGAGCGGGAGATTAGGGGCGTAGCCAGCTACTGTCTGAGCCAGGTATGGCTCTTCTGCACACAGGGGCCACGGCGTAACATACCATCCGACGTACGGCGGCCTTATACAACCACATTAAGTCCCCTTTGTAACCGAGGGCAGGGTGTAGGTGAATCTCTACGCTAACACGGTTCGGACTCCACCCTGGGAACTGGAGATTAGGGGCGTAGCCAGCTACTGTCTGAGCCAGGTATGGCTCTTCTGCACACAGGGGCCACGGCGTAACATCCCATCCGACATACGGCGGCCTTATACAACCACACTAAAGTCCCCTTTGTAACCGAGGGCAGGGTGGAGGTGAATCTCTACGCTAATACGGTTCGGACTCGACCCTGAGATTAGGGGCGTAGCCAGCTACTGACTGAGCCACCTGCACCCCATTATACTGCGGAAGGGGAGGCAGGGGTAGACAAAGGATTCATCATGTTTTAAAGTCATTTCTATTTTAAAAAGAGGCGGTAGGGGGAGGGTAATAAGTCCTTGCCTAAGTCTTTACATACATATGCACTACATGGTTTCATATTGATTACATATGGTTAATAAGATTGACTCGATGGCAGCGCGGTTATGGGTGAAAATCGGTATGTATAAAGATTATACCTGCAAGGACAAAGGGTAAAAAGCAATCAATGCACTAGATACTTAGCGTCATCGATGTATCAAGCAAAAAATAAAAACACTGAAAAGCAAGTTAAGTGAGGTACCAAAATAGAAAATATTAAAAATAATTGCATTGATTGAAATTAATTTCTGAAACTTTACATAGTAAATACAAATCAAGCAAACTACTTAACAAGCAATTTATACATTAGTGGCACAAGTTTCAGCACTAATTTTCTGTTATCTATTATTACTTGCATAACCTACTGCGTAGTAGGGTCATTTCATAAAAAGTACCTTAATATTGTACATAAATGCATATAGCATCGCAACATATACCAATAACTGGCTAGACTGATCAACATTAACGACACAATAATGCTTTTGCGCAGTAATGCAATTTATTAAATTTAGAATATTGAATTTAGGGGAAATTGAATGAAAATAAAATTAATTCTTTGCCAATTTTACATGATTTTGAAAGGGTCCCACTCAAATCTATGCAAACAAACATTTTTAAGGTGCTTATTAGATGTTTCTTTTGAATACATTTTCTGTGACTTACCAGTCAAAAGAGATCGAAATAGCTTTTGCGTTTCAACATATGAAGAGAGGGGGGGGGGAGGGCTCGGTTTGTAGCTTGCGTGACTACTATTCTGCTGTTCCGAGGCTCGAGTGCCGACCGTGCCAGCGTTCAGATTTATTTCCGTAAATCCATACGTAGCCCTCGGCGAGAAAGGGGACACCATTAGGCTTGAAAATACCACCGTTCGCTGGATGTGACGGTAAGTCATGACTCCGTGCTTAGAAGAACCCTACCCTTTGTACGTTAAAGGACACTCTGGGTGATCTTCTTAACTGGATATTTCCGTCTGTCTCCTAATGGTTGCCCAGTGGAACCCCTTCCCCTACTTAACTCTGAGCCCTTGGGACCTGAACCTGTAGCCTATTACATGGACAAAAATGTTGCTCAGAGGTAAAACAATTTAAATCTTGTTTAGGAATGTCGGCGAAATATTTTCGCAACTTCTACAAGTGTGTTTATAAAATTCACCATTGGAAGGAAAAAGTGTACATGGACAATTACGTGGACAAAAATGTTGCTCAGAGGTAAAACAATTTAAATCTTGCTTAGGAATGTCGGCGAAATATTTTCGCAACTTCTACAAGTGTGTTTATAAAATTCACCATTGGAAGGAAAAAGTGTACAACATTTTTAATAACAATAACAAAAAAAAATAAAATATAGGAATTATTCATATACTGTCACTAGCGTAGCAAAAATTGGCCAAAACATTTAGAAGTATGTTTTTTTAAATAATTTCATAACGTTTTTGTTAATACCAGTTAATGAACAAATGAATAAAACATTTTCCCCGAAACTGTTGCTTGTCAATAGAAATCTGACAGAAGCCTGTCAGTAAAATAAGCCATAGCGAAGGTTTGTTCGGGGCTTGAACTCAGGTTCATAACATTAGTAAGCCAAACAGGCTAACCACTCAGTCACAAGAATGAAAATGAACAGTTTCTTAAAAAATATTCCTCAATGACGGGGAGAGTGCACTCTCATTCCTCCCCACCCATAGTTACTAGACTATGTACAGTCGCTCAAAAAAATATCCGAACATTATGGTTGATTACAGAATTCAGAAAAAATATCTGGCAAGGACATCGTTGCCAGATATTTTTTCTGAATTCTGTAATCAACCATAGTGTTCGGATATTTGTTTTGAGCGACTGTATGTTACCAATATTTCATTTAAAAAATATAGAAATACTTTCACTCAACGATTCTTAAACATAAGAAGAATGGCGTTCCGGTTCAGTGATTCGGAAACATCTACCGGAGCGGTGTTCCTGTTCAGTTATTTAGAAACATCGAGCACCGGAACGGCATTCTAATCAAGGATTCGGAAACATCGAGTAGTACATTCGATTTAGTTGCAGCACTGCCATTTCGGCACTTGTTAATTAACGAATTTAATTAACGTTTTTAATTAACGAATGGCAGCCACTGCCATTTCGTTAATTAAAAATTTTCGTTCTATGATTTGCACATATATGATTCTTTTTTGTGCTTTAATTAAATTATGGGCAACATTTTGTCAAACTTTTTATAATTTCTAAGGAAAATATCACGTACCTAATTAATATTCAGTGTATATTTTCCTGCTTTTTGCTTTCTTAGCTTAATTTTTTATCTCTATAGCATTTCCTTTGTAAGATAATTGTAATTGAATCAGTCTTGGATATAAATTCCACCTATAAATATACGCAAGTGGAAAGAATACAAAAAGATAACTTTGTTGAAAAGAGAGTGAAAAGCAAAAAGAGTTTTTTTTTAAAAAAGTGAAAAGCAACACATGCGGTTCTAAATATTTTTTGACTTCCGACTCGTAATCAGAGGTTTGCATCGTTGAAATCTTTTCAGCCGCTTTTCTGTATTTCGGAGGAGAAAATATCTCTGGACTCCGGATAGCTCACAGAACTTCCCAAGTTTTTAGAGGGGGATGACACACAAAAAATAAATAATTATATCATGTGTAAGTTGAGATTTTCGTTTCAAAAAGTATGCTTGATAGTCTTTTCAACTGTCAGCAATCGCAAAATAAAAAGAAAGAATTTCACGTAAATTCATTCAATTTCAAGGGAGTGGTAACAGTAATTCTTCTTTCTTGTAAGAATAATTACTGCTGCATTTTGAAACGTTCTTGAAAACGGATGAGACGCAGCGACTTGTATCGGTATGTGTTAAAAAGTGCCAATGCTCTTTTTTCTTAGTATAATGTAAATGTCCTTCTGTGTTTATAACATAGAAATTTCTCTGCCTAATAGGATGAATTCTGCAAATGCACTGAATAGAAAAAACACATATTCGATTGGTTTTTCTTTCTTTCTTTTAACTCATTTGAAAAACGATCTACTGCTTTTACTTTGTCACCCTCTATAATACGCAATTTTTTTTATTCTCAGAGATAAATAAAAAACTAAAATTTTATTGATTGTGCATTAATAAAATATTAATATTTGCTCCCGACACTTTCAGTTTGCACTGTTTGAGGGAAATTGAATTAAATGCCCTTTCAATCTGTGGCACCCTTTACCAAATAAACGAGTGAGATATTCACTGCAGTCTTTCCTATAAAAAGCAATTAAAGAGTCGAACTAAAGAATATCCACTCTAAAAGGAAAATAATTTAAAATATTTCACCATTCTTAAAACGCGACATAATACCTTTCGGGTTGTTTTACCTCTGAGCGGCACTTTTTTGCACACCATGGGCTAAATGGCCAAGTCACATGGACCCCGAAGGCTCAGAGAAGGTTGGGGGAGGGGACCCACTGGAACAGCTGTTGAGAGACAGATGGTAGCCTCCCGTCAAGGCCATACAGTGTTCTTTAACGTGCACAGAGTATGGCTCTCCCGCACATGGGGCCACGGCTTAACGTCCCATCCGACAGACGGCGGCCTTTCCAAGCCCATCGGTGTCCCCTACTGACCGTGGGCAGGACGGGGAATTTTGCGGAGATAAATCTCAACGCTGACCCAGCTGGGACTCGAACCTGGGAACTACAGATTACGAGCCTGGCGCGCTACCGACTGAGCTAACCCTGCCCCGCCCCGCGACATAATACCTGGAGCACAGTTCTTTCGTTTTTCATTCATATAAAAAAACGAAGAAAAAAAGGCAATAAATTCTGATATTTTTAACACCTCTACTCACTGACATTATTTTTATTGCGCTGGTACAAATTCAGAGCCATTTGCAATAACCCTTTACAATCAGAACTCTTACAGTAAAAATTCATAACGCAGGAAAATTCCTGCATGATAACTAAGCAAATACTCTTAAAAATCCCTCCTCAAGCAGTGCACTTTGGATAGCGATCTAACAGAGTTGTCTAATGAAATTCTCTAATAAAGATCTAAAAGGAAGGAGATATTTCAGCAGAAAGGCAAACATGCATAAACCAGAAAGAAAACATTCGTGGTCCCTTTGCATTAATTAAATTCTGAAAGCTCTGAAATCATTTGCAATTGCCCTGTAATTTGAAATTAGGTTTCAGGTAAGGATGAACCAGTTGCTTTTCCATAAAGAAAACCTCGCATTTTACCTTCTTCTGAAAGGCAACAATTCATTTTGGAGTTTCATCTCGTGGCGCCATCTAAAGTTGGAATTATAAAGCTATCTATTGATGAGAGGATTTTTATATGAATGACAAGTTGAAGTGCAAACAATGATTCTGTACTGAGGAGTATGACACCCTTGTACTTTCCTGAGAGAGCAGAAAATAATTACGGTTTAAAAATTAAACATAAATGGAAGCGCAAGGAAGACGTTTTTCAACATTTTTTGTTACTTAACTGCAGTGCTATTTAAAAATAACTCTGATCTATACTCATTTAATGATAATTGCTAATATTGAAAGTATTGATATATAATGTATAAATAAGTATACTAATGCATAAATATGCATTAACAGGCAGAGTAATTGGGGAGTTAGCACCTATTCCAGTAAGTAACTTTGTGTGCTGTGTTAGCTGTAACTGAGCAATGTTCAATAAGGGAGTTCTGAGAGATGCTTCAGTTATGTTGCTTTTATGAGAAGGTCTGTGCGAACTAGGAGTAGTTGCGAGGATCATTCTTTGTCTTAAATGTTGTAAATAAAAAAAAGATATCTAGGTAATGACAATGGGCATGATAACAAAGGGAGGTTGTAAAAATATTCATTGTTTAGGGAGTAGGAAAAGAGGCGATTAATAATGTTTCAGACCTTCTGGGTGGAGTCTTCTAGTGGGGAAATTTTTAGAACTATAATTATTTTTGATGTAACGCGTTTTTCTCAGCATTTACTAACCAGACGCTTTAAAGTTTTATTAAGACGATGTATTTCGTTACCCATTATCAGTTCCAATTATTCAATTACTTAAATATATTTATTTTTCGTATCTATACATTTTGTTAGAAAAAAATATATATTTCTTAGTTTTTTTTAACTATTAGTCTACTATTTTTTTTTAATTATTATTCTAGTTTTCTAACTACTAGTCTACTAGTTTAACTCTAATATATATTTCTTAGTTTTTTAACGCTAGTTTAACTTCTGGTACTTATGTATCTTACAGATGAAAGCGAAAACAGAAATAACTGATTATGGAAGAGTTTAGGACTGATGAAAATCAGTGGCAAATCGTCCATGGAAGCAACGAAAGCAATGGTTCCCTTAAAATTCTCATTAAAATAATATGAAATATAAATTAAATATATTTAAATGCTTCGACATAAAATTAAAAGTATTATCATAACTTTAATAACTTTTTCCTAACATAAAATTTACATTTATATAATATTCTTCGAATTTTTCTGTCATGTTATACTGTATAATTAACAGAAGCACCGATTTGCTAGGCTAGTCGAGCTAGGAGTGTTTGAAGAATCTCGCTTCACCGCTACTGCATTGGTTATCGTATCTTACAGCGACAGTTACATCTTCCATTATTCAATTCACAGAATTCAATGAGCAGAAATTTCTTTAGTTGGAAGCACTTTCCAATTGCTTTGCATGATATTTCACATTCTCTTCTTACAAATCACTAGAGGCCGCTAGAGTCGTTGACACTGTCATCAGTAACGGCGCTGACTAACGACGAGGCGTCGAAGATAAGCGTAATTTTTAAATTATTCTTTAAAAAATGAGGTGGAATTCTTTATTGTCCTATGTCCGGCTTTCTCATCTCAAATTACATGAATTTGTTATTTATTAAGGGTATTGCTCTACCGTTGAACGTAAACTGTGTCCTAAAGCCTTCTATACCTGTCAACCTAATTCCTCAGATTCGCATTTGCTGAAGTGGTTTGTAACTTCTTAAACTACGTTATGTTACTGTTCTCATTACTTTAATAACTAAATATAATTTTATTACTACTATAGGTATAACAGAAAATATGCAAAATAATTAAAGTATTTTATGAACAAAGTAACCTAGGAATACTAATACTACAATTCGTCGAGTCTACATTAAGTCGGTATACTGTGAAAAATATACATTTCACTCACATTGATAATTTTAATGTTTTTTCGCTTAACTTCCTGTTTCAAAGAACAAATTAACGATGTTAAGCGGGTACCTACTGTATTGCACTATATACCTATAATTAGATACATTAAAAGTTTTTTAAAATATAAGAGAAATATGCGAAAATTGCAAATTGGAAAGTTATGTTAATTCATATTAAAATATTTAAAAACAAAATATAGGCAGTGATCTGGTTCAATTATTATTTACCGTTTTTTTTAAATAATTTGCGAGGCTCTTTCCGAAAAGAGCAGAAGAAAGTTGTGAAAACTAGCATGTCTGATCTAGATGACGTTTACATACCTAAATTATGGTAATGTGATAATTGGATGTTGCTATGAGTTCGTCTCCTAATATGCATGACGGTGAAAGTGTTGTGAAAGCAGAAGCTAAAAAGTTAATGGTTATTTATTCATTTAAAAAGTTTCAATTTAAGTGTCTAATTAGCAGATTGCCCGCCAATGCTTAGAAGGGATGGAAATGCATATGTCATTCTGCAGTCTCAAAACGAACTCGGGTTTTCTATTACAGCTTTGGATAGAACAATGGTAAAAAAATGCGCTCTGAAATTCTATCTCCGGTTCTATTAAAGATAGAGATTTGATTTTCGAACGCAATACAGTATTACGCAAGGAAACCCCGTATGGAAAATATGGGACGGATCAGAAAATTATCTGAAAAGTTCTGGGATACCCAAAATTGGCTAAAAGTTTTTGAATTAAACTGTACTACTATTGGCGCTGATAGCAAACGACGGCGTTCACTGTTGACGCTGACAAATGCTGACAACGAGGGACACAATGCCTTATAAGGTTATTTGCTAGTTTTACAAAAAAGTTTTCTTTCTCGATTGCCACGCAGTGTATATTAGCGCACGGACTTTTTTTAGTCTACGATTCGCCTGTTATGTCCTTTATTTTTCCTGGAACATTCGATTATTTCCCCCCGTTCCGCAATTCTCGATTAAGGCACTCGCCCATTCAAACCGCCAAGCGGTTGCAATGCTTTCTTTAATTCTGTCAGTAATACCTTGTTCGTAGCATAGTCACTTTCTCGGATCCTGCTCGACGTAAGCAATTTATTGTGCTATAGGTGTTTCTTTAATCCCACAGAAATGACCTCGCACGCATGCGATTCTCATGGACTACCTTTCACATTCCAGTTGTTTGGCGATGCACTCATTGAATCACGTTATTTATCCTGGTATCTACTGTGTAGGAATGTTATCAGGATTTCTGAAGCTTTGGTGACAGTCCTCTTTTTCTCTGAGTGCTGTACCAGAGTTTTCATACACTTTGGTGTCATATCTACTCTTTGCTCTGTAAACTTGCTAGGTTGATATTCTGCCAAACTGCACTATGGATGTCCTCTAGCTGCTATTGTAGATCTTGCATATAATGAAGGTTGAAAAGAAGTAAATCCTGAAATCATAAACGAGATCACAGAGAATTCAAATATGGTACCGTTGAATGGCGTCTTTCATGCAATCCTGTTATTTACTCAAGATTATATATTAAGCCCTACCTGGGCTAGTGGTTATAACACACCTGACTACTATTCCAGCGGGCATGTACTTAAATGTTTCTATATTGCATTCCTTGTGTTAAGTGTTTGTATTGTGTACGACAAACCAACACAAGCAAAAGCTTACAGGTTATCTTAGTCCCTTTAAAATAAATTAAAAATTTCATAAAAATAATAATAAAAAGAAGAAAGATCGTTATATGTCGACTCAGTCGCGTTGTTGGTCTATGATGAATAGAGTCAAGCACTGAGCTACTGATTAGTTAAACCGTTCAGTCATGCTATCCGATTGGATTGCCGAAGAGCTATTCTGATTTTTTTACTTCTAATAGCTGACACATTTTTGGAACATCTTGACTCAAAATCCATCTTTGACTAGAGTGAAGCTTAAAAGCTACCCGAAATCGGTAGATCAGTTTGTTGATCACTGCTACCATGACTGTAGTCGTCTTCTTGTCGTTGATGAATGTCCGTAATCACTTAAAAGGTAGCATAGAATAGAAAATACATTGCAATCCAGAAAGGGTATCTCGCGCGTCATTAATTATTGATAGTAGAATGCAATCCTTTTTTGCAATATAATGATCGTATTGAGCCAACTTTCGTAGTGACGTTGACTTTTATTAATATTTTGTCGACAGCGATGTTTCTTATACTATCATTAGAATGGATTTCTTTCATGACCAAATACACTTGAGATCGAGGGAGAATGATCTACCAGCAAATTCAACAGTTAATTCGTATTCTCCCATTTCCTGGACGGTACTTTGTCCCTGATCTCCAACGAGTTCCTCTAGTAACGATAGTTCTTATAGTTGGACCATATTGCGTTCCTTGCTCCCAACCAGGGCATCCAGCAGCTGAAGTCATCCGTTCTAATATTAGTTTCGTTTCCCCATCGTTCTTCTATATCTTTCTTATTTCCTTGTGACTTCCAAATATCAGGTATGTCATTTTCATTCTGTGGACGTGTTACCTGTCATACTTGTAATTTATGTATAATACCACACATACTACGGATGTACATATTTCTGGAGACTTTCATCATGCCTATGGGAGCACTTTTCATTATATGAGCACCTAGAGAGAGTATCTACATTACTATGTGATTTATCATTACGATACGCAGTGACGAAATCGTACTGTTGTAGGTTCTTTATCGATTTGGTGACTTGCCCTTCGCTGTTTCTAAAATTTAACAGACACCTGAGAGTTGCGTTTATTAGTTCGGAGAAGAAAATTTGCTACGGATTTATTGTAATAGTTCTTTTCTGATCACACATTTCCGTCACACACTTTTCTGGGCGGGGCGGGGGTGGCTCAGTCGGTAGAGTGCCAGGCTCGTAATCTGTATTTCCCAGTTTCGAGTCCCAGTTGGGTCAGCGTTGAGATTTATCTCTGCAAAAATCCTCGCCCTGCCCACGGTCAGTCAGGGACACCGATCGGCTTGGAAAGGCCGTCGGATGGGACGTTAAGCCGCGGAACCGTGTGCTGAAGAGCCATACACTCTGTGCACGTTAAAGAACACGCTGGATGGCCTTGACGGGAGGCTTACCATCTGTCTCCCAATAGCTGTTCCAGTGGGTCCCCTTCCCCAACCTTCTCTGAGCCTTCGGGATCCATGTGACCTGGCCATTTAGTCCATGGTGTACAAAAAAATGCCGCTCAAAGGTAAACCAACTCAACCAAACCCACCTTTCTGGCATACATTATGACATTGTGAAATAAGCAATCACGCTCTCTGTCCATCTTGTTCTTGTGAAAGTACAGCATTTACTCCAATAGTGCTTGCATCGGTGTCCAATATAATTTGCTTACCAGCCTGAATTTAAATTAACACTTGGTGCTATGATGTGACCCAATTTCGTCTTCTGGAAGGAAGCTTCGCACTCGGTGGTTCACGAGAACCTCCGTTCGCTTCTGTGAGGAGGTGAAGGGCGTTGCAATGTTGATGAACATTCGGGCCTACCTTCCATTGTAGGTTGACAGTACTAAGAAACTTCGAAATTGGTGCACATCCATGGAATGTGACCAAGTTCTCCATGACTTCGACTTTTTCAAAATACGTTTTTGACTCCCTCAAGCACGATGACATGACTGAGGTTATATACTTCTCACTGGTAATGTTAACCTTTGTCGGGACAATTTCAGTTTAGCTGCCTTAAGTTTCTCAAAAGGCAAAAATTCCTTCCCAGAATGACAATTTTGTTCAAGTGTACCAGCTAGTCCTCCCAAGATAAACCCTGAAGTATCAAATCAATCAGTGTACAAACGTAGCACAGTCCTAACGGTATCATTTTAGTTCAGTTTCAGTTTTATTATAATAATAAGGTTACAAACAACATATATTTGTAATACTCTTATTAACCGAAGAGCAAATTATATAAATACATAATTTTGGCAACACTCAACTTTGCATAAAGAAAATATATATATATACAAAAACAACACAGAATTTATAAAAACGAATTAATTTGTTTTACTTTAACACTGAAAACAGGCTGTCAGCATTTGTAATGGTCATTAGATAATTAGCAGTGAGAGATCTGAAATGCATAAAATTAGTTTCATTTCGAATTATAATCGGTCAACTTAATCAGTTCGCTTCCTGCAGTGAAAGCTGTCTCTTCATAGTCTTCAAGAAGAAGGTTTACTTGTCAATAGTCACTTTTCAAATATAGAATAGAAAACCATTGCTATCTAGAAAGGATATCTTGCGCATCAGGAATTATTAGTAGCGTAAAGAAGTCATTTTTAGTAACATCATTTAGGTCTCGTGCTTAAACAGAATCGCGTTCAGCCATACTTCTTTTTGACAGGAACCACAGGTAGCGTCCAGAAGCGGCATAATGGAACAATCATTAGGAAAACTATATTGGTATGGGAGGGAGATAGTCTCAGTTGGTATTTGACAGATTCGTAATCGGATGCTTTCAAATTGGAATCGGAAATGGGCCAGGATTGAGCTTTACCTCTGCTAACACTCGTCTTATTCCGGGACATCGACGGGCTTATAAAAGCCGCCATAAATTGGTTGGGTTGTTAAGCAGTGTACAAGAAAACCATAGCCTGTGCACATTAATGAACATATCGGTTGGCCTTGACGGGAGACTTTCATTAATTGCTGTCCAGTGGATTCCTTTTCCTTGTCCTATGCTGAGTCTGGGATCCGTGTGATTCGGATCTCATATAGTTCCTTGTGTTTTACATAAGCTCCCAAACTGAGTGCCACTCAGAGGGAAAACATGACTGAACGTGTAACATTCTGTTGAGTTGGGTTGTTTTACCTCTGAGCGGCACTAACATTCTGTTGATGTGACAGGTATTTTATGCATTGTTACATTTTCCCTTAACTTTATATACATCTAGGTCATCATCATCCTCAAGCAGCCATGGGCTACGAAGGTCCAACCAGACCGCGCAGTTTAATTCTCCAAGCATATCTGTCCTGAGCTACATCTGCTGCATCCGTCCACTGCTGACATCCGGTCCTGTTTGACATTGTCTGCCCACCGCATCCTAGGTCTCCCTCTCCTTCTGAGGCCTCTAGGCTGCGAGAAAAGATACAGGTTTTCAGATCATACAGAAAATCATATTTTAATTCAGTATTTGGTTACTACGCTATTTTATGAGGATTTTTCCAATTAAACACGCGATATTTTACCTAGAAATGATGTCATTGAAATGGCCGAACATCGGCTTGACCTTTAGATATTCTCCTGATGAATAGCATGCCAGTCGCAGAGTTTCAGTAGAATATCGAAGGGCCGTTCAGGTGCAATGAAGTTCATGCAGTGGCATGCACGTAATTGTTAGGAGGCAGACCCTTGATATGTGAGATTACATCGAGTTTCAATATTATCCATTGTCATACATCGATGTGTTTGACTTAGTCTACACCTTTCACTGAATCGACATCATATGCAGCTACAAGGTGCATGCGACTGCGAGAGTTTGCTGTGCCTGTTGGTGATCAGATGTACATAATATTTTCAAATGTGTTGCATTAATGTTGTGCAAAGTGAAGGGCAATTGCATCTTTTGTAATGTTGGTTAATATTTTCTTAACTATTCCATGCAACATCAAATGGAGTAAATATTTACCTGCCTTACCTTCGATTCACTTCGAAATTTCAATATGCTGTTATATGTGGAACTATTGACTTCCACTGATATTTGTTTCTTGAAACGTTGTTTAACTGCGCAAATGTGCCCGAGTATTTCTTTACATTTTCCGTCCATTTCTTTCATTGTATCTTTGTCTACCCTGTCTTTTTATTCTTTCGCAATGAGTTAAAAATGATAAGTAAAAATTACGTATTAGGTAACTGATTTCCAAATTGAGGGCTTTTTCATTTACTCAATTAAAGCCAAAATCAGCAACATGGGGATTTCTAGAGAAATCATTTGGCATATATTGGATGGTGACTCGTAAAACTTATCCACTCTTTCAACAATTAATTTCTCGAAACAAATTGTCGATTCCATTAGTTATACATTACGGTGTCAGTATAACGAACGCCAGAATAACGAAAAATTCAGTATAACACGAAAACTTTTTACGACCTTACCCAATTTACTATGTTGCTCTATGTAAAAATGTTTCATTCTAATGAATACCAATGTAAATGTCTGTTTAACGAAATAAAATTTTCTTCCGATGAAAAAAATATGGCCAGTGTACCGGAAATTTTAAAAAGGGAAATTTCTGAACAATATATACAATGTACGGTCACTCAAAAAAGTATCCGAACACTACGGTTGATTACAGAATTCAGAAAAAATATCTGGCAACGTTTTTTTAGAAATTAGTGATCTGGCAACTTTCGTGTCACGTGACACGAAGGTTGCCAGATCACTTCTCTGGAAGTGATCTGGCAACCTGTGAACCTGTGAACCTGGAAGTGATCTGGAAAAAATATCTGGCAGACCACTTCTCTGGAAGATCACTTCTCTGGCAACCTTCGTGTCACGTGACACGAAGGTTGCCAGATCACTAATTTGTAAAATAAATCGTTGCCAGATATTTTTTCTGAATTCTGTAATCAACCGTAGTGTTCGGATACTTTTTTGAGTGGCTGTACATTTAGTATCTCTCGCGCGCGCATTTTTGCCCATCTCACTGCGTGGCATAGATACTCTTTGCATCTACCGGTATAATGGTTTAGAGCGGCGTTGCCATATTTTCCTAGCATAAAAGTTGTTTTTTTTTTAATTTGGAGATTTACGCCATTGATTTTATTGTAATGCAAGTAGCGGTAGCTTCAACGAAAAGTTCTTTCAAAGTAGTTCCATGCGTTTTATTATTATTACTCTTTAAATTTAAATTATTGCTACTGTTACAAGGTAAACCGCACTTGGTCCCTTGAAGGCGCAAGATCGTATAGATTTACATTGATTATTAGCTTCTAGACTGAAAAGTGATGAAAAGGTTCGGTTTTAATGGATTCACTCAACTCGGCAGTTGAATAATAAACAGAGTTTAATCAAAAGAATAAAGCTGATATCGAAAGTTGCACTCGATAAAGTACGGGATTGAAGCAGATTGCTTCTAATTTTAACTAGTCCACGCAAGATTCTTAGTTCAATGATATCTGAAGGTTCTTTTTCTATCGATAACTATGGAGTTTACCTGAGGAAAATTAAAATTCCTCGTTATCCAGGCCGGAACATCCGTCAAATTGGATGTCCAAATCCTCGTCTGGTGGGATGGTACTCGGTTAAATAATATGTAAAGATGAGGGCAGACTTTTAACTTGAAGATCTCAGCTCAGTTGATGCAGCTCCAGAGCTAACTATGGGGAAATCCAGAGGCTAATGCTTTCAGCTGGGGTGGGCGCTATCTAGCTCAGATTTTCTGACGCTCTCTGTAGTTGACTAAAGGGAAAGAAGACCTAAAACTGTGCGGAACTCAGGGTAATATCCTTTCTTCCTGATTTAAACACAGCTCTCAAGTCCCATGTTCACGTTCTCTATTGGCTGGGTGTTGGAGGGACGCTCAGAGGATGATAACCATATTAGGTATCCTACTGGGATGTGGGTTTTCAGGAAAATTGAATCTCCCAACGGTCTGAAAATAGGGGAGTCCATATAAGGTTCAAGAGTGGGAGAGCGATAGAGCTCAAAAAATAAACTTTTGGCTTCTATGCTTCTTTTAGACTTATAAGAGATTAGTCTGTTTCTTATAATATAATTATTTCTACATTATTAGTTATCAAGGGATGCTAATACCATGATAACACTACATTGTTTCGTTATTATTATTCTTTCAGTTAAGTTCGTTAATTGGTTTCGTTTCGTTATTAGCAGCCAGTATGGTGCGAAGTCTTCACCGTTTCATAAGGACACGGAAAGATATTCCGGACAATGTGTTGTGTTGCGACATCATTTAAAAATTCACGGAGAGATGCTTGTTGGAACATAGTTAAAAAAATTCCCTACTTTCTTAAGAAGTAAACTCTAATGCACGGTAAATTTCTTTCATAAAGATTATTTGGTAGTATGATAGTTATATCATAGTACGTTTTTTATTGCATTTCAGTATAATGAATATATTTCGGTCATTTGCTCGATTTCTTTATACTGACATTTTACTGTACTCTCGTGTGAAAATTAAAGAAATTCCTTTGTGTGATGGGCATACGAGGAATAGAAAAAACCCCCCAAAAAAACTCAGATATTCCAATACTTAAAACTTTGACTGAAATTCATTTGGATCATCATCATCATCATCATCCTCAAGCAGCCATGGGCTACGGAGGTCCAACCAGACCGTGCAATTTAGTTCTCCAAGCAAGTCTATCCTGAGCTACATCTACTGCATCTGGCCACTGCACACCAATTCTAACAAGGTCCTGTTTGACATTGTCTGCCCACCGCATCCTAGGTCTCCCCTTCTTTCTGAGGCCTTTAGGCACACTGTTCATAACCCTATTCGCCAATCTATAATTATTCATACGGGCAACATGGCCAAACCAACGGAGTCTCTCTCTGCACAATATGCTGCTTAAAGGAGGTTGCAAACTCCTTTGCCTAATCTCATCATTAGTTACAAAGTAAAACCACCTAATGCCCAAGATACTGCGTAAGCATCTGGAATCAAAAGCATCTAGTTTCCTGTTATCTTGTTTAGAAAGTGTCCAAGTTTCACTACCATAACTAACCCTAGAAAGAATCAAACTATTATACAGTCTAATTTTTGTCTTTAGGTGTATACGCCTATTTCTCCACACTCTCCATAGGTTCTTAAAAGTCCCGGCAGAAATCCCTATTCGTCTGTTAATCTCATGCCGCACATTACCATTATCTGTTACATAGCTCCCAAGATAATTAAATTGTGACACCTGCTCAAGACTGCAACCATTCAGATTAACTGAATCACAGCCTGCCTGACCAATTTTCATCACTTTAGTTTTCTCTCTGTTTATAACCAAACCTACTCTACTACCAGTCTCATCAACAGCTCGAATGAAAGAGTTCATCTCATCAACATCATTTGCCAAAAGGGCTAAATCATCAGCATAATCTAAATCAGAAATTTTCGTATCTCCAGCCCATTTAAGGCCAAAATCTTTCCCTTGAAGTGAATTTCGCATAACATAATCAATAACCAAGCTAAAGAGAAAAGGAGACAAAATGCACCCTTGTCGAACACCAGAAGTAATGCTAAACCAATTGCTACAAGCCTTACCAACTCTCACACACGACTCAGTATTATTATAGAGAGCTTTCATAATGTTAACTAACTTGTCTGGTATACCATATGATCTCACAATCAACCACAAATTATGACGATCAACAGAGTCGAAAGCCTTTTTGAAATCAACAAAGCTAGCAACCAAAGGTTTCTGAAACTCTAAACATTTCTCAAGAATCTGCCTAAGTGAAAATATCTGATCCACACATCCCCTACCACTTCTGAATCCACATTGCTCATCACGCAATTGACTGTCAACTAGATGCTTAATTCTATTAAGCACAATCATGGAAAGAACTTTACCTGGAACAGAGAGTAGGCTGATACCCCTATAGTTATCACAAGAACTGCGATCACCCTTTTTGAAAATAGGGATAACAATAGCTCTGGTAAAATCCTTAGGAACCATGCCTTTATCATAAAAGATATTCAGAATTTCAGTCATCCAAGTGGTAACCGAAACATTCCCAGCTCTAAGCATTTCCGTAGTAATTTCATCTACCCCTGGGGATTTATGAAGTTTAAGTTTAGAAACAGCCAAAATAACTTCAGATTGTGTTATAGAGCCAACCTTAAAGCCACCAATGCATCTATCATCATTGCAAACAATGGGAGTAGAACTAACTACATTGTTTAGAACATCACTGAAATGCTCAGCCCACCTAGCCATGACAGAATCCTCCCCTTCTATAACCTTACCTTGTTTATCCTTCAATCCTTGTATGCCTGTCCGTTTTCTACCACACAAAACATTAACTATCTGGTACAGCTCTCTGTTGTTGTGCTGTCTAACTGCTTCCTCGGCTTTGTCAGCCAAATATCAAGCCAAAGATTCTTATCAGCAGCTAACTGATCCTTTACAAGTTTATTAAGGTCTCTGTAATGCTTTCTATAAGGACTAGTAGGGTATTGATTAAGGGCATTCCTGCAGTTCTTTCTTTCCGAAATAAGTTCAAGTGCCTTATCACTCAGATAATTTTGCCTCTTCTGCTCCTTTTTTCCTAAAAGAGTACTGTTAGTGTCCAAAAAAGCCTGTTTAAAATGATCCCACTCTTCCTCATCTTCAGTAGTAAGCAAACCATGACTCTCATAATGACTAAGTAACCTATCATGGTAAGCTTTGGCTATAACTGGATATTTCAGAGCTTCAGTATTAAAAGTAAAATTTTTAACCCTAGCACAACACTTTTTAAGTTTAAGTTGCAAGACACTTTTAACAAGGTAATGGTCAGATCCAATTTCAGCTCCCCTATATGCCCTGGTATTCCTAACAGAACTAGCCCATTTGCTGTTAATTAACGTGTAATCAGTCATATTCTTATGCAGCCCATCAGGTGAAACCCATGTGTACTTATGTATGGTGCGGTGTGTGTAATAAGTGTTAGTTATTCTGAATCCATTGAGTTTACTTACCTGTAGGAGACGTTGCCCATTGCCATTGAAGCTACCAATACCAAAAGGGCCTATTACTCCTCCCCAAAGGTTAGAGTCAGTACCAACTTTGGCATTAAAGTCACCAAGAACAAGGGTAATATCTCCTTTCTTGACAGAATTCAAAATATCCTGAGGTTGTTCATAAAACCTATCCTTCTCATCCTCATCGGCATCCTCAGTGGGGGCATAACAGCAGATAACATTCAAGTCTTTAACGCTAGTCTGAAATTTTGCTGTAAGAAACCTTTGATTAATGCACTCATATCCTAGAAGAGCATCGCTAGCGTGTCTGCTGAGAAGCAGACCCATGCCTTGGTGATGCTTATTGTCATCCCTCCCTGAAAAGAGAAATTTAAGATTATTTTTAAGAATCTGACCTTTATCTGTCCATCTGGTCTCTTGCAAGTCGAGAATATCTAAATTATAATGGTGGAATTCTTGTGTGAGGACATCAAGAGAAAAAGCTCTGTGCAGAGTCCTCACATTCCAACTACCTATGGAGAGAAAAGGGTTAGTGGGATGTTTAAAGAAACTATGTTTATTGAGAGAGGGAATGCCGACAATATCAAACAGCCCCCTAATCGCAGACATGGGGCAAAGACCCGATCCCCCACTACTAAAGGCTGAAGCCATCTACACTGGAAGACTTCCTCCAATGTAGAATTTGACGATGCCAATAGAAGCAAAGAGTTCAGGTGCCTGCGATGACTTCTGCTCAGGATTATCCACCAGCTGATAAACATATCCTGTGAATCTATTCACTTGGGGCTGTCAACCCACAAACAAACAGAAAACACAGCGGAAGATCTTCCCTCCACAGAAGCCCACCAGTGAGGCAAAATCAGGATCCATAATCAAGCTCAGAGCCATATATCTGTCCAGTCCAGTAGGTTTATATGGTCAGCACCAGGACCCTGTGTGGTTGACCACTCCTCAGCAGGGTAGAAAAAAAAAGAAAAGTAGCCGTAGTTGTCCAGATCAGTAGGCCACACTAATCTGGCAGCCCTCCCCTTCCGTTCACTTCCACAAGAGAGTATCTCTTTTGAAAGTTACTAACGATCCGCACCACGAGAAGGCGGGGTCGGACATTAGGTGCTAGGCCTGGCCGGTTCTATGCATCATCACAGGGGATTGGTGCATAGCTCTCCTTCCAGTATTATAAAAACTATTTGAAAATATACACTATTGGATCTCGAGAATCTCTAGATAACTTCAGTTTCTATTTTGAATCCAGAAAAAAGTTCTTAGAGACGTTAAACTGTGGGACCAGATTGAAGTTTATGTAACTGATATTCCTGCCATTGAAATGCTACACATTAGCATTTAGTGGCCTTGGCCATGAAGCAGAAAAAAATGTCATTTTTACTGAATGTCAATCAGCTGTGTCATTTCTTCAGAGAAATCCTGAAAAATCCTCAAATAACAAATTAGTCATTTAGAATTTACAGATAATAAATCTCGCGATACCTAGAATGAGTAACCAACTTATATTAAAAGGAACAGATATTATGTTACAATGGATACCTAGCCATATAGAAGAAAATCCGAAAACTGAAAAGCTTGCCAAGGAAGCTATATGGCTTGATAAAAATTTCCCTTTACCTACAGGAATTATGGATTTTAAAAATTCAAATAAAAAACCTCTTAAAAGTAAACACATACACCACATCGATAATGATTTTTTTTTTCAAAATTGAATACAGAATTAGATCTGGGATTATCTAGAAGCTCTACGATCAATATTTCAAATATCATAACGGTATTATACACTGCTGACCATTAAAAGTGCAACACTAGAAAAGGCACGAGATATCAAAGTCATATTTAGTGAATACATAACTTATGTTACAAGGATCAAATGATTAGAAATATAACTTGATTAGACTTGTGGAATACAAAGAAATCAGTATTTTGTTTAGCCACCATGAGCGACAATAACCGCTGCTACACGGTTCGGAATTCAGAGGATGAGACATCGGATGTGTGTTTAGGGAATGTTAGTCCATGCAGTTTCGATACATAGCCAAAGTTCATGTGTTGTAGTAGCAGCTGGTGTCTGTTGTGCTAGTCGCCGTGTGATCATGGACCAGACAAGTTCAATTGGGGGCAGATTCGGTGAATGCGCAGGCCAAGGAAGAAGTGTCATATGGTGGCTACCCAGGAAACGTTGGACGATGCATGCCACATGTGACATGCATCGTCCAACAATCAGGCATTGTCCTGTCAGGTCAATGCCATTGACCTGAGGTAAATGGTACCAGAGAGCCCCTGAAGATAAGGTACGACCACAGTTCTAACACCTCAGTGATGTAACGCTGGCTGTTCAAAGTACCAGTAATGCATACAAGGCGCATGCGTGAGCGGAGTCTAATGGCACCCTATGTCATAACACCAGGGACCGAACCTGTATGGCGCTGCATCATGCATGTCTCACTGAGCCTGTCGCCGTGGTAGCGACAGATACGGATTCGTCCATCATGGTGCTGCATACTGAAGCGAGAGTCGTCTGAAAAGACTATGCGATGCCTTTCGCACATCCATGCACGACGTTCTTGGCACCATTGCCGTCGCATACGACTGTGTTGCAGAGTTAATGGTATTTAAAGCAATGGTCACCTAGCAAATATGCCCCGATGCTGCAGACGACGTTGAACCATACGTGCGGACATTGGTGGATGTGCAACGCACCCTAACTGTTGAGCTAAGATGTTTGATGTGACTGTACGATCATTCATAGCCATGCACATGAGATGTCTGTCCTCTCATTCGTTTGTGTGACAGGGTCGTTGAGATACTTTACCTCGGTGAGTTTGTTCCTCCGCTACCCATTGACTCCTCTCCCAAGATAATTAAACTGAGACACTTGCTCATGCACGACGTTCTTGCCACCATTGCCGTCGCATACGACTGTGTTGCAGAGTTAATGGTATTTAAAGCAATGGTCACCTAGCAAATATGCCCCGATGCTGCAGACGACGTTGAACCATACGTGCGGACATTGGTTGATGTGCAACGCACCCTAACTGTTGAGCTAAGATGTTTGATGTGACTGTACGATCATTCATAGCCATGCACATGAGATGTCTGTCCTCTCATTCGTTTGTGTGACAGGGTCGTTGAGATACTTTACCTCGGTGAGTTTGTTCCTCCGCTACCCATTGACTCCTCTCCCAAGATAATTAAACTGAGACACTTGCTCAAGGGTGCAACCATTCAAAGTGACTGACCCCATCTGCCTAAAAAATTTTCATCACTTAATTTTATCTGTGTTTATCACCAAACCAACTCTATTACGAGTCTCATCAACAGCCCCAATGAAAGAATTCATCTCATCAACATCATTAGTCAACAAGGCCAAATCATCTGCATAATCTAAATCAGAAATTTTCAAATCTCTAGACCAGTGGTTCTCAACCTTTTATGCTTCACGTACCCTCTGGAAATGTGTATGTAACTGACGTACCCCTTGTATAGTTAGATAGACTATAGTTATAGTATAACAATGGTTATTTTTACTTTGTTACTAGATCTAGCGACTTTTGAGATCATACGACTTACCCCAAAAACGGTTATCGCGTACCCCACGTTGAGAACCCCTACTCTAGACCATTAAAGGCTAAAATCTTTTCCTTGCAAAGAATTTCGCATAACATAATCAATAATCAAACTAAATCGGAAAGGAGACAAAATGCATCCTTGTCGAACACCAGAATTCAATGTTAAAACAGTTTGTCAACACCAGATTTCAATGCAGAATTCAATGCAGATTCAATGCTAAATAAACAGAAGCAATACTAAACAAGTCCGTACAAGCCTTACCAACTCTCATACACGACTCAGTGTACAATAATAGAGAGCTTTTATTATGTTAACTAAGTTGTCTGGTATTCCATACGTTATCACAATCAACCACAATTATGACGTTCAACAGAATCAAAAGCCTTTGAAATCAATAAAGCTAGTAACCAAAGGTTCCTGAAACTCTAAACATTTCTCAAGAATCTTCCTGAGTGAAAATATCTGATCTATACATCCCCTACCACTTCTGAATCCACATTGCTCATCAGGCAATTTCCTGTTAACCAGAGTTAATTCTATTAAGCACAATCATCGAAAGAACTTTACCTGCTACTTCGCCCTACCCGGTTGAGGTAAAAAATGTGGGTCAGTTTAAAGCCACAGGTATGAAAACCGGACAGTTGGCAATAGTATGTTTAACCCAGGGTATGCAGTAGGCCACCCTTAGTATAAAACATGAGTTGTGTGGCCAGTGGGAAGGGATAGCTGTCCTCCGAAGACAATCTATGCTGCATGTAAGGTTTGTTTCGTTATCTATAATTGTAGTAGTTTATAATGCTAATTATTTCATTTTTAATAAACTCTTCTGCGATTACTAATATTTTAACATTCACTGCGAACCCCGATTCTTTATGTTACTCACTCTTTGCTACGTAGTTTTCGGAAACATTTAATTGCTCAACTGCATTAATAACACTAGTTTACAAGGTTTTTATAACATGAACAATTGTAGCTGCCTTTAACTAAGTTTCAGGTGCTAATTTCCGATCTGGACTTAAAAAATGGCTAGCACCTCACGTTTTTATGTTATTGGTCATTTTGACTCCTATTAAGATCTTCCTATACCAACACCTTCAGGCAACTGGGAGAATACTAGATACTTTACTTTTTGTCGCTGGCAACACAGATTGCCAAGAGGGAGAAAACATGCAACAGTAACCTAACCTCAGACCGCCATTTTTGTTCTTTTCATTGTAGGAGGAACACGTGCTGTACGTTGAAGAGTGAATTTTGGAGTTTAGATATGGCACAGAGGCAGCGTCCCAGATGTGTTAATGTGACAGATAAGTCCCCTCTCTCACTGCTCCTAACTTCGGTAATCTCCACAAATCTGAGGAGATCCTCTTTCATCGTCTCCGAGTTGGTGTCATCTACAGCAACTCTATTCTTCACACTCTCGGCAGAGCGTAAAAGTCCCAACTGTGCCACATGCAGCACACCTAAGACTGTATCTCGCGTTCTGCTCAACTGCTCCCTCTAAAATGCAGAAAGAGAAGTTCTGTTCCGGAGCTTCACGCTATTGGAAACACCACTACTCCATCACCTCCCTGCTTGGTAATCACCACAATCTGAAGCTGCAGCGAACCCACTTCCGACTTGTCACTGATCTCTTTCATAACATTGGCCTCTTCTTCAACGTCTACTGTTTTCTCTTTTCTTTTAAGAGATTAGTTTTTTTTAATAGCCCCGAGAGATAGCTGAGAGGCAGTTCCTTCTGCTTCTGCTGTCTCGCCCTCCTGTTTTGACTGGTGTAGGGAGCCCCTCATTGGAGGCTAATTTCACCATGAACTTACAACAACTTGAACCTTGAAACTTGCCATATAACTTTTGTTATGTGTGTGGAAATTATATTTTAAAATCCCAGGGTCGTTCTTTGACAAAGATTGTGAAGAAAGCCTATAACTTGTATTTTGGATGTCATGTTGGAGATCAGGACAAAACATGGGCTCTACATGTGTGCTGCATTTCGTGCTTTGTTGGCCTGAGTGAATGGTTGAAAGTTAAATCCATGCCCTTTGCAGTTCTAACGGTTTGGCGTGGAGCCACCTAATCACTTGAATGATTGCTATTTTTGTTTAACTAAAATGTCGGGCTTTTCAAACACGAACAAAAGCAAAATATAATATCCAAATGCACCTTCAGCCATAAGACCACTTCCTCACGGAGATCTTCTTATAAACACCTCCAAACAATTGGGAAGAGATGGATTCACATTCATCAGAGGAAGACTTTGATGCACATACAGATCCTGATACTACATACACCCCTAAAAAGTTAGACGAGCCTCATCTGATTAAGCAAAATGAACTAAATGGTCTTGTTCGCGACCTAGGACTTTCCAAACAACAATCTAAGGTTTTAGGTTCAAGATTTCAAGAGTGGAATCTTCTGACCAAGGGTACCAGAGTTTCTCTGTTCAGAAAGAGAAATTTGGTTTTATCTGTTTATTACGAGATGCAAGATGGTTTGTGTTTCTGCAGAGATATTTGAGGGCTAATGGAAGAAATTGGAACAACTCACGACTCTAAGGAATGGCGTCTATTTTTAGATTCCTCAAAATTCAGTTTAAAGCTGCCTTTTTGTATAAAGGAAACCAAACACCTTCCATTCCAGTGACACACTCTGTGGGATTGAAGGAAACTTATGAAAGCATGGAAAAAATACTGCTATAAAATATAACCAGTTTAAGTGGACAATATGTGGTGACTTAAAAGTCATATCTCTTACTCGGGCATCAATAAAGGCTTCACAAAATTTTGCTGTTTTCTGTGTTTGTAGGACAGTAGGGCCAGAAAGGAAAACTACAAAACAAAAGACTGGCCCAAAAGATATAAAATAGATTTTATTCCTGAAAAGAGAAATGTGAAGTATAAGCCACTAGTTGACCCCTCTGATGTTCTGCTCCCATCACTACACATCAAACTGGGGCTTATGAAAAGCTTTGTAAAGGCTATGGACAAAACTGGTAAAGTTTTTGCACTTGAAAGAAAAATTTCCAAAATTAAGTGATGTCAGACTCAAAGAAGGGATCTTTGTTGGTCCTCAGATCAGGAAGCTACTGAATGATACTGTCTTCGAAGAAAAACTGAAGTGAAGGAGCGGGCTGCATGGAAATCCTTCACTTCTGTGGTCCAGGGTTTTCTGGGGAATCACAAAGAGGAAAACTACCATCAGCTCATTCAAGATCTTCTCAAAAACTATGAAAATCTTGGCTGCGAATGTCTTTGAATATCTATCTATTTCTTGCAACCGCATATCGACTTCTTTCCCAAGAACTTAGGAACTGTCAGTGAGCAGCAAGGGGAAAGATTTCACCAGGATATGCGAACCATGGAGGAGAGATACCAAGGCAGGTGGAACCCAGCAATGATGGGTGACTACTGCTGGTACTTGAAGAAAGAAGATCCTCAGCACATAAAAGACAAAAATGAACTTCTTGTAAGTATAAAAGATCCTTGCCCATGTTTTCTTATTTTGCGTTTCAATATTATTTCATTTGCTACTTTACATTCAGTGGTCAATACTATGATATTTCAAACTTTTTTCACTCTAATCATGTAATTAAATTAATAAGTTTTAAGTTGCAATTTAATAAAATAGTCACATTTATTTTCATTTCCCAGATATGCGTATTTATTGAAATTTGAAGTACTTAATGCGAAATGAAAAAAATACTGTACATGCTGCAGATTTTTCACAGCCATATTTGAATTCAGCATCCCAAAATTAGTTAAAAATATCCTATTTAACCAATGTTATAAAAAAAAGTTTCAATTTTTTGTCTGGTGTAATCTTTTAATGATTCGCAATAGTCGTAATGACTTATGCAATATCAATTATCGTAATGACTTATGCAATATCAATTATCGTAATGACTAACGCAATTGTCGTACGGGGAAAACTGGTGAAAGTGAACTCTTCTCCCTGGTAATTTCTGTTTTGCTCACTTCTGAGGAGAATAAACAAAATTGACAGAAGATGTTTGGAATATTTGTTTTAGGAATTGGCGATCTCTACCATGAGAATAACATATTTTTCTTGCTGTACAATTTGGGCTGCTGAGGTTTCTTAGCGAGACTTGGATTCGCGGCTAGATAGAAACGAGACAATCCTAAAGGAATTCTTGAAGGAAGAAGATAAAGAAAAGTGTTCCTTTGAGATTCAAAAACATTCGCTTCCGACGGAAACTGACAATTCTTGCTTTGACAAACTTTCTATAGAGAACGAATCGCATTGAATTTCATCGATGTTTTATTTACACAGATCTAAATCCCTCAGTGGGAAAGTGCTGATAGTAGGTTGCAATATTTCGGATTAACAAGTTTGCGCTTTCTGTAAACAGAATTCGCAGTCCAAACTTGGACAGTACATGAATCGTTGATATTTACTTCAGATTCATTGATAATGGAATTTCTGTCGGTAGGAAGACTTTCTCTGAAGAAATGATTTGAAAGATTGATTTATATATTAGGAAATAAAGTCTGTGCATGATTAAACTTTTTTGTTGGAAGGAACTCACTTTTGCTTTCTTCCTCTCTAGCTTTCGATTTCCTTTAATATATTGCATATTTTGTATTTCTTATGATTTTTTTTTGTCTGCACTCCTTAGTCAGTGTAAAAAAGCCACAGATGGTGAAAGAGCGCTAAGTGCATTCGCATAATTTCAGATTTTCCAAATAAGGAGCATTTTTAAAAGTTTATAGCTTTGTAACAACTTATGTTACCTGAATGACACTGATATGTATATATTATGACACTTATATGTGATTTTATGTATAAACACTTATATTTCATGTGCATGTATAATATTAATTCATTGTGGACCGTGCATATATTTATATATGATTATATTCGCACACAAACCGAACATAATATTCCTCGCAAATCTTTACAGGCGTCACCATCCAGTAGTTATACAGTATCTCTGATCAGATTCGTGAGTTGTGTTCATGAGGTAAAGTCGCTCAAAAAAGTATCCGAACACCTTGGTTGATTACAGACTTCAGAAAAAATATCTGGCAACGATTTTTTTCGAAATTAGTGATATGGCAACCTTCGTGTCACGTGACACGAAGGTCACATGACACCGAAGACCACTTTAGACCCATTCCAGTCGTTGAGCTCTCTGATGATGTGTAAGCGATGGGACACGAGTAGGTCTTCGGCTACCAAATCCGAGGGAGTGCAAGTGGCGATGGACAGTCCTTTCAGAAACGTTTTGTGTTTGGCCCGCATTCAAACTGGCAGTAATTTCATGCACTGTAGCCCGTCTGTTGGTCGTTACCATTCGTGACAGCCGACGCGAGTTCCGTTCGTCAATTGCACTTGGCCGTCCCATTCGCTGGTTTGCGTGTGTGGAAATGCCATCAATAGAATACTGATGATCAATTCTTGACACCGTAGACCTGAGAAAACCGAATTCCTGTACGATCTCCGATATTGCATGACTCACCCTTCTGGTACCGACAATCAAGTTACGTTCAAAGTCAGACAACTCACGATGTGCAGCCATGCTGAATTAGCAACTACTCGGAAATAAATGTTGAATTTGTAGGCTACTACAGTGCCATTCTGCGGTTGACGTCCAACGCATCAGTTATGAGTACAGCGCGATAGTTCTACTTTAACTGCTATTCTTATGACTTTTAGCCTCTTAGTGTATATTGAAAGCTTCATAACTATGAAATAAGCGTTTTGTATCAAAATATCACAGGATATAGAAAATCTTAAACTTTCTTCGTTTTTAAGCAATATTTGTTTACCATTTAAAGAGTACTTGAAACTGAGACAAGTTAGCTTAGTTAGTCGTAAGAATTTTTCCCGAAAGTTACTAGAAATAGTTTACTAAGGTAAATGTAATTTTAGAGTTTGTAAAATTGTTTTTTAGTTTACAGCAATTTTGAAACATTGATTAAGACGAATGTAACAGCAGCATCTGCTCCGAAATTTTTTCAGTTTCAATAACTCTTTAGACATTACACAAATATTTCTTAAAATCGAGGTCTATAATTTATCACTTGAGATATTTTTCTTTAAAAATATGTTTTTAAATATCTGGATATTTAAATGTGGTTTTCCATTCACATGACATGGACACATCCTAGTACCTTTGATAAAGTATATCCTCACAGTCTGTATTTCTAGAAAATCGTTTTCGATTTGCAGGAAAGAGAGTTCTTTGAATAATAGATATTTGAAACTAGTGATTTATTCCTTCGAAGATCTGAAGAGGACATAATTTTGTTGTTACTCGAGTGCATTGTCGGACTTGAGAAACAAATAACAGCTGCTGTACGATTGGTGGACGGCGACACCTTGCGGAGATTATGGGAGTAATTTGATTATCCGTTTTATGTGCATACAGTCACAATGGAAGCTACTTTGAAAAGATCTTCTGGAGCTCTAGTGTCTCTTGCGCACTTTGCTATTCACATTAACAAACTTATTGTCGTGATGTGAGCTTTGAATATGTGAGAATCATTGTGAATCATCTTGCGCTGAAGACTTTTTATCCCTCGAGAAAACAAATTATAATTGTTAGGCTAACAAATATAATAGATGCGAAATTATGATTTACACTTCAAATTGAAACACACAGAGATGTACATTCATCAGAAAACTGCTTTAAGCATACTGCAGAAAATAGAACAAACAAATAAATGTACCCGTTTTCCCTTCTGATATATATTTATTCAAATGAAGGTAAAATATTACTCTGTCATTATTTATTATTATTCGTTGAAGCTCTACTGTTATGATGGTTTTTTACTTTAGTGAATACTAGATAATCTGACTTTAATTTTTTTTTTTTACTTTTAAAATATTGCGGCTGAAATGTTGCACAAAGCGTCAACAACATGTAACAAATCCTTTATTTGAATAAACTGGAACAGTGTCCCCGTTTATTTCGCTATCAGTTGAAGATATCAAATGTTTATTTTGCAGAAAATACTATTTTTCTAATTCCGCTAATCGCATTGCTGTTGATTCATCCCACAGCATCCATTCTATAATCATTAAGATAGCATTCAGTTGGATAGTAATGCAATTTACATCGTCTGATGTGCATTTGCAAAAATCTGGCTTAAGATGCAACCGAATCTGTTATGTTAGGGACAGAACTGAAGCGCAAGGAATCGAAAATGATCGTGACGAAGTGGAGCAAGAGATGAAAAATCATCCTGACGAGCAGAAGAGATGATAAACTAGAAGAGAAATCTTTATCGTCACCTGTGGAACTGCCAATCATAGGCAACGGAGTCTGAATCCAGAGCTAATTGATCTTCACTTCAAGAGAAATTATTTCTCTTCATTGGCATTGAAATAATTGATTAGGTTATTCCGAGGGAGTGGAACCTGATTTGTATCTTTTAAGCCCTTTATTTAATTCTCTCGAAGCAATCTAAAAATTTCTAGATATCGAATTTCTGTCATAAATTGAAATGCGAACCGGAGATACAAATCGATTTTGAAATGATGGGCTGCGATAAAAAAAAACGATTTCGTTTTTTCGTTTTTTTACAGCATTTTAATACGCTTAGTTCTGGGTAGTTAGTACCTACTACTTAAAAATAATTCTTTCTCCAATTCCGTGGAACTTGTGCAAAACAAGACTTATTATTATCGGAAAAAAAGTTTTGCTTTTATGAGGTCACGTGCGACCGAGACTCTACATCGCTCTTTGTCCGTCCTTGTCGGCTGGTTCAACGGAGAGTTGTTTCCGGATTTTATGTCTTAAAAGACATACATCCTCTGCATCGATTATTGATATATCTATATACAAAGATTAACCAGGCACAAAATATCTCTGGAAATTTGATTTCATGTAGAGTCGCTCAAAAAAGTATCCGAACACTACGGTTGATTACAGAATTAAAAAAAAATATCTGGCAACTTTTTTTAGAAAATAGTGATCTGGCAACCTTCGTGTCACGTGATTACAGAATTCAGGAAAAATATCTGGAGCGTGTACAGCAACTGTACACGCTCCAGTTACCGTTCACAGCAAGCTGGAGCGTGTGCAGTTACTGCACACGCTCCAGTTTGCTGTGAACGGTAACTGCACACGCTCAATATTTCCGTGAGTGAGCCACACGATCTAGTATCAAAATAATATGACCACCTACAGTCGCTCAAAAAAGTATCCGAACACTATGGCCGATTACAGAATTCAGAAAAAATATCTGGGAACGATTTTTTTTAGAAATTAGTGATCTGGCAACCTTCGTGTCACGTGACACGAAGGTTGCCAGATCACTATTTTCTAAAAAAAAAGTTGCCAGATTTTTTTTTTTTTTTGAATTCTGTAATCAACCGTAGTGTTCGGATACTTTTTTGACCGACTGTACTGAATAAATCCGCCGATCGTTCCATTTCGCAATTGTTTTCAAATGATCAGAAATTCTGCAAAATTTGTGATATTCCTTAAACATATCATCCAGAAAAAATATTAATTCTCTCCCTCACTTAGAGAACAAAAATTTTTATCATCAGGTAATTACAATATCTCAATTTATATGAAAAAAAAATTTTCTAGTCATACAGTTGCCTAAATTTTAAATTCATTAATACTTTCTATCATGCGTTGTGTCTACTACAAAATTACTTTTTAAACAAATTTTGTGTTGGACTTTTTTATTCGTTAAGGATTTATAAAAGTATCAACATATCACCCGTCAAAATTTGGCCTGATAGAAAATAATTTTTCTTCCAACAGACCAAAAACCAAAAACGTGTTCTATTATAGCTAGACTCGAATTTTTAACGAAACACATGGATAATCCATAGGAGGAATTAGAGACCAAGAATATAGGTACTTTCTGGGAACGGGAGGGGTAATCTGTTTAATTTGATACTGAGAGGCAAAAAAAAAGGAACAGTAATGTCTTCTGAAACTCCATCTCATCTTCTGTTTTAGATCGAGTTGTTTTTTGACCCAGTGCGAAAATTTGAGACCTATCCGTCAATTCCTATATCTCCGAATTTTATGGAGCAGTCCTCATGGTTTCTGGTGCATCTTTGAAACCGTGGCAGAAACTAGTTTGTCTGAACAAAGTTCTGCTTCCGCGGCATCAGTTGGCTTGTTGCTTGCATGCTCGTCCGTTTGTGGAGCACCTGGCGAGATTCATTCGAGTCACCGTTAAAAATTGATTTCGTCTTCCTCAGAGCACTCCAAATTTAATTTTACATCTACCGAATAGTGACGGTGGATTAGCTTTATTAGATCTCAATTGGGCTCTTTTTTCAGCCCAATCAAAACACTTTTCTAGGATGGTGCGCCTCGGTGTTGCTGCCTTCGAACACCTGTTGGCGTTAGATGGTATTGTTACCGTCGTCCACCGTACGTTTGAGACTGTTGGCTTAAGCGGAATCTGTTCCGATAGGAGGGGTCTGAGCATGCATCTTGCCTCAACCCGACGACGAAATTTGGAAACCACAGCAGCTTCTGTTTTATCTTGCGACATCAAGGCCTTCATGAACCAGCCAATTGTCAAACTCCTTGGCTGAGGCCTGAGGCTCGTCTGCTATCGTCCAGGGATACCATTAAAGCCCTGCGGTTGAGGCCTTCCCTAGTGCCCTGTAAAGCATGCACTCAGGTACTCTCTCGAGTTTGCCGTCATGGCTGCGATGACCTGAAGACACCATTTCATATTCTGCATGTGTGTCCTCGATCTCACCAGTCGCGGATTAATCGACATAATCATCTTGTACAGACTTTTTTGAAAATTTTCCGATTGAAGTTTCCGTCTGCAATTATTTTGTAGGAACCTGTTTTTACCGCGGCTGGTGTTTGTCTTAAATCCGATCTTGTTCTGTCTGATAATATGGGAAACTTCATTGTGGATGCCGCGGTCTCTTGGGACACGTCCGTGGAGTCAATGGAGTCATCCAATGGGGACAAGACCCGGAAGTACGATCCACTGATTCCTGTTTTCGAGTCAAAGGGTTATCCATCCGTGCGCACTGCTACACTTGTGTTCGGTGCACGTGGTCTTGTGTCCCCTTCTTATTCTTCGTATTTTTGAAGTCTAAGTTTCAGGTGGCCGCTTTGGCTACCGATGCATTGCAGGGATCTCTCATTGCTCTTTCTCGCTTTTGCTAATTGCTTCCTTGTTTTTACTTTGCTTGTGTTTTTCATTCGGTTTTCAGTTGGTTTTTCTGAGATTTAGTGTTCTTAGTTACTTTCCCCCCTTTTTATTATTTTTAAGTCTTGGGGTCGGGCTCTGGCTCTCTCCCTATGCTGGGGGTCGGATCCATTGTTCTACTCCAGCAACGTTTTCTTATGATTTCCCCCCTTTTTCCTTGATGATAACATGGTGGCTCACCATTCTCTCTTTTAGGTTTCTTTAATCTCCTTCAGGGCCGGGTAGGGCTTCTAGAGTTCTGGCCCTCCTCTGGAGGAGGTTTTTATAAATTTTGGACTCCAGATCAGAGAAATTTACCCCTTACCTCTCTACTCATGTGGGCGAGGAAAACGTTGTCGCTCATCTCAGGCTGCTCACTGCCTCGCACCTTTCGGTCGATTGCTCACTGCCTCGCACCTTTCAGTCGATTGCTCACTGCCTCGCACCTTTTAGTCGATTGCTCACTGCCTCGCACCTTTCACTCGATTGCTCACTGCCTCGCACCTTTCAGTTGATTGCTCACTGCCTCGCACCTTTCAGTCGATTGCTCACTGCCTCGCACCTTTCAGTCGATTGCTCACTGCCTCGCACCTTTCAGTTGATTGCTCACTGCCTCTCACCTTTCAGTCGATAGCTCACTGCCTCTCACCTTTCAGTCGATTGCTCACAGCCTCGCACCTTTCAGTCGATAGCTCACTGCCTCGCACCTTTCAGTCGATAGCTCACTGCCTCGCACCTTTCAGTCGATAGCTCACTGCCTCGCACCTTTCAGTCGATTGCTCACTGCCTCATAACGCCAGACGGCCTTGCACTTTGACGGACAGCTATCATCTTCTCGCAGTACTTTGGCCGATGTTCAGTTACGGCAACAGACAGGACTTTTCAGCTCGTCCTATTTCGTCAAAAGCTCTGACAACAAGTGTCTTTTTCAGTCTACTTGTCCGCGTTTCTTGCGACCCAAAGGTCACCATCTGGGAACCGTGGCTTTTCTGTCATTGGTCGGCGCCATTGAGGTGCGAATTTTTTGAGCTCAGACGGCAGTTGTTTACATTATTTGTGGGTCACGTAGGCCCCATCATCCGGGATCCACATTGACCATGTGGTTGCATTTCAACGCAGGCGGCGGCCTCGTTCCCGTTGTCGTCGTCCCGAGCAAAAATGCGGAAAAACGGACACTATCAATCTGGAGAAAATACCGGACGCGTCTCCTCCAGTGCTGACACGTCGTATCCACAGTTTTATACCAAATGTGAGCACTACAAAATTGATGAAACATTACGATTTGCACTTTTCGAATCTTCCAAAAGGTAATTGCACCCTCTAAAGGGGGAAATTTTTGAAAATTCTAAAATTTCAAACGAATATTGCAAACGATCTACTTATGTTAGAAATTTCAAATATTGGTGATGTAATAGGAAGATAATGAAGTTCACATTGAGAATAATGAGTTGAACCCCCCTGGGTCTAAACCCAGGGGGGAGGGGAGAATGTATTTTTTGTTTTAACAGATAAATGTTTGTTTATAGAGATAAATAAAACATTCGTTTCAGATTGGATAGTTATTGACGAAATATTGCGATTTACACTTTCTCAATCTTTCAAAACTATAATTACGCCCTCTAACGGTGGAAAAAAACCGAAAATTCCAAAAATTTAACGAATATTGCAAATGATGCATCTATGCTAAAAATTTGAAAATTTGGTAGTGGAAAGTGAAGGTCATGAAGTTTCCATCGACAACAATGAGTTGACCCCTTATGCCTAGGGTGGGTGGAAACGTAACTATTTTGTTTTAATAGATAATTGGAACATTCTTTTTTTAGTAGGATTGGTATTAATAAAGCAATATAATTATCATCTTTCAAAACTTAGGTGGTATTAATGCATATCGTTAGGGATCACTAAATATGGAAACGGTAAAACCTTTTTAAAATGTTGCAAGTGATCTGTTTATGGTAGAAATTGGAAATTTCGGTGATAGAGTGTTAAGAGATATTCCTCTGATAGCAACAATCTGCCCCTTTTCTTAGAGGGTGTGAGAAAAGCACCTGTTTAAATTTAAGGAATAAAACAAAAATACTTTTTACGTTTTAAAATTGCCAATAAAATACTACTGTTTGTATTTTACACATCATTTATTAGCTCGAATTAAAACATTTAAGGAATGAAAAATTACGTAAACGAAAAATTACATTTTCTTTGAAAACGAGATTCCGATATGCGCCAGAGGCGTTATGAGTTCTAGTTTTACATCGCATCCACGGCGCACTCGTCTGAACACAAGCCTGACGGACTTTGCTTATTATATGAAGATAATATTAGGAAAACCAAACAAATCTCTAAAATGTTCTAGGCTAGAAATTTTATAAGGAATATAAAGGGTTAAAATAAGTTTCAATTAGAAAAATGCCTATTTAAATTGCATTAATCTACAGATATTCACAGAATCGCGTAACTAATTGCAGCTGAGAAATTTCTGAGCTGTCTATATATTTGTTCCACAAACTAGCGTCACAAACTTCGCAAAGATTTAAAACACCAAAGGCAAAATGTGACCAATAAAAACTTGGAAAAAGATCTGTCTTTCTGATCTTATCGCAGAAACTAATTAGTAATGTAAATAAAATATCGACTGTTGCAATGGACTCAAGTAAATGAGTGATTCCTTTCCCTGGATTGCCAGGATTAAAATATTGATTACCCTAAATTAGAGAAACCAATCTCGAAGATAACTCAATTTATTCAACCATTGCGTTTGAGAAAAACAATCTCATTGAGTGGCAAAAATCTGCTGTTAGACATATTTTCAACTTAAATATTAATTCAAGAAACTGAATTTAAAAAAATCAGAAGGAAAAAGAAATACATCATCTTGCAAATTTCGAGTTTCGAGATCTGCCTGAAAGTTGAGAATGCAAATTTTTGTCGCTCTGCAAAGGCGTCTCGCTTGTTCTGAAAATTTCATTTATTACTTAAAACACTATAATTCATAATTATTCAATTTTTAAGGAATATTTTGCCCCCAAGCATCCAACGCACTTTATACGGAATCAGACTGGCTGTTGACGGTATGGAGAAAAAAAGTACAAAGCATTCGAGACAGGGTGTCACGTTTGCACATACTGATAACACGTGAACTGTTGAAGCCGATGAGGTCGTTTCCCAGTGAGCGAAAACGCAGGAAAGGACAAGCAGAATCGTTAAGCAGCCGGGTGCTACGGAGGTCCAAGGAGATTGTACAATTTAGTTCTCCAAACACATCTGTTCTGAACTACTTCAGTGTTGGATCTAGGGGGGAAGGGCAAGGGGGAGGAAACTCCACCCCTTTAAGAATGCTGGTAAGAGTAATAGAGGCAAAAGATTATTAAATTTATTTACATTATATGCAGTTTAAATATTTTTTTTAAAGACATGCGAAAACGGATAGGGAAGTATCATATTAACATTGGAAATCCAGTCTTTTACCCCCTACATTTTTTCGGCCCGTTTGTGTTTCTTGTACTCTAATGTTTTTGTAGATCCCGGCCTGGCTACATCTGCTGCATCTGGTCACTGCAGACCAATTCTAATAAGGTCCTGTTTGACATTGCTTGCCCACTCTATTCTAGGTCTCCTCCTCTTTCTTAGGCCTTTAGGGTCACTCTTCATATCCCTATTCGCTAATCTGTAATTATCCATACGAGCAACATGACCAAACCAACGGAGTCTCTCTCTGCACAATATGCTTCTCAACGGAGGTTTCTGACTCTTTTGCCTAACCTCATCATCCGTTTGAGAATGCTAGTAATGCAACAGAGACGAAAACTATGAAACATGTATATTTCATGCATTTTTAAAGACCTCTAAAACTGAAGGAAAAAATGTTATCCTGAAATATAAATCCAGTTTCTTGTCGCCTCTCCACTTTTACTTTTTTTTTTCACGATTTGGGCGTGATATAGCATAATGTCATCTACAAACAAGTGTAGTAGACGTCACAGAGCATCCAATTATTTATCATTTGGTTATTATCATTCTGCTCCCCTTCTATTCAAATTGTTTAATTTGACACTTCCCGACATAGAATTCAAAGTTTATAACATTACTCAAGGAGGCCTCAATAATTATCGTTTTAGCTGAAGTGGTTAGAATAACTGACGCGAATGTGGAAGATCCCGCGTTCAAAATACTCGGAGACGCCTGAATGAATTTTCCAAACTTGCACATTTCTTCGATTTTTAAAATATTTAGCGCTTTCCAACGTATTAGAAATTATAATAACGAATGGCCGTTCTTGTAACGATATAGAGAAATCTTCTGATTGACTTTGCTTGAAATGAAAGAAAGCGACTTAAAAATGAAATGCGGAAAAAACGTATTAAGCTTTTTCACTGAAATGATGTAGTAGTAGAGTGTCTCGTCATTTCGTTGATTATTTTTGAATCTTTAGTTATTCCAGCGACTTACTTGATTGATGAAAGCAATGATGGAGTATGTTTAAATTATTTCCTTTTAATGTTTCAATTCCCTTTCCCTTTCAGCTTTCTTTTCAGTTTTTAACCCTTTGGGTGCCAATAGAGGTACATCTGTACATGCGTTCGCAATTGTTATTGAAGTTGGTAAGAGTTAGTTTCAACTCTGGTCTATCCATTTATGATCTCTCTTGATTTTAAAAGAAATTACCTACGAAATTCAAGTGATCGATTTAATCGATTCTGGTAATTTATGCAAATTTCCCTGGCATCGATCTTAATCGATCCTGTTACTTTAAGGTTTCCTGGCAGGGCGAAAGTGTTTATAGCTTTGTAAAAAGGATTCGGATTAGAGCTCTCTTCTCTTTGGAAAGTTCCTTCAGAGAGTTTTTCTTTGCTGTCTTCCTCTTGTTAAACCTCTCTTGGCAAGACGGCTTGAGCAGAATTTGACATTCCCTCGACTGAAAGTCTTTGATAATAATTTTCATATTTAACAGATGTAGTTATGTGATATTTTTCAAGAATTCGTAAAGCTTTAATATAATAATTTAAGAAATAATGGTATCGTATAATTCTATTTAAACTTCATCTTCTTCATCATAATATTAGGAAAACCAAACAAATCTCTAAAATGATCTAGGCTAGAAATTTTATAAGGAATATAAACGGTTAAAATAAGTTTCAACTAGAAAAATGCCTATTTAAATTGAATTAATCTACAGATATTCACAGAATCGCGTAACTAATTGCAGCTGAGAAATTTCATCTTTTTAATTTTAAACTCATGTTTTTAATTTTAAAAAGGGTAGAAAATACTCTCCTACATAAATTACAGATATAGTCTGGAAACTCTATTGATTTTTTCCTGACTTCTCACACAACATACAAACACATAGACATGCCCAGTGGTTTAGTAGTGAAGTAGGCTTATCACTGGACCAGATATGGGCTTATGTGTCATATTAATATTTCGCCATACTGCACCTTTGTGCAGAAGTTGAAATAGGTTATCTATATAATGTATCGATGACATTGGGGAATATCATGCAACGCAGAGGATTCGATGGGATTCGCTTCATTCGAAGCTGCTCAATTGCCTGGGCAAAGGGGCGTAAGGAATCCATTTGAAAAAGCAAACAATTTCTTTTTGCTGAGCACGAGCCGTGAGAGCGCTTTTCAGCTACTCAGCAAACACCGGAAGTTGAACAAGATGTTATTGACAGTAACTGAACAACATGGCCTCAATCTCAGCCAACTTGCTCCTTGTTTGCCGACGTCACTGTGATTCGCTTGTTTGTCTACACACGTGCTGTTACAGAATGATTTTACATCATCTTTTCACGACTGAGTTGAAGCTGTGGACTTTTCACCACAGTTAATGCTGTTTGCTTCAGCATCTGCAAAAGGCCACAGAGTGGTTCAACATCGATCGTGTTCGAGTCACAAATGCACAGCTACCAGGAGCATAAATGTAACGTGGACGTAGACGTTCGACGCTCCCTTGTTACTAGGAATTTAACGCAAGTTGATACGATCAGGGATGTAGACGGAATGTTACCTGTGATGCTCATGGGCGAAATAATCATCTGTTGTTGCGCTCTTCGGTTGGTCGTTATTCCACAGTCTTTTGAAGTTAGAAGTTAGTTAATCATATTTACAAACCTTGCGCTTTCTATCGGCGTTGATGCTGGGATCGAATGCTTCTCTTGTCAGCGGTGTTCAGTAATTTAGGAGAGATATGAAAAATGTGTGGAAGAAGACGAGGAGAGAGTGTGGAGCAGCTAGTGTCCCTTAAGACAGTGGTGCCATAATATAAAATAGAACCGATGCTGGTGTAAGTTATGTTGAAGTTTAATTCAAGGAACAAACTATTTCTATAAATGGTTCGCCGATATCGAACGAAATTAAACGACAAAAAAAATTGCTGATAGGATTACTTTGTTAGTTCAAAGAACAGTGTGCATTGATTTCCAAGTCTGTGATAAGCTGAAGTAACTGGGCTATGAATAGTAAGAGTTTGCTTGAGAGGAAACTGGTCTGTTGACAGAGGGAATTTCTTCCAGGGCAATAATTTGTTTATGTTAAAAGTGGAATAGAATGCGTGGCAACTTGGGGGGGGGGGACTATGAGACTGCGCATTTGACTTCGAGTGTCCTCAAAGATTATTTGATTTACAAGTGATAAATAAGCCATTGTGCGATGATCTGTGAGACTGTCGAAGCATCAACGGCGCAACCTCTTAGCATAATCAGTTGTCAATCACACTGCACCACCAGAGGAGGAAAATTAATATTTGATGCAAGATTGTAACTGGCTAAGGGTTGCAATTTTCACTCTCAGCAGTACTTTTTTTACACACATTGGACTGAACACCAGGTCACAAGACTCCATGATTTCAGAGATAAATTGAGGTGGAAAATCCGCTCAAGAAGGAAATAACGAGGAGAGGTGAAAGCCAAAATGGAATGAACCAGAACTCCGGTTCATCATCGAATTTTTTCCTCTGTTTTAGTTGTCTTTCAGAAATTTCCTTGAAAATTTTATGTATAATATGCGCTGGCAATGGTTCAAAAGCAATGCAAAAAACAGCATATCTTGTGCAATAATTGACAATAATAAACAAAAGTAAGTATTTTACAAAAGAAAAATAAATTTAAGTTCAAATCTGCATAAGAAATTAGCATTAAATAAAGTCGCGCATGCCGAACAGGTCAGTATAAAAAGCGCATCATTTGTACGTGCGCGTCAGCTGGTGTTAGAGTCTTGATGCACGACATCTGGGTTGGGTTGTTTTACCTCTGAGCGGCACTTTTTTGCACACCATGGGCTAAATGGCCAGGTCGCATTGACCCCGAAGGCTCAGAGAAGGTTGGGGGAGGGGACCCACTGGAACAGCTGTTGGGAGACAGATGGTAGCCCCCCGTCAAGGCCATCCAGTGTGTTCTTTAACGTGCACAGAGTATGGTTCTCCCGCACACGGGGCCACGGCTTAACGTCCCATCCGACGGACGGCGACCTTTCCAAGCCCATCGGTATCCCCTACTGACCGTGGGCAGGGCGGGGAATTTTACTGAGATAAATCTCAACGCTGACCCAGCTGGGACTCGAACCTGGGAACTACAGATTACGAGCATGGCGCGCTACCGACTGAGCCACCCCCGCCCCTTTCACGACATCTGAGATAGCCAATCGTTAGAGAATGACCGGAAAAATTCTTTTGAGAGAAGAAATGAGGTAGCGAGTAATCGGGAAGCTCGAGTCCGGACAACATCAGTCTGAGGTAGTCAGATGGACTGGGCTGTTTTTTTTTACACCTGAGCTAGACTGTTTTGCATACCATGGGCAAAATGGTCAGATCACAAGACCTCAAAGGCTCAGAGAAAGTTGGCGGGAGGGGGCCCACTTGATAGCTGTTATCAGACAGATAGTAGCCTCCCATCAAGGCCATCAAGTGTGTTGTTTAACGTGCACATAGTATGGCTCTCCTGCTCACGGGGGCAACGGCTTTAGATCTGAAGGCTTAGATCTCAGGCTACCATCTGAAGGACGGCGGCCTTTCCAATGCTATCGGTGCCCCCTACTGACTGAGGACAGGGCGGGCAGTTTTGTGGAGATAAATCTCAAGGGTGGCACAGGCAGGACTCGAACCCAGGAATTGCAGATTACGAGCCTGGCCTTTGGAATTGATTTCAAACAAGCGACACCATTGATAGAAGACCTGGTTCTGGACCTCCGAAGACCACATCGATTAGGGACGACAGTTACCTGCTCTTAAAGGCAAAGCACCATAGAGCCCATACAGCATGACAGCTCACTTTCGACCTACTGGATCCACGGGACAGGTTGCATCCCGGAAAACTGTATCTAGAAGGCTTCATGCAGGTCATCTTCATGTTCGTACTTTTGGTGTCCACCAGCGCAGAGCCCGATTGAATTGGTTTTGACAACATCTCAAAACTGACTCAACATAAAATGCTCTGTTCACCAATGAATTCCGATTTGGTCTGTAAACCGAATCCCAATGACTATTGTTCTGGAGACAGCCTGGAACCAGTACCTAGGCATTATCTCGATGGCTGCAAAGCTTTGAAATAAATCAGCGTGTTGCAATTGAAACCGAAGTTTAGATATACATATATTCCGTAGAAAGTCAAAATGTAAAAATTCCGTGTTTGAATATTGTTATTTATATGTTTTCAATAGCCTAAGCATGGGATTGAGCAGCATACGGCTAGTCATGCACTCCTACTCTCTCCAGTTGCCGTGCGCGCCTATCGATTGTTCTGTTTTATCTAACCACACTTATCGCAAAGCTATTTTATTCAAGTGAGGTATACAGAGAAATTTGCCTAAATTAATTAATTTTTCTCCCCTCTCTAAGTAAGTGAGTATGTAAGTCAGTAAGTAATTTTTAAGTGAGTGATATTTCCGTTTTCGAAGTCAGTATGTGTTTTATTTAGCGAGTAAGAAAGTAAGTCAGCATGTGTATGAGTAAATAAGCAAATACTGTATAAGTCAGCAAGTGTATTAGTAAGTAAATCGGTAAGTGCATTAGTAAGTAAATCGGTAAGTGTGTAAGTCAGTAAGAATGTGAGTAAAGAATAAGTAAGGTGTGTAAGTTAGTAAGAGTGTGAGAAAATAATTCAGTAAGTGTTCATTGAGTAAGTAAGTAAGAAAGTGTGTAAGTCAGTCGGTAAGTATGTCAGTTAGTCAGTCAGTAACTCATTTAGTGAGTGATAATTCCGTTTACGAAGTCACTAATTTTTTTATTGAGCGAGTGAGGAAGCAAATAAGAAAGTGTGTGAAAAGCAGTAAGTGATTTAGTAATTGATAATTATTCCGTTTTCGAAGTCTGTAAGTGTTTTACGAAGTGAGTGAGGAAGTAAGTAAGAAATTCAGTAAGTGATGTGTAAATCATTATACGTGTCAGTAAATAATTCAATAAGTGTGTGAATAAGTAAGTATGTATATATATCAGCAAGAGTGTGAATAATTAATTCAATAAGTCTGTAAGTAAATAATCCAGTAAGTGTGTAAGTCAGTAAGAGTGAATTAAATCCAATAAGTGTATGGTTTAGTGTATAAGTAAGTAAGTAAGTAAGAAAGTGAGTTAGTCAGTCGGGATGTAAGTAGGTAAGAATGTGAGTATGGCGGTAAGTGAATTAATTGGTAGGAAAGTGTGGAGATCAATAGGAAAGGGCGTAAGTAAGTAAGAAATTAAGCAAATAGGAAAGTGAGTGAATAAGGCTGTAGGTGATTTAGTGAGTGATAGTTCTGTTTTCGAAGTCTGTAAGTGTTTTACTGAGTAGGTCAGGAAGTAAGCAAGAAAGTAAGTAAGTGTGTGAGTAAGTAATTCAGTAAATAATGTGTAAGTCAGTATATGTGTTGGTAAATAATTCTATAAGTGTGTGAGTAAGTAAGTCAGTATATATGTCAGCAAGAGTGTGAGTAAATAAGTCAGTATATGTTTCAGCAAGAGTGTGAGTAAATAAGCAGGTAAGTCTGTATGTGTGTTTAATAATTCAATACGTATGTGATTTAGTGAGTAAGTAAGTAAAAAAGAAAGTGAGTCTGTCAGTCAGAGTGTAAATAAATATGTAAGAGTATGAGTAAGGTGGTGAGTAAGAAAAAGTGTAATAAATAAATACGTGTAAAAGTCAGTAAGCAACTATGTGAATAAGAAAGTGAGATAGTCATTAAGTGATTAATTGAGTGAGTAAGAAAATGAGTAAGACAGTCAGTCAGTGATACAGAATATAAATAATGAGTAAGGCAGTCAGTCAGTAATTTAGAATGTAAGTAAGTGAGTGAGACAGTCAGTAAGTGATTTAGTGAGCAAGTGAATGAATGAGTGAGGTAGTCTGTCAATAAGTAAGACGTATCCAGGGTTCAACGTGTATGACACGATTATGCAAACCTTTTTAGTCAAAAGAGAATACTTATGATGTTGAATAAAAATAAAAAATGTGTTCAACTTATAGTTTTACTAGTGGAATAAAATATTTACACTATTTATTAGGATTTTTTTTTTTGAAATTCAAGAAGTACGACTCGTAGTGTAAAATAACGTTTACCGACATAGAACATTTATTTCTCGAGGGCTGTAGCCCAATAAGGTATGATAAACGTAGATGAACGAGAGACAGTGAAAAAAAACAATATCCTATCCTCGCGAAACACGAGCACTTTAAAGAATTAATCATTAAAATCAAATGGGAGAATTAAGAACGTGATTATTCCAGCATATCGAAGGAAAAAAAATTATAATATTAAAAGTCGTTTTATTAAGTTATTCAGAGAGAAAAAATACTTTTAGGTTGAATATCATCTTTAAAAATCAGAGTCCAATATATATGTAATAACAGTATCGTTTCTGAGAGGGGGGCGTAATTGCTAAATGCGTTGATTCGACAACGTGTGAACCATCCTTGTCTCACCGTTTTGAAAGTCAAATAATGCGTTTCGAGAATAGCTGGAAAAAAGAAGAATATTTGCAGTATGGAACATCTTTTTTAATCCAGTTAGGTTCAATTCAATAACAGGCAATCCTCGCAAGATATTTTCGTACACCTGGCGCTTCCTGTGCTAGGTAAAGTTCCCTACCCAAACGTTTAGTCTCGAACTGATATGGGAAGTTCCGCCTCTTAGTAGGTCGTCTATAATTTTTCATATTACTTATATTTTTTATGCTGACACAGAACGCATAATCCCAGTTTTGAACAATTTCCTTCTGGAAACGAAAGTAGGGAATATTTACCGAAAATTACTTGGAATATACGAAAACGAAAGTACTTCACGAAAGTTGGGGATACAAAATTAATATACGGAAAGCTCTCGAAGAGCCAACTAGGTTGATTTCATGATATTTTTGTTTAAAACAGTTAGACAGTTAGAAATGCTTTGAGCATTATTATTAGTATGTTAGACTGTTATGAACAGTTAGACCAGCAGATTCATCTAACCGGCAACGCCCATTCTCCATAAATGCAGGATAACCGAGAGTTTACTCTATATCCATTTCATTGCACACCGTACCTAGTATTAAGCATCATTTCAGCATCTGTTTCCTATTTAAATTTGATAATTTTTTTCTCTCTTGTAATCTAGTTCACATCTACCTAATTCTCTGTAACTCGGCCAGTCTCCCTCTCATATTTTTCACGGTTGTTTTACCTCTATTTCCATCTCAGCGTCTAGAAAGATCGCAAAATTAACTTTAATAATTCTCTCCGAGTTAATCTGCAATTTTCTGTCTCATTCCAGTGCCATTTCTCTCTCAATGCGCGAAAAGAAGTAGGAATAAAACTTTGTGGCGTAGAACTCAATTTAACTCGACTTTGGAATCAATCATCGTAAGAATTTAAGGAGGAGAATTTCACCCTTGCAGTTGAAACTTTATTTTCAAAAACGTCAAAAAAATCTGTGGATTCAATTACCTTAATAATCTTCTGTTTCAACTGCTCCTGAGATTTTATTTTTCGCAGATGCTTTATTCCTTGCTGTTTTTCTTTCTCTATCACTTGTTTCAGTTGCATACATCAATGCCGAAATTGTTTTGATTTCTAATGATCGGAATCCGTCTTTGAAAGAGAAAATTTTTTGTCTAAGCATTTCTAACTTTCTATTTTAAAAATAACTGCAAAATCCAAATAAATTGCTTAAGAATATAATTTACTTAAGACTAAAATAAAACTTGTTTAAGAGTAAAATAAATAATTAAAAAAAACTAATACTTCCTATCAAATATTCAAATTCAAAATTATTTCAACAATTAAATAAAATTAATATTTTTAAACACTCCGATCTCTTAAGAAAACTTGTTTTAGGTTTCAAAATTATATATAAATTTTAAAATAAAAATGATTGACAACATAGCTAATTCAAGTAAATAATCAGTATTTTCTAATTTTCTAATTTCATAAGCCATTCAAAGATGTTTTTTAAATAATATCTTAGTATATAAAGATCTGATGTCACTATACAACTTATTATATAATTTAGGACTAGTATATAGAACATTTTGCATATATTTTGCATTATATAATCTTGGAATTAATGCTTTATTTTCATTGTTTCTGAACCAAAATTCAGATGCTTTCATTTGAAAGTTCAAAAGATTTTTATAAATATAAATTAATTTTCTGTATATATTTATATAACTTTATCAAAGGTAATTTTCCTAAATCCCGAATAAAGGTATGAAACAAATCAATTTCTATTTTTGTCAACACCATTCTAATAATATACGTACTTTTGTAATACCTCTATTCTCCTCAGTTGCATCTTACGTGAACCTCTCCGCATTAGTAGGGCATAATATAATTGGGACTGTACAAATGTAAAATAATACATAACTAAACTTTGCCTATTTAACATATTTCTTAATATATGTATATAACCTATTTGCAGCAAATTTTAGCTTCTTTATAATATAATCTATATGACTTTCCCATGTTATTTGTCTGTCAAAAACTACATCATAATATTTAATTTCTGAAACCTTTTGAATTGATGGGCAAATACAATTCGGTTCACCTGTTGATCCACAAGGATCGAATTCAATTTCAGAATTTTCCGATAAAAAATTGCTAAGTTAAAAATTCATATACTTTGTTTAATTTAAATTTAGAAGCAATATATTATTTGATAACCATTTAAAAAATAAGTACACATCACTATTTATATATTCAGACATCTGTAAATCGTTATCAGTAACATATAACAAGACAGTATCATCTGCAAATGCGGTTATTTGATGCCATGAAAATTAATATCAAAAATATCATTGATAAAACAGTTAAATAACATTGGGCCGAATACTGGCCCCTTAGGCACACCAATATCAATGGATAAAATATCACTCAATATATTATTTAACCTATTTCCCTCTATCTTATTGATAAGAAGAAATCCATGAGTAAGAAATGCCTCTGATTTCCAAATTAAAAAGTCTACTCATTAAAATCTTGTGATTTACCAAATCAAATGATTGTGAATTACCAATCCAAATCAAAACTAGTGTTCCTCAATAATAATATTTCTGTATGTATCTCTTGTGCAGTTGTAGGTTTAAGTACCATACTATTTTGAATAGAAGTAGAGATATGATCATTATTTTATATGGGTGCACTATCTATATCTTTCAACAAATCAGTTTTAACAAGTAGAGAAGTACTTATTAAAGGAGTTAATAAATAGTATACGATTAGCCTCAAAATCTATTTTATTGTCACCACACTCTAAATTGGTTAATTTATTTGAAATCTGCTGTTTTTTGTAAATTCATTTACTACATTCCATTTTTGTCACATATTTTAACCTGCTATTAAAAATCTGCCATGATAATACTCTTGTTTAGTTATTTTTATATGATCAGTAAAAGAATTCCTAAATTCCTTATACTAATCGCTATTACATTCAGCTTTCTTTAATTTGATATGCATTGAATTTCTTCATTGTCAAATGATCAATCAAATGATTTTTATCTCTTTGTTCCAATATACTCATAATACGCTTTCTTCCGGTACTTTATTCTAAAGCCGATCAGCCCGTGGTTAGAGCTATCAGTTACTGATCAAAAGGATGTGGATTCAGACCTGAATAAAGTATGTATGCTACGTTTTTAGGTGTTGTCTTTCTGCTACTTCGCCTTCCTCACAAATCTATCTCCTCTGTGGATCAAACAATCCTCTAAGACTTCTGTGGCAGAAAAATCAGCTCTCGTAGCAGTATTTTGTTCCAATTTATTTACCTTATGCTATTTTCACAAGGTACAAAGAACTTATTCGATTGTAATATGTGGAAACGATGACAAGTTATCAGTCACTTTTAAGAACATCAGATAATAGCGAGTCTTAAAGAACGCTTGAGCACTCAGCACTCATCTCATTTAGGCTTTAAGATAATATTCGTGGCAAGCAACTGCTCGAAGAGTAAAACACAAAAAATACATTCATCTTATTTGTTTATGGGCGTGTTTAATTGTCTCACTCGGTTGTAATGGCCCGACGTACTACATATATTTTTAAAGGAGGTTTTTGATATTACAGGAAAAAATGCCTGTTCCATTTGTGTTTCTAAGAAAGTATTATTTGTCTTGGTGGTTTCTCAATTTTTCGCATTCGTTTTTAAGTGCTTTCTCTCATTTCAAAGAACATAAAGCGAAGTTCCTGGGCACTGATATCTTGTGTGCAATGAACTTAACTTTTTTAAGGGTTAAATATAAATTTTAAGGGTTACATACAGTGGTGGAAATGGGGTGGGGACGCGATAGGATAATGTTCCACTAATTATTACGTTGAAAAAACTAGCTATTGAAAAATTAAAGATGATATGCAAAACGCAGACACTTTTTCTCTGGCCTGCGACTTCAAAGTATTTTTTCATTTTCTTGTGGGGCGGGGTCATAGAATTGATGTATTTTGCTGTACCCCTAGTTAAAAAATCCCTTTTGAAACACTGGTTACATATGAATTATTTTAACCAAATATCAAGCGAACTATTGCCTCTCATTGTATGAGATGTACGAATGCAGAAAGCCACAAACTGCCACTAGGAAGGGGGGAAGACAAAATTTATGTTCGTTGTAACTTCTAAATGATAAACAGGTGCCGTATATTAATGTGAAAGAGTTATAGTGCTTTATAGCTATACAGGAAATGCACCTTCTCAAGCTTTTGTTGATACTGAGGTTTACTGAAATCAAAGTTCCCACAAGTTCATATACAATTCAGTTCTATAAGGTTTTAAGTGGAAAACCTTTATTTATAATATTACTTTCTATGTTATTACGACTCTGCCTATAAACTATTCTCCTATAATTACGCCTTATTCCAGTTTCACCAATTACGTGGGGCGGGGGTGGCTCAGTCGGTAGCGCGCCAGGCTCGTAATCTGTAGTTTCCAGATTCGAGTTCCAGCTGGATCAGCGTTGAGATTTATCTCCGCAAAACTCCCCGTCCTTCCCACGGTCAGCAGGGGACACCGATGGGCTTGGAAAGGCCGCCGTCTGTCGGATGGGACGTAAAGCCGTGGCCCCGTGTGCGGGAGAGACATACCCTGTGCACGTTAAAGAACACGCTGGATGGCCTTGACGGGGGGCTACCATCTGTCTCCCAACAGCTGTTCCAGTGGGTCCCCTCCCCCAACCTTCTCTGAGACTTCGGGGTCCTCCTGACCTGGCCATTTAGCCCATGGTGTGCAAAAAAAGTGCCGCTCAGAGGTAAAACAACCCAACCCAACCCACCAATTACGTCCTCAAATCGCTTGCTGAATATCCATCTTGTTTTTTGGCCGCTATTCTTCCTTCCGTTTTATGATACGAATTATTTTCTAATTTAGCAAGTAAGGAGCGACCTAATTGGCATATATTTTTGAGAAAATCGCGATTTTAATATTTTAGCCTATCACTCGTTATCATGAATTTATTAATTACATCCACAGCTCATCGGTTTTTCTCATATAATTTACCCTATTATGCTGTATTTATTAATATGGTGACAAAGTATAGAGGAAAAATTATCTTTATCCAGGTAGGATCCGAACCCACGACCTGTTGTTAACAAGTCAGGTGCTCTAACTCAGCGTGCCCGTCGTGTGCACTTGCATACGACGGGAAAATACGTACGAGAAATACGTACTTTAAAGAATACTATGGATATCTTTAACTATGCCGTTTTCTGTTGTTAAAGTATGCTTCTATCTCTCTCCCAAAAGTGAATCCAGAGCAGGATCTAGGGCGAAAAAACCATTGCCATCCCCTCTGTTGCCTGGACTTCATTTTAAGATTGTTAATAATCGGAACTAAAGTGAAAAGTAACCTTAGTATTGTTGCAGAATTTCAGTAGCATTTTATTTGACAACCGTGAGCGAATTCATAATAAATGAAATAATTTAATAACTAAGACAATAAATTTACATGAATAATATGCAGTTTTAAGTATCAGTCATTTGAAACACTAATATGCTAATCAACTATATTAAATGATCCTGGCATTCATTAAATACTAACTGATAAACAGATATAACGTCAGAACACCGAATCAAAACCTATGTACAACTTTTGCTAATCACCTCCCCACTGGTTATTCATCACGTATGAAGGAAACGACCATCTCCATACAGATTAATGAAAAAAAAAACTACTTTTACCACCGTATATATACAATTATGAGTCGTCTCCGAGCACACATCAAAGAAAGCTTTTCTCTTTATACGATATTACAACTCTCTTCTGTATTCTCAGCCTTTTATATCGATCGTGTTCCAACCTATTCATGACGTAATTCCCACTATGTGTTGTATCTCGCGTGTCTCGTAGTAAACGGTCACGCTTTCATTCTTTCACGTTCATAGTCCCCTTCGATATAAACACTGGTACTCAAAGGTTAAGCAACAAATACAAAAACACGAATTAAAAACAAGTTCTTCGTTCGACTTCAATATAACGTACATTCCTGAATGGACAAATTATTATATACCGATAACAATATGCAAAGGAGAAGTGTAACGTCCAGTCACCTAGGACGCTAAAACTGGCAATGCCTATAAATAGAGCAGATCTCTATGCACTGCAGACCAATCACGGAAAACTTATCATAAGTAAAAGCAGCGATGTATTTGACCGTTGCCAGATAGTAGGCTGTTCGATTACCGCGACTAATGAACTGTATGGATTTCCTCGTCAGATTTTCACGTGTATACCAAAACTACGTGAAATGTGAAAAAAATTCCCAACTATCGGAAGAAATGTGTACCTGAACATGCAATGGACTCTCGAGGTGAGCACAGACTATTCGTCCCCGTTTTAGGTAATCACATGGCTATCATGGAGCAGATAACATCAGAAATGAATGAGGGCGCGTCCACAAGCGTCCTCACTCAATTGCATTCAAGTGCAAAAATGCACAAAGATTTTGTGTCGTACCATGAAAAAAAGAGACTATGGCCGTCGAAGTCCACATCGTGTCCCCTTGTTGATTGCAAGGCACCGAAATGTTAGGCTACAGTTTGCAAAGGCCTATCGCAACTGGAGTGCAGAGGACTGAAAACACGTCATCTGGTCTCACGAATCATGATCTCAACTTTATCATGCTGATGAGAGGGTGTGTGTGTGGCATAAACCATACGAAGCGATGGACCCACTTTGCCAAGTTGGGGTCATACAGGCAGATGGAAGCAGTACCAGTTTTGGGTGCGTTTACATGGACTTCTTTGGGACTTTTCATACCCGTCGAAACCTCCATCACTGGCACAAGGTATGTGAACATCCTTGCCGATCATACACCCCGCCCAAAAATGATTCTCTTTCCGAACTATGACGCCATCTTTCAACAGGACAACGCCACACCGCATACTTCCCGAGTGGTGACCAATTGGCTCCAGGAGTATTCAAGTGAGTTTACCACACTCGAATGGTCCTCTCGATTGCCAGACCTCATCCCATCGATGATTTGTGGAACGAATTGGAAAGATCTGTTCGAGCCTGTCAACCCTCACCAGCAACTGTGGATGCCCTACAACAGACGATCCTCGCTTCATGAGCGGCAATACCACCTCCGTGTTTTAAATACCTCATTGAGTCCTTGCCAAGATGCCTGTCTGCTGTTGTGAGGGCAAAGGTGGAGCAACAGGTTAATAGGTAGATGTATATAACAATTTGTCCATTCAATGTATATGCCACCAATATCTGAAAAATAAACAAATTCCCGTAAACTATTCCTGAATTGCTTCGTTGTGAAAATAAAGTGTACAAAGCTTAGACAATATTTCCTCTATTAGAAAAAATAAATGTGAAAAAACTATATGGTCTTAATCTTAAATTGGAACCTTATGATGTATATTTTAAAAACGGTATAAAATTATCGAAAAAACAGAAAACTTAGTAATAAAAAAGTTATTAGAAGTGAGTAAAAGCATTTGAAATGAAAAAAAAGAGTTAAAAGGGGAAAATAAAAAATATTTGAAATTGGAAAATATCGGTAAACTGAGATAAAAATGTTTAGAAATTAAAACTGTTTTATTAAGCGAAAATTAAAAGTTCCAGCAGAAAAAAAAGATATGACATAATAAGAAATTTAAAAAGCAAAAAAAATTTGGGAACCAAAATATTAATGGAGTTCAAGACGTAGTTGAAATTTTCCAAATCTTAGCTAAGTGTAATATTAAAAATGATCTCAATGAACGTTGGCAACATCGTTTGCCTCGACCTATGTTGTGTATGTTATTGCTCTTGTAAGTTTGTTTTGATTTTTTCACATCTTATCATTTTCTAATTAGTATTTCTTTTAGTCTTTAACGCTTAATCATTTTCATATTGAAATCAGGAATTAAAGAGTTGGCAGTATTTAGCAAAAATCTTTGAAGTAGAAATTACTATGACATTGAATGTGTTGTAGATTATAACTGACATTCGAATCTGAAACTTGAGCATCAATTCTATATTATTATTACGTATTCTGGAGTGATACCACGTGAATGCTGTTTGCTGTTTATTGAAATATTGAGATGTAATTGATTGAAGTTATTGCAGTTTATCTGTTTTTTCATTGCCCAGTTTCAAAAGAATTAATTTGCTTTCAATATGAAGTGCTATAGATGTTCTGAAGCAATTGTAGAAGATAAAGATTTTCTTACTTGCTGCATATGTGATAATAAATTCCATTATTATTGTACTGGAATATCAAAAAAAAGTTATAAAAGTTTTACTAGAGTAAAGAAAAATATTTTGAGATGTTATAAGTGCAGTGCATTATCTAGTTCTGAAACCATGACATTTAATAAACATATTACATCTAATGTTGAAATAAATAAAGATGCTGGAGAATCAGAAGAAAATTTTCCTAATGTGACTGAATCTTCTCTTCCGTGTATGATAAAGAAATGTATACAAGAAGAATTAAAAGTTTGCAATAAGGAACTATTTAATGAATTGACCCAGATAAAAGAGTCTCTTAACTTCAACTCAGATTATTTACAACAGTTAATGAGTACTATTGACATAATGAAACAAGAAATTGAACATCTTAGGAAAGAAAATCAATATATAAAGCATAATAACAGCAATCTGTTACAAGAAATAGAACTTCTGAAGACTCATATGAAAAATATCGAACAATATTCAAGAAACTGGAACCTTAAGTTTTTTGGCATCTCAGAAGATAAAGAAGAGGATTTACCAGATATAGTTAATAATATAAGCAAGCGATTAAACATTACAGAAAAAAATAGAACTATCTACTATTCACAGAATGTCTACAACGATTGGAAAAAAAAATTAAAACTATTATAGCACAATTCAAACACTGGGACCAAAGAAATAAATTTTTGAAGGCTGCTAAAATAAATAAATTGTGTGCTTCTGATCTAAATAAAAAGTTCCAGCCAACTAAAATCTTTGTCAATGAACATCTCACACAACAGACAAAAAAAAACTTTTTTTAAGTAAACAATTAATGCTAAGGAATGGATACAAATATTTATGGACTAAAGATGAAAAGATTTTTCTCAGGAAAGAAGACTCATCAAGGGTACTTAAAATTATAAATCTGAAAGACTTAGATAAAACAGAAAAAATGTCTTCTTTCATGGATTCTGTTGTTGATTTTTATAATAATTTTATTTTTGACTGTAACCGTTCCATTTATATTAATAATTCTGATGAGTTCTTCAATTTCTTTAATGATAGTTCAGCTATTACTATGATACATTTAAATACACGTAGTTTACGTTGTCATTATGATGAATTAGAACTTCTATCACAATTAAAAAATTGTGATAGAATATATAAAACATAATTTTGATATCATTATTTTAAGAGAAATTTGGATACAAGAAAATGAATTAAGTTTATATAATATAGATGGCTACGAAATGATGAATAACTGTAGAAGTAAAAATAGATCAGTAGGTATTATAATGTATTATAAACTTAATGCAATGAATTTTTTTACAGAAACTGAAATAACGAAAATGCAAAATGTGTTTTAGCCTATGATAACAAAAATGACTTATGTATATTAGCAGTTTATAGAGCTCATGAGTATTCCATAAAAGATTTTGTTACTGAATTAAAATTAATAATATTTAAACTTAAATATAATCGGGTTATTTTAGTAGGTGATATAAATATCGATATTAATTTAATTAATTATGATGTAAATGCTTATTTGAATTTGCTTCCTACATTTGGATTTCTTTCATACATAAATTCATATTCAAGAGTGACAAATGCTTTTTACAGTTGTTTGGATCACATATTTATTAGATCAACTAATAATAGTTTAATTTTCAATTCGGCTGTTTACCAGATTGATATTGCTGATAATTATCCCATTTTGTTAAAAAATCTTAAGAATACAGTTAATTCAGAACAAAAAATCAGCAAAGATATTTGCTATTCTTATATGAATTACATTATTCTTATATGTTTACTTATATGAATTACAAGATATTAGAAGATTTTATTAAAAATTTCATTTTTATATATGAGGAGAATATTCAAATAGATACAATGTATGACCTTTATATAGATGAAATTAAGTCATGTATTCTACAAAGTACTGTAGCTCAAAAAAGTATCCGAACACTACGGTTGATTACAAAAATCAGAAAAAATATCTGGCAACGATTCTTATAGAAATTAGTGATCTGGCAACCTTCGTGTAACGTGACACGAAAGTTGCCAGATCACTAATTACTAAAAAAATGTTTCCCGGTATTTTTTCTGAATTTTGTAATCAACCGTAGTGTTCGGATACTTTTTTGAGCGACAGTACTACTTAGAAAAAATATTATATAAAGGATTCCAGTTCAAAGAGACATAAGCCATGGATGACTTTGGAAATTTTGTCATTAATTAAGGAAAGAGAAAAAGCATATAAATTACATAGAAAATATCCATTGATATTGAATTATAAAAAAGAATATCACAGAATTAGAAATTTGACCCTCGCAACTATAAAAAGAACAAAAAATAAATTTTATATTAATAAATTTAATAAATGTAATGGGAATAGTAGAAAACAGTGGCAAATTGTTGATAGTATTTTAAATAATGAAATGAATAATAAACTTCTTTTGCTCAATGATAGTAATTTTGAAAAACTGGTGGGAAAAGTTAACGAACATTTCATAAATGTAAACAGTTCAAATTTATGTTCTAATAACTCAGAATATGAATATCCTAATGATTTAATTCAACAAAAATCAATGTTTATGTTAGAGATAATAGAAGACGAAATTAGTCGAATTATTTGTATTCTTAAAACTAATAAAGCAGCAGGATATGATGGTATACATTTAAAAATAATTAAATTAATAATAAAATATCATTCTAAATTTTTAGTTGAATTAAAAAATAGCAGCTTTCAAAAAGGTATTTTCTTCTCAGACTTAAAAATTGCTATTGTAAAACCTATTTACAAAACTGGAGACAAAAATTGTTTTAATAATTATAGACCAATTTCCATTCTTCCCGCCTTTTTAAAAGATATTGAAACCATCATGAAAATAAGACTTAATAATTATTTAGAAAAAATTTCCTTTTTTTTGCAAGTTTCAATTTGGTTTTAGAAAAGGTTTAAGCAATGAACATGCTATCTTAGAGTTTACTACCAGTATTTATCAAGGAATAAATATTTCTGAAAAAACACTAGCCCTATTTTTTTGACATATCTAAAGCTTTTGATACAGTTAAACATGATATTTTATTACAGAAATTATATTTCTTAGGTATTAGAGGAAATTTATGGAGATGGTTTAAATCTTATTTTTCTGACCTCTATTAAATAGTTTCTATTAATAATATTAAAAGTACTAAAACATTGATTAATAAAGGAGTTCCACAAGGATCTATATTAGGACCTATTTTATTTTTAATTTATATAAATGATTTTTTTATCAAAATTTAAAAGGAAAATCAATTTTATATGCTGATGATACAGTTCTTGTTTACAGAAAAGGAAATCAACATGAATTATTTCTTGATATTTATAATGACTTACATATTATTGCAACTTGGTTTAACAAAAATGGATTAAAAATTAACTCTGATAAAACATGCTTTTTGTATTTTTCGCTCACCCCGTAAACGTTTTTTTTAATAAATTACAATTTCATAGTATGCATTGTGTGAACAAAATTTCTTTGGAATGCCCTGAAATTAAACAGATTACGACAAAAAAAAATTGGGAGTTTTAATAGACAGCAATTTGAAATGGTAATCACATGTTAATATGCTTGTAAATAAAATACGATTTTACTTAGTCAGATTGTATCATTTAAGAAAAATTATCTCTGGAAGATTTTCAATTACTCTTTATTTTGCATTGATAGAGTCTCTTATAAAATGTGCTTTAACCAGCTGTGGAGGTATTTATATGAATATTATTGAATGTGTTAGTAAAGTACAATATAAATTCTTAAAAGTTATGACATTTCGTAATAAAAGCTATACGACTAAAATTATTAATGATTATAAAATTCTTAGTTTGAGATCACTATATATATACTACAGCTGTTTTATTTTTAAAAATCCAACAATTCTACATGTTAAATATAAATCTACTCGTCAATGTGGTCTTTTATTTGTAATCCCTAAAGTAAAGAAAGAAATAGCTCATAAAAACTTTTTTTTTTTGCTCCTAGAATATTTAATTCCTTACCTAAAGAAATTAGAAATGAATGTTCATAGAGTGTTTTTAAATTGAAAGTGAAAAATGTTACATTTACTTCTTCAAATATTGATTATTACTTTAAACTGGTAAAATAATATTTTGTTTTTAACATAATGACACATATTTTTTGTCACTAAATACATTTCTCTGAATGTAATAATTCATTTCGGCACCCTAAATGAGCAAATTACTCAAGGGTCTGCTAATATGTAACTTTTATTTTATTTATTTTGTTTACAAAATTAGTCATTTTATTCCTTTTTGATTTGTGGTAATATTGTTTTCTGTATATATATATATGCAAATATTTGTATTGTATAGTTATTTTGTTCTTATTAAATTCATCATCATCATCATCATCATCATCATCATCATCATCATCATCATCATCATCATCATCATCATCATCATCATCATCATCATCAAGCAGCCATGGGCTACGGAGGTCCAACCAGAACGTGCAATTTAGTTCTCCAAGCAAGTCTATCCTGAGCTACATCTACTGCATCTAGCCACTGCACACCAATTCTAACAAGGTCCTATTTGATATTGTCTGCCCACCGCATCCTAGGTCTCCCACTCCTTCTGAGGCCTCTAGGCACACTGTTCATAACCCTATTCGCCAATCTATAATTATCCATACTGGCAACATGGCCAAACCAACGGAGTCTCTCTCTGCACAATATGCTGCTTAAAGGAGGTTGCAAACTCCTTTGCCTAACCTCATCATTAATTACAAAGTTGGACCACCTAATGCCCAAGATGTTGCGTAAGCATCTGGAATCAAAAGCATCTAGTTTCCTGTTATCTTGTTTACACAGCGTCCAAGTTTCACTACCATAACTAACCCTAGAAAGAACCAAACTATTATATAGTCTAATTTTAGTCTTTAGGTGTATACGCCTATTTCTCCACACTCTCCATAGATTCTTAAAAGTCCCCGGCAGCAATCCCTATTCTTCTCTTAATCTCATGCCGCACATCACCATTATCAGTTACATAACTCCCAAGATAATTAAACTTAGACAACTGCTCAAGACTGCAACCATTCAGATTAACTGAATCACAGCCAGCCTGAACAATTTTCATCACTTTAGTTTTCTCTCTGTTTATAACTAAACCTACTCTACTACCAGTTTCATCAACAGCTCGAATGAAAGACTTCATCTCATCAACATCATTTGCCAAAAGGTCTAAATCATCAGCATAATCTAAATCAGAACTTTTCGTATCTCCAGTCCATTTAAGGCCAAAATCTTTCCCTTGAAGTGAATTTCGCATAACATAATCAATAATCAAGCTAAAGAGAAAAGGAGACAAAATGCACCCTTGTCGAACACCAGAAGCAATGCTAAACCAATTGCTACAAGCCTTACCAACTCTCACACACGACTCAGTGTTATTATAGAGAGCTTTCATTATGTTAACTAACTTGTCCGGTATACCATATGATCTCACAATCAACCACAAATTATGACGATCAACAGAGTCGAAAGTCTTTTTGAAATCAACAAAGCTAGGAACCAAAGGTTTCTGAAACTCCAAACATTTCTCAAGAATCTGCCTAGGTGAAAAATCTGATATACACATCCTCTACCCCCATGTCTGAATCCACATTGCTCATCACGCAATTGACTGTCAACCAGATTCTTAATTCTATTAAGCACAATCATGGAAAGAACTTTACCTGGAACAGAGAGTAGGCTGATACCCCTATAGTTATCACAAGAACTGCGATCACCTTTTTTGAAAATAGGGATAACAATAGCTCTGGTAAAATCCTTAGGAACCATGCCTTTATCATAAAAGATATTCAGAATTTCAGTCATCCAAGTGGCAACCGAAACATTCCCAGCTCTAAGCATTTCCGTAATAATTTCATCTACCCCTGGGGATTTATGAAGTTTAAGTTTAGAAACAGCCAAAATAACTTCAGATTGTGTTATAGGGCCAACATTAAAGCCACCAATGCATCTATCATCATTGCAAACAATGGGAATAGAACTAATCGCATTGTTTAGAATATCACTGAAATGCTCAGCCCACCTAGCCATGACAGAATCCTCACCTTCTATAACCTTACCTTGTTTATCCTTCAATCCCTGTATACCTGTCCGTTTTCTACCACACAAAACATTAACTATCTGGTACAGCTCTCTGCTGTTGTGCTGTCTAATTGCTTCCTCGGCTTTGTCAGCCAAACCATCAAGCCAAAGATTCTTATCAGCAGCTAACTGATCTTTTACACGTTTATTAAGTTCTCTGTAATGCTTTCTATTAGGACTAGTAGGGTATTGATTTAGGACATTCCTGCAGTTCTTTCTATCCAAAATAAGCTCAAGTGCCTTATCACTCAGATAATTCTGCCTCTTCTGCTCCTTTTTCCCTAAAAGAGTGCTGTTAGTGTCAAAAAAAGCCTGTTTAAAATGATCCCATTCTTCCTCAACTTCAGTAGTAAGCATACCATGACTGTCACAATGACTAAGTAACCTATCATGGTAAGCTTTGGCTATAACTGGATCTTTCAGAGCTTCAGTATTAAAAGTAAATATTTTAACCCTAGCACAACACTTTTTAAGTTTAAGTTGCAACCCACTTTTAACAAGGTAATGGTCAGATCCAATTTCAGCTCCCCTATATGCCCTGGTATTCCTAACAGAACCAGCCCATTTGCTGTTAATTAATATGTAATCAATCATATTCTTATGCAGCCCATGAGGTGACACCCATGTGTACTTATGTATGTCGCGGTGTTTGTAATAAGTGTTAGTTATTCTGAATCCATTGAGTTTACTTACCTGTAGGAGACGCTGCCCATTGCCATTGCAGCTACCAATACCAAAAGGGCCTATTACTCCTTTCCAAAGGTCAGAGTCAGTACCAACTTTGGCATTGAAGTCACCAAAAACAAAGGTAATGTCTCCTTTCTTGACAGAATTCAAAATATCCTGAAGTTGTTCATAAAACCTATCCTTCTCATTCTCAACGGCATCCTCAGTGGGGGCATAACAGCAGATAACATTCAAGTCTTTAACGCTTCTCTTTTTTGGACACTAACGTATTCTTCATGTGTCTGAAATTTTGCTGTAAGAAACCTTTCATTAATGCACTCATATCCTAGAAGAGCATCACTAGCGTGTCTGCTGAGAAGCAGATCCACGCCTTGGTGATGCTTATTGTCGTCCCTCCCTGAAAAGAGAAATTTAAGATTATTTTTAAGAATCTGACCTTTATCTGTCCATCTGGTCTCTTGCAAGCCGAGAATATCTAAATTATAATGGTGGAATTCTTGTGTGAGGACATCAAGAGAAAAAGCTCTGTGCAGAGTCCTCACATTCCAACTACCTATGGAGAGAAAATGGTTAGTAGGATGTTTAAAGAAACTATGTTTATTGAGAGAAGGAATGCCGACAATGTCAACAGCCCCTAATCGCAGACATGAGGCAAAGACCCGTTCCCCCACCACTAAAGGCTGAAGCCATCTACACTGGAAGACTTCCTCCAATGTAGAATTTGACGATGCCAATAGAAGCAAAGAGTTCAGGTGCCTGCGATGACCTCTGCTCAGGATTATCCACCACCTGATAAACATATCCTGTGAATCTATTCACTTGAGGCTGTCAACCCACAAACAAAAAGAAAACACAGCGGAAGATTTTCCCTCCACAGAAGCCCACAGTGCAGCAAAATCAGGATCCATAATCAAGCTCAGAGCCATATGTCTCTCCAGTCCAGTGGGTTTATATGGTCAGCACCAGGACCCTGTGTGGTTGACCACTCCTCAGCAGGGCAGAAATAAAAAGAAAAGTAGCCATAGTTGTCCAGATCAGTAGGCCACACTAATCTGGCAGCCCTCCCCTTCCGTTCACTTCCACAAGAGAGTATCTCTTTTGAAAGGTACTAACGGTCTGCACCACGAGAAGGCGGGGTCGGACATTAGGAGCTAGGCCTGGCCGGTTCTATGCATCATCACAGGGGATTGGTGCATAGCTCTCCTTCCAGTGACTAATTAACTATTATTAAATTAATAAAATTAATAATTAAAGTAAAGAGAGTGAAATTATAAAGCTGAGAATTTCTAAAATCTTTTATCAATTAAAAACTAAATTTCTAAAAATAAAGTAAAAGTGTAAACAAAAGAATAAAATTTTTTAAGCTATTATTGAAAACAAAACACGTGTGAAAGAAAGTGAAAAAATGAATAACGGAATTAAAATTTGAAAAAAATTATAAATATTAAATGGTATAAAATTTTAATGGAAAAAAACTTGGGAAGGTATTATTTTAAAAAAACGTTTTTTTAGAAAATCATAAATTTGAGAAAAGGCAAAATATTAAAAATAAAATTTTCCGATAGACAATGAGACAGATCGTGTGGTTTACATTTTCCAACACTCGAGAAAAGTGTACAGTCGCTCAAATAAATATCCGAACACTATGGTTCATTACAGTATTCAGGAAAAATATCTGGGAACGTTTTTTTTTTATATAAATTAGTGAACAATATGTTTGATTACAGAATTCAGGAAAAATACCTGGCAACGTTTTTTTTCAGAAATTAGTGATCTGGCAACACGAAGGTAACTGGCAACACGAAGGTTGCCAGATTCATAGTGTTCGGATATTTATTTGAGCAACTGTACACATTATTTCGTTATTGCAGGATAAAGCTGTATAAACAGGGATGTCTGAAATGTTATTTTCTAACATATATCTGGTAATTAACAAAACGTATTCTTCCTGTGTAAGTCTTAAGAATTGCAGGTTTTATCCCTGTAAATACAGAAGACGGCACTACAGAGTGTAGGTTTACGAAACTAGAAGAAAAATAAAAGAATTAAAAAAAAAAGACTTCGATCATTATAGGAAATAGGCAAGAAACAATAGAGAGTGAGAATCAATAACTTGCATCTGAAACTGAATCAGTAGAGTATATGGCCCATTCGCCACATAGTGCCCCAAACCCGCCCACTTAGCATTGCCTCTGGGATTGCAGTACTGATTATGAACTTCAAATAGTTTTCAATCTCAATGATTCACTGAACCTTGTTAAATGTGGGGAGACATTTCCATTCAAGACTTTTCGGAAAATTGACATTCGTTTCCAAAGGGAATTGCTGGGAAATGGCTGATGAAATGGCGGTTGACTCTCGCCATTGACGCAATGCAGTCATTAGGCTTAAGTGTCATTTTATAGAAGCAGCATTCGCCACTGAGTGCCCCAACACACCCTCTTAGCATCAATCAGTACCTATAGGATTGTAGTACTAATTATGAACTTCGAACCTCAGAAAAACTATCAGTTTCGAAATTCAATCATTCATTGAACCTAGTTAAATGTGGAGACCGATGTGCATTTAAGACCTATCGAAAAATTGACTTTCGTTTCCAAATGGAATTGCTGCGAAATTACGAATGGATAAGAATAAAATATTGTTGTCGAACTTGCTTTGAGAGGCAAAAGCAAGCAATGACAGCTTATTTGAAATGGCGGCTGACTCTCACCATTGATGCAATGCAATCATTGGAATTAAGTGTCATTTATAGAAGCACCATTCGCCACATAGGGTCCCAACACACCCTCTTAGCATTGCCTATAGGATTTTAGTACTGATTATGAACTTCGAACCTCGGAAAAACTATTAGTTTTCAAATTCAATGATTCACTGAATCTAGTTAAATGTGGGGACGGATGTGCATTTAAGCCCTTTCGAAATATTCACTTTCGTTTCCAAAAGGAATTGCTGCGAAATTGCGAATGGGTAGGAAAAAACTATTGTTGTCGAACTTTCTTTGCAAAGTTACAACAGGCAATGACAGCTTGTTTGAAATGGCGGCTGACTCTCGCCATTGACGCAATGCAGTCATTGGGCTTAAGTGTCATTTTACAGAAGCACCATTCGCCACAGAGTGCCCAAACACACCCTCTTAGCATTGCCTATAGGACTGTAGTACTGATTAAGAACTTCGAACCTCGGAAAAACTATTAGTTTTAAAATTCAATGATTCACTGAACATAGTTAAATGTGGAGACCGATGTGCATTTAAGCCCTTTCGAAATATTAACTTTCGTTTCCAAAAGGAATTGCTGCGAAATTGCGAATGGATAGGAAAAAAAATATTGTTGTCGAACTTTCTTTGCAAAGTTGCAGCAGGCAATGACAGCTTATTTGAAATGGCGGCTGACTCTCGCCATTGACGCAATGCAGTCATTGGGCTTAAGTGTCATTTTATAGAAGCACCATTCGCCACATAGTGCCCCAACACACCCTCTTAGCATTGCCTCTAGGACTGTAGTACTGATTAGGGATTCTAACCTCGGAAAAACTATTACTTTTGAAATTCAATCATTCACTGGACCTAGTTAAATGTGGAGACCGATGTTCATTTAAGACCTATCGAAAAATTGACTTTCGTTTCCAAAAGGAATTGCTGCGAAATTACGAATGGATAGGAATAAAATATTGTTGTCGAACTTGCTTTAAGAGGCAAAAGCAAGAAATGTCAGCTTATTTGAAATGGCGGCTGACTCTCGCCATTGACGCATTGCAATCTTGGGGTTTAAGTGTCATTTATAGAAGCACTATTCGCCACATAGTGCTCCAACACAACCTCTTAGCATTGCCTATAGGATTGTAGTACTGATTATGAACTTCGAACCTCGGAAAAACTATTAGTTTTTAAATTCAATCATTCACTGAACCTAGTTAAATGTGGAGACCGATGTGCATTTAAGACCTTTCGAAAAATTGACATTCGTTTCCAAATGGAATTGCTCCGAAATTACGAATGGATACGAATAAAATATTTTTGTCGAACTTGCTTTGAGAGGCAAAAGCAAGCAATGTCAACTTATTTGAAATGCGGCTGACTCTCGCCATTGACGCAATGCAATCATTTAGCTTAAGTGTCATTTATAGAAGCACCATTCGCCATATAGTGCCCCAACAACCCTCTTAGCATTGCCTATAGGATTTTAGTACTGATTATGAACTTCGAACCTCGGAATAACTAATAGTTTTCAAATTCAATGATTCACTGAACCTAGTTAAATGTGGAGACCGATGTGCATTTAAGCCCTTTCGAAATATTTACTTTCGTTTCCAAAAGGAATTGCGACGAAATTGCGAATGGAGAGGAAAAAATTATTGTTGTCGAACTTTCTTTGCAATGTTACAACAGACAATGACAGCTTATTTGAAATGGCGGCTGACTCTCGCCATTGACGCAATGCAGTCATTGGGCTTAAGTGTCATTTTATAGAAGCACCATTCGCCACATAGTGCCCCAACACACCCTCTTAGCATTGGCTATAGGACTGTAGTACTGATTAGGAACTTCGAACCTCGGAAAAACTATTAGTTTTCAAATTCAATGATTCACTGAACCTAGTTAAATGTGGAGACCGATGTGCATTTAAGCCCTTTCGAAATATTCTCTTTCGTTTCCAAAAGGAATTGCTGCAAAATTGCGAATGGATAGGAAAAATCTATTGTTGTCGAACTATCTTTGCAAAGTTACAACAGGCAATGACAGCTTATTTGAAATGGCGGCTGACTCTCGCCATTGATGCAATGCAGTCATTGGGCTTAAGTGTCATTTTATAGAAGCACCATTCGCCACATAGTGCCCCAACACACCCTCTTCGCATTGCCTCTAGGACTGTAGTACTGATTAGGGATTCGAACCTCGGAAAAACTATTAGTTTTGAAATTGAATCATTCACTGGACCTAGTTAAATTTGGAGACCGATGTGCATTTAAGACCTATCGAAAAATTGACTTTCGTTTCCAAAAGGAATTGCTGCGAAATTACGAATGGATAAGAATAAAAATTGTTGTCGAACTTGCTTTGAGAGGCAAAAGCAAGCAATGTCAGATTATTTGAAATGGCGGCTGACTCTCGCCATTGACGCAATGCAGTCATTGGGCTTAAGTGTCATTTTATAGAATCAGCATTCGCCACATAGTGCCCCAACACACCCTCTTAGCATTGCCTATAGGATTGTAGTACTGATTATGAACTTCGAACCTCGGAATAACTATTAGCTTTCAAATTCAATGATTCACTGAACCTAGTTAAATGTGGAGACCGATGTGCATTTAAGCCATTTCGAAATATTCACTTTCGTTTCCAAAAGGAATTGCTGCGAAATTGCGAATGGATAGGAAAAAACTATTGTTTTCGAACTTTCTTTGCAAATTTACAACAGGCAATGACAGCTTATTTGAAACGGCGGCTGACTCTCGCCATTGACGCAATGCAGTCATTGGGCTTAAGTGTCATTTTACAGAAGCACCATTCGCCACATAGTGCCCCAACACACCCTCTTAGCATTGCCTATAGGACTGTAGTACTGATTAAGAACTTCGAACCTCGGAAAAACTATTAGTTTTAAAATTCAATGATTCACTGAACATAGTTAAATGTGGAGACCGATGTGCATTTAAGCCCTTTCGAAATATTCACTTTCGTTTCCAAAAGGAATTGCTGCGAAATTGCGAATGGATAGGAAAAAACTATCGTTGTCGAACTTTCTTTGTAAAGTTACCACAGGCAATGACAGCTTATTTGAAATGGCGGCTGACTCTCGCCATTGACGCAATGCAGTCATTGGGCTTAAGTGTCATTTTATAGAAGCACTATTCGCCACAGAGTGCCCCAACACACCCTCTTAGCATTGCCTATAGGACTGTAGTACTGATTAGGAACTTCGAACCTCGGAAAAACTATTAGTTTTAAAATTGAATGATTCACTGAACATAGTTAAATGTGGAGACCGATGTGCATTTAGGACCTATCGAAAAAATGACTTTCGTTTCCAAAAGGAATTGCTGCGAAATTCCGAATGGATAGGAAAAAACTATCGTTGTCGAACTTTCTTTGTAAAGTTACCACAGGCAATGACAGCTTATTTGAAATGGCGACTGACTCTCGCCATTGACGCAATGCAGTCATTGGGCTTAAGTGTCATTTTACAGAAGCACCATTCGCCACATAGTGCCCCAACACACCCTCTTAGCATTGCCTATAGGACTGTAGTACTGATTAAGAACTTCGAACCTCAGAAAAACTATTAGTTTTAAAATTCAATGATTCACTGAACATAGTTAAATGTGGAGACCGATGTGCATTTAAGCCCTTTCGAAATATTCACTTTCGTTTCCAAAAGGAATTGCTGCGAAATTGCGAATGGATAGGAAAAAACTATCGTTGTCGAACTTTCTTTGTAAAGTTACCACAGGCAATGACAGCTTATTTGAAATGGCGGCTGACTCTCGCCATTGACGCAATGCAGTCATTGGGCTTAAGTGTCATTTTATAGAAGCACTATTCGCCACAGAGTGCCCCAACACACCCTCTTCGCATTGCCTATAGGACTATAGTACTGATTAGGAACTTCGAACCTCGGAAAAACTATTAGTTTTGAAATTCAATCATTCACTGAACCTAGTTAAATGTGTAGACCGATGTGCATTTAAGACCTATCGAAAAATTGACTTTCGTTTCCAAAAGGAATTGCTGCGAAATTGCGAATGGATAGGAATAAAATATTGTTGTCGAACTTGGTTTTTGAGAGGCAAAAGCAAGAAATGTCAGCTTATTTGAAATGGCGGCTGACTCTCGCCATTGACGCAATGCCGTCATTGGGCTTAAGTGTCATTTTACAGAAGCACCATTCGCCACATAGTGCCCCAACACACCCTCTTAGCATTGCCTCTAGGACTGTAGTACTGATTAGGGATTCTAACCTCGGAAAAACTATTACTTTTGAAATTCAATCATTCACTGGACCTAGTTAAATGTGGAGACCGATGTTCATTTAAGACCTATCGAAAAATTGACTTTCGTTTCCAAAAGGAATTGCTGCGAAATTACGAATGGATAGGAATAAAATATTGTTGTCGAACTTTCTTTGCAAAGTTGCAGCAGGCAATGACAGCTTATTTGAAATGGCGGCTGACTCTCGCCATTGACGCAATGCAGTCATTGGGCTTAAGTGTCATTTTATAGAAGCACCATTCGCCACATAGTGCCCCAACACACCCTCTTAGCATTGCCTCTAGGACTGTAGTACTGATTAGGGATTCTAACCTCGGAAAAACTATTACTTTTGAAATTCAATCATTCACTGGACCTAGTTAAATGTGGAGACCGATGTTCATTTAAGACCTATCGAAAAATTGACTTTCGTTTCCAAAAGGAATTGCTGCGAAATTACGAATGGATAGGAATAAAATATTGTTGTCGAACTTGCTTTAAGAGGCAAAAGCAAGAAATGTCAGCTTATTTGAAATGGCGGCTGACTCTCGCCATTGACGCATTGCAATCTTGGGGTTTAAGTGTCATTTATAGAAGCACTATTCGCCACATAGTGCTCCAACACAACCTCTTAGCATTGCCTATAGGATTGTAGTACTGATTATGAACTTCGAACCTCGGAAAAACTATTAGTTTTTAAATTCAATCATTCACTGAACCTAGTTAAATGTGGAGACCGATGTGCATTTAAGACCTTTCGAAAAATTGACATTCGTTTCCAAATGGAATTGCTCCGAAATTACGAATGGATACGAATAAAATATTTTTGTCGAACTTGCTTTGAGAGGCAAAAGCAAGCAATGTCAACTTATTTGAAATGCGGCTGACTCTCGCCATTGACGCAATGCAATCATTTAGCTTAAGTGTCATTTATAGAAGCACCATTCGCCATATAGTGCCCCAACAACCCTCTTAGCATTGCCTATAGGATTTTAGTACTGATTATGAACTTCGAACCTCGGAATAACTAATAGTTTTCAAATTCAATGATTCACTGAACCTAGTTAAATGTGGAGACCGATGTGCATTTAAGCCCTTTCGAAATATTTACTTTCGTTTCCAAAAGGAATTGCGACGAAATTGCGAATGGAGAGGAAAAAATTATTGTTGTCGAACTTTCTTTGCAATGTTACAACAGACAATGACAGCTTATTTGAAATGGCGGCTGACTCTCGCCATTGACGCAATGCAGTCATTGGGCTTAAGTGTCATTTTATAGAAGCACCATTCGCCACATAGTGCCCCAACACACCCTCTTAGCATTGGCTATAGGACTGTAGTACTGATTAGGAACTTCGAACCTCGGAAAAACTATTAGTTTTCAAATTCAATGATTCACTGAACCTAGTTAAATGTGGAGACCGATGTGCATTTAAGCCCTTTCGAAATATTCTCTTTCGTTTCCAAAAGGAATTGCTGCAAAATTGCGAATGGATAGGAAAAATCTATTGTTGTCGAACTATCTTTGCAAAGTTACAACAGGCAATGACAGCTTATTTGAAATGGCGGCTGACTCTCGCCATTGATGCAATGCAGTCATTGGGCTTAAGTGTCATTTTATAGAAGCACCATTCGCCACATAGTGCCCCAACACACCCTCTTCGCATTGCCTCTAGGACTGTAGTACTGATTAGGGATTCGAACCTCGGAAAAACTATTAGTTTTGAAATTGAATCATTCACTGGACCTAGTTAAATTTGGAGACCGATGTGCATTTAAGACCTATCGAAAAATTGACTTTCGTTTCCAAAAGGAATTGCTGCGAAATTACGAATGGATAAGAATAAAAATTGTTGTCGAACTTGCTTTGAGAGGCAAAAGCAAGCAATGTCAGATTATTTGAAATGGCGGCTGACTCTCGCCATTGACGCAATGCAGTCATTGGGCTTAAGTGTCATTTTATAGAATCAGCATTCGCCACATAGTGCCCCAACACACCCTCTTAGCATTGCCTATAGGATTGTAGTACTGATTATGAACTTCGAACCTCGGAATAACTATTAGCTTTCAAATTCAATGATTCACTGAACCTAGTTAAATGTGGAGACCGATGTGCATTTAAGCCATTTCGAAATATTCACTTTCGTTTCCAAAAGGAATTGCTGCGAAATTGCGAATGGATAGGAAAAAACTATTGTTTTCGAACTTTCTTTGCAAATTTACAACAGGCAATGACAGCTTATTTGAAACGGCGGCTGACTCTCGCCATTGACGCAATGCAGTCATTGGGCTTAAGTGTCATTTTACAGAAGCACCATTCGCCACATAGTGCCCCAACACACCCTCTTAGCATTGCCTATAGGACTGTAGTACTGATTAAGAACTTCGAACCTCGGAAAAACTATTAGTTTTAAAATTCAATGATTCACTGAACATAGTTAAATGTGGAGACCGATGTGCATTTAAGCCCTTTCGAAATATTCACTTTCGTTTCCAAAAGGAATTGCTGCGAAATTGCGAATGGATAGGAAAAAACTATCGTTGTCGAACTTTCTTTGTAAAGTTACCACAGGCAATGACAGCTTATTTGAAATGGCGGCTGACTCTCGCCATTGACGCAATGCAGTCATTGGGCTTAAGTGTCATTTTATAGAAGCACTATTCGCCACAGAGTGCCCCAACACACCCTCTTAGCATTGCCTATAGGACTGTAGTACTGATTAGGAACTTCGAACCTCGGAAAAACTATTAGTTTTAAAATTGAATGATTCACTGAACATAGTTAAATGTGGAGACCGATGTGCATTTAGGACCTATCGAAAAAATGACTTTCGTTTCCAAAAGGAATTGCTGCGAAATTCCGAATGGATAGGAAAAAACTATCGTTGTCGAACTTTCTTTGTAAAGTTACCACAGGCAATGACAGCTTATTTGAAATGGCGACTGACTCTCGCCATTGACGCAATGCAGTCATTGGGCTTAAGTGTCATTTTACAGAAGCACCATTCGCCACATAGTGCCCCAACACACCCTCTTAGCATTGCCTATAGGACTGTAGTACTGATTAAGAACTTCGAACCTCAGAAAAACTATTAGTTTTAAAATTCAATGATTCACTGAACATAGTTAAATGTGGAGACCGATGTGCATTTAAGCCCTTTCGAAATATTCACTTTCGTTTCCAAAAGGAATTGCTGCGAAATTGCGAATGGATAGGAAAAAACTATCGTTGTCGAACTTTCTTTGTAAAGTTACCACAGGCAATGACAGCTTATTTGAAATGGCGGCTGACTCTCGCCATTGACGCAATGCAGTCATTGGGCTTAAGTGTCATTTTATAGAAGCACTATTCGCCACAGAGTGCCCCAACACACCCTCTTCGCATTGCCTATAGGACTATAGTACTGATTAGGAACTTCGAACCTCGGAAAAACTATTAGTTTTGAAATTCAATCATTCACTGAACCTAGTTAAATGTGTAGACCGATGTGCATTTAAGACCTATCGAAAAATTGACTTTCGTTTCCAAAAGGAATTGCTGCGAAATTGCGAATGGATAGGAATAAAATATTGTTGTCGAACTTGGTTTTTGAGAGGCAAAAGCAAGAAATGTCAGCTTATTTGAAATGGCGGCTGACTCTCGCCATTGACGCAATGCCGTCATTGGGCTTAAGTGTCATTTTACAGAAGCACCATTCGCCACAGAGTGCCCCAACACACCCTCTTAGCATTGCCTATAGGATTGTAGTACTGATTATGAACTTCGAACCTCGGAAAAACTATTAGTTTTCAATTTCAATGATTCACTAAATCTAGTGAAATGTGGTTAAATTAAGACCTTTCGAAAAATTAACTTTTGTTTCCAAAAGGAATTGCTGCGAAATTGCGAATGGATAGGAATGAAATATTGTTGTCCAAATTTCTTTGCAACGCAAAATTAAGCAATGTCTGCTTATTTGAAATGGCCGCTGATTCTCGTCATTGACGCAATGCAGTCATTAGTTCATTTTATCGAAGCACCATTGGCCACATGGTGCACCAACACGCCCTCTTAGCATAGTCTCTGGGATTGAAGTACTGTAATCTTATCAGTTTTCAAAGTAAAACTTATCAGTTTTCAATTAATATGGTTCGCTTTGCCGACTTCACTCTGCGAGAGATTTTCGGTTTTGGTCTTCCCAACATTTTACTTTTGTTTCCAAAAGGCAACTGCTGAAAGAATTTGACCATTTTCATTTTTATAGAGAACTGAACAATTAACCTCTGGTAAGTTCTATAAAATGCGTCATATTTTCCTGAAGAACAATAATAATAAAAAAAATCATTATTACGTCATGAGATTTATTTTGGTTTTAAATTATTGCTAGGAAGCTTCTTTCCACTCTTTCTTTCGCAAGAATTAAACTGTTAAGCTTTTTCATTGCTACGTTGCGGAGTTCGACTGCTGAAAGCCATCTTCATTTCACTTCCAAAAACTTCATGTAATATATAGTGGTATTTCATATGCATATTTCGAGATTTAGTGCACAACTTACTGATGTGGAAAAATGACTTCTGAGAGATCTACTATAATTAAAAATACCTCTTGTTTTTCTGAAATAATTATTAGTTTGAAACCTCGTTTCAAAATAAGGAAGTTTTTCCATAGTAGCAGACTATAACAATATTTTTTCTTAATGTTTTCAGTTGTTTCTATATGTATGAATTATCTGTTACTGATACCTTTTTCGTCTGAATCAAAGAATTTAGAGCGTACTATAAATATTTATCTACTCCAATTGTTCAAAAATCAAATTGTTCGTTAGAATGGGTCATAGTTGATTTTACACATTCCGGAAAAATTAATTTTTTACACCTAAATACTCTGAGCTTTGAAGTAGACCTCCCGGGTACCTGATACGTATGCAGCTAAATGCAACATTAATCACAAATAAAAATAATTTTTTTTTTTTGCTGGAATACGATCCACACGAATATATTAGAAAGTAGATAGTTATGAGAGGGAAAAGGCAAATGTTAACATAATTAGTTTGTCAGAAGAAATTAGTTATGCACGTTTTCAGGAAAATTATTTTAAACAAAAATATAAATATTTCGAAATAGGTGGTATTCCATTGTCGTCATTCTTTGAAACTATATGAAACAACAGAAAGCATGGAAACAAAACTATTTTATTATAAATATTTTAGAGACTTGAACAAAAGTTCTCGGTAAGAACAAAGTAACTAGCTAACGATAGGTTAACAACTGTATTATGGTATTTATAACGTAACTTATACTCCCCCTACTTGTGGGAAACAAGAAATCCATAGCGTTTACAGTTAGATATTCTCAAATATGCTGTAAAATATTAATTTTCCTTGGAAACACTTGCTAAACGTTGGATGTTACGTTTTAAGTAAAATTTTCGAAATTCAGACCTCGAAAACTAGAAGTGTCTTTTGTTTGTTATCGATGAAATGTACGTTTAATATTAAGAAAAACAATCTGCAGTAACTTTGAGACTTAATTCGAATTTCGGAATGTCATTGTAATAACGAAGTCCGATTGTAAATTTCAAACACTGTAGAATCTTAACAATTCTTAACAATTTTTGAGTAGCTGCAAATCGTAAATGCCATTTTGAACACAAACGCATGCGTACAGTAATTTAATGACTCACAGCGATTTTCTTTCAGATTTCTAGTCTATGTTAAATACATAGGATATTTTAGATTTAGTTAACTTCACCCCTTAAATAAATGCGTAAAAATAATTGCGAGATGAATTTCTTTTTTTAAATATTTGCGAATGGATTGGTTGGATTCTTTTTTCTCACAGCAAAATACAATACGTATTTTAACGAGATGGCGCTTTGAAAATGTTTTGCGCACAATTGGAATATGGGAAATGATTTAGTACCTTTGAGACTGACAGAATGTTGTTGGGAAAGGGAACCCACCGGAAAGAAGTTAGGAGACAGAGAGTAACCTCGCATAAAAGCCATCTAGGGTGTTTTTTTAATGTGAACAGGTTATGCGTTTATTTGAAGAAGGCACCTTGACTTAACGTCCCATCCTATGGAAGTAGTAGGTGCGCCACTTGTGCAGAAAACGATCTTTGACCCCTGAGCCACAGGAAGTACCACGCTCCCTCTCAGTCTTTAGCAAGAAATGACCTATGACCCCTGAGCCCCACAAAGTTGACCCTTGCGCCGCGCATCAAACGACCTTTGCCCTTCAGTCGCAAAAAGATCACTTTGAGAGTCACGCCCCCTTGTCAGACGAGTGAACGAGTTTTAATGTGAACAGGTTATGCGTTTATTTGCAGAAGGCACCTTGACTTAACGTCCCATCCTATGGAAGTAGTAGGTGCGCCACTTGTGCAGAAAACGATCTTTGACCCCTGAGCCACAGGAAGTACCACGCTCCCTCTCAGTCTTTAGCAAGAAATGAGCGCATCAAACGACCTTTGCCCTTCAGTCGCAAAAAGATCACTTTGAGAGTCACGCCCCCTTGTCAGACGAGTTAGTTGATAGTGCCAAACCCCATTGCAGCTAGGTGTCATAATTGGTGTGCTGTCTACACTACCTCCTTATCTCGCTACAAGCTTTGATTTCAGTGAGACATCGGCCTCACCCAATTTTTTCTAAGATCCGTCAGCAACTCCATCGTTTGGCAGCCATTACCACCATCATCTTCTGTTGGGTGCCTAGTAATGTTACGATCAGGAGCATTGACTTGACAGATGCCACTGCCATGACTACTACACTCCCGTCTGACTCTTCACTCTCAATTCTATACCTGGACTTCCATCACTGTTTGTCCATCGAATTCAGGGTACAATGACAGCGATCTTGATCGGAACAGATTACAAACAAGTTCTTTGAGATGAAGCCTATTGTAAAACTGTGGGAGTCAAGTTTTGGTAGGATTTAAGGGGGAAGTTGTACTTGCTCGGCTCTGTTTAGGTCATTCGTTTATTACTCATTCATTTATTCTTCAGAGCGACAACGAACCTAAGTGCTAGTTTTGTAACAGCATTTCAACCGTTAAACATATTTTATTTGATTGTACTCTTTTTAACTTTAATAGGTACTATACACGCTTTGTTGCTTTTTCCATTTGTTATTTTTTTCATAGCCCTTTCATGTCTTTGTTGTTACAGTGTTTTACAAATTGTGTCTTTATTGTTTCGACTTCTGCTTTTAATTTTGGTTGTGTCTCAGGCAGACCATGTGTCTCTTGAAAAGGTCCATTTGATAAGGTGGTTCCTGAAGTTCTTACCAGCATCGGTGACTTCAGCCTTTAGCGGAGGAGGGACAGGTCTTTGCCCCTTGCCTGCGATCACGGGGCTGTTTGATATTGTTGGCCTACCTCTCTCAATAAACCTAGTTTATTTAAAAATCCTACTAATCATTTTCTCTCTGAAGGTACATGGACGTATTCTTTTGATGTCCTCACCAGGAATTTCAGTGTTATAACCTAGATATTCTAGGATTGCAAGAGACCAGATGGACAGGTAAGGTACTTAAAATTATTTTAAATTTCTTTTTTCAAGCAGGGAGGATGGAAAGCATATCCAAGGTGTAGGTTTCCTTCTCAGCAGACATGCCAGTGATGCGCTTCTAGGATATGACTGCATTAATAAAAGATTTCTTGCAGAAAAATTTTAAATAAAAATTGAAAACTTGAATGTCATCTGTTGTTATGCTCCCACAGAGGACTCTGATGAGAACGAGAAGGATACGTTTTACAGCCAGCTTCAGGATATTTTGAATTCTGTGAAGAAAGGAGATATTTCTCTTTTCTTCACAGTGTGGGTGACTTCAATGGTAAAGTTGGTACTGACTCTAATGTTTGGGCAGAGAGCCCCGTTGGCATTTGGTTGTTTTTTAGTCCCTTTGGCATTGGTTGCTCCAATGGCAATGTGAAACATCTCCTACAGGTAAGTAAAATTAATGGTCTGGGAATAACTATTACATACTTCAATCACCGGTACATTTATAAATTACATGGGTTTCACCTGATGGATTGCACAGGAATATGAAAGATTATATTTTAATTAACAGCAAATGGGATAGTACAATTGGGAATACCACATCATACAGGGGAGAAGAAATTGGGTCTGACCATTACCAGGTCAAAAGTGTTTTGCAGCTGAATCTCAAGAAATGGTGTTCTAAGGTTAAAATATTAGCTATAACACTGAATACCTGAAAGATCCAGATATAGCCAAGACATACCATGATAGGCTACTTAGTCATTATGACAATCATGGTTTGCTTACTGCTGATGTTGAGAAAGAATTGGATCATTTCAAATAGGCTTTTCGTAAAACCAATAATACTCTTTTGGGTAAAAGGGCACAAACAAAATTATTTCAGTGATAAGGCTATGGAACTTATTTCTGAAAGAAGGTAGTGCAGGATTAATGCGAATCAACAACCTATTAGTCCTAACAGAATGCATTACAACGAGCTTAATAAATGTGTAAAGGATCAGTTAAAAGCTGATAAGATTCTTTGGCTTGATAGTTTGGCTGACAAAACTGAGGAAGCAGTTAGACAGCATAACAGCAGGAGTTATACCAGATTATTAATGTTTTATGCGGGAAGAAACAGACAAGTACATAGGGATTAGGGGATAAACATGACAAGGTGGTTGAAGGTGAGGATTCTGTGATGGCTAGGTAGGCTGAGCATTTCAGAGATTTTCTAAATAATGTGAATATTTCTACTCCCATAATAATAAGGATAGATGCATTACTGGCTTTAATGATGGCCCTGTATCACATTCCGAATTAACTTTGGCTTGAGGTCCTGTATAGTTAGAGGCTGGCCATCTCGGTGATTCACTTCCATTGGTTGATTAAGTCACGTGGTTTATGGGCGCCATGTTTCGTCGTACCGTGAGACGAAAGCTTATGTGTTAGTGTATGTACAAAGTTAAAACTTCTCAGTTGTTATAGTTTTATATATTTCTACCACTTTTTTGTCTATAAAATCTGTCATAATTTATGAATGCCTCACTGCTCTGCATTTGGGTGTAAAAATTTCTCCCAAAGAAATAAATTAATGAATATTTTTTCCGAGAAACTCCATCAGAAGACGGCAATCGGCTGCAAAATTGAAATGAGCTAACTGAAAACCAACAGATAATTTCTTTTAAGGTTCGTTTGAAAAACGAGCTAATGTTTTCACTTTATCGTCTGCCTATGTCAGTATTTGTTTTCTGTCTGTCCGTCTCTCTGTTAACTGTTGTCTGTCCGTCTATAGAAAATCAATTTATTTTATTTTTAGAGTTAAATGAAAAATTCTTTTCAGGTTGGATAGGTATCGAACAAATTTTGCTATTCGCAATTTTGAAATTTTCAATAGCTTTAATAGCGCCCTCTAGCGATCAGAAAAGATGGAAAATGCTGAAATTTCAAACGGATATTACAAACTATTACACCGGAAATCTGAAATTTGGTAGTAGAGTGTTATGGTCTGAAGGTTTACAATGGCAGCAAGGCTTTGCCGTCTTAGCCGAAAGGAGGTGCGAAAACGAAACTTTTTTAAGAGACAAACAAAACAATATATATATATACTGCTCACAAAAATTAGGGGATATTTTTATCGCTTCATATTCATTTTGAAATATCCCCTAATTTTTATGAGCAGTAGCCGTCCCATGGCCGAGTGGTTAGCACGCTTGGCTACTGATCTAAGGGGCTTGTGTTCGAGCCCCGGGTTAAGGCATGGATGTATGTGTCGTTTTTCTGCTGAGGTCCTGCCATCCTCTCAGACCTTCTACTCTGGCATATAAACTGACAGGCTCCTGTCAGACCTCTGTGGCAAGCAGCTGCTTGAGGGGGTATTTATATTATTATTATTTATATTTTGTTTTACAGGCACGAACCAAATAGTAATGATTTAAACAATATTTGATAATCTCAGAATTTCCTGTAGGCATTTAAACGTCCATAAAATAATAAATGTTTTTGTAGAAAAAATTTCGCCGATATACGGGATTCGAACCCGCATCTCTCCAGAAACATGCCAGATTATTCTAATCTGTTGAACTAATGCCGTTTCAGTCTTTTTTCCATTAATAATAACTATAACTCTTCCCGTGAATTTTGGGGGCCTCCTTATGGCGCCATCTATAATCTCGGGTGGCAACTGTTTCTTTTTTTAGTGTTCTGAGTAAAATGGAAATAAATAATGAAGTCATATCACGCTATTTAGCGTTATTAATGATTTAAACAATATTTGATAATCTCAGCATTACCTGTAGACATTTAAACGTCTATAAATCAATAAATGTTTTTTTTTTTTTTTGTGAAAAACCCGGCGTTAGTTTAACAGGTTAGAATATTCTGGCATCTGGGAGAAGCGGGTTCGAATCTCATATGGAGAGATGCGGGTTCGAATCTCATATGGAGAGATGCGGGTTCTGGAGATATGCAGGTTCGAATCCCATATGTCGGAGAAATTTTTTATTTTATCTCTAAAAACATACACTTTTCTGTTAAAACAAAAAAAAAGTTTCGTTACCTCCCCCTGGGTCTAAAGGATCAAGTGATTGTTGCCAATGATAACTTCGCAAACTTCACATTTCAACACCAAAATTTCAAACTTATGACATAACTACATCATTTGGAATATTCGTTTGATATTTTGGAATTTTCAACCTTTTTCTACCCCAGGGGTAGATGAAATCATCACTGAAATGCTTAGAGCTGGGGGCATTTGTGTTGTCACATGGCTGACTGAATATTTTTATGATAATGGTGTTGTTTCTTAGTATTTTACTAGAACTATTATTGTCAAAAGGTGATCGCAGTTCTTGTGATAATTATAGGGGAATTAGTTTACTTTCTGTTCCAGGAAAAGTTCTTTGAATGATTACACTTAATAGAATCAAGAAATTGGTCGATGGACAACTGCGTGATGAACATTGTGAACTCAGAAGTGGTAGGGGATGTATTGAAGAAATATTTTCACTTAGGCAGATTCTTCAGAAATGTTTAGAGTTTCGGAAACCTGTGGTTTCTAGCTTTATAGATTTCAAAAAGGCTTTTGATCGTTTATCGACAAAATTTGATTGTTAGAGCATATGGAATACCTGATAAGTTAGTTAATGTAATGAAAGCTCTCTATAATAACAGTGAGTCGTGTGTGAGAGTTGATACTTCTTTCAGCCATTGGTTTAGCATTGCTATTGGAAATTAGACAAAGGTGCATTTTGTGCCCTTCTATTTTGTACACCTAAAGACTAAAATTAGGCTGTATAATAGTTTGGTCCTTTCTAAGGTTAGCTTTGGTATAGAAACATGGAGTCTTTGTAAGCGGAATAACAAGAAACTTGATGCCTTTGATTCTAGATGCTTACGCAGTATTTTTGGCATTAGGTGATTTGACTTTGTAAGTAATGATGAGGTTAGAAGAAGGAGTCATCAACCTCTTTTGAGCAGCATACTGTGCAGAGAGAGACTGCGTTGGCTTGGTCATGTTGCCCGTGTGCATAGTTGCAGATTTGCAAACAGGATTGTGAAGAGTGTGCCAAAGGGTTTCAGAAAAAGGGGAAGACCTAGGAAGCGATGGGCAGACAATGTCAAACAGACCTTGCTAGAATTGGCCTAGAGTGGCCAAATGCAGCAGCAGTAACTCAGAACAGACACGTCTGGAGAGGAAAATTACACAGTCTGGTTGGATCTCCGTAGCCCATGGCTGCATGAGGATTTTGCATTATGTATGTGGGTTTTTATGACTTTTAAATTTTTACTTTTTGTTTTACCTCTTGTTTGGCAGAAAATGGCCTCAGTTGCTCTTGTGACGTAAAACCCTTAATAGCATTCCAAGGGGGTGGGATAAGCATGACACTCTTGCCTCCGTAAATGCAGTCCTGGATATGACTATTCTGTAAAATTTAAAAGTCGGCGCCTGTGCACGAATCATGACTTCAATTATTATGTAGTGTTGTCCACTTTGTCTGCAGAACGAGCCAGAGTTGTAAAAAAAAGTCGTAACACTTGAAAGCAAACGCAAAGCAATATTTATTACAACTGAAAGAACGATGTGAAGAAGTTACAAATGGAGACTTTAATACTGAGTCCGTTGTAAGCGAGGAACGAATGGAGACGGCCACATTAGAATGGATATAACGCCATAGTAGCTGAGTGAAGAAGACTGCTACGAATGGTGGAGGAGGTGTCAGCCAATGGGACAGTTTGCATGAAGACTATGTGCAGCAGCGGGCAGCAAGGAGAGACCTAGTGATGTAACCTATGCACAGCAGACGTTATTCTCGTCAAAGACGGAGTGATTCAGTTGGAAGCAGGATCCGCTGCCCTTTCTGCAGACGACATCGGTTCCCACGAAGGATCAGCCCTGCGACCGAATCGCAGTCTCAGGGAGGGAGATCGACCTCCCTTGCGCTCCATCTGGTGGCTGTATCTGGAAACTGAAGGCAGTCCCTCGTTTCTTAGCAACAGCTCGTATAAATCCCGTAGATCTGGAAGTGAAAAATAAAATCAGATTAAAGCCTTTTAACTCATGATCATTTCAAATTCATTGCTAAATGTAAACCATTTATTACATAGTAATGCTGAAATAAGGATTAGGAACCTAATGTTATTTTTAATATAATTCAAAAAACGTTTCTCACTTTCAGCAAGTTGTGAAAAAGAAACGCTCAATAATGCTGAAATATCCTCAAAATGTTTCTCATTTTCAGTTAGTTATGAAAGAAAAACAAAAATAATGGCTGTTGTTTTTATCTTTCCATCTGCACACATTTAATTCTTTTATTTTAAGAAATAAATGCAAAAAATATTTTTGGATTCGACTGGTATTAATAAAATATCGGAATTCACATATTCCGAATCTTCCAATAGTTTGAATATCTCCTGTTAGAGAGATCCAAAAGTTGGGAAATAGTAAAATTTCAAACAAATATTAGAAACAATCTGGGTGCATTAGAAATTTGAAATTTTGCTGCTGCATTTGCAGTAGTGACAGGTTCGCATTGGCAACAGCGACTTTCCCCTTTCAGGGAAGTGAGAAAACAAGTAACTTTTATTTTAAGGGAATAGCCAATATGCTCTCCCCATAGGTCTCAGTGAAATATTATTTTTCACAGTTTTCGAATCGGCAATTAACATAAATTTTGGCAGATTGTGCAAAATTTGGAAAATGTCAAGGTTTTTTATAGTTGAAAACGAGAATTTCATATTCAATGGTGACTAAGCTTTCAATTTATTTGTACAATCCAATAAAACAGGACAAATAGTATTTTAAAATTCTGATTAAAACATTTTTCTGTCGCATGATCCGAAAATCAGAATTTTTGCATTTAAATGAACATCAAATTGCAAGGGAACATAGCCAAGATAAAAAGCTAACTCTTCTAAAACTGGCAAAATGGCATCAACATAGTGAACGGTCTAAATCAATTGATACGTCACTAAGCAGCGAGTCTCGTATGAGCATCACCTGATGCCCCGTGCATTGTTGTAGCTGTTGGTCGCTGAACCTCGTGTGAGTATGACCTAATTGTTACTCAACATGAATTGTTTAGAGAGTTGGATGTAACGGCTGTTATTAAGAGCTCGTTACGATTGCATCTCATTTTATAGGGTCCAAACCAAGGGCAGAAGAGTAGCCCATGGGTCTTGGGGCAGAACACCCTTTCGGGTCCCAAAATCTTTCAATAGCAGTAATTTTACATGCCTCTAAGTTGTCAATCCCAGTGACCGAGTGATTAGAGTGCTTGGCCACTTATTTAAGTTACCCTTCGTAGAGCCCCAGATAAGATATGGATGCATTTTCATGTGTTGTCCTACTTCTAAGCTCTTACCTTCCTCACAGATCTTCTCTATGGCGTATTAAACTGACAAGCTCCTATCAGGTGTCTGAAGTAAGCAGCTGTTGAGGGGTAATTTTTTCTAAGTTGTCAATTACATTATACCCTTTGCTTCGAACATTTGTTTGAAAAATGTCATTGATCTAAAGCCAATGTTGGTTTAATTACAGGATATATTTATTATGAGGTTAAATCTCTTTAATCTACATCAGGGATTCCTAAAACTTTCGGCATCCTCTGGATCTGTCAAAAACCTATCTGTCTCCCCACATCTCATTTATCATCAGTCAATCCCTATAGTTGCAACAATTTCAATTCGTAATTAGAAACTAAACAATAAAATTTCACATCTTCGCACTCCCCTTCGAATGTCTTCCCCACTCCAGATTGGGAATCCCTGGTGTAGATGCAGTACTTGAAGACTTGAATGTTAAGTAAAATATTATCAGAATATGATATGAATTAGGTACCATAAAAATACGATTTTAAGGATTTAACTGTGGAAAATATATTTCTATTTATAAGATTAACTTACAAAAGTCCTCACTAGCACTCTCATGTTTGTTTTCTAACAATTTCCTTTGAAACTGAAAGTCGGAAATGCTTTCATACAATTAAAAACGTATGCATACCAACGATGCAAAAAAAATGAATAATGACGTTGTCCAATATTTGAATGTATAAAAGAAAGAATACAGGAAAAAGAAGACATATTACGGGGAATTCAAGAAAAACATATTACAGGAGTGTATCGAGTTGTCATGGGAGTAGGGTTGGGCTTTCGCGGGTCTCTTGGAGATGAACACTGAAAAAAATGTATCGCTTCGAAAGCATTTTTTAAGGGAAACACGAGTGTAGTTTAAGTTACCATTCATAATTTTTCAAAAATATTATTAGCATGACAAATAAAAAAATATGTTGATGAAACGGTTTCGCAGGCATAAATATGTAGTCGAATCAAAAGTTTTGAAGTCCAATCAATTAGGAGGTTTGGGATGAATTGGGAAGTACACTGAGAAGAGAAAATCCCAAAGATCTTGTAAGACCTATTTTGCTATATGGACACATTTGCGACTAACTTATCTGCTCTACTGATTCTGACAGACTTACGACTCAGTCTCAAACTCTCGATATGCGAACTATTTAAAAACTTAAATGTTTTAAATCCAAGCTGAAACACGAAAAGGCTAACATAGAAGAAAACAGCAGTTAGCGTTTACTTTCTGAGAAACTTCTTTCTGTCAGTGTTAATGCGGTGAATTGCTTGATGGGCATCTCTCTTTTCAGTTTCCCCATATGACGAACTCTTATACCTATAATTCCTCTGTCTGCTCTATATGCAAGGCCAGGAACTATGAAACTGCAACACTTCATGCAGGCTGATGTGTGCTTGCGCCTTTCCTGATTGGAGGATGTCTCACCGGGTGGTGCTTGTATCGCAGGAAATTGCTTCTCATATGCTCCAAAGAGATGCAAGGATTGTGAGAGAGATTGGGAGGGTGGCATCGAGTATCGCGAAGTTCATCGGAGGCTAAGAGACTTCATCTGGGAATATGAGTCACGCTCTTAAATGTAAGTGCTGCACATGCAAAGACATCCTTCATTGTCTGGAAACGTTATCTTGGGCAACAAATTATCGCAGCGCTATCCTAAAAGCTGAGGTAATTTCTCTCGAAGCATATTGAGATCATTCGAAAGATTTGTTTTTAGTTTTGTTGCTAACTTTATGATCCAGTTTGGTTTTTCTCTTCTGTCTGCATTTGGAGAAATCTTCGGCTGATTCTGTTCTTAGTTGCCGATTACCAACACCATCAGTGATTGGTGAATCGGTCTGAGAATAGTTCAAAAATATGGCGTCGTTTCAGTGTGGTCATCAAAATCAAGATGAACTGAGAAATTTCGATTTAATGCTAATCTTTCTGATTGTAAGTAATGTTTTTATTCCCATTGCGTAGACAAGTTATACATTTTATACATTAAATATAAAGTATTTTTCAAAACTTATTTTGACCCAGTGGATACACGGTCTCGTGTAAGTCTCCGCAATATCCACTTACCCTCCTCCATTGAAGTATTTGTATTTTGATCAATTGAAATCGAGATAAAATTTCATTTGTGTCAACCATAAACGAAGTATGGCAGACAAAGACAGGATGGGAGAGAGAGCCAAGGATTTACACTCATTAAATTTAAATCACCCAAGATTACTGATAATGAAAGTTTACATGAGTTTGTTTATATATGCGTGTCGTCAGTGTCATGACGCGACTTTTTGAATTAATGAACCATTGATAAAAGATTGCTAATAATTGACTAAGTGGCGTAATTGCAGCGCTGCAGGATGTTCAGTTGGTTGAGCAGTCATCGTCACTTGAGTCGGAGTAGACACCTAAATTCTCCAGCTGACATTAACTTCCCGAGACGAGACGTAACAGGTAAATTCGAATAGTTAGCTGAAAAAAATTGGATTTCGCAGCGAGTGGAATCCTAACACACGATCCTGATCTTGTATTTGTATCCCATTCGGAGCTAAGAGCAATTTTTTCAGATATTAAAATTTTTCATGATTATAAGAGCTTCTTAGCCATGATTACTACGTTTCTGTAGCATGGAATCATATAAACATTTACTATTATTAGCATCAATAGTTATTATTTAATATCTGGTGTATATAAATTATTGCGCATTTTACATTGTGAATATGTCATATCATGTATCTACTGTTCTAAAATATTCCGTTCTTAGTTATTTTAATTATTTCTTATGGTAAAAAGTAGTATATCGTTATATCATTTCGGTTTGCTTCATGAAATCAGGAACCATTCACGACGTAACACGAGGTCTTGGTATATTTTAATTTGGACAAGGGATAATTCTTTGGTCCTACCCCTCTGTGCTCTCCGAGATAGTCTTTGGATGCCTTGAGGCTTTCCTCTAGAAAAGGCTTCGAATCCCTCTCGAAACCATTGATCGCCAGACTCTCACTTCACGGTCAGCAAAAAGCAAGTGATTTGCCTTTCAAATATTAAAATAATTCGCTTGTGTATATTCGCAGTATGATTCATAAGCTAATTGAATGTTCTCCCTTCATTTCCGTTTCTAATTTCCTTTTTTTGTCAACAAATATCATTTTCGTAAACAAAATGGAGTTATTTTTCTCATATTTTGTACTTCTGCAATAACTTTCATCTTTCAGATCAAAGTGCATGATTGTTTTCCTGAATTTCTCGAATAGCAGAAAAAGTTCCTTAAGCTTGTTATACAATTCTTCACTCAGTTCGGAAGCATATTTTCTCCTGTTATCCGTATGGGTGAAGAAATGAAAATATATATAGCTTCTATATTAAATTGCAAATTATTTTTTCCTTCCGTTATAATAGGGAATGGAGTAACACTCTTCCCATGAGGAGAACTGTTAGTAATCTTATACACCTTACCTCTTTTATTTTTACTTAAGGTTGATGTTTACATCACCTTTCAACCCGATTTTGAAAGCGATAGAAAAACATCGGAACAGAAACAAAATTATTTATCTTCTTTGGGAATTTCGAGACGTCCAGATGAGAGACCGAACTGAAGCAAAGCCTGAATAATCAAGGGAATTATAGTTTCTGCTGATAATGAAAAATGCATGCTACGTTTCCAAGTGAGCATTTCTATTTGCCTGCTTCCCATTTCATTTTCGAACTCTCTCTGCTTCCTCGTGTTAGCTGTGATGTGATACAGATCCAAAACCTGTCTCTTGCTTCCAAACCAAAGAAATAAACTGATGCTAACTCTATTCACTCCTTAGCATTTGTTTCTTGCGTTATTGCATTCGCATCAATTTGAAAGAAGTAAAAAAATTATTCATTTTAGACGATATTCAGTATGCTTTAAAAGTCTGGACAAATTCGCCAAAATGTGAAATATTGGAATGCAGTTATTTATGTAGAATAAAAACGGTTTCTCTTTATGTACTGAAATGGATTTGAAATAGAAAAATGGAAATGTGAAATGAAAAACTGATGGGATATGTTTCACCAATTGTCCAGACGTTTCAATCGTACTGTCCTGTGGAATAAATGAAAAACTATAAGTTATTTGATGAATATTCCAACGTTGCTGTGATACTTGTTTTTGCCGCAGAACTTCCAAAATTTCAATTTCCATTTTAATTATTTATTCTTAAATATATTATTTCTTGCATTCCTATTTATAACATGGTAAAGGTTTCATTTGCTTCAAAACTCTAAGGGTGGATCATGATTGAATGTGATACGGAACAGGGGCGTTAGAGGAGAACAAATATTTGTTAAAATGAAAGTGAAACTGAATAAGACTTTTGAATGGCTCATTCCACAATGTAACTTAAAATTCTGATTCTAAGGTTGGGTTGAGTTGTTTTACCTCTGAGTGGCACTCTTTTCTACCCAATGGACTAAATGGCCAGGTCACAAGGCCGCGAAAACTCAGAGAAGATTGGAGGAGGATACCCGCTGGAACAGCTGTTGGGCAACAGATGGTAGCCTCCCGTAAAGGTCATCCAGCGTATTCTTTAACGTGCACAGGGTATGGCTATGGGCGGAAGTAGATTAAGCCGAAGTTCCGGCTTAACGTCCCATCCGACGAGCAGCGGCTTTTCTAGCCCACTGATGTACCCTACAGATCGTGAGCAAAGCGGGGAGTTTAGCGGAGATAAATCTCGACGCTGACCACTGGGATTCCTTGAGTGTAGAGTGAGCGGAAATTATATATTGTCATAGTTGCGTATTTTTATAATTCTTTTAACTTGGGAGCGCATCATCATCATCATGAAGCAGACAAGGGCTATGGTGGTCCAACCAGACCGTGCAATTTAGTTCTCCAAGCACATCTCTCCTGAGCTAAATCTTCTGCATCTGTACCTGAAATCTGCTGCTAATCCACTACACACCAATTCTAACAGGGTCCCGTTTGACATTGTCTGCCCACCGCATCCTAGGTCTCCCCCTCCTTCTGAGGCCTCTAGGCACACTGTTCATAACCCTATTCGCCAATCTATAATTATCCATACGGGCAACATGGCCAAACCAACGGAGTCTCTCTCTGCACAATATTCTGCATAAAGGAGGTTGCACACTCCTTTGCCTAACCTCATCATTAATTACAAAGTTGAACCACCTAATGCCCAAGATACTGCGTAAGCATCTGGAATCAAAAGCATCTAGTTTCCTGTTATCTTGTTTACATAGCATCCAAGTTTCACTACCATAACTAACCCTAAAAAGAACCAAACTATTATATAGTCTAATTTTAGTCTTTAGGTGTATACGCCTATTTCTCCACACTCTCCATAGATTCTTAAAAGTCCCGGCAGCAATTCCTATTCCTCTGTTAATTTCATGCCGTACATCATCAGTATCTGTTACATAGCTCCCAAGATAATAAACCGTGACACCTGCTCAAGACTGCAACCATTTAGATTAACTGAATCACAGCCTGCCTGACCAATTTTCATCACTTTAGTTTTCTCTCTGTTTATAACCAAACCTACTCTACTACCAGTCTCATCAACAGCTCGAATGAAAGAGTTCATCTCATCAACATTATTTGTCAAAAGAACTAAATCATCAGCATAATCTAAATCAGAAATTTTAGTATCTCCAGACCATTTAAGGCCAAAATTTTCTCTTGCAGTGAATTTCGCATAACATGATCAATAATCAAACTAAAGAGAAAAGGAGATAAAATGCACCCTTGTCGAACACCAGAAGTAAAAAAAAAAACCTACTGCTACTTCCTAAACAGTTGCTACAAGCCTTACCAACTGTCACACAGGACTCAGTGTTATTTTAGAGAGCTTTCATTGTGTTAAGTAACTTGTCTGGTATACCATATGATCTCACAATCAACCACAAATTATGGCGATCAACAGAGTCGAAAGCCTTTTTGAAATCAACAAAGCTAGCAACCAAAGGTTTCTGAAACTCTAAACATTTCTCAAGAATCTGCCTAAGTGAAAATATCTGATCCACACATCCCCTACCACTTCTGAATCCACATTGCTCATCACGCAATTGACGGTCAAGTAGATTCTTAATTCAATTAAGCACAATCATGCAAAGAACGTTACTTGGAACAGAGAGTAGGCTGATACCCCTATAGTTATGACAAGAACTGCGATCACCTTTTTTGAAAATAGGGATAATAATAGCTCTGGTAAAATCCTTAGGAACCATGCCTTTATCATAAAAGATATTCAAAATTTCAATGATCCAAGTGGTAACTGAAACATTCCCAGCTCCAAGCATTTTCGTAGTAATTTCATCTACCCCTGGGAATTTATGTAGTTTAAGTATATAAATAGCCAAAATAACTTCAGATTCTGTTATAGGGCCAACATTAAAGCCAGTAATGCATCTATCATCATTACAAACAATGGGAGTAGAACTAACCACATTGTTTAGAACATCACTGAAATGCTCAGCCCACCTAGCCATGACAAAATCCTCACGTTCTATAACCTTACCTTGTTTATCCTTCAATCTCTGTAACCTGTCCGTTTTTTACCATATCATTACTTTTTTTTTTGTAAAAATATCATTCCATATTTGCCGATATAGAATTCTATTCTATATTATTTTTGAAGGTATTATAAAGATCTGGTGTAAGCTTGCGTACACCAGATATAATTCACCTTTCCTGGTATTATATTTTATTAATTAAAATATTTTATAAGACCATT